>CM052367.1:21669748-22269748 GCA_028551485.1 Casuarina cunninghamiana | reverse complement strand
AATGAATACAAGGAAACCCTTCGAGTCCTTTTTATAGAGTATTTACAGCAACTACTGTTAAGCCTGAAACAGAAATATCTTCTATGCGGTTATTCAGGGATTTCCATAACTGCAAGATTTGTATGGTTATTCAAATATTCTTATGGTTATCCAGATTTACAAGGCCGTTCAGGTTGTTTCGGGTTGTTTTAACCGATGGTTGACTTGGGCTGATGACTTTTCTACAGAGGCCCGTGAGTCTTCATCTTGAATTGGGCCATCCTGTTGAGAATGTTTAACACTGGTTTGCTTGGCGTTCCTTGTTGAAGGCCTTCTTTCTGCCTTAATCTTAGCTGAATCTGAAAGTTCTCATTGAATTTATGACCCTGTAGAGACACTGAAAGGACTTGCGCACTTGTAAGGAGAATTGAACATTTATCTCGGGCTAATGTTGCTTTACAATTTCCGCCGAAACATTGTACCTTTTCATAGTTTTCGCTTTCAATTTTAGTAAAAGTCTTCCTTACTAGTTGATGAGGACGAGTGGATCTGGTCTCAAAAGTATGGGACTGAACCACATGAATATTTTTAATTTTTAGTTTATTTTTCTTGAGCAAGTTTTAAATACAAATCAAATGGAACATAATATATTACGATAATGGTAACTTAATTAAAGAGAATGTTGGAGAATTGGGAATCAATCAAAGATGTAATACTTATATATATTATGATAATAGATCTACAATTTACATGACCAAATATGAGTCTATTATTCTTAAGTTAACAGTGTGTAATTGTGAACTTGTTGTAGAACACTACAAAACTATAGAGCAAATAAAAGACATAGTTATAGACGTCATACAAGCAAAAGAATATGAACAATTTAAGAGGCTGATTGGAACCATAATAAATAACAATAAGAAAGTATATTAAGTGCCAAATTGTTGAGACTCTTAAAACTCTTTATTTTCAGGCTATATGTTGTTGGGAAAATCCTACATGTTGAAAAAGGAAATGATAAACTAATTACAAAAATGAAGACCAATTAAGATTCATATATTTATTTCATTTTCTAGTATCATTTAATTTACATAGTAGAATAACTTCTTTTTCTTTTAATTTTAATTGATTCTTCACATGCAAATGATTTAATTTTTTTTTTAAACTATACTCTCATTTTTCGATTGCTTTTTTAAGTCAATGTTGAATACTAAACTGAATTTGTTTGAGTTTTAAGCAGTATATTTTAATTGGCAGGAAAAAAATAAAAAGATTAGAAGGAAACAAAGAAAAAAAGAAACAGCTTCTTGAGTTATACTGCGCCTATTTAATTTGAAACTGCTATCGACTCATCTCCACTTCCCTCCATTGAAATGGACGCCGACCTCTCCTCCATTGCTCCATCATCTTCTGAACTTCCTCCAATGACCAAAGTTGCCATAGAATGCGATCGTGCATTGCGGTCTCTCGATCGCGAGGAAAACGCCGAAGCCCTGCAAATCTTGGAGTCCACCCTTTCCCTCCACTCAGCCTCCCCTTGATCCACGCCACTCGAAGCCTTGTTTACTATAAAATGGCGTCGCGGATCCACGACTGTACCAGTACGCGAGTAGAGCACCTCGTCAAGAGTTGGAGGTTTTGGAAATGCTTTTACTGCGGTGACAGATTTCTTACAGAGAAATCCATTGTTTCGCATATAATTCAAGCACATTTAGGTTCTATTTCTAGTCATTTACGGTCGATAATTCCAAATATAGCAGGCGAAGCGCACATTAAGAGAGTTGAAGACGGCGTTTGGAAGCCCGTGGAATCGTCGATATCCTTCTCGATGAGCGGGTGTTGCTAGCATAGACTTCTGACCTTAAAGATGATGCAAATGCAGTCGGCGATTTTGGTACTTGCCTGACACATTTGGACCCTAATGATGATGCTTTTCTCTATTGGTTATGGAAGCGTGATCATCCAATTCCATAACGATTACAGACATGGGAAAGTGTGAGAGAAGCTGGCAGAGGTCATGGTGTTTCCTTTGAGCTCTCAGATGAACTACAATCACAATGATATTGTCCTGGCTTTCTTTCTAAATAACATGATTCCATAGAAGTTCAACTATCATTTCCACTACAAGATCAAAAGCAAATTGATTCTACAGTGTACACAATAGCCAAACTCCTATGGAATCATGCTATTCAGAATGGAAACAAGGACAACATTATTCTGGTGGTAATGGATTTGAAAGCTCAAAGGAAATTCAAAATCAAAAGATTATGGTTCCTCATTCTCATTGTATTGTCTACAATATAAGTAACCATAATGTCTTGCTTTTGAATTTCTTTGGAGCTTTCAAACGTACTACAACCACGTTGATATCACTCTTGCTTCCTTTTTGAATAACACAATTTTTTGGGAGTTAGGTTATTACTTCCATTTTAAGATCAAGGGGGAATTGATTCTGTAGCATATATAGTAATTGAACTCCCACATAATCGTCTTATTCAAAAAGGAAGCAAGGACATCATCACTATAATTATAGTGGATTTGAAAGTTCAAATAAAATTCAAAAGCAAAACACGATGGTTCTTCATTCTCACTAAATAGTCTACAATATGAAGAACTATGATGTTTTGCTTTTGAATTCCCTTTATGGTTTCAAATACACTATAATCATAATAATGTTATCCTTGCTTTCTTTCTGAATAGCACAATTCATTGGGAGTTTAGTTACTATTTCTACTACAAGATTAACAAAGAATTGATTCTACTACATAAGCAATAGCCAAACCTCTATGGAATTATGTTGTTTAGAAATGAAGTGAGGACAACATCACTATGGTTGTAATGGATTTGAAAGCTCAAAGGAAATTCAAAAGCAAAAAACTAGGGCTCCTTTGAGCCCATACAATGAGAATAAGGAAACATGGCGTTTTGCTTTTGAATTTCCGTTGAGCTCTCAAATGTACTACAATCACAATAATGTTGTCCTAACTTCCTTTTTGAATAACACAATTTGTTGGAAGCTCAACTGTTACTTCTACTACAAGATCAAAAAGGAATTAATTCTGCAGTGCAAGAAGTATTCAAATTCCTATAAAATCATTCTATTTCAAAAAGAAAGCAAGGACAATATCACTGTGGTTATAATGGATTTGAAAGCTTAAAGGAGATTCAAAAGCAAAACACCATGGTTCCTCATTCTCATGGTCTACAATATAAAGAACCATAATGTTTTGCTTTTGAATTTCTTTTAAGCTTCAAATGCACTATAACTATAGTGATGTTGTCCTAGCTTCCTTTCTAAATAGCATGATTTTATAGGAGTTCAATTATTACTTGCATTATAGAATCAATTCCCTCATGATCCTACAGCAAAAGTAGTTGTCAAACTCTTATGGAATTGTGCTATTCAAAAAGGAAGCAAGGACAACATCATTGTGATTGTAGTGGATTTGAAAGCTTAAAGGAAATTCAAAAGCAAAACACCATTGTTCCTTATATTGTAGGCTATATAATGAGAATGAAGAACCATGGTGTTTCACTTTTGAATTTCCTTTGAGGTTTCAAATCCATTACAACCACACCAATGTTATCTTTGGTTCCTTTTTTAATAGTACAATTTCGTAGGAGTTTAGTTGCTACTTACACTGCAAGATCAATTCTCTCTTGATCCTGCAATGGAAGCAACTGTTGAACTCTTATGGAATTGTACCATTCAAAAAAGAAACAAGAACAACATCAATGTGGTTATAATGGATTTGAAAGCTCAAAGGAAATTCAAAAGCAAAATACAATGGTTCCTTATTCTCATTGTACACTCTACAATATAAGGAATCCTAGTGTTTTGCTTTTGAATTTCCTTTAAGCTTTCAATTACACTACAATCACAATGATGTAGTCTTTGCTTTTTTCCTAAATAGAACAATTCATTGGCAATTTGGCTATTGCTTTTACTACAGGATCAATTCTCCCTCCCTTCATAGAGGGAATTGATATGCCATTCTTTTTATGCTAAAGTATTCTCTTCCAAGAGATTCCCACACCTCTTCATTAGTCAGCACATCCTATACCCATTGCTGGCTAAAGTAAGGCATTCATCATCTTTTGTCTAAGGAGAAACTATTTTGAAAATTCAACACCTTTCCTAAGCCATTGATCATTGCAATCTTTCACATTCAACCAAATTCTAATTTTCCAATTCGTCATCTTTTTACCCTTAAAATCATTGATCTACCATTGTTGGTTGACTTTTTAGCATCACTCTAGAGTTTGTAAAACAACCTGATGTTTCTAGGAAAACTCCACCACAAATCATTCGAGAACATCTCATTCACTAACACATTCAATAAATCAAAAAACATCTATGAATAGTTCTTGATCATTCATCTTGGTCTTTGCCTTCAACTGCTTATATGTTCACCATATTCTACCATCTAATTTCCAACTTAAGCAAACAATTCACATAACCACTATAATCAATCTAACTAGTCTAATCTAATCTTCAATCTAATAACTTCTAAAAATATCAATCTCCTTTAGAGCACATTGTGTTCTTCAACAAATTTTTTGATCTAACTCACAAGTAATTAGATCTAGATCAAGAAACATTAATCTAGATGTTACATACCATGATTCACTATTTCAACAATATATTCTAGTTGATTTATCTTAATATCATCCAAAATTGAGCCAGATCTAAGAAAAGAGAAAATCTCACCTCAAAACACACCAATATGCTTCTTTAATTTGCATTCATGTGAATCCAAAATTTTAATCTATTATCTTTGGTCTCAATCAATGAGCTCTAATAGCTTTGATACCACTTATTACAGAAAATTAAACAAATTGCATCTCTCGCATATCAAACATGCAACATTAGAAACACATACACACATCTCTATAGCAAATTTAAGGAGTTTGGACCAATTTAATATCCTACGTCTCTAAAGTCTCTCCATTTTCTTTTCTTCAACAAAACTTCCAATCTAACTCACAAATGCTCAAATCTAAATAAAGAAACAGAAATTTACACTTTGCAAATCTACATAGATCCACTACTAGATTTCTAGATTGACATAAAATAAGGCAATAGTTGAATATAAAAAGATTGCTAAAAATGTTTTACTTAGTATACATAGATAAATAGAAAGGATTCATACCCTTAAGAGTCGATATATCCAGCCGCACGTAGTCAAAGAGCATGCGCTCTGCAAGAAACTTTCACCAGCTTTCATTAATGAATGTCAAACTCAATCACAAAAGATGTTCTGGTAAATAAACTTTGATGAAATTGAGAATTGAAATTAATGAATACCTTCGAGTCCTTTTTATAGAGTATTTACAGAAACTATTGTTAAGCCTGAAACAGAAATATCTTCTATGCGGTTATTCAGGGATTTCTATAACTGCAAGACTTATATGGTTATTCAAATATTCTTATGGTTATCCAGATTTACAAGGCCGTTCAGGTTGTTTGGGTTGTTTTAACCGATGGTTGACTTGGGCTGATGACTTTTCTACAGAGGCCCGTGAGTCTTCATCTTGAATTGGGCCAGCCTGTTGCTTTAATATTTTAATAGTTTTCGCTTTCAAAATTTTTGTAAAAGTCCTCCTTACTAGTTGATATGGAGGACTGAACCAAATGAATACTTTTAATTTTTTAATTTAATTTTCTTGAGCAAGTTTTAAATACAAATAAAATGGAACATAGAAAAAGGAAAAAACTCAATTCAATCCCCCTTTCTTGGGTTAGTCTATTTAAAATAACAACTTTGAGTTGATATGAAAGATCAGTAAGTTTGATGAAGCAAGTAGCTACCAATTTGTCTTTATTTGCTATATTGATTTCCAATTGTCAAGGATAAAAAATATGTTGTTAAAGAACTGAGATCCATATACAATAAATGTAATTTTTTATTTGAGTTAGTTTTGAGGTTATGTTTTAAGCTTTTTTACATCAATTGTCATTATAATATCAATAGATTTTTAACAGTGGCTATGAAACAAATGCGTTTCTCACATAACCCAAAATGTAGATTGCTTAATATGACCAGCCTTGCCAACATTAATATTGTTTTAAAGTTAAAAATATGTCACCCTAATATATTACGATAATGGTAACTTAATTAAAGAGAATGTTGGAGAAATGGGAATCAATCAAAGAGGTAATACTCATATATGTTATGATAATAGATGTACTATTTACATGACCAAATATGTGTCTACTATTCTTAAGTTAACATCTGTAATTGTGAGATTGTTGTGACCAAATAGAAGACATAGTTATAGAGGTCCTACAAGCAAAATAATATGAACTATTTAAGAGGCTGATTGGAACCATAATGAATGACAATAAGGAAGTATATTAAGTGTCAAATTGTTGAGACTCTTAAAACTCTTTATTTTCAGGCTTTGTTATTGGGAAAATCCTGCATGTTGAAAAAGGAGATAATAAACTAATTACAAAAATAAAGACCAATTAAGATTCATGTATTTATTTCATTTAATTGGCATAGTAGAATAACTTCTTTTCTTTTAATTTTAATTGATTATTCACATGCAAATGATTTAAATTTTTTTTTAACTATAGTGTCATTTTTCGATATCTTTTTTAAGTCAATGTTGAATACTAAACTGAATTTGTATGAGTTTTAAGCAGTATATTTTAATTGGCAGGAAAAAAATAAAAAGATTGGAAAGAAACAAAGAAAAAAAGAAACAGCTTCTTGAGTTATACTGCGCCTATTTAATTTGAAACTGCTATCGACTCATCTCCACTTCCCTCCATTGAAATGGACACCGACCTCTCCTCCATTGCTCCATCATCTTCTGAACTTCCTCCAATGACCAAAGTTGCCATAGAATGCGATCGTGCATTGCGGTCTCTCGACCGCGAGGAAAACGCCGAAGCCCTGCAAATCTTGGAGTCCACGCTTTCCCTCCACTCAGCCTCCCCCTTGGTCCACGCCACTCGAAGCCTTGTTTACTATAAAATGGCGTCGCGGATCCACGACTGTACCAGTGCGAGACTAGAGCACCTCGTCAAGGCCCTCGAGTCCTCGAGGCAAGCCGCAGCGCTGGCACCGACGTCCACATTTTGCGCGCTCTTTCACGCCCAAGTTCTCTTGAGGCTTGGGAAGCACGAAGCCGCGCTCCAAGAATGCGAGCGCGGGGTCAAGATCGAGAGGCCGGAAGAGACAGGGACAACACTCAGGATGCCGACGGAGAGGGGAAGGGTGATTAGGTGGAGACTATGGGAACTCAAGGAGAAATCAAATCTCAAGATCATCATTCTTGAATCTGGGAAGGGATGGGACAAGTGGAAGCGGCTCCTAGACGACAATTCCCTGGTTGAGGTCAAAAACGAAATAAAGACTTTGCACCAGATGAAGAAGAGGACTGTAGCGGCGAGGTCAGAGGATTTGTTGAAGGAAAAGAAAGTCGATATTGAAGAGCGATGGCGAGTGAAGCCCTTCTGGACGGGCATGCATCTTGATAGAAAGAAGGCATTGCTGAAAATAGGAATCCAAGAGCTCAAAGAGCATTTCGCGAAGAATAACACGGCAGAGGTGGATTCTTTTTTGCGGGAAGCGATAGATTTCGCTAAGGAGGCCAAGAGTTGGAGGTTTTGGAAATGCTTTTACTGCGGTGACAGATTTCTTACAGACAAATCCATTGTTTCGCATATATTTCAAGCACATTTAGGTTCTATTTCCAGTCATTTTCGGTCGATAATTCCAAATATAGCAGGCGAAGCGCACATTAAGAGAGTTGAAGACGGCGTTTGGAAGCCCGTGGAATCGTCGTGGCCCGCCAACATCATGGAAGTGGACTCAAATATCCTTCTGCATCAGGACAGTTGGCCGTTTTGTGACGACGGCAACCGCGAAGGACTCATTCAGGAAATTCGAGCAAAGCTGCTATTTTTCTTACGAAGTAGGTGCTTTGGATCCAACCATTTCCTAAAGCTGCAGCTTATGGTAAAAGACTTGCTGCGGAACCATATTCCGGAACAAAAGAAGGTAGATAAAATGTTCACCATGAATCAATTCCGGTCAGTATGCTTTCTGGAGGTTCCGGAGCTTAAACGTGTTCTTGCATGGTTGGAAGGTTTGGCAAGTGCTTTTGAATTGCCTTGTAGTGCTGAAACCCTTCCAGACGATCAGGACTTTTATGGTGACGTTCGAGACAGGGTCATTTTCAATAAAGAATTCTCCGATATCCTTCTCGATGAGCGGGTGCTGCTAGCAGAGACTTCTGACCTTAAAGATGATGCAAATGCAGTCGGCGATTTTGGTACTTGCCTCACACATTTGGACCCTAATGATGATGCTTTTCTCTATTGGTTATGGAAGCGAGATCATCCAATTCCAGAACGATTACAGACATGGGAAAGTGTGAGAGAAGCTGGCAGAAGTCAGGGACTGGAGTTGTATAAAATACTTGAAGCAGAAATTCATCGTGTGCAGAAGCTTTTTGAGATGAAACTCCAGTTTTTAAGGTACGAGAAAGCATTCAAAGAGGTTGAAAAGATGTACTTAAAAGTGAGGAAAACAAGGTTAGAAGGCCTTCCACGGAGTTACTTGGGCATGCTGGTGAAGCGGTGGTCGGACATTAAGGCTGAGGGTGAACCTGTGGAGGATATTAGAAGCTTGGAATTGGATGTCATATGGAGCATTTTGAAAGAAGCACAGGGAGACACTGAAATAGAGACGGAATTCAATCGGCAGAGACAACGCCTGGATCAACAGGTGGGTAAAACATCTAAAACATTTAAGGTTGATTTCTTCTTGTTCGTGCTTGACCTCACAATGCAAGTTTTGCAGCTTTTACTACTCGATGTGTTAATTCTTGCAATGGATATTGCCGTGCGGGTTACGGTTGAGACCCTTAAGAAGTTGTGTGTTTATGATTATCGGTTCATTGTGGTGCCCATGTTGCAGTCCTTCGTGCAGGTTTGTGTTGTTTACTTCAAAGTTCTGGGGCTTTCTATAGCCTCTGTGCTGAATGTTTTCATTGAATCTCTGTTTTCTAGAGACGCCTGGAGGATATGGTCCAAGAATATGAACGTTTAAGACGGGGAAAAGCAGTTGTTAGTCTCTCCTTACTCATTTTTCTCTGTTTCTTTCTGTTGTGTTCAGAATCAATGTTCTCCTTACTAAGTTCTTATTTAAGTCGATGTCATCTTCTCCTTCAGTTGTGTTCCTGATAAGTCTCATTCTAGTGGTGGTAATGGCTGACCTGAGACAAATGGAGAGCCAAAACAGAGAAGCGGTCGGAATCCTAAAATCGCACTAGCGCTCTGCAAAGCTTGAAGCACGTGAAGCTGATTAGCATTCTGAAGCAGCTTATTTCTGGAAGACGATACTGCATTAGAGCTTTCTTCATCCTGTAAATTTGCGAAGCTATGTGAAAAAAACTAAAACTGAAATTCAATGATCATCCCTTGCTATACCTAGTTTGAAATAAAGTTGGTCCACGTCCCGAGTCCCTCCGACAAAATGATACAGCCGCATGCCACTGCTACTCCGTCGGCGTAGGGTCTATAGAAATTGTTGAAGGGGAAAAATTTGAAGGAGATTGAGAAAAAATAAAAGAGGATGCCGCTCTACGGCATACATATTGCTTTGAAAAAGGCGTGGATGACATAGTATGTTGCCGTTTTATTTCTTGCAACTGCCACGACTATATACCTTGAGTTTTCAAACTTAAGTTTTCAAGGTTGCAAGATGCCAACAATGCAGAACAATGCATTGCCTTAGCTTGTAATTGGTTAAGAAAGTTTATTTCTTCGTAATTGCTTCCAACACTCTTAAATTCTTCAATTAATACGTTATCCTGTCCGCTTTGTTTTTTTTCCTCAATGACAAAGGCAAAAGTTACCACCTTAATCCAAAAGAAGTAATAATCCCCCTCCTATCCCGAATACATAGTTCAGGATAGCTGGGTAGAACCCGCAAGAGCTAAAGAAGGACTATTTTAAGACCATAAAAATCCACAATAACTAGGCTTACTAACATATAAATATAAAATTCTCCTCTTTTCTGTGGAATCTTCAGCCTATCTTATGTTGTCTTTGGAATAACTGATCTTACCATCATCATTGAGGAAAAAAAGAATCAATTTTAATGTTTGTAATGATAGTCATTTTTAATGTTTGTCAATTAAATTACGCTACTTAAAAATCCTACAAATTCGATTTAGTAGCCAACATTTAGTTAAAAAACAAATTACAAAATAAAAATCATTTGCATGTCTTGAATCCCTATGTACTATCACCTTTTTCTTCTCTACATTGGGTTGGCCTTAATTCATTTAAGTTCTAAGATTAATTATTTTAGAATTTAAGGATATGATATTTTTAATTGTCTTAAATAACAAATAGAAAGTGATTTTTTTTTTGGGAAATGCATAAACAAATATGTCAATAATTCAATATTCTTTTTGGAATTAGAACAAACTTCCCCTTTGCATTATCATTATCACTATCATTACCAACATTGAAAAGGATTCTTTGTTTCTTAAGTGACGATGGTAAGATCAATTATTCCAAAGATAGCATAAGAGGAGAATTTTATATTTAGATATGTATAGTGAGCCTAGTTATTGTGTATCTTTATGCTCTTAAAACAGTCCTTTTGCTTTGCATTCCCTAGAAAGGGAACTGATTTTGAGTGGGAAGCCCGAAATGCTTGAAATTCTACCTCTTCAATTTTTAACCTATTCAAATCTTCCAATACTCACGACCTGAAGATTGTAAAGCAATTGATCAAAGCCTAGTCAAACCCAAGGAAATGAACATCCCCATTTGGGGAGAGGAGGGGAAGTATATGTCTGATGTAATCACTAGCTTTGCTTCCTTAACAAGATCTGTATTTGCAATCTGAGGAAGCAAGGTTAAAGCTTTCAGATGCTCTAAAAAACGAGTGCAGAGTGCTTAAAGACATTCATAAAATACTCCTCTTGGTAAATATCACCAAACTTGATGCATTGTTTATTAAACTAAATGTGTCAATCAACAATTGAGGCACTTATACTAAAATTAAATGCAGGATGTCATGAAAGACATATACTGATCAACCACAAGTTCTAGGAAATAGTGTAAAGTCCATTATAAAAAATATGTCATTCGTTTGTTTTCGATAACCAAGTTTCAAACACTGAACCACCATTGATTGTATATGAATTATATATCTGAATAAATCATTTTTTAATTTTTTTTTTTTAAGAAAACGTTGGATGCCAAATTGAATTGGTGCTTTCTGAAAGTGAATCTTTATTATTTTTAAGTAGTGTACTTTAATTGGCAAGGAAGTAAAAAATAAAAATAAAAATAAAGAAAGAAAGAAAGAAAGAGCTTCTTGAGTCGTAATGCACCTATTTAATTTAAAATTGGTATGAAATTATCTCCACTTCTCGACTCTGACTCGCAAATGGATATTCCTAGACTGATAAAAGTTGCCGAAGGATGCAATCATGCCCTGTGGCCTCTCGACCGTGGGTACTACGCCGATGCTCTACGACTCTTGGAATTGACGCTTTCCCGCCACTCCGTCTCCCCGATGATCGACGCCACTCGAAGCCTTGTTTACTATAACATGGCGTCACAAATCCTCGACAGTACCAGTAAGAGACAAGAGCACCTCGTCAAGGCCCTAGAGTCCTCGAGGCAAGCCGCGGCGCTGGCACCGACGACCACCTCTTGCGCGCTCTTCCACGCCCTGGTTCTCTTGAGGCTTGGGCAGCACGAAGCCGCGCTCCAAGAATGCGAGCGCGGGTTGAGCATCAAGAGGCCGGAGGAGCCAGGGTGCTTGCGAAGGATCCCGGAGGAGCGGGAGATGACGATTAGGTCGAGACTCCGGCTAATCAAGGAGCGATCAAATCTCAAGATCATCGTTCTTGAACATGGAAAGCAAAGGGACAAGTGGAAGCGGCTCCTGGAGGATAAATCCCTGCTCGAGGTCAAGAACGAGTTAGAGACTTTCCACCAGATGAAGAAGATGATTGTAGCGGCGGGGTCGGAGGATTTCTTGAAGGAAAAGAAAGTCGTCATGAAAGAACAATGGAAAATACTCCAGCGAGTGAGGCCCTACTGGACGGGCACCATGCATGTTGAGAGCAAGAGGGCATTGCTGAGAGTAGCAATCCAAGAGCTCAAAGCGCATTTCACAAAGATTTACAAGGAGGATTTTTTGCAGGAAGCGATAGATTTCGCTAAGGAGGCCAAGAATTGGAGGGTTTGGAAATGCTGTCGCTGCGATCACAGATTTCCCTCAGACCAATCCATTCTGTTGCATATAAGGGACGAGCATTTAGGTATTTTCTCCTATGAATTTAAATCGGTTTTTCCAACTAGAGCCGCCGAAACGGTCTTTAACTGGGTTGGCGACGGCGTTTGGAAGCCCGTAGAATCGTCGTGGCCCGCCAACCTCGTGGAAGCGGACTCAAATATCCTTCTGCATCAGGA
Organism: Casuarina cunninghamiana; assembly: GCA_028551485.1. Classification (NCBI taxonomy): domain Eukaryota; kingdom Viridiplantae; phylum Streptophyta; class Magnoliopsida; order Fagales; family Casuarinaceae; genus Casuarina; species Casuarina cunninghamiana. The sequence continues at coordinate 22,257,309 of CM052367.1, read as the reverse complement.
AAATTGGCCGCTTTGTGACGACATCAACCGTGAAGGACTAATTGAGGAAATTCGAGCAAAGCTGCTATTGTTCAAACGAAGTGACTGCTTTGCATCCAGCCATTTTCTAAAGCTGCGATCTTTGATAAAAGACTTGCTGCGAAATCACATTTCGGAACAGGAGAAGATTGACCAAATGTTTGACGTGAATGATTTCCTGTCAATATGCTTTCTGGAGGTTCCGGAGCTTAAACGTGTACTTGAATTGTTCGAAGATATGGCAGGGGCTTGCGCATTGCCTTGTATAGCTGAAACCCTTCCGGAAGTTCAGGACTTTTACCGTGACGTTCGAGACAGGGTCAGTTTCAACACAGAATTCTCCGATATCCTTCTCGACGAGCGGCTGTTGCTAGCAGAGACTACCGACCTTGAAGATGATGCAAATGCAGTCGGTGATTCTAGTACTTGCCTTACAGATTTGGACCCTAATGATGATGCTTTTCTCTATCGGTTATGGAAGCGAGATCTTCCAATTCCAGAACGATTACAGACATGGGAAAGTATAAGACAAGCTGGCAGAAGTCGGGGATTGGAGTTGTACAAAATCTTTGAAGCCGAATTTGATCGTCTGAGGAAACTTTTTGAGATGAAACTCCTGTTTTTGAGGTACCAGAAAGCATTCCAAGAAATTGAAAGGATGTCTATAGAAGTGAGGAATAGAAGGTTACAGGGCTTTCCAGAAAGTTACTTGGACATACTGGTGAACTGGTGGAAGTACATGGAGGCCGATGGTGGAGCTGTTGTGGACATTAGAAGCTTCAAGTTGGATGTCATATGGAGCATTTTGGAAGTCACACAGGAAGACACTGAAATAGAAACGGAAATCCAGCGGCAGAGACAACTCTTGGATCAACGGGTGGGTAAAACATCAACGAAATTTAACGTTTATTCCTTCTTATTTGTGATTGATCTCACAATCCTAGTGTTGCAGCTTTTACTACTCGATGTGTTGATCCTTGCAACTCATACTGCGTTCCAGCATACCTCTAAGTCCCTTGTGAAGTTGTGTGCTTATGATTATCGGTTCATTGTGGTGCCCATATTGCGGTCGTTCGTGCAGGTTTGTGCCATTTTGTTGAAAGTTCTGAGGTTTTATACAGCCCCTGTGCTGAATATTTTCCTGAATCTCTGGCTTTTAGAAACGCCTGGTGGATCTGGTTGAAGAAAGTGAACATCTAAGACCTGCAAAATCACTTGTTAGTCTCTCCTTACTCAAATTTTCTGTCTCTTTCTGCTATGTTCAGAATCAACGTTTTTAACGACAGAAAATTCCTGTGTTCAGAAAATTAGTGGCAGCGAGGAGGAGCATCATGCTCCGGGAAAGAAAACTAGTAGCAGTGAGGAGGCTCATTCTCCGGGAAGTTCATAAACAAGCGTAAGTCTCTTGCTGGTGTAACCGAGGCTGACATGCAAAAAATGGAGGACCTACAGAGGTGGAAAGCTAGGCGGAGAAGCAGCCGGAATCATATAAAAGAAACGCTCTCTGCAACGTCTGAAGCACCTGAAGCTGATTAGCATTCTGAAGCAGCTTTTCTGGACAAGCATTAGAGCTTGCTTCATCTTGTAAATTTGAGTAACTACGTGAACCATACACTCTGTAGCAAATTCATGAAAAATATAACTAAAATTCAGTGATCATCCCCTCTCATTATTTTAAAGTTTTGGTTTGGATTAAAATTGGTTGTGTACACACCTTTTATTGCCACATGACAAAATCCCATTCTACCACCACAAAAGAACGTCGATACCCTTTTCCCTGCCCACAGGTTCTCACGTACACGCCCCTGTTTCTGGCACGTTCCTAATCAATGTGGTACTGATTTTGAGAGCTTCTGCTGACCTCGTTTCTTATTTCAATTCCTTTCTTTTGATTACCAAGTCGGTGGTCTATTCTTGTTCCCCAGAACGAGATAACTCTTGCACTAGCCAGTCGATTTTCATAATTTTTTTTTTTTTTTGTAGTAACTTTCATGTCAAGTTTAACAACTTGTTGATCTTGCCACTCTATTTTTTATGCTCATTTTCGCTTTGAAGATTTTCCAAGAGGTGTTTTTGCCATAAACGTCAAACTCAAGGGTGCCATTTCATGGTTAAGAACCAATCAAGTCAGGAGGTTGCATGAGCCAAGTTTACTCACTCTCTCTCTCTTTTGACTTCAAATATGCATTTGTTATTTATATGAATTAGATGTAAGTCCGAGTTATTCTATATTATCTAAATTCCAGTCACATAGTTCCTTTTGAAATAAAAAATATGTATCTTTCTTATAAGATAGTTTTAAGAAAATCAAAATGAAAATCATATTAGAATCTAAGTTTAGGAAGTCCGTTATAATCATGGATGAAGCTATGGTCCAAAAAATAGCTTGTAAGCAGATATATTACACTTTCACAAAGTTGCAATCCATCTTAAAAGTAGTTTAGATAATCTCATATTATTTATGTCATCTAACTGATTTTAAGGAGAAAATGAATCTTGTGAAAGGCTTATTTGTGTCAAAATTTTGACCATTAGAGAATCATTATTTTTAAACAAATCTGAGTTATGTAATTAAGTTCAACTTATATTGATTTGTTTTGTAATTGAATTCAATTTCTATTAATTGATTGGTTATAAGAAATTTTGAAGTATTTAGTTACAGCAAATCTTGAAGGTTTGTGGTTGAGTTCAATTTCTGTTGTTAAAGCTTTGTAGTTAAGTTCAACCTCTATTAATTTTCTCAATTAAATCAAATCTTAAAATTTTGTAGTTAAGTTTAGCTTTTGTTAATCCCATTTATAACAAGAAATCTTAAATTTTTACGATTAAATTCAACTTCTATTGATGCTATAAGTTATAGCAAATCTTGGAGTATTGTCTAAATTGATCTGGTATGTAGATTCTAGTCTTATTTATAGGCTAGAAACACAATTCTAAAAGTTCAACTCTCCTTATCATCGACATCGTTTATCGTATTGCAGCTTGACGAAATTGACTCTGCGCTCCTTCCGCCGATGGCGGCAGATGTGGCTAAAAGGTTCCGATATATGTAGTTATGATTGCCGATTCATGCTGGTGTCCGTGCTGAAGTCATTCATGAAGGTTTTTATTGGCTTCTCCAGGCTGTTTTCTTGTGTGGTCTCACCTTCATTTAGGCTTCTGTTTTAATTTTTCTGTGGCAAATTATTCATTTGCAGGAACGCCTGGAGGATCTGGTCAACCAAGATGCTGCAAAGAAGGCTTCTGCTGCAGTTAGAAGAACTTTGTTAGAAGAGCTTGCCCTTAATACCACGAAGAACACCGGCAAAAGTGGTGGTACTCCAAAACAAGGACAGAAAGATCGAAGAAGATACCAAGAAAAACAAAAAAAAAAAAAAACCATCGCAAAAGGCCCGAGGATGCTAAGGTGTGTGTTACAGATTTTGTTCTATGTAAAGAATCTTGGACAGAAACTAATGTCTTGTCAAGAGGATAAAGATGGAAACGACCCGGATTCTATTATAGGTGTTCTTGCTAGCACTAATCAACTTAGCCAACAGACGACCTGATAGTGGAATTACGTGGAGGGATGTTTTTCAAGTTGAGTATGACGCTTCAGACGAGCGAGAAACAGAAGAGTATGAACGAAGAAGAAGAAGAAGAAGAAGAAGGCCATCAGCCTGCCGGGTGATACTGCGGAGCAGCAGCCTACCAGCTTGCCTGTTGTCTCCTCTGAATCCATTGAACAGCATCATATCAGTCAATCTGGAGTAGTCCCTTTTTCCTTGGACGACATACGACTTGGTACTGGTAACTGGGCTGAAATTAGTCAATCTATGAATTGGAGAAGCAATCAGAAGGAGAAAGATGAATAACAACAATCTCAAGCCCCCGAAGCCGACGAGCTCCATACTTCTCAAAGATAAGTTCTCAGAACCTATTTCCATTGGACATTGTTTCTTCTTCCCACTAATGTGCATAAGAAAGCTGACCCCACTGGGTTTCTTTCTGTCTAGACACTGATAGGGACAATGATAAGGAAAGGTCCGTTCTAGGTTTTGAGAATTTGTAGGGAGACTTTTTGCACATCCAAATAAGAGCATTCCATTTTAATGCACCACACCCGCCATGTTTCCTTCCATCCACAACCTTATGACTACTGTTTTCCCTTATTTCTCAATTTTAACAAGAGAAAGCAGTTTACTGGATCTGCTAAAGGAGATATTCAAGTTCAATGATGATACAAGAACACCCATTTTTGTACTTGGCTCTGTTTATTCTATGCTCTCTTTTGTAGCAATTGGGCTCCTGCATATAAACAAATTAAATCAATTAGTTAATGAAGTTAATAAGTGAGCAAGCAAGCAAGCTAAATGTTGAATTATTTCTAAAGAAGCCCCTCTTTCACTGGGTCCTGTGGCTGTATATTGACAGGGATCTAATGCTTCGACTCAGAAGATTGTGTTCGAGTTTGGATGACAATGGTAAAGAGGACAAAGAAGGCTGCAGAAAATGCAATGCCTTTCTATGACGATAGGAGAGAAGACCATTGAAAGAATCTGATGATGCAGGAAAGTCTTGGTACAAGAAAGAATTGCAATAACTTATTAAGCAATAATTTGATAGCATGTAATCTTGATAGCATTACAGCTTAACATCATAGCCAATTGTCTTGAACCCGCGTTACACTGAGCCGCTAAGAAAGGCAAGGGAAAGTCCTCCAACTGCTTAAAACCTGACAGCAGCACAGATTTATATTTGACATGAATATGACAGAACACAAACCATTTCATGTGTACTCAAGTGCGTTGAAGGGTACCTGCAATGTGCTTTCATCCATTGCTCAGCGTCTTTCCAGAAAAGCGTAATCAGAAGACCACATTGACCAGCCTATGACCTCCATAAATTTGCCATATCCTTTATTCCTTTACTATCGATATTAGCTTTCTAACAATAAAATCCCTTTCTCATCAAAGAAACTTTAATTTAAAACTCATAAATATTGTTCTTTCAGTGCAATAAACTGAAGTTCAACTCAGTTAATCCAAATGATTCACTTGAAGGGCGAGTTCAGCTTCCTCAAGTAGCACTTGCTTGTTAATTACTTGCTGGTGCGGTGGTAACTTAGTAAGACCTATGATTTCTAGGTCCGAAGTTTGATACTTGAGTGTGTAATTTTGAGTGTGTGTATTTTTTTTTTAAAAGAAAGTAGCAACTACTAAAGTTTATTCAAGATGATTTAGGGGCTCATTGTGTCAAAAACTAAATGGATTTTCTCTTTTGCTTCACCCATTATGTTCATCATGCTTAGCAAAGCAAGCTTACTAAAGCAGAAGGTATATTAGTATTTTCATGAACTATTCTCAGTGTCACTGCCTTCATAATGTATATTAGTAGCCAAACCATAGGCTGTATTAAACAAAAGGGTGAAGAATAGCGAACGAGAAAACTCACTGGCAAAGCCTCTCTCCATTAGATGCCACACGCGAGAATCTTAACGTAATGAGATGTCGTTCTCAAAATTTAAACCTTAAGGACAACTTTTCTTCTAGGGGAAAGGTGTGCAACAATCTCACTCACAAAATCCTTTTCTCAAGTTATTCGAAAAAATGAGGAACAAGTGGGTTATACTGACAACGTGGGAAGGAGTCAACTAGCCACAACAACGTTGTGGTAGGAGACCGAAACACTTCATAACTTGGCCCACTATACCGATCTAAATATAAAATTCTCATGCTGCTGACAATGACGAAACCCCATAATCTCTTGAAAAGACAGCATGAGATAGGCTGAACATTCCTGAAAAAAGAGGGAAATACAAAGTTTGACTTGTAAAGTGTTCTTTCAATATTTTAAATCCAAGCTTCTTGTGCTTCCCCTCTCCATCCTTTTGTATGCTTTGTGATGCTTTAAAATTCTCTAAAGTCTCTGTTCCCAACAACCGCTCATCGTGAAGGAGATTGGGGAATTCTGTGTTGCAGTCGTTCGTGCAGGTTGGTTTCCTTGAACGTTGTTTCCTTCATGCAAGTCTTGCCTTCTGATGCTTTTGGAGTAAACCCTCGGCCACAGAGGGCGCAAATGATGAAGAAGAATTTGTCAAGTTCCTAGGAGCATTGAATTATTGGCATATTTCTTTATGCATTTCCAAAAGAATCAATTCCTATTTTTATTTAAGACGATTAAAAAATTCTCTCTTTAAATTGTGAAATAATTACTTTTAAACTTTACATGAACTAAGGCCACCCAATGTAGAAAAAAAGAACGTGATAATACACAGGGATTAAGACATGCAAATCATTTACATTTTTTTTTTTAACGATACTGCCATTTTTTAATATCTCTTTTAAGTAAACGTTGAATATTAAACTGAATCTTTATGATTTTTAAGTAGTGTATTTTAATAGGCAGGAAAAACATAAAAATAAAAATAAAGAAACAGCTTCCTGAGTCATACTGCGCCTATTTAATTTGAAACTGCTATCAACTTCTCTCCGCTTCCCTCCATTGAAATGGACCCCGACCTCTTCCCCATTGCTTCATCATCTGCTATCAACTTATCTCCGCTTCCCTCCATTGAAATGGACCCCGACCAAGACCCCATTCCTTCATCACCTGCTTTCAACTTATCTCCGCTTCCCTCCATTGAAATGGACCCCGATCTCTTCCCCATTCCTTCATCTCCTGCTTTCAACTTATCTCCGCTTCCCTCCATTGAAATGGACCCCGACCTCTTCCCCATTGCTTCATCATCTGCTATCAACTTATCTCCGCTTCCCTCCATTGAAATGGACCCCGACCTCTTCCCCATTCTTTCATCACCTGCTTTCAACTTATCTCCGCTTCCCTCCATTGAAATGGACCCCGACCTCTTTCCCATTGCTTCATCATCTACTATCAACTTATCTCCGCTTCCCTCCATTGAAATGGACCCCGACCTCTTCCCCATTGCTTCATCATCTGCTTTCAACTTATCTCCGCTTCCCTCCATTGAAATGGACCCCGACCTCTTCCCCATTGCTTCATCATCTGCTTTCAACTTATCTCCGCTTCCCTCCATTGAAATGGACCCCGACCTCTTCCCCATTGCTTCATCATCTTCTGAACTTCCTCTAATGACCAAAGTTGCCATAGAATGCGATCACGCATTGGGGTCTCTCGACCGCGAGAAATACGCCGAAGCCCTGCAAATCTTGGAGTCCACGCTTTCCCGCCACTCCCCCTCCCCCCTGATCGACGCCACTCGAAGCCTTGTTTACTATAAAATGGCGTCGCGAATCCACGGCTGTACCAGTACGAGAGTAGAGCACCTCGTCAAGGCCCTCGAGTCCTCGAGGCAAGCCGCAGCGCTGGCACCGACGTCCACATTTTGCGCGCTCTTTCACGCCCAAGTTCTCTTGAGGCTTGGGAAGCAAGAAGCCGCCCTCCAAGAATGCGAGCGGGGGGTGAAGATCGAGAGGCCGGAAGAGCCAGGGACAACACGCAGGATGCCGACGGAGAGGGAGTTGATGATTAGATGGAGACTATGGGAACTCAAGGAGAAATCAAATCTCAAGATCATCGTTCTTGAATCTGGGAAGGGAAGGGACAAATGGAAGCGGCTCCTGGACGACAATTTCCTGGTTGAGGTCAAGCACGAAATAAAGACTTTGCACCAGATGAAGAAAAGGGCTGCAGCGGCATGGTCAGAGTATTTCTTGAAGGAAAAGAAAGTCGAAATTGAAGAGCGATGGAAAAAAATCTGGGAAGTGAAGCCCTTCTGGACGGGCATGCGTCTTGCTAGAAAGAAGGCATTGCTTAAAATAGGAATCCAAGAGCTCAAAGAGCATTTCGCGAAGAATAACACGGCAAAGGTGGATTCTTTTTTGCAGGAAGCGATAGATTTCGCTAAGAAGGCCAAGAGTTGGAGGTTTTGGAAATGCTTTTACTGCGGTGACAGGTTTCTTACAGACGAATCCATTGATTTGCATATAATTCAAGCACACGTAGGTACTATTTCCAGTCATTTTCAGTCGATGATTATATATAAAGCAGGCGAACAGTTCATTAAGAGGGTTGAAGACGGCGTTTGGAAGCCCGTGGAATCGTCGTGGGCCTTCAACATCATTGAAGTGGACTCAGATATCCTTCTCCATTACGGAAGTTGGCCGTTTTGTGACGACGGCAACCGTGAAGGACTTATTAAGGAAATTCGGGCAAAGCTACTATTTTTCTTACGAAGTGGGTGCTTTGTATTTAACCATTTCCTCAAGCTGGAGCTTTTGATAAAAGACATGCTGCGGAACCATATTCTGGAACAAAAGAAGGTAGATAAAATGTTTACTATGAATGAATTACGGTCAGTATGCTTTCTGGAGGTTCCGGACCTTAAATGTGTTCTTGCATGCTTGGAAGATTTGGCAAGTGCTATCGAATTGCCTTGTATTGCTTAAACCCTTTCGGACGATCAGGACTTTTACCGTGACGTTCGAGACAGGGTCATTCTCAATACAGAATTCTCCGATATCCTTCTTGATGAGTGGGTGTTGCTAGGAGAGACTTCTGGCCTTAAAGATGATGCAAATGCAGTCGGCGATTTTGGTCCTGGCCTTACACATTTGGACCCGAAAGATGATGCTTTTCTCTATTGGTTATGGGAGCGGGATCCTCCAATTTCAGAACGATTACAGATATGGGAAAGTGTGAGAGAAGCTGGCAGAAGTCAGGGACTGAAGTTGTTCAAAATTTTTGAAGCCGAAGTTCATCGTCTGAAGAAACTTTTTGAGATGAAACTCCAGTTTTCAAGGTACGAGAAAGTATTCGAAGAAGTTGAAAAGATGTACTTAAAAGTGAGGAACATAAGGTTAGAGGGCCATCCACAGAGTTACTTGGGCATGCTGGTGAAGCGGTGGTCGAACATTGAGGTTGATGGTGAAGCTGTGAAGGACATTAAAAGCTTAGAGTTGGATGTCATATGGAGCATTTTGAAAGTCGCACAGGAAGATACTGAAGTAGAGACGGAATTCAAGCGGCAGAGACAATGCCTGGATCAACAGGTGGGTAAAACATCTACAAAATTTAAAGTTGATTCCTTCTTGTTCGTGCTTGACCTCACAATGCAAGTGTTGCAGCTTTTACTAATCGATGCGTTAATTCCTGCAACTAATATTGCCCTGACACGAACGTGTGAGGCCCTTAAGAAGTCGTGGGCTTATGATTATCGGTTCATTGTGGTGCCCATGTTGCGGTCGTTCGTGCAGGTTTGTGTTGTTTACTTCAAAGTTCTGGGTCTTTCTATAGCTTTTATGCTGATTGGTTTCATGAATCTCTGGTTTCTAGAGACGTCTGGAGGTTCTGGTCGAAGAACATGAACATTTAAGCCGGGGAAAATCACTTGTTAGTATCTCCTTACTCATTTTTCTCCGTTTCTTTCTGTTGTGTTCAGAATCAATGTTCTCCTTACTAAGTTCTTATTTAAACCGACGTCATCTTCTCCTTCCGTTTTGTTCCTGATAAGTCTCATTCTCATGATGGTAGCGGCTGACCTGAGACAAATGGAGGACCTAAAGAGGTGGAGAGCAAAAATAGAGAAGCAGTCGGAATAATAAAAACGCACCAGCGCTCTGCAATTTTGAAGCACCTGAAGCTGATTAGCATTCTGCAGTAGCTTATTTCTGGAAGACGATACTGCATTGGAGCTTGCTTCATCCTGTAAATTTGCATAACTATGTGAAACATACACTAAAAGAATTGATGAAAAATGTTACTGAAATTCAATGATCTTCCCTTCGTATACTTAGTTTGAAATCAAGTTGGCCGACGTCCTGATTCCCTCCAACAAAATGATGCACCGGCATGCCATTGCTACTCAGTTGGCGTAGGGCCTATAGAAATTGTTGAAGAGGAGAACTTTGAAGGAGATTGAGAAGAAAAGAAGGATGCCTCTCTACAACATCTATGTGGCTTTGACAAAGGCAATCTTCCTTGGAAGAGAATTTGCGTAATTGCGGATGAAAGATGTTGATTCTTTTCAGGATTATTATGCTCATTTGAATGAAGTAGCCAATAAAATGAGGTAGGGAGAGAAAATCAAGTGCAAATTATTGCGGAAAAACTACTGATTAGTCTAACAGACAGATTTAATCCCAAAGCTACTGCACTTAAGGCGGTCAGAAACATAGTGCAGCTTTCACGTATCAGTGTGCTTTGAACTGATATGAAAGGTCGGCAAGTTTGGTGAAGTGGATACCAGTTTCATACTAATTTCTGATAGTGATACACAATTGTGAAGGGTGAAAGTTTATGTCGAAGAGATGAGATCCCTAGATTATAAATGTGATCCTTTGTTTGAGTTAGTTTTTAAGTTGGATTTTTGAGCTTTCTTACATGAATCACTATGATAAGTATGACTCATAAAATAAATACATTTGTAAAAGGACTCATGGAAAAGGTGAGTCTTTCAAATAACCCAAAATATGGATCTTAGCAAATTAATTAACATGATTTGCTTTGCCAAAATTAAAATTGCTTTGAAGTTAAAAATATGCTAACTTGACTAAAGGGAATGTTTGTGAAATGAGAATCGATCAAAAGGGTGCTACCCTCGTATATTAGAGCCATACCCCACGCATAACTATTGATATTGGCTTTAAATGGCCTCGATTGATTTAGATCCATGTATCCTTCTATGGAGGGTGATGGTAGCAAACAACCATGCAAGTCATAAAATCAAAAAAGGATGTATCACAGGGCAGTGCACAACTTACGTGGGTTTGCAACTTACTCCTTTATGTATTACTCTATGATAGAAATTTTGGGGTAGACTTCATCAATATGCATGGGGATGAAAATTTTGGTGGCATCTTGCTAGCTTGAGGTCCATCAAATTCTACATCACCATGCGTCCTTTTTGGTTACCGGCTTTTGTCCTCGAATGGCAGAGTGTTTGTCTTAACTAAGTTATCTTGTGTTTCCTGTCATGGAGTTTAAGTAATTATGATGGTGGTATGTTCCTAATCACTGCAAGATTGATTTTGAGAGCTTATGATAATCTTGTTTCTTGCTTCTTATTTCAAATTTCAAATAGATTCAAATCACAAGCAGGCTAGTGGCTGAAATTCTTTTTTAGTCTCCCTAAGAAATCTATTATTGGAAATAGGCTCAAAATTTAACTTAAAAGATACTTTGAGCTAAAAAAATAATTTTTACATTTAAAAATTACCTGATGATCATTTTTTTACATGTTAGACTTTTGTCAACAATACTTCTTCGCACACCAAGCATACCTTAGGCTTAAATATGTTCCAATTTTGCCTTTTGTATGCCGAACCTTTTTAGACAGCATTCTAATCCTCCATCCCAGCCATCCAACAAGGTACCTACCTATTCTTAAGATCCTTTTTCCACTTTTATATCTTCTCTTACTTCTCACATTCCAACCACAATCCTATACGCCTTTGAAGATGCTAATAAATATGTTCTAATGAAGACAAACACCTCTACGGTTACTAAAGCACAATGAGGCATCTTTAAGCTAAATCTCAAATATGCCTTGACCATTGCAATAGTCATTCCCCTAATACATACATTTACCAAATATGCTCTTGAACATCATGGCTGGCTTGTAATAATGAAAGATGAGATGGAGGCACTCAAAGGAGCCAAAACTTGGACTCTTGTTCTTAGAACATCTAAAATGCATGTAGTTGGATGCAAATGGGTTTTTAAGCCTAAACTAGTTGCTAATGGCTCATTTTCTTAGTTAAAGGCTAGGCTTGTGTAAAAGGTTTTCACCAAATTATAGGTTTAGATTATCTTGATACTTTCTCACTCGTGGTTAGATTAACCACAATATGACTAGTCTTATCCCTAGCCACTATTTGTAAATGGGCTTTACTACAATTTGTTGTTTCAAATGCTTTTCTTCATGGTTTCATAGATACTTGAGTTTTCACATAGCAACGTCTAGGCTTCATTGATCAAAATGCACCACTTGTTGTCTATCCGTCCATTGTGCCTTATATGGTCTTAAATAGGTCTCCCAAGCTTGTTTTGACAAATATAGCTCATGCATTCTAGAGTATGGATTTTTTTGTTCTACATTTAATTCTTCTCTTTTTATTTACAACCTAGGAGAAACAACCATATGGCTTTTACTCTATGTCGATGACCTATTAATTATAGGAAACTCTATTGAGGCCATTACAACAATGATTGAACACTTGCAATATGAGTTCCTTTTCAAAGTCTCTTGGTACAATTCATTTCTTTTAGGAATTGAAGTCATTCCTTTTTCAAATGGACATGTTTTGTCTCAAAGGTAGTTTGCTTTTGAAATTCTTTGAAAAGCATCAATGTTGTTTTGCAAGCTATTAGTGACTCCTATGGCAACAAAAGTTCCTACACTTAGTAATCCCACACAGGGTTGGGCTACTCCAACTTTGTTCAAAAGCACTTTTAGAGCTTTGCAGTATTTGACCATCAATAAGCCTAAACTTGCTTTCCTATCAATAAGCTATGCTAGGCAATGCATTCACCTATGTTTTGGGCTTTCACAATTTTCAATGTGTTCTAAGATATCTACGAAGAACTCTTTCATTTGGATTGAAAATTCATGCTTATAGTTCATTAAATTTGTATGGCTACAATGATTCTAATTAGGTTGGTTGCAAGGTTACTCAATAGTCCACATCAAGATATTGTTTTTACTAAGATAGTAACCTCATTTACTAGAGTTCAAAACATTAGTTTACTATAGCTCAATCATTTGCAGAGGTTGAATATAAAGCCTTGACTTCAATTATTGTAGAATCCAACTAGCTATGTGCACTATTGTAGGACTTGGGTGTAAGTCAGCCTTATTTCACTTTGATATACTATGACAACTTAGCTGCACTCAAGTTAACTATAAAACCATCCTTTCATAGTCAAATGAAGCATGTGAAAATTCATTTCCACTTCATTCGAGAGAAGGTGACACTTAATTTGATCACAATTAAGTATATATCGATTAAGCAACAAATAATTGATGTTTTGGCTAAATCTATACCCAAGACTTGCTTTTTGTTTTTTAGAAACAAAATTAGATTGATTCCCACACCAAGTTTGAAGGAGCTTGAAGAAGAACATTCACAAGATTCATAATAGCATCATTTAAACAATGAAGAAAATAACAAATAGCAAGGAAGTCAACATAGTAGAAATAACAAAGATTTGCCTCACCCGTCTTGATTGCTTACAATGCCTTTAACTATCTAGAGCTAGTTAGTTATATAATTAAGTCATTTGTTAGAATCCATTGTAATTAGTAAGCTAATTAGACTTATTTGCCCTTGTAAACCTCTATAAAAAATGTAAAACATTAGTGTCATTGATAGATTTTGGAATACAATCTCAAAGCATTTATAAGGCCATTGTTCTTTCACCCTTTATTCCTATCTTTGATCTTCTTCCATTAGCCTATGGGTTCTACTAGGATTGTTGGGATAAGAAAGGGTCAAGACCTACAATTGGTGTAGAGACACTAGGATTAATATGAACCAACTCATATATGTTAACATAAGCATATAGAGTGGTTTAGGCCCAAAAAGATACCTTACTTCCATTTCAGGGGTAACTTTTTCCTTCTCCGTAGCTTACAAGCAAAGCACACTCACATTGCTTACACTCACAGTCGATACACTTATAGAAGCTCTCTCACTCACAATATGCACTCATTGACATGCTTTTTGTCAATTCACACACAATATTGCATGATAATACAAGAGTATATAGTCATTCCATTTATAGCACAATGGAATGACTATTTTGTCTTACACTATACATTACAATATATAATGAATCTCCCCCTTGGAATGAATAGTGCAACATCCTGGTACCATAGGAGTAAGAGCTACTACTAGGAAATGAAAAACTACCCCCACCTAAGCTCTAGCTCTTAAGCTCCACACAAGTTAAGCAAAAACTCAACTTGTCTTTATCCACCACTTTGGTCAACATGTCTACCAAATTCTAAGTTGTGTATCTTTTTCAACTTCACACATCCATCCTCCATCACTTACCTGATGAAGTGATATCTTTCATCGAAATGTTTTGACTTGGAACATTACATTCTTAGCAAGATGTATAGCATTCTAGTTGTCTATCCATAACGCACTATCCTTTTACTTCTGACCAAGCTCCTTCAAGAATCCTTGTAACCAAACTCTTTTGATCTTTCAATGGTTAACAATGCTACCATTAATTGCAACTTGGACATTTAACTAACAGTTGGTCCCCCAATTGTAAAGATGTAACCTAGAGTACTTTTACCATCATCATCATCTCTTGACAAGACTATATCCACATAACTCTAAGACCAAGTTCTTAACCTCCAAAGTGAAGACAAGAAAAAGAAGTCATTTGCACATATATGAAAATCCACTTAACTGCATTCTAGTGCACCTTTCTAGGTTTGTTCATAAATATGCTAATCACACCAATTACCTATGCAATATTTGGCCTTGTACTAACTATGGCGTACATCAAACTACCTACTGTTAAAGCATAAAGAATATTCTCCATAAATTTACATTCCTCAATTGTCTATAAACAATCTTTTAACGATAGCATGAAATATCTTGCAATAGGTTAAGCCACTAGCTTTGCATCTTTCATATTGAATCTTTCGATCAATCTTTCAACATAGTCCTATTGAAACAACTTCAAAACATGTTTTTCTCTATCTCGAGATATCTTCATACTAAGGATCTACTATACCGCCCTAAGATCTTTCATTGAAAAATGGCTGTTAAGTTGATTCTTCAACTTATTTATATCATGCATATTTGTTCTATAGACAAGCATGTCATCAACATACAAAATCAAGATAAAATAATTACCTAATGGTGTCTCCTTAAAATAAACACAATGGTCATTTAAGCATTCCTCAAACTTTTACTCCTTTATGAAATTGTCAAATTTTAAATACTATTGTCTTAGAGCCTATTTTAAATCATATAGACTTTTCTTGAGTTTGCATACAAAATTTTTTTCCTTTAACTTTAAGTCCCTTTGGTTGATACATGTAAAGATCTTCCTCCTAATCACCATGAAGAAAAGCTATCTTCACATCCAACACTCTAGATGAAGATCTAAAATAGCTGCCAAACTCAACATAACTAGTATTAAAGTCATCTTAACAATCGAAGCAATATTTTCTCAAAATCTATTCCCTTTGTTTTGTGCATACTCCTCAACAACAAGTCTTGCTTTGTACTACTTATTTCCATTTACTTAATTCTTGGTCTTGTAAATCCATCTTGAATACAATGCCCTTTTATCTTTTCGTAGCTTAACCAAATCCTAGTTTGGTTTGACATCAAAAAGACATACTCTTCATTCATAGCTTGTTCCCACTTAGCCTTATTATTATATCTCAAAGCCTCTTGCCTAATCTCATGCTCACCTACATCAGTATACAAAATATAATTAAAAAATAAAGAATACCTAGAAAAAGCATATCTTTCCTTAAAAGATCTTCTCAAAGATAGAGTAATAAGTGGAGTGTGAGATTGATCCTCTGGTGAACTTTTTGAAGTTGAGGCTTGGGCAATGGATTCTTAAGAATTATCGTTGCATGATTTCTCTAAAGCATCCAAGTTTGCATCATCACATCAAACTTCTTTTGCACTTCCCAATCTTTTTTGTCCTTATATTGTTTGTCCCCATTGAAAACTATATCTTTAAACTTATACATCTTCATTTCACCATCCCACAATTTATAGCCATATTCATCTTTGTCATATTCAAGCAAATAGAACTTCTAAGCTTTAGAGTATAACTTACGCCTATTTTGATCCCACAATTTAGTGCTTTTTGTGAGCACTAAAAAACATATTCTAACACTACCACCAATCATTCCATGATATTCCTAAACAACAATGCCACACCCCCAAACTTAAAATTTTGCTCGTCCTCGAGCAAAAGAACAAAACAACACATATAACCAATCATTCCATGATATTCTCCCATAATTGCTCACCTTAACAATTCAAAGAAAAACATAACTTTTATCCAAACATTGCAATTGGTTTATAAGGTAAGATAGACTTGTAACTATGTCAACCACGTGTGTGTGTGTGTGTGAGTCCGCATTTTGTCTCAATTGCATGTACTCCAAATAGATCCACATTAATATGCAACATCTCAAAATCTTTAACCAAATCTCATAGGTTTGCTCTTCATTCCTCTCTCCACTAATGTAAGTCAATCATCTAACCAAAAATCAATAGGACTTTCATAAGCTTGTAATGTAAAGCTGGGTTAAGGGTAAGATGGAAGTCATTTAAGTTCAAATAACCCATGAACACATTACTTTCTAGGATCTCATCAAAACTCTAGCCCCTCGCTACCTTTTCACTTCATGAAAATGATCTTTTCACCACCACTTAGTCTCATTCATCTTTTTCCAATCATACTTTGACAATATCCAAAAGCCATAATCATGTGTGTAATGACAAAGCAAAAACAAAAGCATTTACACATATAACCACCTCAATCCTCTCTTATCAAGGATATTCAATAATAATACTCAAAGATCTCCTTTAGAGAACTATGTGGCTTGAATCTAACAAAAGATAATGAGATTATTTCGTCCTAAAGCAAATGCTTTTTTTTTTTTTTTCATTTGCATTTGCATTTACAAATTGTACTACACACAATCATTGCAATCAACTGCTTCCCATACTACATCCTTCCCCTCAACTTCTCTCATGCTCAAATAAACTTCTACACACTAGAAGTCAATATGTTCATGGGAATAGGACAATAGGACAAATTGATCAAAAGGCTAAGAAATATATGTGCAGGTGTCATTTAACAAAATCAGGATAAGAACAAGGCTCAGCGGGGTAACTGGGGATAAGTAAACAAGGTTAGCTTGAAAGGCTCAATCGATCCAAAGATGGCCTAAATCATTTTCTTAGTTAGATGCAACCTAGGATTTCGCCTCAAGAGGAAATCAAGCAAATTCTAAGATCTGGGTGAGATCCAAAAAATCACACACTTCACATGAATGTTCTCTAGAGATATATACAATTTCAAGAAAATGCAGACTTTTAGTGCTCAATGTGTGAATCAACATAATCAGAATCACACTTACATCATACCACAATTGCAAGTTTGAACAAAATCTATATCTCTCTAAGAATCACCAATAATTCACAATAAAGAATCCAATCATAGAAATCATAGTCTAACACAAGAAAATTTTTTTTACACAAAAATAGACTTTCTAACAAAGCATTTAACACAAAACAAAAAATTTTAACACAACACTTCCAACAAAACATTTCCAGCACAACAAACATAACAAAAAAAACACTTCCAAAACACTCCCAATATACGACCATATACAACCACAATACACAACCTCCAACACAACCCAACAAAATAGCTTACTTCCAACGATAGCAGCAGCACCCCCAAACTTAAGTGAAGCATACTTCTCAATATTAAAAGAAAATAAAGCAATAGTGAGGAAGGAACAAGGAAAACTCCCCTGATTGCAGGTTGTCAAAATGGAGCTGTGATGAGCATATGGTGACAGCCTTCTAACCAAACTCCCAACAAAATACTTCTAACTAAAAGACCATAAAGTACTTGGGTTGCCTCCCAAGAAGCGCTTGCTTTATAGTTTTCAGCCAAACTATCCTCCACGTTGCTCAAGGAGGATGAAACTCCAGCAGTTTCGGAGACAGTTTGTGTCGTTTGATGGTTGTGCATTCTTCAATCAGCACAACTGTCTCATATATTTCCAGCTTCCTTTTGTTCTCCAGTATTTCTTTTAAAAATTCTTCACAACTAGGTATTTGCACTGGAGTATCTGCAAAAGGAATGATAATGTGCAGTTTTAAAGATATATCAAGGAATTCCAAAAACTGCTTATCTTTTACGCGTTGCTGGAATCTTTGGGAAGATGGAGCTGAAGGCATAAAGGACTCATGAATTGCTTGAACAAGGTTGTTCCTAGGTGCCTCCTCTGATTGTGTGCTGACATCTTTATCTATTTCTTCGAAAATTTCATTGTCAGCATCATCTTCTCCTACTTGGTTGCCACATGTCAGGGTTATTGCCTCTGCAGTATCTATAGGACTTTCATCCACACCGCTAGGCAAAGGACCCTCTTGATTCTTTGAGATCATGCTGATTAGCTGACCCATTTTCACCTCTAATCTTTGAAATGAAGCTGCTTTTCTTTGAAAGCTTGCTTCCATCCTTTCTGTAATGTTCTGTGAGGTGCTGGCCATCTCGCTAATCATTTCCTCTAAGTTAGGTTTAACCTCTTCTGGTTGCCAAAATGTTGGTTGCGGTCTCATCTCATTTGGATTACTCCATGTACAAGTTTGATGGTTGTACCATCCCGGATTGTATAAGTTGGAGTAATAGTCATTTTGTGACCTGCTAGGATTCCCAACAAAATTAGCATAATCAATATAATGAAGATAAGGGTTACCTACTTGACATTCCGTGCTCTCATGTGTTCCTCCACAAAATTCACATGATCTATTTCTCAGGAACATTTCCCATTCAGCACGTGAGTCGGCGAGGGTATCTACTTCATGGACTCCACTTGCTTGATGCATTGGTAGTCTCTCAGTAGACCATTGATAGTCATCAATTGCCATCTCCTCTAAGAAGTTAAATGCCTCTTCTGGTGATTTGCTATGTAAGTCCCCTCCTGCAGTAAGAAATTTCTGAGCCAAATCGTCCCATGTAGTTATCCATCCTGCAGGAAGTGAAGAGAACCAATCTTTAGCTGTATCTCTAAGAGAAAATGGAAATAATTTTAGCCTGATAACATCTTCTGTGACTCCATGATCTCCAATCATGTCACAGAATTCAAGGAATGCTTCAATGTGAGCATTTGGATCCTCATTTGGTAGCCCACTATATTGCACCGATTTTTGAAGCATCTTGATGTGCACAGGCTTGACCTCAAAGTTATTTGCCTGAATTGCAGGCCTTTGAAAGCTTGATGTGGCATTCCAAAATGATGGTGCATAATCTTTTAGAAGTTTACGTGAACCATCATTTCTCTCCATCTTTGTCTTTTCTCTGCAACAAAATACAATATTAAAAGTAGAAATAAAATAAAAGCAACAAAAGCTAGATTAAACTAAGAAGCTATTCGGTATTAATATTAATCAGCAGTAAAGCAACCAATCCCCGGCAACGGCGCCAAAAACTTGTTCGGTGAAATTCTACATGCAAGTGTACATGTCGAACAAGTAATATAATGATAAGTATGAGTATCGTCCTACAGGGACTGGTGATTACTAAACTAATTAATTACTAACGGTGAATAGTCTCTGAAGTTTATCTAGCCAACTAAAATGGTAAAATGTGAATTTAATAACTAAATTTAATCTAAACTTGATAAGCGAAATATGTTAGAGCATCCGATTTCACCTAATTACTAAATACAAATGTCGATCATCCATGCTCGCAAGATTAATTCTACTCATGTGATGGCGAAATTTCCTAACTTATTCACTATCCTATGTCTAGGTATAGCAAACCTACTTAGCTCATTAATCCACTGTGAGTCTGCATATGAATTAAGTGAACTAAGTGCATTAAGATTTGTGAATATTCCAGTCTGCACCTAAAGCCACACAAATCATATGGTATATGTCTATCCATATTAATCTATGGTTGCAAATTACATGAAGCAACTGCATGCTATCTCCTGTCGGTCTCAAACATGCAAATCATATCAATTAAGTGGTAGCTAATCACCTAAAAGCATTAATCTCCGTAATATGCAACGTCACATTCATAAAATATCTCACAAAGCCTAAATAATCACATTCATACATTATAATTAAGTTCCATCGTAGCTCTAACAAATTAAACTAAAACAACATATTTACATAAACAAGAACAGTGCAGAAACGTGAACAAAACATTCTGGAATTTAAAAACAATTAAGCTGTCACCAAAAATGTCTTCAAATCACAAAATAGTTGCACAAATCTACACATCAAGGGGAGAAGAAGAATCTGTTTGAAAAACGGAAGAAAAACGAGCCGAGACGCGCCCTCACGCGCTTTCGCACGCGCTGACACGCTCCGGTGACACGCGCCGCCGTCCCGCCACCACGCGCCGCCGCCGTCCGCTGCCGGTCATCACAGAAACTTCAGGGAAGATAGATCGGAATACGTAGATTGCAGATCTGCAAATAGATTAAGCAAATCCGCAACAACAATGTGTAAATCTGACGAAAAAGGTAAAGTCGGCGTTCGCACTTCTTCACCGGAAACCGCCACGAAATCACACACAACTGCCACAGAATTGCAGGAAATTACACAAGGAATGCAGATCTGGTCTCCCCTCGTCGGAAAACACACAAAATATGGCTAGAAAGGGGAAGAGAATGTCTTAATAATATGAAACTCCCTCGCCGGAAAAGAACGTGCGTACGGTCGGCGTTCGCACTTCCGTCCGACGTCACAGAGTCCCGCGCTGTCGCGCGTGGATTCTGATTTTCCGGCGAGGGAGAAGCCACTGATGCTTTGGCCTTCTCTCCTTCTAGCTCTCGGTCCTTCTCTCTCTGTGTCCTTCTATCTGTCGGTCTTCCCCCTGTTTTGTTTTGTTAATCGGCCTCTTTTTCTCTCCTGCGGTCCCACGTGTTTTCCACTAGCTTCTTTTATTTGACTTCTTTTTGCATAATTCACGTGAAGTCACGCTCCTTCCTTAATATTCAACATAAGGTCCCATGTTTCCTTTCTATTCTTCTTCTCTCTTTCCTCACATGGCTTCCACGTGCTTACCCTTGTTTTCTTTGTTTTCTTTTCTATTCCTTTTTCATGATTTTCTACTTCTTTTTCTTCTTTTTCTTCAATTTTGAGTTTGCTGCATAAAATAACAAAATATACATAATTATCATTAAATACAAATATAATTTAATAAAAACTATATTAAACATTACCTAAAATACTATTAATAACTCTATAAAATATAGAGTTATCAAGTGCATATGCCTCACACCTAAATACTTTGAGGTATAATAGTTTACTTGTTTTCTCGTCCACTTTTCTTTGGGAACATGAAAATTCAACACTATAGGAAGGTTTCTATTCAATAAGAATATCATTGTATTAAAAGCATTGCCCCAGTAGTTCTATGGAAGTCTTGCATCGTAAATCATAGCTCTTCCTCTTTCTAGACTAGTATGGTCCATTTGCTTTACAACTTCATTTTCTTGTGGAGTTCTAAGGTAACCTTAATTCTCTTAATTCCTTCTCGCAAATAGAAATCATCAAACTCTTTACTATAATATTCACTCCCATTATTAGATTTAAAAGCCTTAAGCCTGTGTATTGGTCTTACGCCCAAGTACCCACCCTTTCTTAAATCAACTAGTTTTACACCTAATTTTCAATTACCATTAACACAAAGTTTGTTGAGGATGAGTCCTTACCTTTAATCCATACACATCAATACAATGCAACCATTGCTTCATAGGTTAAACCAATGGGCCTTGTTTAAACATTTGGATGACTAGTCTTCTTTTCCCTTACGCTTCATAATTGTCGACCCAAGCCTTCACACTTAACCCAAATTAAACTGTTGGCCAAATGAATTTAATGATTAAATTCAAATTAAAGTGTGAATAGTATTCCTACCACAATCGTAGATAGCTAATTGCCACTTATTGCATGGCCATGGCTCACAGAACGAGTTGGAATCATTTAAAATGGTCACCGAAAGAGAAATTTTATGCCTAAAAGAATGATGAAACCAAGAACATGTCAATTTAGTTGGAAGAAAAGATCATCAAAGCATAAAGGTTGAATATCACTTATGTAAACAACTTAGCATGCAAGATTCTCTACTATAATGACAAAAATCACTACAGACATAACATATATATTTATAGAACCAACCTATGAGATGCAAGTTAGGTTTAGAACTCACAATAACCATCTCTCTTAGTAAATTCTAGGTGGATGAAAAGGTGATGACTACAAAGCCCACTACTTGTAGAGGCTACTTGCCAAAAAGAGAAAGATAATATTCATCTTATTTTTCAAATTCTTATATTTATGTCAATCTTATTTAAAAAGCAATCCCATGGTGGCACGAATCTCGAGACTCTCTACCTTCTTGCATTTGATTGCATGTTCATTGCACATGGGCGATGTGTGAATTGGATGTGAACATGCATGAAGCCTTTGACTGCTTAGGGTTTCCAACCACCAACACCACCATGGTTGTTAGATCAACCACCCCGCCCATTGTGGGGTGTCCACCACCAATCAACACATGATTGGTTAGTGAGTAACCATTATTGGCAACTTGAAAAGCTAAACCTAATGGCTTCTTCCTTTGCTGATTGTTTTATGTCATTGCATCATTGTTGCACATTGCAGTGGAACAATTGCCAAACATACCTACGGTTCTGATGAAAGGACATATGCCATCAATGATAGAAGGAACCCCTAATGCCATTTTTTATGACAAGGAACTATAGGCGGTGATGGGGTATCACTAAACAACCCTAAAGGCAAGGTTCTATGGAGTTTGGCTACCTGTTGACACCTTTGAGAAATTTATGAATACAATTTAGGGTTTAGAGAATCCAAAAATTATAGGTTTCAAATCATGGAGAGAAATCTCCATTCACCTTTAAATGGAAGCTGATTTTTCATTGGCTTGGTTGCATAAGGAATGTGTCTTCAACGGCATGCAATTTCTCTTTTTTCAATTGGAAGGTGGTATGGGTGGTTGCATGATGGGCGCTCCTTGGGTTCATTTGCCTAATCTATCGAGTGCATTGCATAATTCAGGTGCCTTAGAGAATATTACCAACCAATTAGGCACCTTCCTATGAATTAATTTATGAACAAGGAAATACAAGCACCCAACATACACAGAGATGTGCTTGGAATTTGATATGCTGAAAATGTTGTCGAAGAACTTTTGGGTTACATTGAGGCCTTGAAAACCTTAGCTTCAGACCATTCAGTATAAGGAGAGGATTGGCTTTTGCTCAAGGTCACGACTAGTAATAATGTCATAAGCTTTATGGATGCACATTAGGTGTTCAACAAAATGTTGTCAAGACTTGGTTAACACGACCTTAAATGCACACAATGTGCATATAAAGGAAAACTTAAGCATGTAGGATGTGTAGGGCAAGCATAACAATGCGTAAAAGGATCCACACAACGTGCATAGCATAACTCTTCTTGCCAACAGAGCACAAATAACAATATGCCAACAAGTATGAACAAGGTGTATGGGACATCGCATTCAAGTTTGCATGAGGCATGCAACACTGTGTGGTATGATGCATGCAAGAATGCATCATTGAGCCAACATGGCATGTGCAAAAATGTAAGTGTTGGGAATTCAACCCAATGGGGGCACATGGAAGGTATTTAACAATATGTCCTAAAGATAATTCCAACATTAAAACTCAATGATACAAGCCCTTTTGAATTAAGGAACAAGGTACATATGGAAGGATATTCCTCAGAAGGTACCCAAGACAAAATAAGGATGAAAGATGCTTAACAAAATGCCATAAATAAGAAACCTCCTGAGGACACACAAGAAACTCAACCAAAGGATATTAACCCTTTCCCTATTGTGTTGTGTGATGTGGCAAATTGGGGTAATGGCAAGCAACAAGTAGTGGAGGTAGACAAGGGGATAAAAAACCGCTTTGGAGTACTCTTGGATGAGGATTTTGAGGAAGTGATATAAAGTATAGTTTAAGAAAGTTTGAAAAGGCAAAATGGTCTAGATGACAAAAGATACCAACAAGACAATAGTAAGATACACTTCACCTATACTAGCACACTTAAGAATAGTAGGATACCTGCAATGGATGGTGAAAAACCTTCCATTTTAAATGTGTAATATTATTACATGGATCATACAGGATTAAGTCCTCTAGAAAAAAATGAATTTTCTTAAATGAGAATCCAAGAAAACAAAATATATTTATTAGCTTTTTTGGAGCCAAAACACACAAGAGAACATTTGGCTTCAATAACTAGAAAATTGGGATTTCACAATGTGCCCATATATGGTTGTTCGGTGAAATTTATATGCAAGTGAACATGTCGAACAAGTAATATAACGATGAGAAAGATATCGTCCCACAGAGATTGGTAATTACTAGATCAATTAATTACTAACAGTGAACAATTCCTAGAATTTATCTAGCAAATCAAATTGATAGATGATAGATTAACTAACTAAATCTAAGAAATCTAAATACAAGAAATATGTTAGAGCATATGATTTCACCATAATTACTAGGTATTAATGTAGATTATTTATGCTTGCAAGAGGGATAATATCTATGTGATGGCGGAATCTCCTAATTTATTTACTATCCTATGTCTAGGTATAGTAAACCTACTTAGTTCATTAACTCACTATATTTCTATATGTGAATTGAAACAAACCAAATGCATTAGGATCTATGAACATTCCCAGTTTACACTGAAAGCCATGCAAACAATATGGTATATGTCTATCCATATTTAATTTATGGTTACATATTACAAAAAGTAACTGCATATCATCTCCTGTCGGTCTCAAACATGCAAATCAGATCACTCAAGTGGTAGCTAATCACTTAAAAGCATTAAACACAGTAATATACAACTTTACATAAACAAAATATCTTGTAGAACATAACAATCATAAGATTGATACCATCATAATTAGGTTACATCGTAGCTCTAACAAAAGTAAACTAAAGCATAAAGAAATAATGAGGAAGAATAATAATAAGGAATAAAGAAGGCATCTTGAATTCAAGAACAAGAAGTCTGTCACCCTTTTTGTCTTCTCTTCAAGAAAACCTTGAATTCTTGGCCTCTCTCTTAAGTTGTGCTTAATTTCCTCCTCCCCTCTTCTTTTGCCTATTCTATTCTCTTAAATAGGGTTTAGGTTTAGACCTATCTCCTATCCTAGTAGAACTGGATTTTAGAGACCTAAAACAATTGGGTTTTGAACTCCTAAATTAATTGGAATTTGAATTCCTTACATGATTGGGTTTTCTAAATAATTAGAAAACCCAACAACAACAGAAAATCCAATAACAATCATCCGAAGCCTAAGCCCATCTTGACTCTCTTGATCTTGATATTACGATTTTACCATACAATAAGCATCAGGTTCTCTATGTTCATCCCTTTTCTCCTTGCCTCCTTGTGCTACATAACAAGATAAATTTAGATAAATAAAGAGGAATTCAAATATTTTCTTATAAGCATTGCATTATTTATTGCCTAAAAATAGGTAAAATAACTCTATAAAAATAGAGTTATCAAAACCACCAAACTTAACATGTTGCTAGTCCTCTAGCAAAAGCAATAAACAATATATGTTTTAGACAAAACCCCTTTATGATATTCTCCCATAATTCCTCAACTTAACAATTCAAAGAAAAATATAGCTTTCATCCAAACACCACAATTGTTTCATAAGATAAGATAGACTCTTAACTATGTTGACTATGTGTGTGTGAGTCCTCATCTTTTCAACTATATGCACTCCAAATAAATTCACATTAATATGCAATATCTTAAAATCTTTAACCAAACCTCATAGGTTTGCTTTTCATTCCTTTTTCCACTAATGTAAGCCAATCATCTAATCAAAAATCAATAGGACTTTTATAAGCTTGTAATGTAAGGCTGGGCTAGGGGTAAGATGAAAGTCATTTAGGCTTAATTCACCCATGAACACATTACTTTCTAGGATCTCATCAAAAACTCTTGTCACTTTCTACCATCACTTTTTTTTTTCATTCTTTTCTGTCTAAAAATGCTTGATTTCACTTGGATTCTAACACTCATAAAGCCACAATCATTCTTGCATCAATAAAACAAGTAAAAGTACGAGATATGTAGGCATTATACTTTTATCTTGCCAATCATTTCAATTACTATGCTTAATGGCCTAATTCAAAACATTGAATGGTTTAAATATGATAAGGAATGATAAGAGGATTCCATTCTTGGGCAAATGTTGTACTTCCTTTCTTTTCTTCTTTTTTTTTTTTTTTGGTAAAAATGAAATACTATGCACCACTTAATCATTGCAATCAATTTCTTCCCATGCTCCATCTTCCTTTCAACCTTTATTTATCTCAAACAAACTTCCATCCTACAAGTTAACATGTTCATGGGCATGGGAGAATAAGATAAGTTGTTCCAGGATAAGAATCAAGGCTCAGTAGGGTGACTGGTGATAAATAAATAGGGTTGGCTTGAAAGGCTCAAACGATTCAAAGAATGGCCTAAATCATTTTCTCAATTAGATGCAGCTTAGGATTTCACCTCAAGAGAAAATCAAACAAATTCTAAGATTCAGGTGAGATCTAAGAAAATCACATACTTCACATGAATTTTCTCTAGAGATACACACAATTTCAAAAATGAAGGACTTTTAGTGCTCAATATGTGGATCAACATAATCAGAATCACACTTAACTCACACCATAATTACAGGTTTGAACAAAATCTATATCTTCCAAAGAATCACCAAGAATTCACAACAAGGGATGTAATCATGACATAAGAAAAAAAAATTTCAATTAGATTTAGCACAAAGGTTCTTTCCCTACCCCCAAACTTGAATGAAGCATTGTCCTCAATGCAAAAACAAAAGAAAGTGATCATAAAAAAGAAATAGGAATGAGAAAACTCCCTTAATTATAGGTCATATCCACGTAGAGCTCTGAGGAGATGGTAGTGACAAAACTTCCAGCAAAAGACTAAAATGAAAATGCTTGGATTGCCTCCCAAGAAGCGCTTGCTTTATAGTTTTCAGCCAAACTATCCTGGATGTTGTTGCTCAAGGAGGGTGAAACTCCAACAGTTTCGGAGACCGCTTGTGTTGTATAACAGTTGAACACTCTTCAGCTAACCTCACTGTCACATATACTTCCAACTTCCTTTTGTTCTCCAGTATCTCTTTCAAAAGTTCTACATAACTGATCAATTGAACTAGAGCATCTGCAAAAGGAATGTTAATGTGCAATTTTAAAGATATATCAAGGAATTCCAAAAACTGCTTATCTTTTTCATGTTGCTGGAATTTATGGGGAGATGGAACTAAAAGCATAAAGGGTATAGGATTTTCTAGAATAAGCTTGCTCCTAGGTGCCTCCTCAAGTTGTATGCTGACATCCTTATCTATTCCCTTGAAAATCTCTTTGTCAGCATCATCTTTTCCTACTTGCTTGCCACATGTTAGGGTTATTGCCTCTGCAGTATCTATAGGGCTTTTCTCCACATCGCTAGGCAAAGGACCCTCTTCTCTCTCTGAGATCATGCTAATCAATTGACCCATTTGTGCCTTTAATCTTTTGATTAATGCTTCTTGTCTTTGGAATCTCTCTTCATCGTTTTGCATCATCTTAGTGAACATGTCCTCTAAATTAGGCTTCGCCTCTTCTGTTTGCCTAAATGTTGGTTGCAGTCTCATCTCATTTGGGTTACTCCATGAAAAGGTTTGATGGTTGTGCCATCTCGAATTGTACGTGTTAGAGTAATAATCATTTTGTGACATGTTAGGATTCCCAACAAAATTAGCATAATCATTATAATGAGCATAAGGATTACCTACTTGACATTTCGTGCTCTCATATGCTCCACCATAAAATTCACATGATCTACTTTGATGTCTCACAACTTGAGTATTTAGATTGTCTATCTTCTCATTAAGCACTTCTAATTGTGTACACATTGTGGTGAAGATATCTACTTCATGGACTCTACTTGCTTGATGCATTGGTAATCTCTCAGTAGACCATTGATAGTTATCAAATGTCATCTCCTCTAGGAAGTTAAATGCCTCTTCTGGTGTTCTACTATGTAAGTCTCCTCCTGCAATTGCATCAATTATGAAACGAAGATTTGTATTAGATCCATCATAAAAAATTTGTACATGTAACCATATGGGTAGTCCATGATGTGGACATCTCCTTAAAAGTTCCTTGAATCTTTCCCAAGCTTCATATAGTGATTCGTTATCCATCTGTGTAAAAGTGATAATATCTTTGTGCATTTTTGTAGATTTTGCAAAAGGAAAGAACTTACGAAGAAATTTCTGAGCCAAATCATTCCATGTAGTAATTGATCCTATAGGAAGAGAATAGAACCAATTCTTAGCTGTATCTCTAAGAGAAAATGGAAATAGCCTTAACCTAATAACATCCTCTGTAACTCCATGATCTCCAATCATGTCACAAAATTCAAGGAATGCTTCAATGTGAGCTTTTGGATCCTTATTTGGTAGCCCACTATATTGCACGGAGTTTTGAAGCATCTTGATGAGCACATGCTTGATCTCAAAGTAGTTTGCCTGATTTGCAAGTCTAATGTTTGATGTAGCATTCAAAAATGTTGGTGCAACATAGTCTTGTAAAAGTCTACGTGTACCATCATATCTTTTCATCTTTATTGCTTAATCTTTTTATAATAGCAACTTAACAAAGACTTTTTTTTTCTTTTTTTCTTTGAAGAAGAAAAAATAAAGCAAAATAAAAAAAAAATGAATTTTTTTTCTTTTTTTTTTCTTTGACAGCTAAATTTTTTTTTCAACAACTTAAGAAAAAACAATTTTTTTTTCAAGAATTAAAAGAAACAATTTTTTTGTTTTTCAAGAATTAAAAGAAAAAAAATGATTTTTTCTTAAAAGAAAATAAAAGCTAGATTAAACCTAGAAATTATTCGATATTAATATTAATCAGCAGTAAAACAACCAATCCCCGGCAACGGCGCTAAAAACTTGTTCGGTGAAATTTATATGCAAGTGAACATGTCGAACAAGTAATATAATGATGAGAAAGATATTGTCCCATAGAGATTGGTGATTACTAGACTAATTAATTACTAACAGTGAACAACTCCTAGAATTTATCTAGCAAATCAAATTGATAGATGATAGATTAACTAACTAAATCTAAGAAATCTAAATACAAGAAATATGTTAGAGCATATGATTTCACCATAATTACTAGGTATTAATGTAGATTATTTATGCTTGCAAGAGGGATAATATCTATGTGATGGCGGAATCTCCTAATTTATTTACTATTCTATGTCTAGGTATAGTAAACCTACTTAGTTCATTAACTCACTATATCTCTATATGTGAATTGAAACAAACCAAATGCATTAGGATCTATGAACATTCCCAGTTTACACCGAAAGCCACACAAACAATATGATATATGTCTATCCATATTTAATTTATGGTTACATATTACAAAAAGCAACTACATATCATCTCCTGTCGGTCTCAAACATGCAAATCAGATAATTCAAGTGGTAGCTAATCACTTAAAAGCATTAAACACAGTAATATACAACTTTACATAAACAAAATATCTTGCAGAACATAACAATCATAAGATTGATACCATCATAATTAGGTTACATCGTAGCTCTAACAAAAGTAAACTAAAGCATAAAGAAATAATGAGGAAGAATAATAATAAGGAATAAAGAAGGCATCTTGAATTCAAGAACAAGAAGTCTGTCACCCTTTTTGTCTTCTCTTCAAGAAAACCTTGAATTCTTGGCCTCTCTCTTAAGTTGTGCTTAATTTCCTCCTCCCCTCTTCTTTTGCCTCTTCTATTCTCTTAAATAGGGTTTAGGTTTAGACCTATCTCCTATCCTAGTAGAACTGGATTTTAGAGACCTAAAACAATTGGGTTTTGAACTCCTAAATTAATTGGAATTTGAATTCCTTACATGACTAGGTTTTCTAAATAATTAGAAAACCCAACAACAACAGAAAATCCAATAACAATCATCCGAAGCCTAAGCCCATCTTGACTCTCTTGATCTTGATATTACGATTTTACCATACAATAAGCATCAGGTTCTCTATGTTCATCCCTTTTCTCCTTGCCTCCTTGTGCTACATAACAAGATAAATTTAGATAAATAAAGAGGAATTCAAATATTTTCTTATAAGCATTGCATTATTTATTGCCTAAAAATAGGTAAAATAACTCTATAAAAATAGAGTTATCAATGGTTGATGTGGAAAGATGAAGTGAAATTGTCATTGCTAGATTGTTTAAATTAAATTATAATAGCAAAGGTGCAGATGGGTGGGAAGTAGTTTATGACATCCATGGCACATGCAAACATGTATCTCATCCAAAGAAGACAATTATGGCAACACATTAAGAACTTGCAAATAGTTAACAAACCCTGGATCATGGGGGGAGATTTAATTCCATTACTTGTCAAGAATAAAAGTTAAAGGGTAGACAATACTTGGCAATGGAAAGTAGAGAATTCAAAAACTTTATATGTCAATAGATATTGAATGACTATAGCTTTATAGGTTTCCATTAACAACTAAGGAACAAGACTAATTATTACAAATAAGGGGAGATTTATTGGATATTTGTAATAACTATATGGAAAAACTTGTCCTTACACCCCTGGGACCCACATGTAGTGAGTGGGTATGTCTAGACAAAATTAGAGTTATGATTCCACAAGAGCCCTAATCCTCCATTATCCAAGGTGCTCCACCCACTTGCTATCATGGCACTCCTTGATAAGCTTACATCGAAGGTTCTTCCACTTAGGTATGTACAAGTGTCTTCTCTTTATATAGAGCAATCCATCTTCCATCCAAAATTGCTTCATTTTGTCCTCTTTCATGAATTGCTCCAAGTTTTTAGCCATAGAATTGTGAGCCATTCCTTCACGCATGAGCTACAATATGTCTTCCACAACTACACTCATGGTAGCAAACTTGGCTTTTCAGTTAAAGGCATTAGCAACTACGTTGATTCTCCCTGGGTTATACTCCATAGTGTAATCAAACTCAACAAGGAAGTCTTACCACCTAGCTTTCTTTATTAAATCATAAAAGTAACTTATGGCTACATTGCCTATTTGAATCAGGAACTGCGAGCCAAATAGTGACATCAAGTTCATAGACAACGAACTATGGTTATCATCTCTTTCTCCTAGACCATATACTTGCTCTCCACCTCATTCAACCTCTGGCTTTCAAAAGTAATGGGATACCCATCTTGCATGAGTACACCTCCAATAGCAAAATTAAAAGCATTTAAATGTACCTTAAATGGTTTGGAGAAATCCAATAATGCCAACACCAGTTCCTTTGTCACAGTAGCCTTTAAATCTTCAAAGGCTTTCTGGCATGCTTCTATCCAATCCCAAGTCTTAGACTTATTCAACAACTCCATCAAAGGTGTGGCTTCTTTTGAAAACCCTACAATGAAGTGTTTGTAATTGATAACTCTATATTTTATAGAGTTATTATTATTATTTTAAGTAATATTTAATATATTTTTATTAAATTATATGTGTATTTAATTATATTTATGTATATTTTGTTATTTTATGTAGCAAACCCAAAATAGGTGAAAAACAAGAGAAATGAAGCAAAAGATGGAGAGAAAAGAAATAAAATAAGCAAAGGTTAGCCACGTGAGGAAAAGACAAAAGAAAAGAAAGAAAAAAGGAGTAAGTTGTTGGGTGATTATCGTCGAAGTAAATGATCATGTGGGCTTGTAAAGGAGAAAGGGGCCGAATAGAGGTCTTTTATCGGGCCATCATCTAATGGGCCTTGGATTGTGCAAAAAGGAGAAGAAAAGAGAGTGGATTCTGATCGTGAATTGTCAAGGGGAGCAAGTAAAGAGACAATAAGAGTGAGAGAATAGAGGAGAGATTCCGGCGATTAGGACCTCGCCGAAAAAGCAAAGGCCATGCACAATAGCCTGGGACTCTAAGGATGTCAGACGGTTAGGCGAAAGCCGACCATTGTGTCATTTTCCAACGAAGGCACCCATTTTGCGTTATCCATTTCTAGCACTCAAGATCCTTTTTCCAACCATTTTTGGGCGTTTTCTGGCAAGGAAGGAACGGATCTGCAACCCTAGTGCAATTTTTGATCATTTTGTGGTACTTGCGAGTGATTTTCAATGGTTTTCCGGTGAAGAATGGAAACACCGTTTGAGCCTTTTTCATTAGATCTACGCCATTTTGTGGTGATTCAGTGCAAGATTTTTACAAATTGGCACTCCAGGGTCCATTTTTAATAGTTTTCGACAATTTCCTTACCTTTTGTTCATGCCAAAGTTGTTTAAGATTGCAAAATGGCATTTCAAGTCGAACAAGGTTATTTGGTTGAAAGCTTCTTGGGAAGAATGGTAAAGGACATCCCACCCATTTCAAAAGTCGCAACTCATCACTTAGCATGAGTTTTGAGTAACATCCAGACCATACAATACTCTCAAAAGGTGAATAATATTCTGGTTCTATCACAAGTATTTTCAAACTTGTGAGGGTGGAGAAACCTTCAAAACTTAGTACTTTTGTTTTATGGAAATTTTAAGACAACTCCTTTGACAACATTTGTACCCTACAAAACAAAAAGAATCAAACCATTATGAGAAGAATAAAAAAAATTGGTATAAAACTTATTTATTTTCTTATATTTTCACAAAAATTACTTACAGAGTTATTCTTCAATACGTGAACAATATCATTGAAACAATGCAATCTACTTCGTTTGCCTGGCTCCCTCAAATTTTCTCAGTAGACTATTTGTTGCCCCATTTGTTACAACAAATCATGCATTTGAAATTTTTGAAACCCAGAGAACTTCAAGAGAGATTTGTGTCTTAAAATATCAATACAAATTTTAGGATGAAGATCAAGACTTTTTCATATAGGAACAATGCTATGTACATCCATTCCATTATAAAAACATGCAATATCCAAGAATAACTCTTTTGACAAATCATCCAACCCATTATAACTAATTTCTAATTTATCCAAAACTTCAACATTAGGATTTGCTTCTAAATAATCACAAATACAATTCCACACATCTATTCCCTTACCAACCAAGGATGAACCAATAACCTTAATAGCCAAAGGGAGGCCTCCAGCGTGTCCAATAACTTTGTTTGAAAATTTCACAAAATTTTTCTCATGCTCAAGTCTCTTGAAGGCATTCCAGCAAAAACGTTGCAAGGCATCCTTGTGATTCAGCAATTTAACCTCATAAGCATTATCATGACTCACCAACGGCTTCCAAAATTGACAATCTCTACTAGTTATCACAATTTTACTCCCTTTACCAAACCAATTAGGACTTCTTACTAATGCTTCTAATTGTTCTTTATTTATATTATCAAAAACAATTAGAACTTTTTTATTGCATAATCTTGTCATTAACAATTCAGTTCCATCATACTTTTGTGTTATGTTCCTTCAAGATTTTATGGATAATTTCTTGTTGCAACTTTTCTATGCTACGACTTTGGTTGTCTTTGGTACCAGCAATGAAGCAGCTAGCTTGAAATCCATAACAAATTGTGCTGTAAAGAACTTTTGCCAGAGTCGTTTTACCAACCACCACCCCCTCCCCCGCCCCCCCCCAACCCCCCATCCCGTGAATCCCTGTATACTGAACATCATCCTTTTCCAAACAAAGTAAGGACACCAGCTCCTCCACTTTAGACTCTACACCAACAAGATTTTTGAAGACATCTGATGAGTTCAAACGCAATCCACAAAGTATCTTTGTAGCAATTTCTTAAACTACAGTTGCTTTGGAACTGAATAAATAATGCTAATTAGGACAAAAGTCAAAGGAAACAAACTCAAAATTCAACAAGTTTTGTGTAACAAATTTTAATACCTGTTAGTTACGTGCCATCCGCATAGATTGCCCACTTCTTTCAATGCATCCCTCCATGATTTCATCGGGTCTTGATTAGGTTCAGGATTGTCTGCATCTGGAGCGGAAGCTTCAACAAAATGCATCTCCTGGTTTCTTGCGACAGAGGGATCCACAGGATAGTCAACAAATTCCTTCCAATCGGTTCTCCGAGATTTCGTCTGTCTTCTGTTAATCTCGGGATTGTCTCCATGTTTATTGGAAGCTTCTTCAGAACTCCTCTTCCGTTTTCGCACAGCAGAGGGATCCACAGTGCAATCAGACGCTTCCTTCACTTCAGTTCTCTGAGATTTCGTCTGCCTTCCGTTAATCTTGAAGTTTTCTGTGTGTTTATCGAAAGCTTTTGCAAAAGTCCCCTCCTGATTTCGCACATCGGAGGGATCCACATGGTAAAAAACAGGCAAAACCTTCAAGCGTGCCTCCCTCATGCATTCAACGATCTGGGTCAGCTCCCTCAAACACCACCTTGAGACTGCGAAATTCTTAGAGATGATAACTACTGCATATTGCGATTCTTTTATAGCTGTGGGAAGCTCTTGAGAGATGTCTTTCCCTTGTTGCAGTTTTTTATCATCTCTAAAAACAGTAATGCCTCTTTGCTTCAAAGCATCATGTAGATGGTCTGTAAAGCCATTTCGCGTGTCCTGGCCGCAAAAGCTGAGGAAAACATTGTACGTTGATGGAATTGTCGAAGAAGAAGCGGTGGAGGATGGAACTCTCTGGGTGCTCGAAGACATCCTCGGATACTCACAAGGGTGTTCAACGAAAGGTTTATTTGCAGATTTCGAGGTTTCGCACGAGGTTGTTTAATGCAAGGCCAATTCTGTTCATATTCCCTCTCGCTTCGCCGCAGTTTAGGCTGTGGAAAGTAGAAATGTTATTGCCTGCGTATATCAGTCTCAGCTTTGGTGAAGCAGATTCTTCTTTCTTTTACCAGGAAATTGCCTGAGCGAAGGGAGGCGTCAAAATCAATAAAAAGCAGAGGAAAGGTATTCCTCCTGGAAATCAAAAAGCAGAAGAGATATACGCAGGAGGGACCGTCTTATTAAAGCAAGCACCAACTTGAAAGGCAGCATTTCCCACGATGCTTTCAATAAAAGTGGGCTCTGTTTACATTGGCTTTTGTTTCGCACGTTGGCGTCGGGGCATCAAAAGCGGTGCCTTTTCTTTATTAAAAAGCACGTCGGTCACTTCCTTTAAAATACCTAATCGTTGCCATTTATTTTTTACTCTATTTTTACGTAATTCTTTTACAAAATAATAGTTTAATTATGTTATTTATTTAAAATTTAATTTAATTTAATTTGTTATTAAAAAATTCAACCAAAATAAATTTTGTGAATTTGCTGTAATTTGTTGTTGTGTTTTAAAAAAAAATTGTTTTAAAAAAATATATAAATTATTTGAAAAACATTAGTACTTTTGCTTCAAAAACTGATAGAGTTGTTGAAGAAAAAAAATGAAAGAGAAAGAACATTGAGTACTCACGAACATATGCAGTATTTTTTACTCTATATATATATATATATATAAATGAAAGTATTTCTCAATAATTCTTTGCAAATTAAAGAGATATTAGCTCCCAACCTATGTGAATAGGGCACAAGGAAGCATCTTTACATACAATTTGATTTAAAACAAGGAAAATATAAAATATTTTATTATTATGTAATTAAATTTTTTTATCTTAATAAGTATTTCAAAATACGCAAATAATTGCCAGATCTAACTTCAATTTAATCACAATAATTTTTTTTTAATTTGGTATTGTGTGAAAATAGATTGGGTAAAATTTATTGAACAATGTAATCGTGCTTTAGGAAAAATTTCCAAAAAGCCTAAATTAGGAGACGGAAATTCCAAGTCTTTTCCTGAATGAAGGGTACCCCATGCTCTGAAGCTTTAACCATGTGAAGGCCGGATGGATGTTTGGTCGATGAGAAATGCAAAAGATATCCGCATCTCAGTATGAACTGAGAAAGATCCAATGGCGTGTTGCCATCCAAATTCATCTGTCTGCTTTATAAAAAATTGGGCTGCTGCAATGAGATTGCTTCATTGCGAAGCAATGTTCGTGGGTCTTAATCATCACGTAAAAAGCAGAGATTTGCTTGCTGCCACGGGAAATCATCTTCCCAGGTTTATGGGCTCTTTTTCTCGAAAGTTCTTCGTGACCGGCGGGTAAAGAGATTCGTATGCTATCAAGAATTTTCATCACAAATATTTTGACGTTTGCATTGATTCATGAAAAAAACTATACCCAGCAACTGAACCTAAAAACATGGCAACGGCTCCGAGCCTTTGTTGGTTTTGTTACAATGAAAAACGAAACCTATACTCATCTGCCAGACACATTCCTCAAGGAAGTGTGTAAAACCAAACCAACTACAAGGCCTACGAAAAAGAACTGGCACATATTTCTCCTGTAGTAGAGGCGGAAACAAACTGGCAGATATTTCTAATGTGGTAAATGGTAACCAAAGCTTTCCAATTGACGTTTTCTGCTGCTTATCCACCTATCTTTCTTATAAGAATTTTTTTATGAGGAGATTTGTACGAAGGAAATTGTCAACATGCCTTGTAGTAGTTGATTTCTTATTGTGCTTCTCCGTCTTTCTAATCCTTAAAAGATGTGCACTCAAATGTAGCCGCTTATCCAGTAATGGACAACTTTGTATGAATAAAGAAGTAAGCTTAATGGTTGCTTCATATATGCTTCAGGCGCACACCATCCAAAAATATCGTGAATTTATTCCCAAATGAACTTTAAAGGCTATTCATATCTAATAATGAATTCTGCGATTTCATCCGTTCATCAATTTAATATTTGAAAATATTTGCAAAGTTTGATTAAGTTTAGAGTATCTTTTAATTGTAACCATTTAAAACTTCATAATGCAAGGAAAAGTCACCAACAGAACATTCATGAATCCTCCTGAAATGTATGACCCAATGGGTGCTACAAGAACTATTGGTGTTTAATTAATAATAAGCCTTTGGAAGTGAGTTTTGCAAACAATTCCCCAACTTTCCACTTTGTGAAAAAGTGATTCTACTTAAATTCCATTATGTGTATCCTTTTAACATGTATCTCCCTTCTCATTGACTTGCCATGAGAACATATTCCAAGGTCACTACTTTAGTCTCATTAGAGGTCTGGTGGCAAAAGAAATCCAAAACATATGAAGTACCCTTCCATCGAAGTCACCTTGTGAAAAAGTGATGAACACTAGGACATTTTAAGATTGCATAGGTGTTGGATCCTATAGCAACCTAAGAGGGGGATGAATTAGGTTTATTAAAAATCTTTTGCTCTTTTTTGTTTTTCTTATGTTAAACAATAAATGCAGTAAGTAAAGTTATCACACAAGATAAAGACACAGATTTTTGGAAGGTGGTTCGGCCCAAGCCACCTCGGCACCTACTCCACCCCACTCTAGCAACAACCTGCTAGAGTCACTCTTCAATCAATTAACACAATTGATTACAAGGGATAACCAATCCCTCAAACCCAATTACAAGGGAGAACCAATCCCTTAATCCCAGTTACAAGGGAGAACCAATCCCTCAATCTCAGTTACAAGGGAGAACCAATCCCTCAATCCTAGTTACAAGGATAACCAATCCTTTAATCCCAGTTACAAATTCTCTCCCCAAGAATTTAAACAAAGAGTAACAATTAAGTACAATTTCTAAATTCAGCTTCTGTAAGATATGAATTCAAGTTCAGAAGCTTCAAACAAGTGCTAGTGACTTAATACAGAATGGTATGGACAAAAGCCCCAAATTCAAATACACCCTAGCACTGTTTACTTGTATGAAATCAGCTCAATTAAGATATGAATTGAAGAGCAAACTGATTTCCTAAGCTTCAGATAAGTGCAGATATTTGATCTAAAGTAGTATGGACAAAAGCCCCAATTTATCAAATCGTAGCACTATTTATCCGAACCAAATTAGCTCAAATATGATATCAATTGGAAATCAAATTGATTTCCTAGCAAGAATATCAAAGCAGTAATGAGCTTAGAATAGAATCACCGAATGATTTCTTCAACTTGATGAACTTGATGAGCTTGAGAGAAGATTGATGAAATTCCACTTCAAGAACACTTAACTTCTCTTATTTTTGGTTGTTTTAAACACTTAACCTTCTATCTCTTATATAGCATCAAGATATCACTCAAAAGAGCCGTTGATCCAACAATACTGTTGATTTCCCACCTTCTTTTCTTTTTCCCTTTTTTTTTTCTCTTTCCGTTGGTGAATAGTA
Source organism: Casuarina cunninghamiana (assembly GCA_028551485.1). NCBI lineage: Eukaryota > Viridiplantae > Streptophyta > Magnoliopsida > Fagales > Casuarinaceae > Casuarina > Casuarina cunninghamiana. The sequence continues at coordinate 22,219,304 of CM052367.1, read as the reverse complement.
CTATTTGTGTGAACAGTACTATTTACGTGAACAGTATTCTTACCATTGGAGGCAATTTTGAATCATGCATGAACAGTTCTATGGTGAACAGTGTTCTCACCGTTGGAGGCTATTTTGCATATGCGTAAACAGTACTATATAGGAAGAGTACTATACGTGAATAGTACTTTCATACATAAAGTTCTAATATTGATTTTCTTATTTAAACCAATAAACAATCAAACAATGATTATAATATTTTAATATTATAATCTTATTTTTCTCATCATCAAAATGTTAATATATTCTAATTTCATTACAATATATTCCAACATTCTCCCCCTTTTTGATGATGATAAAATAAAACATTTTGATGTAATATAAATCATTTTCCGCTTTTGAACTTTCAAGTTTCCAAGTCAAGCATAAGCACTTTGAAAACACTTTTAAATATATATTGATGCATAATCAATATGAAGTCCAAAGTACATCAATATAACAATGAAGAAATATATTTCTCCCCCTATATCACGTCCAAAGTGCATATGACCAATATAACATCATGTATTTGTCCGCTTATACCAAATGATTTTTCTCCTTATATTTCTCCCCTTTTTTGCTTTATCAACACCAAAAATAGTAATTCATGTACTATAACCATAATAATACTAAAATCATAAAACTATGGCATGGGGTTATTTTAACATTTCATAAAAGCTCATAGCTCCCCCTCAAAGATAACTTCCTTGCAAAGTAGTTCAACCAGCCACAAAGTAATGGATATAGGAGTATATGCATGAAAAATATCCATTGGTCATGATAATAGATGTATTTAAACAACATTTGATCATGGAGAGAGTTGTTGGTTCATGTATGCAGTGAGAGGAAATGTCTTTTTTTTGCATGATTATATTTCTCCCACATACCCATAATGACAACACATTATCTCAACACATATTATGTTCTTGTTCATATTTATCTCTTTGTATAAACTTGTAACATATTTATGAGATACACAGAGATTTGCAGCAAAGTGGATGATAACAAAGATGTGCACACATTAACAAAATTTATCATCACAGCATCACCATATTTGCAAAATTGAGTTCCAAAAAACATTCAGATTTTACTAGTAAAAGAGAAACAATACAGATCTTACAGGGCATGTGTTGTATCAGCAAGTAACAAAAAATTGGAAAGATCATACCCGATATGATGAATCACAAGCTCCCCCTGAGTAGTAGCGCCTACCATTGTTGTAAAGTGGAGTTTACATCTGAGTTTGGAGTTTTGCAGCGGAGTTTGGAGTGTTGCAACAAAATATCAAGTAAACTCCCCCTCAAACTAGGAAGGGCCCCTTCTTGTTACAAGAAAGGGAATGTTGATTGACAATGAAGGCTACTTCAATCATGAGATTGATGAAGAGCACATGTATGCCAATCCATTAATGTAGTGATGCAGATTTAGCTAAAACTGGACTTATAAGTCATCTACATTACACATTCCTAGCTCTCTTCGTAGATAACAAAACCTTTCTTTGTCGAGAGGTTTAGTAAAGATGTCCGCAAGTTGATTAAAAGTGCTAACATATTCTATGGTGACATTTCCCTTAAGGACATGATCCCTTATGAAATGATGTCTAATTTCTATGTGTTTAGTGCGAGAGTGCTGAACAAGATTTTTTGTGAGGTTAATAGCACTTGTGTTATCACACTTTAAAGATATAGAACTTTGTAATGAATTAAAATCAGCAAGTTGATTTTTCATCCAAAGAACTTGTGCACAACAACTACCCAAAGTAATATATTAAGCTTCGGTAGTAGAGATAGCAACACTTTGTTGTTTCTTAGAGAACCATGAAACTAACATATTTCCTAGAAATTGACATGTTCCACTAGTACTCTTACGATCAATTTTGCAACCAGCATAATCCGCATCACTATATGCATGCAAATGAAAAGATGATTCTCTAGGATACCATATACCTAGCTTAGGTGTGTGCTTGAGATATCGAAAGATTCTCTTTACAGCAGCAAGATGACTCTCTTTAGGATCAGCTTGATACCATGCACAAAGACACACACTAAAAAGAATATCAGGTCGAGAAGCAGTGAGATATAACAATGATCCTATCATGCTTCTATAAGTCTTTTAATCAATGGAAGTACCTTCCGGATCAGCATGTATATGGGTAGAAGTACCCATAGGAGTATCTATCTCTTTGATTTGATCAAAGTTGAACTTCTTAAGAAGTTCATATGTAAATTTACTTTGAGAGATAAAAATACCATGTGCTGTTTGCTTAATTTGCAATCTTAGAAAATAACTAAGTTCTCCCATCATGCTCATTTCAAATTCTTTCTTCATAAGTTCAACAAATTCAGTGCACAAAGATGAATTAGATGAACCAAAAATAATGTCATCTACATATATTTGAACTAGAAGAATAACATAATCATGTGATTTGATGAATAAAGTAGTGTCAACAGCACCTTTTTTGAAGTTATTTTCCACCAAGTATGTACTCAAATGATCATACCAAGCTCTTGGAGCTTGTTTTAAACCATACAATGCCTTAGTGAGTTTAAAAACATGATTTGGAAATAAAGGATCTTTAAAACCAGGAGGTTGTTCAACATATACTTCCTCATTTATGTAACCATTTAAAAATGCACTTTTGACATCCATTTGAAACAATTTGAAATTCTTATGAGATGCATAAGCTAAAAGCATGCGAATGGATTCCAGTCTAGCTACCGGAGCATAAGTCTCATCATAGTCTATGCCTTCTTCTTGGTTATATCCTTGTGCAACAAGTCTAGCCTTATTTCTAACTATTGTTCCATGTTCATCCATTTTATTCCTATATATCCATTTTGTTCCAATGATGGTTTTATTTTCTAGTTTAAGAGTTAATTCCCAAACTTTACTTCTTTGAAATTGATTTAACTCTTCTTGCATGGCAATTATCCAATTACTATCAAGTAATGCTTCTTTAATATTCCTAGGTTCTTCTTGTGATAGGAATGTAGCAAATGCACAAATATTATAGGTTGAGGAACGAGTACTGACCTTATCCAAGGAATTTCCAATAATATTAGTAGGAGTTACCTCATTTCGTACCCTTGGATAAGTGGGGTCTCTTTGCACATGTTTTGGCCACTTTTCCCTTTCATCTTGTATAATGCTAGCATCGGGAGAGTTGCTATTTGGAGCTTCCAGCAATGGTACAGATTCTGAATTTTTACTTGTACTAGAAGCATTGCTTTGTGAAGTGTCCAATAGTGGTGTAAGCATTGGATTTTCATCTGCACATGTAATCAACCTTTCCCTTGCTTGGAAGTTAATAGTTTCATCAAATATTACATGGACTAATTCCTCTTCCACTAATGTTATTTAGAACTTTAAGTGCTTTGCTACTATTAGAGTATCCTAAAAAGATTCCTTCATCACTTTTGGAATCAAATTTACCCAAATTTTCCTTTCCATTATTATACACAAAAAATTATAAAGATTAACTTGTAAGTCTTTCTAATAAGGACTAGCTTGTAACATGAAGCAAATATTTTAATTAATGCTCCCCTATCATGTTACCATACTAGGATGATGAATATTTGGATAGAGGTTTATCAATTTCATCACATTATTCATCATATACATTCATTCACATAATAACCTATGTAGAATTATTTGACATAAGAAGAAAACATTTTTCATCATATAATTCAACAATTTTGCAGCAAGTATGCATGATATTTAGCAAGTATAAATATGATCATATGCAGGTTTATGATTATTATTTCTTACCACACTTACTACCTTACGTTTCACCGTAATATGAATGCATACTCATATTGTTTTGGTTATGTGCCATGGACATTTACTAATCACAATGCTCCCACAATGGTTGATGTTCTATGTTCATGTCCTGCAGAAACAAATAAAGGAGCTTGCATGTATGGTACCCTTCTTTCCTTGGGTCCTTGAGTGTTAGAGATCATTGTGCCTTTTGGCACCCATTTTCTTTTAATCTTAAAGCTTTTACCAGCTTTTAATGGACATTTATCAATTGAATGACCAACATATTTACAATATGTGCATTTGTCATACAAGGTAGTCATGTAGTTTTTCTTTTCAAAGAATCTAGTAAAAGGTTTTGCATCAACATTTGATCTATAACTTATACCAGCCTTGTCATACATGCCTTGTTGTGATTGTAATATCTTTTCAAGTATGGCACTACCATTAGCAAACTTGTTAAGTAAGCATGTTGAACTATTTAATTTGTTTTCAAGCTCTTTTCTTAAGCATTCAACATTGGACAACTTTCTAGTTAAAGAATCAATTTCATTCTTCATATGCTCATGCTTTTCATTCAAATCAGAACACATACACATATTATCATTCATTTCAAATTTGTTTCCATGAGATAAAATTGTTTCTTTTAACTTTTTAATATCAAGTTTCATGCTTGAATTTTCATTTACAGCTAGCTCATATTGGCTTTTCATTTTCTCATGTTCTTCTACATTTAAACTTGATTTCTTTAATTGGCATTCAAGCTTATTCTTTTCAGATTGCATGCTGGACAGTTTTTCTTTTAGTAATTTATTTTTAGATTCTAACTCATGCAATCTATCAACCACTTCATTGAATGTATCATTCAGCTCATTAAATAAAGTACAATCTTCACACTTGTTAGATGTACTTACCTCATAGCTCTCCATTGCCATGAAACATTGAAAGTTCCTTTCATCTTCCTCTTCATCAGAAGATGAGCTATCTTCATCCCAAATAGGCATTGATTCATTCTTTTCAGCATGCCTTTCTATCCCTATAAAGCATACATTTGCTGTCTCCACTACTTCTTCATCCGAAGATGAGTCATCATCCCAAGTAGCCACCATTGCTTTCTTCTTAGACTTTCTATTTACCTTCAAGGTTGGGCAGTTTGCTTTCATATGACCTGGTTTCTTGCATTCAAAGCAAAGATCATCAGTAGCCCTAGTTGCATTATTACCTTTTGCTTTGTAGAACTTTCTTATTTTTCGAGCAAGTAATGCAACCTCTTCATCAGAATCAGAATCAGAATCATTATCATTTACAGCAGTTTTAAAAGCAATATTTTTATCTACTTTCTTTGACTCTTCTATATCATTGATTCTTCTATTAATTTGAAGCTCATATGTTAATAGAGATCCTATCAATTCATCTAACTTTATTGTATTAAAATTATTTGCTTCTTCTATGGCAGTTCTTTTAGCTTCCCAACTTTTATCTAAACATGCTAAAATCTTTTTGACTAATTTCTTGTTTGGATAAGTCTCTCTTAGCAATGTAAGTTTAGTAACAATATCATTAAATCTATTATACATTTCAGAAATGCTTTCACCTGGTTTCATCACAAACAATTCATAGTTATGGATCAACATGTCAATTTTAGAGTCTTTAACTTTTTTAGTTCCTTCATGCAAGACCTCTAATTTATCCCAAAGTTCTTTTGCTGTTTGACAAGTGGAGATTTTATTATATTCAGATGCAGTCAAAGAATAATACAACATAGTCATAACTTTACCATTTTTCTCCATTTCTTTGGAAACTTCATTTGACCAAAGTAAAGGTGATTCCTTAGGTATTTCTATTGTTTTGTTTATGATTTTCCAAGATTCTACATCTTGTCCCATTATAAACATTTTCATTATATTTTTCCAATGGTTATAGTTTGTACCATCAAATATAGGTGGTCTATTGAAGGTTAATAAAGCAGTCATTCTGGTTGCTATGCAAATCTCACTAATATCTAACTAAATCTAGTCAGAGCAGAGATAACCTGCTCCGATACCACTTGTTGGATCCTATAGCAACCTAAGAGGGGGGGTGAATTAGGTTTATCAAAAATCTTTTGGTCTTTTTCATTTTTCTTATGTTAAATAATAAATGCAGTAAGTAAAGTTATCACACAAGATAAAGACACAGATTTTTGGAAGGTGGTTCGGCCCAAGCCACCTCGGCACCTACTCCACCCCACTCTAGCAACAACCTGCTAGAGTCACTCTTCAATCAATTAACACAATTGATTACAAGGGATAACCAATCCCTCAAACCCAATTACAAGGGAGAACCAATCCCTCAATCCCAGTTACAAGGGAGAACCAATCCCTCAATCTCAGTTACAAGGGAGAACCAATCCCTCAATCCTAGTTACAAGGATAACCAATCCTTTAATCCCAGTTACAAATTCTCTCCCCAAGAATTTAAACAAAGAGTAACAATTAAGTACAATTTCTAAATTCAGCTTCTATAAGATATGAATTTAAGTTCAGAAGCTTCAAACAAGTGTTAGTGACTTAATACATAATGGTATGGACAAAAGCCCCAAATTCAAATACACCCTAGCATTGTTTACTCGTATGAAATCAACTCAATTAAGATATGAATTGAAGAGCAAACTGATTTCCTAAGCTTTAGATAAGTGCAGATATTTGATCTAAAGTAGTATGGACAAAAGCCCCAATTTATCAAATCGTAGCACTATTTATCCGAACCAATTAGCTCAAATATGATATCAATTGAAAATCAAATTGATTTCCTAGCAAGAATATCAAAGCAGTAATGAGCTTAGAATAGAATCACCGAATGATTTCTTCAACTTGATGAACTTGATGAGCTTGAGAGAAGATTGATGAAATTCCACTTCAAGAACACTTAACTTCTCTTATTTTTGGTTGTTTTAAACACTTAACCTTCTATCTCTTATATAGCATCAAGATATCACTCAAAAGAGCCGTTGATCCAACAATACTGTTGATTTCCCACCTTCTTTTCTTTTTCCCCCTTTTTTTTTCTTTCCGTTGGTGAATAGTATTATTTGTGTGAACAATACTATTTACGTGAACAGTATTCTTACCGTTGGAGGCAATTTTGAATCATGCATGAACAGTTCTATGGTGAACAGTGTTCTTACCGTTGGAGGCTATTTTGCATATGCGTGAACAGTACTATACAGGAACAGTACTATACGTGAATAGTACTTTCATATATAAAGTTCTAATATTGATTTTTTTATTTAAACCAATAAACAATCAAACAATGATTATAATATTTTAATATTATAATCTTATTTTTCTCATCATCAAAATATTAATATATTCTAATTTCATTACAATATATTCCAACAATAGGCAACTGGGAAAAAGTAGAGAAAGGAGGGTGCAGAGGCACATTCACCCCACTTTCTATTTTGTAAAAGAGTAATCCCACTCAAATTCCATTATGATCATGTGAGGGTAACATCATGACATTCATTTAAATTTGATAATAAAGGAATAAAAAGCATACACCATCATTGTGGCAGGATCTCAAGGATATCCATGTATAAACCTTTCCAAATGAATGTAAAAGTGACGTTATAGTGAAAATTTGGTCTTTCAATTATGTGATCTTTTATAGTAGTTGTTGCAATGTTTCTCTCAATTTCACATATTTTTCTCTTCACAAACAATTATATTAATTATTGAAAACCTAAAAAATAAGCTGGCGTGAAAGATAAAGAAAGTAGAATTTAATGCTTTATTAAGAATTTTTAAAAGAATTTTTATGGTCACTTCTTATTTTGGGGATAATTATATGCTAGAGTCATTTGATGTGAGAGTAATGCATCTTGAAGTAACCATAATGAAGAAAAGGTACACTATTAGTGCATTCATCATCATAAACCCTTTCTAATCAATTAACTTTTTAAAAAGTGGGTAAAAAGAAGTTGTAGGTCAAATAAAATAATATAAGTTGTGATAATATTTGCTTTAAAATCAGAAATTTGTAAGTTGACTATATTTAAAGCTTGTCTGTGATATGGGGTCACTCTTATCTTGCATGCTTTCTTTTTTGTTATCAGCCCACATCTTCACGTATATCAAACGTCTCAATTTTGAATAAGTAAAATCTTATATCTTTTTACACTCAACCTTTTAATGCATTGGCCCACTACCTCGTCTTTTCTCATTTTTGTCCTACTAACAGAAATGAATGATTTCTTCTATAATCATCGACTCTTGTCTCCACTAATGCCTTATTTTCTACCTAATTAGCTTTGTTGATTTCCTCCTAATGACTCACTAGGACAGATGTGACATAATCTCAAATTCCCTTTACCATCATGAAGCAAGATGTGGGTTCAAATTTGTCATATAAAAACGTCTACTAAAGGATGAAAGATGGTTGGGGCGTCAACAATTTTGATTCTATGGGAAATTGATGAATGAACCATTTTCGTGATTAGCATTAATTGAGTGACGAAAAACATAAAACCCCCATTTTTTGACAACTCAAAGTTAGACCTGTTGATAAACGCCTAGTTCAATTGGAAGCACATGTTGCTTGGGATGTCTAGGTTAACAAGAAAAAAAAGTTGAATTCCACATTTTTCATCTAATGCTATTGATAAACCTAAATTTTTCTATTGATATTTATTATATGAATAGTTACCCATTTATTAATTTAAAGACTTAAAATATTTGTAAAATTTGATTAACTTTAGGCTATCTTTTAATGATGATCATTTAGAAACTAGATCATCAAATGAGAATGGACGTAAAGAAATGTGACCAATTGAATGTTCACGAGCCGGAACTGCATGGCCGAACGTGTGCTCTAAGAAATGTTTTGTTTATAGACTTCAAGACTCACAATTATCTTTACTTAATAATATGGCTTTGGAAGTTAGTATACAAATGATTCCCTAGCTTTCCACTCTAAAAAAGTGATCCCACCCATATTCCATTATCGGTGTCCCTTAACACGTATTAATGACCGTATGCCTCTTTTTTGTCATGGAAACTCAATCCAAGCTCAATGCCATGATCTGATTGGAAGTCAGTAGCAAACAAATTTAAAGCATATTGTAATGTTGAGACAACATTTTCAACGAAATCATCTTAGAAAGAGCATGAACATGAGGAAATTTTGAGGTTGCATGCTTTAAAAATAAATATTATTATTTTAATATCAACTTATAAAGAGCTTGTTTCTTGACTAAAAATCAACTTCCAAATAAATATTATATATATATATATATATGTATGTATGTATGTATAGTATATAAATATTATATATATAGTATATATATATATGTATGTGTATATAAATGATAGTATTTTCCAATAATTCTTCACAAACTAAAGAGGTACTTGGCTCTTAACCTATGTGAATAAGGCACAAGGAAGTATCTTCACATACAATTTGATTTAAAAGAAGGAAAATACAAAATAAGTATTTCAAAGAATACAACTAATTGCCAAATTTAACTTCAATTTAATCATCAAAATTTTATTAATCTGGTATTGTGTGAAAATAGATTAAGTAAAATTTATTGAACAATGCAATCGTGCTTTAGGAAGAAATTTCCAAAAGCCTACATAAGGAGATGGAAATTTCAATTCTTTTCCTGAATGTAGGGGGACCCCATGCTCTGAAGCTTAACCAAGTGAATGGCGGATGGATGTTTGGTCAATGAAAATTACAAAACATATCAGCATCTCAGTGTGAACTGAGAAAGATCCAATGGCATGTTGCCATCCAAATTCATCTCAATCCGCTTTATAAAGAATTGGGCTGCTGTATTGATCCTGCTTCATTGCGAAGCAATGTTAGTGGGTCTCAGTCATCACGTAAAAAGCAAAAAATTGCTCGCTGCCACCCGAAATCCGCTTCCCAGCTTTATCGGCTCTTTTCTCCGAAAGTTCTTCGTGACCAGCGGGCAAAGAGATTCGTATGCTATTAAAGAATTTTCATCCCAAATATTTTGACGTTTGCATTGATTCATGAAAAACCTATACCTAGCAACTGACCCAGAAATACATAGCAAAGGCTATAAGCATTTTTTTGTTTTGTGCAGCGGTCCAGGAAGTGCACTAGCCACGTCAGCTTCTAAAGGTTCATGTCAGCAAATGAATTGCCAAATCCAGATAAGAACGAAGATAAAGAAGTTGTCCTAGTCAATAAGCAGTTAGAAGCTGTTAGAGTCTGTTGGCTTATGTTAATAAACTGTTAAGCAGAGTTAGTTACAGGTGGCCAACAGTTATAAATAGGAGAAGAATCTGAGTTAGAAAATAAACTTGTTGTTAGTCAAAGTTCTGTGTAGAAGCAGAGAGAGGTCTCGGGTTTCCTCAAAGTAATCCCACCAATTGTATATTTTCAATATCTTTTAAAATTAGGCATAATGGCAAACTTTGATTGTGTTGAATTCTATTGATGTTCTCAAAGTGAGTTTCTGGACCGCTGCATTTTGCTACAAAGAAAAACGAAACATATACTCGTCTCTTAGATACATTCCTTAAGTAAGTGTGAAACTAAACCAGCTACAAAGCCTACGAAGGGGAACTGGCAGATATTTCTCATGTGGTACAGGTGGAAACCAACTGGCAGCCAGTTGGGGATCAAAGGATCGGCCTTCCACCATGGATTAGTCCTCCACGTCAGGCCCAAGTATTGACGTCCACTGTGTCCACTGTGTCTATTTCAGCCACATCAGCCATTTCCTCGAACAGCTATTCGTTGAGAAACTATATGAACATTTGATGCCGATTACATCTTTGTAATACCGGTCTGATTCGGACAGCAGAGATAAAGTCTGAAATTTATGTAAAGAAACGAATTTTGAAAAGATGAAGGATTTTGATAGATGAAAAAGCAGTAGCTCTATGATTTCATTAGATGTCAACCAGTTGAGTTGTTTATTTTTTTGTTTTTATATGGTCAAATTATGTGAAAATTCTTTTCAGCATGAATTTCAAAAGATCTAAGAAAACAAAATCAATTTAGGAAAGAAATGGTTGGAGTTTCGAAATTTGATTTCTTCAAGTCAAAAAAAAGAGAGCATTATTATTTTCTTTCTTGGTTGTGAAACTTGGTTTTTTACTGCACTAATGCTATCTTCCTTATCTTCAATTTTGTAATACTGAAAAAAGAAAAATAAAATAGAAAGGGATTTGGATTACGACAACATGGATCATAGCGGATTTTGAAAAACCAAAAAAAAAAAAACTTACTATTTCTTGTCCTTTGAAAAGGAAAACATATCTATAGCGGATTCTGAAAGCAACTTCCTTATCTTGAGTCCAATAAATGTTGTGGATTTACTGGCACGACCTTATATGGTATGTTGCCATCACCAGTATTGTTTGTCATAGAAAACCAAACACTATTAAATAATTGGAGTGACATCATGTCCGTTTGATAATAACCTATCTTCACTAATGGACAATTTGTTTTGATAAACAATATAGGCTTAATGGGAGTTTTGGCAATGCATGAAAAGTACTTAAATTAGAATAACTCAAAAATAAAAGAAGAAAATTAGAATAATTAAAAATTCCTGCCCTTGAAAAGTTCATAAATAAGTACTCAAAATTCAAGAGAAAAGTACCTATCAAAGATAAAAAAAAAAAAAAAAAACCATTATAACAAATGTTTACTCATCGTCTCTCTATGTAACCTTAACCAAGACCCACCATCTTTCTAGAAAATAAGGGGTGAAAACGAAGACAAAAGGGAAATGAAAATTAATGCTAAGAAATAAGAGTTGGCATATTATCCATTGTAACTATTACATAAGCTATTGTGATGTCACCAGCTTTGCTTCCTCCTAAAAACTAAAAATTACTATTCAATGATCTCAATTGAAAATAGTCAAAAACTTCTCTGAACATCTTCCAATCATTGGTGCTGCCATACCTAAAAACAAACCAAGAAAATGTTACTTCAAGAAATCACCAAGAATTAAAGAGGATGAACAATATATCTCAGCTAAAAATTTTGTCTTAAAAAATTTACTTGAGTTAAACATTTGCCAATAGCTATTAGCAAAACATTATGTACTTGTACTTATTTTGCCACATAGAAATTAGTTCACATATTAGTAGCTTGGCACCCTTCAAATGCATTAATTTTACATCATAATATACGAGCACCAAAATCTCATTTAGCATTATTCCATTTCTTGGCATTGATGCACGTAAATTCACACCAACTTAAAACCAAGTGAAAAATATTCATAAGTGAAGGTGTACATATGTAAATCCACTAGATGTTTTGGGTAGGTATTTAGAGGAAGGGGGTTGTAGGGTGTCTCAAACCTTAATCATTTGGTTAGGCCCCTATTACCAAACTAAGCTAGCTAAGAATGGACATGCAAACCCACTAGTTCTTTTATAGTAACTTTTTATTTACCACTAGCATACAATGTGGGTCATTTTTGGCCCAAATGATATTACTTATAACATCTCAACTCAAGAAAAAATATGAAAATCTCATGAATCAAAAAGAAATATGGAGGATGGAAATTACCATTTCTCCTTATTCATCCTTCGATCATCTTCCTCCATCATTCATCCCATTCTTTTACTACAAACAAATTTCACATAGGTTTTTTGGAGTTAATTGCCTATTATATCTTAATACATTAAAGCCCATGGCATTGAATATCAAGATAATCAAATAATATAAGAGTTTTGTTTCCCATGGTAGGCAGCAAGAGAATTTTTTAAATCAAATTTAAATTACTTATCTATACTTATTCAAGAAAATGTTATAACTACAAACTCATGAGCAATGTAATCCTTTCTTGTTCTCCTGGTCCTAACACATGTAATCAATGTCTAGAGTAGTATAAATTTGTATATTTCTCGATTCCTAAACAAACTTTTTTGTCTCCTTCGACGTTTTCTTTATATGCTTGACATGGCTAAGTTGTCCAACAACCTTATTGGTGGATATAGCAAAAGTAGTTCTGGTTAGGCCTCACAGCTATTGAAGCATCCTATTAAGTTGCAATTGGCAAACAAACTCGAGAAAAGAGTAGTAGCATACGACCATCGAATACTCTTATCTAAAGTTCTTATGCTCATTGACCATTCATTTCTCCTTTTCTTTTGAAAGCTGTCAAGCTCACGGACCCTACGCATGATAACCAAGAAAGGGATCACACAAAACAGCAATTAATGGTCCCAAAAAATACAAGCACCTTTTAAATTTAACCTAATGTTACAACCAGATCAACAAATTGTCCAAGGAAGGGTCTCGTTTTTGTTAGCACTCTTATTGCGATCAAGAAAGCATAAATGCATGTCTTTTCTATACAAATGCACATGTACGATTTGTGTACAAAGATTATAATTATTAAAAAAACTTTAAGACATACTGTTCATATTGGAATTGGGTCGACAAAATATCTCCTTCCTGAAGGCAAGTATACTGTTCATAGGGGGTGTTGTAGGTTTCCGGGCCACTCCAGCGTTTAGTACCTCGAAGTTGCAGTATGAAAAGCAGAGCTCTTGCCTCACTAATTGGATCAAAAACAGAGTCGTTTATGTTACAATGCAAAGGGCAGTGTAGATGTAACTCGATGGGTTGATTCTAATCCACACAGTACAATACATCATTTTATTTAACTTTTTCGAGATGTTATTCTATTCAAATATCATCATTTTGTTTCATTATACATAATGGTGGCTCGAAATGTCTATACTTAAAACACTATCATTAAAATAACATCAGAAAATAAATGACCTACAAATGTTATAAAGAATTAGAAAAACAATATAAAAAATAAAGTTGTATTTATATCGATATTAAAAACTTAAGGCTTCCTCAACATAATACTGTTGTTAGAATTAGTGAGCATATACATGTATGTTTGTTCTTTGACAAATTATAAAATATTAAAAGTGATTTATCAAAAGTGTGTAATATGAATAAAATTACCTTATGAAAATAGCTAAAAAGAAGTATAAGAATTAATTTGACGTCTCATAGCACTTTTATAACTAAATTAATTATTAATGATGAATAAATCATAAATTTTCATGAATAAATTATGGTCTAGTGATTGAATTTGCAATAAAAATTTTAAAAAGTTATTCCATGAATATATTCTCATAAAATAAAAATTTTATAAGAACAGTTTTAAAATTTAGCACCTTCTAAATTTTGGTAAGCTCATAATTCAAAAAAAAAAAAAAAACCCATTTCACAATGTATGTCACCCATATTAATGTATTCCAATTTGCTAAACTCTGTTGTAAGCTAATAAAGTGGCCAAATAAAACTTATTCAACAAGAAAGATGAGAAAGTACATTTTGAGTAAGCCAAAATTTACCATTAGATAAACAAAAATGGTCGATTGCCAAAATTTACCTTTAGATAAACAAAAATGGTCGATTGGCAACAAGTGGGCAAGAAATACAAAGGTTATCCCACCGTTTGGCTTAACACGAATTGCAAAGGAGTCAAGGAAGGTTACCGTTGACATCGAGTGATAGTTGATGCAACAAGGTGATCTTGAAGTAGCATCCATCAAGCGTTGGAACGAGGAGGCCGAAGCAATAAGGAAGAAAGTATCCTTCGTTCACTCTTAGATTCAACCTCTTGTGCGCTTTCATCTGCGCGGTCACTCAATTCTCTCTTATCATCACAATAGATTTATTCATAGATACCAGCCCACACCCAAAAAATGAAACTCCTCAAAAAATTTTAATTATAAGCCATTTGGAGAGAAATGCTACCAGAACTTAAAAAACCTCTTAAACAGCCTGATTATGTACCTATCGTACCCTACATCATCACAATCACTTGATTTCTTCTCAACATTGGAAACCCATGATTTACTGCTGTCATTTTCACCAACAAGCAATTCAAATTCAAAATCCTCATAATTTTTTAATTTCAAACCACGAGGAGAAATGCTATCAAGAACATCATAAAACTTTGAAATATTTTGCTTGGTTACCAAGCATATCCCACAGTCCCTTACCTCTACATTTAAGCTGCTTGTTTCAATTGAAGCCTCAAGATCACAAGGTTTATCCAAACACCACCCTTTATAATATAACAAATCATCTGGTATATAAGCCCAAAATCCATTTGGGCCAGCAAAAGGGACTTCAGGAACAGGGAAAACCAAGGTCACTTCTCGACAAATATTAGAGGACTGAAATCGGCAAGCAAACTCAGGCAATACAGGATGACTATATCCAGAATTGCTACCATTTGAATTCTCATGCTCATGAACTTGATAAACAACGAACAAAGCCAATCCCATATTTTTGTATTCCAAATCCACATCTACCTGAAATTGAATTTTCCCTAAAGGATTGGTGCTCGTACGGTTGAACCACCTAGGGATTTCAAGTCCCAACATAGGGCCCCATGCAAATATATCTCCTTCATCATCAAATTTGTAAGGCTGAAGAGGAAACAAAAAAAAAAAATAATCAGATGGAAAAAGATGCGACCTATGAAAATTGTACATTATCATAATAAACAGGTTTTAAAAATGAAAGAAAGCGACTTACTCTTTGTGAACCCAATAAATATTGGGGATTTACTTGGATGATCTTATATGGTGTGCTAGTATCACTAGTACTGTTGGCCACGGAAAACCAAATATTGTTGCATAATTGGAGTGTCCTCACCTCCGTTTGAGAATAACCCATCTCGATAAATGGACAATTTGTTATCCGTAAATATCGTAGGCTTAATGGAAGTTTTGGTAATGCACGAAGTTGACTACAATCTTCCATTACAAGATGTTTAAGGTTGGAGAGTTGACAAAACCTATGTGGTAATGTTACAAATTTGTTTCCAGATAAATCTAAAGAACTAGCCCATGATAAGCACCCAAAATCATTGGGGATTGCTTCATTCAATAGATTGCACTTCCTGAGACTTAGGTAAATGTCACTAGGGTATGATAGAGAGCTTACACCTAGGGGTAGAGACATGGACAATGATTGAAGGTACTTACAATCACATAGGCAAACAGTACGAAGATGGGAAAGTTGACAAATGCCTTGTGGTATTTTTGTGAACAAATTACTGGAAAGATTTAATACTTGGAGTGAGGATAAATAACTAATATCATTAGGAATGTCTTCATCTAATAGGTTACGACCACATAAATCTAACGATGTTAAAAAGCTCAAATTTGATAACCAATGAAGGCAGGAAATACTATTGTGGTGCAAGTCAATAAACTGGCAGAAATGGTGTGATGAGACTTCAATGTAACCAGATATATCAAGCATTGTAAGAGATGATAGACTCATCATCCCTAATGATGGTATTCTAATCCTAGTCCCGGGTAGCTTGAGAAGACTTAAAGAAGTCATAGTACAAACATTCTCTGGAAAATTTTCAAGTCTTACACAATAAGAAAGATCAAGACTCTCTAGAGATTCCCAACAAATTTTCTTTGGAAGTCTCTCAAGATGTTTGCAATATTGTAGGTTCAACTGTAAAAGCTTTTTGAGAGCTCCAATGGAGGGATGAATCTTCCTCAAGCGTGAACAAAATTCACAATTTAATACCTCAAGATTTGGGACTCCACTCAAATCTGGTATCTCTCTCAAGTTGTATGAAGACCTAAGGTCAATGTACTTCAATCTATCAAAAGCCTGTTGTTATAAACAAACATTAAAAGTTAGAGAAAATAATAAACAAAATTAAGAGAAAAAAAAAGAGAAACAAAGCTGAAGTCTTACTTTTCTTCCAAGCCATAGTACTTCAATCATGCTCTGTCTTATACAAAGTTTAACAAGATTTTCCGGTTGAAAGCTACTTGGCAAGGAATTCATAGGAAAATCCAACCATTGCATAACACGTAACTCATTGCTTAGTATTAGTCTCAAAGGATCTCCAAACCATTTTACCTTCCCAAGCATATAGTTATCTTCACCGATAATAAGCATTTTCAAATTTCTCATTTTTGAGAAACCTTCAAAACTTAATTCTTGTACATTTGAATCATAATAGTTAAAGACAACTCCTTCAACTACATCAGTCCCCTACACAATAAGAAAAATAAAATTAGCATGGTAAAAATAATTCATAGATACTTCAAAATGATATCAAGCTTTCTTTCCCATGTTCACATTTATAGTTAAACACTTACAGAATTATTCCTTAGCACACGAACAATATCTTTACTGCACCATAATCTGCTTCTATTGCCAGGCTCCATCGGGGATAATTGATAGATTATTCGTTGACCTATTGTTCTTAACAAATCATGCATCCAAATTATCCCTTTCTGTGAAATCTTTATAAGAGATTTGTTTTTTAGAACTTCAAAATGGAAATTTGGATAATAATCAAGACTTTCGAAAATAGGTAGAATTTTGGTGTTTACGATCCCGTTGAAAAAACATGCAATGTCTAAAAACATTTCTTTTTCCACATCCCCCAAACTACCATAACTTATTTCAAGCTTATCCAAAATTTCATCTCTAGGACATACTTTTAAAGCATGAAGGGCACTATTCCACACATCAATTTCCATGCCAAACAAGAAAGATCCAACAACTTCTAAGGCTAAAGGAAGGCCTGCAACTAGTCTTATGATATTTATTGTCAACTCTACAAAACTCTCTTCTGGATAAGATCTATTGAATGCATTTTGGCAAAAGAGTTGTAATGCATCTTTGTGTTCCAATAGTTGAACTTCATAAATCTCACTCACAATTCTCCTCCAAAATTGACAGTCTCTGCTTGTGAGGATTATTCTACTCCCTTTACCAAACAAACTAGGTTTCCCCGCTAATACTTGTAATTGTGGATGATTCACATCATCCAAAACAATAAAGACTCTTTTATTGCTTAATCTCTTCCTTAACACATCGGTTCCACAATAAGAGTTCCGTATTTTCATATTATTTTCCCCCAAGATATCATGAATAATTTGTTCTTGCAACTCATCTATATTACAACTTATATTATTATTGTTACAACAAATAAAACTGCTAGCATCAAAATCACAACAAACAATGTCGTAGAGGGCTTTAGCTAATGTTGTTTTACCAATGCCACCCATACCATGAATCCCAATGCACCTAACATCATCCATTTCTAAATGAAGTAAGGAAATCAATTTCTTCACTTGAGATTCTATGCCAACAAAATCTTCAAAGACCTTTGATGGATTGCTTCGTAACCCACACAGTATCTTCCTAGTGATTTCCTTAACAATGGTTGCTTCAGGCCTGGTAAAAAGGTTACTAATTAAAATTAAATAAAATTAACGATAGCTAAAGTTTAACAATTAAATTAAGTAAATTTTGACAAAGAAGTTCTTAGTAGAGCCGATTAGGCTTAGTTTAAAAAATTCTATACAATACCTGTTATTATGTACATGCCATCCGGAGATATTAGCAATTTCTGTCAACGCAGCCCTCCATGCTTTCCTCTGGTTTTCATCTTCTTTCAAGTCTTCGCTATGTTTATGAAAAGCTTGCGCAAAAATTCCCTTTTGCCTTCTAACGTCTGAGGGATCCACATGGTAGAAAACTGGTAGAACTTCTAGCCTAATCTTTTTGCATTCCATGACCATGCTTAGCTCTTTTAGACACCATTTAGAGAATGCAAAGGTCTTTGAAATGACAACAATAGCATATTGAGATTCTTTGATTGCCTTCGATAGACTTTCAGAAATAGAATTTCCTTGCTCTAGTTCTTCGTCGTCTTTGAAGATAGTAAGGCCCCGTTGCTTCAAAGCAGCATGCAAATGATCTATAAAACCATAGCGGGTGTCTTCACCACGGAAACTAAGGAAAACATCATAAGTTGATGGAGTTGTTGAAGAAAAAGAGGAAAGAGGTGAGAATGAAGGGGCACTCTGAGTGCTCAAAGCCATCACTGGAGGATACTCGCAAGCTTGTTTAGTTGAAGGCTAATATGCAGAATAGGAGGCTCACCCAAGCTATGTTTAATGCAAGGCTAATATATAGAATCCGGCGGATTGGGTTATTGCTCTACACACCCAGCTTTTTGTGTTCAAATTTTCAAATATTCCAATCGCTGTGAAAAGTAGAGAGAGTAGACTCTACCGAAATTTCCACAAAATTTCAAAGTCGCTTCCTTTCTTTGACGGAACTTTTGGACGCATCATCGAACCTACCCAATTTAAAGTAAAACTTTGTCAAAAGCAGAGACGCAGCGGTTCAGTAACATGCATTCTCGCTTTTCTCTTGGGGGCTTCCTTTATACACGCATTCGTATGAAGCAGATTTTCTGAGAAATTGTCTGAGTGAAATTCTTCCCCATGTTTATGATACCCGTCTTATCAATTCAAGCATCCAAGATGTTTCTCCTTCTTTTTAGAAGACCTTTCGGTTCACCTCGTGAAAAAGTGGTCAATATGGGAAGTTTCGTTGCTGCATTCTAAAAGAAAGATGGTGGGTCAGGGAAAGTTTGGCCCTTCTTTTACAGGGAATTGCTGATGACCTTCCCCTCCAATTTTTCGTAGCTTTTCAACAAAACAACCGCCTCTTAAGATGATTTTCAACTGTATTACAACTTTGCACTTGACTCACACACGTTAAGTGTCGAATTCCAAATGTCACTGTTAAAATTCTCACTAACTCATTACTCAATTAGCTAATCAAGAGAGATGATTTTTGTGATTGCCCACAATTTAAGATCGTTCTTTTTTTCCTTATCCAATCTTTAGTTTTCCTAAGTTGCTTTAGAAGTTTTTTATTCATTTATTAGAATCTTAAGTAAAAACTTTTATCCATTCAGGATCCTATAAATAATGATATGTTATTTAAGTGATCTAAATCACTAATATCAATTTAAGTTAATAAGGAAATAAATTATTTTCATTCATAAATTTAATGTTTTAAGTATGACTAACTTTAAATTCTCTTTTAATCTTGGCCTTTTAAAGGCTTCATCTTCAAATGAGAATGAATAATTTCATTTTGTCTGTAAAAACACTATTGTTTATAGACTTCAAGATTCGTGAGCATCTTTAATTGATAATAAGGCTTTGGAAGTCAGTTTGCAAACATTCCAAAAGAAAGCTGACGTAGCAGTGAAAGTTTGGCTTTCAAGACAAAGTAAAGTGAAAAGTAAAGAAAGTAGAGTCTAGTGGGATATTAGCATGTGTACAGGTCGAATAACGACGAGGTAAGCAAGACAAAGAAAAGGAAAACTGTTAGTGCGTTTGCCATCCCCAGTCTTCATAAAACTTTCCAATCACTCAACCTTTTGACAAAATTAACTGCATTAGAGGTAGAGATGCTTTTGGTCTGTTACACGAAGTACCTGTCATCCCACATGCTTCATTTTCCGATACCCGCCCATGTATTCAAGCGTATATCAGACCTCCCAGCTTCAGTCGAGCAGATTCTTCTCTCGTTAGCAAGTAATTCTGAAGGATGTTAAAATTCAATAAAAAGCATAACTTCTTGACTGTGTTTATAACATCCGTCTTACGAATCAAACGTGCAAGATATTTGTCCTCCTTCTAGATAAAATGTTCACATAACCTCTCTAACCCACCTATGAAAAAGTGGTCGGAAATATTTCTAGTACTGTAAAAGAAAGACGGTAGGACGGGGGAAATTTTAGCCTTTAAAATGCCTGGTCCTCCTTTTATTGAGAATTGTCATATATCGGTAGAATGGATACTGCTCTATGCTATCAACGTCCCTCTCCGGTCTTCTGCGTTCTGAAATTCGCAGGAAATTTCCAAGGTCATAATGGTAGCATAACGCATACGCATACGAGGTCATTCTCACAACGTTTCATAAAACCTTTCTAGTCAGTTAACTTTAGCTACGTGGGCCTCCTGACGCATCTCGAGGTTCTCTAAATTAAAGTGAATTTCGGTAACACGCTTCTTTCACGGGCATTCGGCTTTGGCAAAGTAGATTCCTCTCCTGTTTACCTGGAAAGTGTCTGAACAAAGGGATGCGAACAAAGTAAAAAGTAGAACAGAGATAATCTTCCCCGAGATCATGTGCAATTCGAAGTATTATCCCCGTAATACAACGAATCTCCACATATGCTATACACTCTAGGACACTCGACCGACGAACTCAAGCATCTAAAATGTTTCTCCTTCATCCATATCAATTGATATTAATGTGGCCTCAAGGTGGGATGTGTAATTCCAAGCGATTTGGACATAGAAGCACCAGTTTTTAATGGGCAAATAAAAGCTATCCATTATTAGTGTTTTCTAAGTCTTTAATTAAATTATGCTATTAAAGTTGGGTCTGAAAACGATTTCCTTTGCTTTCTGCTTTGTGAAAAGTGATCTCACTCAAATTCCATTATGATCATCCTTTAACGCGGATTCATAACTACGCCTCTTCCTTCTTTTTGACCCACCAAGAAAACAAATTCTAAGATCAACACGGCGGCATTGATTGGACGTTGGTAATACAAAAATACAAAGCGTTAAACATCATCCCTACAGGATTTCCATGTAACTCAAGTATAGATCTTTCTCAGAAAATGTTAAAGTAATCAACACAAGGACTTTCCAAAGTCACACATTTTAAAGAAACATAATGTGATAGTGAAAATTTAGTCTTTGATTTCCAAGATCTTTCGAGGAAGTTGTTGAGATATTTCTCTCAATTTTATGTACATTCTCTTTACAAACAATTGTGTTGAAAATAGTAAATTTAAAAAACATGTATAAAAGGTAAAGAAAGTAGATTTTAGTGGTTTATGACCAATTTTTAAAAGAATTTTCGAGGTCGTTTCTTAATTTAGGGACAGTTAGATTTTAGAGTTTTTTGATGCAATAGTATAACATTCTGAGGTAACTAGGATGAAGAAGAGGGACACTATTTTGTCCCCATGTTCATAAAATCTTTTCAAGCAATTAACCTTTTGAAAAGTGGACAAAAAGAGGAATTTGTGTGTTCAATCAAACAATATAAGTTGTGATGATATTTCCTGTTAGAAGGTTGTAATGTGAAAGGTAGAAATTTGGAGGTTGACTAACTTTAGAAGCTTGTCTTTGACACGGAGTCACCCTTGTCTCAAAATGGTTTCTTCTTTCTAAATGGATGCATCTTCACGCATATGTCAGACACCTCTTTTTACCAAGAAATTGCCATATTTAACTTTGGTTTTCCATCATACTTAATTTTAGTAATCATCTTTCAATCATCACAATGTTCATAAAACCTTTCAAATAAACCTTTTGGTGCACTGACATGCTACATCGTCTTTTCTTGTTTTCCTCTTCGTAAAAGCCATTTCTTTTGAATGATTTTTCCCATAATTATCAGCTTTTGTCTTCACTAATGTCTTCCTTTCCTCCTTATTAGCTTTCTTGATTTCCTCCTAATGACCAACTAGGACGGAATGTGACGTGATTTCAAATTGTCATTACCATTATGGAGCAAGTTTTAGGCTCAAATTCAAAATGAAAAAACGCCTATTGACGGATGAAATACTGGGCATCAATAAGTTTGATTCTATGGGTAATTGATGAATGAACCATTTCCGTGATTAACACCAACTAGGTGATGAAAAACATAGAACTTCTAGCTTTCGACAATTCAAAGTTTGGTCCCATATTTTCATCTACTGTTATTCATAGAGCAAAGCTGGGTCACACATTAGTATTTGTCATCCGTTTATTAATTTAAAAACTTAAAAAATTTGTAAAATTTGTTTAACTTTAGACTATCTTTTAATATTGACCATTTTGATTATCAAATGAGAATGGACATAAGAAAATGTGACCATCAAACGTTCATGAGCTTGAACGGTATGACCCAACGGGTACTCCAAGAAATGCCATGTTTACAATATTCAAGACTCATGGACATCTTTAATTCAAGACTCATGGAAAAAGAAGAAAAAGACAAGAGAGAAAGAGAAAGGGAGACCTTGACTTGAAATAGTTATTTTGTTATTAATGAAAGGGAATGGAATAGATAAAACAAGACCTTGACTTGGAACAGTTATTTGTCAATTAATTAAAAGGAACGGAATAGAAAAATGTCAGGAAAGGTAAATGGATAGTGGCGGAAAGGTACATATATTGGATGTAGTTTGGAAAAATGCCAGGAAAAAGGAGAAAAAGACAAAAGAGAAAGAGAAAGGGAAACCTTGACTTGAAATAGTTTTTTTTTAATTGATTAAAGAGAAGGGAATAGAAAAAGGGGAAGACCTTGACTTGGAATAGTTATATTTCTATTAATTAAAGTGATTACACAATAACAATGTATATTTTATACACTTTTCATAAAAATGACTAGTTAAATAAGGGAGTGTTTCTACATTCACGGTGAAGACTAATAAGAATGTTGTGCACCTTGTAGCTAACAAGCTTTATTGATTCAATCAGTAGCTTGTCTATGTGTTTGCGGGGAGTAATAAACAAAGAAAACATGTGAAGGAAATTACAAGTAGAAAAGGCCTTGCAATTGAAGATTTTGAGGTTATATGAGTTGCATCTTCTTTTGATTCTTTTTATATAAAACGAGAGATGGGAAATGTTTGGCAATACTTCATCTCACAAATAATAAAGTGGAGGCCTATTTTTATGGAATCAAATTAGGGATAAAACTAAAATAATAATTTTATTAGATAAATATTTTCTTAAGCTATTTCTAAATATGAATTGAGAATTTGATGCATATTGTATTATTTGGTAAATTGTCATAATAACTAAGAAATACACTTTTAGAGACATAAGAAAAACTAAATTATATTTTGTTCCTAACACGATCCACATCTTCTCTTGCAATTGGAATGCGATTCTAATGAGTCACTGTTAATAAAGTTAAAGCCACAAACAACAATTGTTGTTGCAGAAGCATTCCATGCAAAGCCATCCTTTTATTTGTCCATCTTCTTATTTAATTGAAATTCCTTGTGTTTGTAATCAGCCATTTAATCCGCTATTTTTTGCTTTAAAAGTATAATATTATTCTCCATTAGTATGAGTTAGAATCCTAAACTTGCTATAGGACACTAACCAAAAATATGAAAAGATAATTCCATGTAATGATTTGAGAGAACCGTTTTCGTGATTAGCATTAATTGGATGACGTAAAACATAAAACTCCTAGTTTTTGATTGTTTAAAGTTGGGTCGTACATTTTATCTATTGGTATTATTAAATTAAAGTTTTTCCATTAATATTTGTTATCTGAAATGTCATCTGCTTGCATCTCGATCCTTAAATCATTTTCTTTGACAATACTTTGTGACCGGCAATGTAAAGAGGTTCTTATGCAATTGTTGGGCACAAAGTCCGCAAAACTGTGGGTGCTCAAAGACATCTTTGGAGATTCACAGGGTTTATTTGCAGAACTATAAGGCTTACATAAGCTTGTTTAATGAAACACTAATTACAAAACTGGAGGCTCACAAGCTTGCTAAATATTAAGGTTCTGTATATGTGTATTGACTCCCTTTCTCGACTTAAACGCATTTAGATTTCCAAATATTAAGGGTCCTTGTGGAGAGGAGAGAAAGTAGAGAGTAATGTCCACGAAATTTCCAAAGCGTGTCTTCTCTTTCAAGATGATTACAACTTTACAGCTGTTACGATGTAAATAAGATGAAGAAGTAGGAATTCATGGTGCGTCCACTGTCTTTAGAAAGCATTTTCTATCAATCATGTCTTTGTCAATGCAGAAGGTGAGGAATTTCCAAGTTGCATGGAGTGGAAAGTAACGACACTTACCTCGCGCATACGTACGCTTACTGATGCACATGTCAGACGTCTTCGCTTTGGTTAGGCAGATTCCACTCTTCTTTTACTGAAAACTTGTCGAGCCAAGGGACGCATAAAAGTCGAAATGTTCTGAAGATCAAAAGGTAGCCAGCGGGGGAAACCTTGAAGAGAAGCTGCCATTCACTTTCCTTCTCTTTACAAATAATTTGTAATAACTATGTGATGTTGTTTTTATGTCATTAAAATTATTATCATAATAAGTATTTTAAAACATACAAATAGTTGCCTGTTTAACTTTGATTTACAATTGTAATTAATTTTTTTTTTTTTTTGTGAAAAGATAAATTGTATTAATACATATTAAAGTACAAAAGCACAGGGGCATACTCAAGTATTACAAAAGTCACCGTATCTATGAAAAGATGGAAGTTGAAAACCTTCAAATCTCACTCAAATAACATTGCATTAAGAAGATTTTATATTTCTAAACAAATAAGCTATTTCTCGTACTATTTTCTTTATTTTCGCTAAAAGAATAGGGATATCTATTGTTTTCCCCTGAAAACGTCTTCTATTTTGTTCAGCCCATATACAATAAATACAAGCTAAGAAATATATCTTGAGAAGTGTAATTAATTTTATTAATTTAGCATTGTATGAAGATTAACTAATTAAAATTCTTCAAACAAATGTAAAAGTAGTTTACGAGGAAATTTTTAAAAGCAGTGCAAATTTCAAGTCTCCTTCACGTTAGAGGGCCCCACGCTTTAATATTCGTCCAAGCGAATGACAGATTGTACATCTGGTTAGTAATAAGTATAAAAGAAATTTCGCATCCCCGAATGTGACTCGTAGATGATTCAATGCCTGGTACATTCACTGTCCTACGTAAACTTTTCAATCATACGAGAAATTTCCAAGTTGCATAAAGTGAAAAAAGTTCTATTCATATTTCTTTTCAAATGCTTTCACCGAAGTTGTACCCTGGAAAGCAGAGATTCGCAGGATGCCTGCATCAAAAAGAAAAAATATTTATCAGATCGCTATTGTTCTACCAGATCGATTCATATTTATCTCAAACGCTTTCTTCTACTATTTCTAATGGGATCTTAAGGATTTTCGTGTAACTTAAGTATATATTAATTATCAAAATGTTGAGAAGACCTTTTCAAACAAGTGTAAAAGTGATTTAGAAATTTCAAAATTATATGTTTAAAAAAAATGATGTAGTAGTAAAACTTTGGTTTTTCAATTAACTGATCCTTAGTAGCATGAGAAGTAAATAAAGTGGAATCTAACTGTATATCGCTTTCTTTTTTTAAAGTTGCTTTCATTTTTGGAGAATGACTACACTTTAGAGCCGATTAATGCAAGAGTAATGATCACAAAGTAACCAAAACAAAGAAAAAGGAACCTATCACTGCATGGTCACAATGTACAAACCAACTTTTTGAAAAGTGGACAAGAAAATGAATTTCGAGTTGGATAAAAGTAACTTAAGTTGTGACAATATTTGATTTCGGATGCTTCATGGAAGTCGTAATGTAAAAAGAAAAAATTTACAAGTTGATTGCATAAATAGCTTTTCTATAATATGGAATCACTTTCATCTCACACACATGCTTCTTTGTAATCCCCTGTGTGTTCATGCATGTATCAAATTCCTTGGTTTTGGACTTGCATATTCTTGTTTGCTTTCCAAACGAATGTAAGAGTAATGTGATAGTGAAAATTTGGTCTTCCAATTACGTGATCCTTCGTGGTGGCAATTGCAACATTTTTCTCAATTTCAAGTATTTTCCTTCACAAACAATTATATTAATTGTTGCAAATTAAGAGAATAAGGTGGCATAAAAGGTAAAAAAAAAAAAAAGTAGAATTTAGTGGTGTATTTCCTGTTTTTAAAAGAATTTCTATGGTTACTTCTTATTTTGGGCATAATTATATTCTAGAGTTATTTGATGTGAGAGTAATGCATCTTGAAGTAACCACAATGAAGAAAAAGTACACTATTAGTGCATTAATCATCATGAATCCTTTCTAATCAATCAACATTTTTTAAAAGTGGACAATAAGAAGTTGTGATAATATTTGCTTTGGGATCATAAATTTGTGAGTTCATTGCATTAGAAACTTGTCTATAACATGAAGTCACTCTTGTCCTGCATGCTTTCTTTTTTATGATCAACCTGCATCTTCATGCATATGTCAGATGTATTAGTTTAGCAAAATATTATCTCTTTTTACAATGAAATTGTTATATTTAACTTCAATTTTCCATCACAATTAACCTTTTGGTGCGTCATTACCTAGTTTTTTCTCATTTTTGTCCTCTAATAGTCATTTCTTTTGAATGATTTCCCCATAATCATCTACTCTCGTATCCACTAAAGTCTTATTTTTCACCTAATTAGCTTTCTTGATTTCCTTCTAATGACTCATTAGGATAGGATGTGACATGATTTCATATTCCCTTTACCATTATGAAGCAAGATTTGGATTCAAATTTGGAATGAAAAAAATGCCTATTGAGGGATGAAAGACAGTTGGGGCATCAGCAATTTTGATTCTATGCAAAATTATTGAAGGAACCATTTCTATGACTAGCATTAATTGGGTGATGAAAAAAAAGAATTCTCATTTTTTAACAACTCAAAGTTGGATCTTTTCAATAAATACCTAACTCAATTGATAGTATGCATTATTTGAAACCTCTCAATTTAAAGTTCAACGCCTGAAGGGACATGAGTTCAAAAGAAAAAAAAATTGAATTCCACATTTTTCATTAATGCTATTTATAGACTTAAATTTTGCTATTAACATTTATTATTTGAATCATCATTCGTTTATTAATTTAACAACTTAAAATATTTGTAAAATTTGATTAACTTGAGACAATCTTTTAATCATGGCCATCTAGAAAGTTGATCATCAAATTAGAATTACGTAAAGAAATGTGACCAACAGAACATTCACGAGCTTGAACCACATCGCCCAATGCGTGCTACAAGAAAGGTTATTTTTATAGACTTCAAGACTCATAAGCGTCTTTAATTAATAATATGGCTCGGTTTGCAAATGAATGCTCGGCTTTCCACTCTAAAAAAGTGATCCCCACCCATATTCTATTCTGGGTGTCCTTTGATGCGTATTCATTACTACATGTCTCGTTTTTGTCGTGGAAAGTCAATCCGGGGTCAGTGCCATGTTCTGATTGGAAGTTCGAGAAAATAAATCTAAAGTATATCCTAATGTAATAAATATTATTGTTTTAATATTAACTTATAAAGAGCTTGCTTCTTGACTAAAAATCAACTTCTAAAACAAATATTATATATATAAATGATAGTACTTCCCAATAATTCTTCACAAATTAAAGAGGTGCCTAGCTTCTAACCTATGTGAATAGGGCACAAGAAAGCATCTTAATATACAATTTGATGTAAAAGAAGAAAAATACAAAATATTCTATCATTACGTAATTAGAATTGTTATCTTAACAAGTATTTCAAAGTACACAAATAATTGTCAGATTTGACCTTAAATTAAACATAATAATTTTATTAATTTAGTATTGTGCGAAAATAGATTAAACAATGCAATCACGCTTTAGGAAGAAATTTCCAGAAGCCCTGTGCAAAAGATATCCGCATGGCAGACTGAAAAAGATCCAATGGCATGTTCCCGTCCATATGCATCTCAATCCGCTTTATAAAAAAATGGGCTGCTGTAGTGAGCCTGCTTCACTGCGAAGCAGTGTTCGTGGGTCTAAGTCATCACGTAAAAAGCAGAGAATTGCACGCTGCCACCCGAAATCCGCTTCCCAGCTTTATGGGCTCTTTTCTCCGAAAGTTTTTCGTGATGATTCAAATAATAAATGGAACTAAATAGCAATAAGCTGATATTCGTATGCTATTAAAGAATTTTCATCACAAATATTTTGACGTTTGCATTGATTCATGAAAAATCTATACCCAGCAATTGAACCAAAAATGCATAGCAAAGTCTCTAAGCCTTTATTGGTTTTGTTACAAAGAAAAATGAAACATATACTCGTCTCTTAGATACATTCCTTATGGAAGTGTGTAAAACTAAAACAACCACAAAGCCTACGAAAAGAAACTGGCAGATATTTCTCATGTGGCAGGGGTGGATACCAACTGGCGGCAAGTTGGGGATCTAAGTATCGGCCTTCCACCACGGATTAATCCTCCACGTCAGGCCCAAGTATTGACGTCCACAGTGTCTATTCTAGCCACATCAGCCATCTCCTCGAACAGCTATTCGTTGAGAAACTATATGAACATTTGATGCCGATTACATCTTTGTAATACCGGTCTGATTTGGAAAGCAGAGACAGTCAGAAATTTATGTAAAGAAACGAATTTTGAAAAGATGAAGGATTTTGATAGATGGAAAAAAGGTAGCTCTATGATTTCATTAGATGTCAACCATTTGAGTTAGTTTTTTTGTTTTTATATAGTCAAATTATGTGAAAACTCTTTTCAGCATGAATTTCAAAAGATCTAAGAAAAAATAATCAACTTAGGAAAGAAACAGCTGGAGTTTCGAAATTTAAATTCTTTAAGTTTAAGTCAAATTATGTGAAAACTCTTTTCAGCATGAATTTCAAAAGATCTAAGAAAAAATAATCAACTTAGGAAAGAAACAGTTGGAGTTTTGAAATTTGATTTCTTTAAGTTTAAGTAAAAAAAAAAAGTGAGCATTCTTTTTTTCTTTCTTAGTTGTGAAACTTGGTTTTTTACTGCACTAATACTATCTTCCTTATCTTTGAATTTGTAATACTAAAAAAGAAAAACAAAATAGAAAGTGATGTGAATTATAACAATATGGATTATAGTGGATTTTGAAAAGGAAAAAAAAAACAACTTACTTTTTTTGTCCTTTGAAATGGAAAACAGATCTATAGTGAATTTTGAAAGTTACTTACTTGTTTTGAATCCAATGAATTTTATGTATTTACTTGCACCATATTATATGATGTGTCACCATCACCAATATTGTTTGTCATAGAAAGACGAACACTTGCATAATTGGAGTGATCTCATGTCTGTTTGATAATAACTTGTCTCCACCACAACAATTGCTTCAACTTAATGAGAGTTTTTGCAATGCACGAAGTTGATTGCAATCTTTCATTGTAAGTAGCTTACACTTGGTGTAGATATGTTGAAAGTGATTGAAGGTACTTAAACCTACATAGGCAAAGTTTACAGAGATAATAAAGTAGACAAATGCCTTTTATTATTTTGTAAGCATCTCTCAAAAAAAATTAATTTTTCAAATGAAGATAAAAAATTAATATCTTTAGGAATATTTTCATCTATTAGGTTTTGACCACCCAAATTTAACCATGTAAAAAAGCTTAAACTTGATAACCAATTAAGGTAGGAAATACTATTGTGATTTCAGTCAATAAACTGGCAAAAGTGTCCTGGGACATTGTCAAGAAGCTCTTTCTTGGCAAATTGGCCATTCAATGTAAGCAGATATAGCAAGCGTTGCCTTGATTTGACTGTAATGATAAACAAGACCATATGATTGCAATCAGTGGAGACGAAATCCAAGCAAAACCCCACCACTCTGAAAAAGGAAGAACTCATAGCGCATTACAATGCTCATAAAACCTCTCATGAATCAATTATTTAAGAAGCGGACAAGCACAGCCTGGGCGTCCTGTCTTTATGTGTCTCCTTCGCACGAAATAAGGTGGTTCCTTTCATTAACTGGTAATTTCAAGCCATTGTTTGCGTATTCAGTGCATATTACGTTTAGATTTTTAAAATATAAGGTCGAGTTTACTAGTGCACTGGTTGGAAGTAGAAGAAAGATGCTCTAGCTTCTGAGGAGTTTCCTGTATTGGATCTGTAATCCAATACTGAACTTCTTACAATTTTCATCTCAAATGCGATAAATTTGCATCAAGCTCGTACCAGTTCGTCAGTTTCCGTACGTTTGAAAAACTATCAACTGAATGATTAAAACCTGCTTTGCTTGTATCGATTGTGAGCCTGCAAATAGTTAAGAAGAAAAAAGAACTAACAAGTTTGCTTGTATCGATTGTAGAGCCTGCAAATCTACCTGCTTTCCTTTAAAGAAATGCGCAACATTTCAAATATCACTTTTTTTTCCTCTTGTCCGGCTGACTTCACAGATGAGCATCTACATTTAATAATCAGCGGTAATGACGAATTTATCGCTTACTTGTTAGAGCATCTTCATCCTCTTTACTGAAGAAAGGAAAATGGAGACAAAAGGAAAAATGAAAATAGATGCTAATAAATAAGAGCTGGCATATCATTCATTGGAACCATTACACAAGCCGTTGTGATGCATCTCAAAGGCAAAATAAAGTTAAGAACTTTTTCATTAACAAATTTTACTTGAATTAAACATCTGCCAATAGTTATCAACAAAAAACTATATACTTGTCCTTATTTTGCCACAAAAATTGGAACCATAGTGTTTGTCCATAACAAACACCATCTCATATAACATTGTTTCATTCCATGGCATTGATATACATAAATTCACACCAACTTAAAATCAAGCAAAAAATATTTGTGAGTGAAGGTATTTGTATATAGATCCACCAACTTTTTGTATAGGTAATTGGGGGAATGGGGATTATGGGTGTCTCAAACCCTAATCATTTGGTTAGCCCTATTACCAACTAAGTTAGCAAACAATGGACATATGAACCCATTAATTTTTTTTATAGTAATTTTTTATTTAGCACAAGCATGCAACATGGATCATTTTTGGCCCAAATGATATTCTCATAAAATCACAATTCAAGGAAAAATCATTAAAATTTCACAAATTACAAAGAACTATGGAGGATGAAAATTACCATTTCTCCTACTACATCCGTCCATCATCTTTCTCCATTCTTCATCCCATCTTTTTAATGCAAACAAAATATCACATAGCTTTTTTGGAGTTAGTTGCCACTTGCATCTTAGTACATTAAAGCTCATGGCATTTGATTTAAAGATAATTAAGTGATATAAGAATTTTGTTTCTCATAGAGGATGACAGGAGAATTTTTTAAATCAAATTTCATTCACATAGCTATACTTATTCAAGAAAAAGTAGAAATCAATACTTTCTTGTTCTCCCTGTCCTAACACATTTAATCAATGTCTAGATCAATATAAGAGGAATGAAAAGATTTGTTTATATCTTGGTTCTTGATCAACCTTCTTTGTATCCGTTGATTAAGGCTGTGTAAGAACCTTGTATTGGTGGATATAGCAAATGTGGTTCCGGTGATGCCTCATAGCTATTGAAGCATCTTCACTGAGTTGCAATTGGCAAACAAACTCGAGAAAAAGAAATAGTAGCAGAGAAACATGGAATACTGTTATCTAAAATTCTTAACCATTCATTTATTTTTTTTCTTTTGAAAGTTGTGAAGCTTATGGACCTTATGCATGATAACCAAGAAAGGGATCACAAAAATGTAAGCACCTTTTAAACTTAACCTAATGTTACAACCAGCTCCACGAATCGACCAAGTTGATCGCTGTCTCATTTTTGTTAGCGTTGTTATTGCAATCGAGAAAGTATAAATGCTTGTCTTTTCTATACAAATGCACGTGTACGATTTGTGTACGAAGATCATAATTATTAAAAAACTTTAAAACATACTGTTCATACTGAAATTGGGTCGACAAGATATCTCCTTCCAAAAGGCAAACTTACTGTTGTTGCTGTAGGCTTCCGGGGCCACCCCTGCGCTTGGTTCGGCGAAGTTGCATCAAAAACAGAGTCGTTAAGTTACAATGCAAAAGTCAGAGTAAATATAACTTGATGGTTTAGAGATCTAATCCACACACTATAATACATCATTTTATTTAACTTTTTCAAGATGTTATGTTATTCAAATATCAGCATTTTGTTTCATTATAAATAATGGTATCTCAAAATGTCTTTACTTAAAATCCTATCATAAAAATAACATAAAAAAATAAATGACTTTCAAATATTATAAATAATTAGACAAATAATATCAAAAACAAAAGTTTTATTTATATCAATATTAAAAACTTAAGACTTCATAAACATAATATTGTTGTTAGAATTAGTGCACATATATATGTACGTCTTTTTTTGGACAAAGAAATCTCTAATAACTTAAAACTAACTACCAAGCATGTCGTATTGATTCCTCTCAGCATGTCACAAGATGTTACAAGTTTTAAGATCTTGTATTATCTTTTTTTATCTAAATAACATGCTATCAAATTTCATTTTTTTGTGACATTTTTTGTGATAATATGAAATAAAAATTTGATAATATGTACTTTTTTTAATGAAATTTGAAATATTTTAAAACTAATTATCAAACATGCCATACTAATTTCTCTTGGCACTTCAATAAAATCACCAAGCAATGAACCTATCTAGTGGTTTATGTATTAGAAACTAGTGCATCAAATCATGTTATTTTTAGCAATTGAAAAAATGTCACTAAAAATGAAATTTGATAATCTATTATTTAGATAACAAGAAATGTAATACAAACTTAAACAAGGTCTGAAATTTAAGCAAAGAAACAAATTTTAAAAATATATGAAGGATTTCATAACATTACACATTGAACTGCTAGTTTTTTACTTTCAAATTGCTTGAGTTGTACTTAGGTTGGATCATATTTGAGCTTCTTCGACTATTTGTATATTTCATTATTGGCTTGGCTCCATTTGGGACAAGCCCACATTCTTTGGAATCCTCGTTGTTTTGATTCTATTGTCACACTTGCAATATATTAGCCCAATGTTTCTCCTAACGACTTTGAGTAAGTAGTTCTTGATTGAGTTAGTAATTCACTGTTTAGCCTGATTTCCCTTTTCAAAAAAATGTTTGTGAAAAATGATGGAACTTGAATGTAGGATTTCCTTCTAAGTTCATAAGAAAGTATGCCTCTTTCGTTTCTTAGTTGCAGAGCTGGACTTTCTCTATCCAATTGGCTTCAACCCTTTGTGTGCAGGACAAGAGTAATCACTCTAACAAATTAAACAACATAATCACTTTTAAACTAGGTCTTTAAGTTTTCTATTATGCTTAAGCTCTATTTCTGATGGCTCATGGTTTTTGAAGTAGCATATTATCATTTTGTTAATTAAAATCAGATTTCTCTTCACCCATATGCTACACCTTAAGCTACCATACTCACCTGCTTTTAATATAATTCTCCTAATAGTTGTGGGATTCACATTAGAAAAAAAAAAGAAAAAGAAAAAAAAAGCAATCTCCCATAAACTATAGAGAAGGTTCAAAAGAAAAATAAACATAAAATATTAGCCGTACAACAGGACACTACATATTCTATTTCGTACATCTTCAAGAACCCATGATAATTTTTGAGAAGCTTACTTGTAAAACGTGAAACACTTTCCTAGATATTTATTCAAAATTATAAGTGTATTGCATCTATGCAACAGAAACGCTTCCAGCTTATTAAATGTTTCAACACTAACAAGAATTGTGAACCAGCTCAAGAAACATGTTTCACTAGAATATTTGACCCCAACGACACCAAAGGACCAACTCATATGGTTTCTCTTCAACATGGACGTTTGAAGCATCAAATGAAGTAGTGGGATGGAAAGTATCATAAAGTGAAGTGAGAATGAAACTCCATTCAAAATTTAGAATAAAACAACTAGATTAAATAGAAGTGTAAACAAGCAAACATATACCAAATGAGTTTACATTCAGTAGTAGTTGACAATTTCAGTGATACATCCTTCAGCTTTTTTGGCCTAAAATTTGGTGGTTTTCGTATCATTTATTTAAAGCTTTTTAAACTTAACTCAATCAAATAAACAATTTGTACTGTACAAATTGTGCTAGATCCTGTTTTTTTTTTTTTGTGTGAAAGGTCAAATTATATATCACCCGTAAAAAATTTACAAGATTGTTCGATTACAAGATATCATCATCTAAGCTCAAATATTGCACTTGGCAAATTTCAAAGCTCTTGTAAAAATTTATTACAATTTGTAAGCTTGACTCCTCTGGTAGATGAAATCTTCCCTCTCACATCCTTCTTGATTTTAGCAATAATGGTTGAGTTTTCTAGACTTGTATTGCTGAATCTTCTTCTATTCCTTTCGCTCCAAATGTGATACAATACGACCTTGAAAGATATACTAAGTAAAGTTGCTGCGAAGCTCTTCCTCTTAACAGTCTTGATCATCCAACATATTTCAGCTCTCCAGTGTTCAATTCTTTGAGTTAATCCATTCATGCCTAACAAAACCTTCTAGATGTAGTTTGTGAACCTGCACTTAAAAAATAAATGTTCCTGTGATTCTTCTTCTTGTTGGCAGAGGTTGCATTGTAGATCCACTGAACTGTTCCATTTAGCCACCCGATCTGCTATGGATAGTTTGTCTCTTAAAGTGATCCAACAGATAAAATTATGCTTTGGTACTCCTTCTTTCCACACAAGTGTTGCCCATTTGGCATCTTCTCTGTTCTCTCTTAATGCTACATAACTTTTGGCAATATTGTATTCTGAGTCAGTCACTAGTTGTGTGAGTTCACTTCTTACTTGTAAAATATTCCTAAAACTCCAAGCTAATGATCCTTTCATCTCAACTTCTAATACATTCATTTCCTTCAAATTTTCTGTTATCATCCATTTAACCCATAAAGAGTTTAAATTGGGGTGCACAAGAGACCATAAGAGTTTTCCAATTGCCGCCTTATTCCAAGTGTGAATGTCTATCAAACCTAGTCCTCTAGAACTTTTAGGCCAACAAACTTCTTTCCATGCCACTTTTGCTACACGTCGTCCATTAGATTTACCTGTCCAAAGGAAAGTTCTAATCCTTTTTTAAATTTCATAAAGAGTCTGTTTTGGCAATAGAAAAATTTGCATCCAATATGTTTGCAATGAGAACAGAACACTTTTTGCTAGCTGTAGTCTCCCCCCATAACTAATATGCTTAGACTCCCAACCTTCAATTCTTCTCAATATCTTTTCTGTCAGGATAGTACAATCTAGGTTGGAGAGTCTTTTAGTAATCAATGGCACTCCCAAGTATTTTATGGGAAGTTGGCCTTCTTGGATAGGAATATGATCAAGTATTAGAGCTTTTTCCTGTTCAGACAAACCTGAAAAGAAAATTTGACACTTTTCTGGATGCATCTTCAAACCTGTTATATCTTCAAACTCTTGCATAGCATCTAGTAAACACAATATAGACTCAATATCTCCATGAGCAAACAAAAAGAGATCATCAGCAAAGCATAAATGAGTGATCTTTTCTTTAGCGCATTTCCAATGAAATTTAAACCTTCCAGAAGATACTTTCTTTTGTATAATTCTGTTAAGAAACTCCATCACAATAACAAAGAGAAAAGGAGAAAGAGGGTCTCCTTGTTTAAGTCCCTTTGCCCCCTTAAAAAAACCTGTATGAGAGCCATTGATGTTCACAGAATATCTCACAGTAGTGATGCAACTTTCAATCAGCAATCTAAATTTTTCTGGGAACTTCAAAACTTTCAAAGTATTTAGGATTGCATTCCAGTCTACTGAATCATATGCTTTCATAATATCCACCTTAATTGCCACCCTTTTCCAATGAATATCTTTGTGATAATTGTGTATTAACTCTTGACATAACAAAATATTTTCCTTAATGTTCCTTCCTGGCACAAAAGCTGTCTGACAAGGATGTATGAAATGAGGCAAAGCTAGACTTAATCTTCCTGTCACAATTTTAGATATGATTTTGTACAACACATTGCAACAGGATATTGGTTTAAAGTCTTTCATATTAGTGGCATTAATTTTCTTAGGGACAAGGGAGATTACTGTTGAATTTATGCTTCGGAGTAGCTGTCTCCTCTGAAAGAAACCTATTACTGCATCTTCTATATCACTCCCTATAATACTTCATGCTTTCTTGAAGAAGAAGCTATTATATCTATCAGGACCTAGAGCTTTGTAATCACCAAAAGTATTAAGGACCTTTTGTATATCTTCTCTTTGAACATCTGCTATAAGGCTTCTCTTTATCTCTTTTGGAATTTCCATAGGAAATAACTCTCTTAATCTTGTTTCTGATGGTTGAAGTTGGTTTGCCCTCCCTAGCAAGTTTTGATAGTAACTTAGAATTTTGTTCTTTATCATTTCAGGATCTTCAGTAAGTTGCCCATCATCTATTTCCAGCTTGACAATGTGGTTTTTTGCTCTCCTCTTCATCATGCTTCTGAAAAAAACTTTACTATTACCATCTCCCTCTTTCAGCCAATTATTCCTTGATTTTTGCTTCAGAAGTATTTCTTCATGCTTGTTATGTATTAGTAACTTATCTAACCACTCCTTTTCTTCCTTGGGCAATTGGGTATTTGAAGGGTCATCAAAGAGCTTTGCTTGTGCTATTTGTAGCTGCTTCCTTGCTACCTTTGTTTTCCTTGGTAGTTCTCCAAATTCCTCTCTATTTAGCTTTCTCAACTCTTTTTTCATTTCCTTCAACTTTATCATTATTCTGTACATTATAGTGCCCTCAACCCTTTGTTGCCAAATATTCTTCACTATTGTCATAAACTGGGGGTTGTCTGGCCAGAAGTTGAAAAATCTAAAGGTCCTTTTCTGTCTTAGTCTATTATTGCCCACCTTGATAGTGCAAGGACTGTGATCTAACAATCCAAGAGTACTAAATTCAATGGAGAAATCCATATTTTTTTGCAACCATTTAGGGTTTACCAAACATCTATCCAATTTACTGCCTTTGAACCTTATTCCTTTACCTTTGTTCGTCCATGATAGAAGAGGTCCTACAAAGTTTGGTTCTATAAGTTCAGCATCACTTATGAACTTGTTGAAATCTTATATTCCTTCTATCCATCTACTAGCTACACTGACCCTTTCATTTAGATTCCTCACTGTATTAAAATCACCTACTAGTAGTCATTGATTGTCCTTTCTATAACTGTTATAACATTGTGTGAGGTTACTCCAAAGATCCTTCCGTTCATTTGCTACATAGATGGCAGATAAGTACCATACTTCATGTCCCTCTTCCACTCTACAATTCACTACCTGTTTAGAACTACTAAGCACTATGATGTTGAGCTGTGGCTTTTTCCATATAATCCAAATCCTTCCATTTTCATTATCTCTATAATTGTGAACAAACCCCCATTGGGGAAAAAGACAATCTATTACCCATTGTGCTTTATCTTTTTTTATTTTGTGTTCTAATAGAATGACAATGTCAGCTTTAGTATTCTTGATAACTTCTCGTACCTCCTTTTGTTTAGGGCTTTTATTCAAGCCCCTAACATTCCATGAGAATATGATCATTTGTCTAGGGGAATAGTGTTTTCTCCTTCAACACCTTCACAACCTACAATATCATTGCATCTTGCTTCATTTGGTTCTTGATGATTATTTATCAGCACACTAAATCTATTACTGGTATTGTCCTTCTCACATGTATTCCTTTTAGGGCTCCTTTTGTTTCCCCTTTCATTCCCACTTGCTTTATTACTTTGTTCTAATTTGGCTTTTGGACTTGTGGTGGAGTCAACCTCATGTGTTATTGAATTAACAATCTTATCTCTTATATCCTCATGTCCTTGGTCCTCATGAACTTGATCTTCATTAACTTTATTCAAATGTTCTTTATCCTCACGTCCTTCATCATAGTTCTCCGTCTGACTTAATGGCTTTTGTACTGGAACCCACATCTCTTTTTTCTTTGTAACACACTCCTTATGTCCAAAGCAATCACATTTCTTGCATATTTCAGGTAACCAACAATACTCCACTCCTACCTCAAAAATAGCACCATTTCCCATGTCAATTTCAAATGAAGTTGGTAAAGAACACTTTGTATCTATTTCAACACATACTTTTGCATATGATATCCTCAGTCTATGTTTGGTAGCTTTATCCATGTATAGTGGCTTTCCAACAGCACTAGCTACATAGCTCATACCAATCTCATCCCATAGAGCATGTGGGACATTGTGCAACTTTATCCAAATTGGTATTGAAGTGATTTTTTCTTTCTGCAGTTTAATAGTGTTATGCCATTTTTGCAGAAATATTGGTTTTCCTACCACATCACAAACTCCAGCTTCTAATATTTCCTCCATCTTTTGTTTGTCAGAAAATCTAAAGAAGAAGAAACCACTGTCTGTTGCAGAGATATCTATTAAGCTTTGTTTTCCCCATTGCTTTTCTACAATTCCTTTTACTACAGGAAATGGTAATTTTGAGTCCAAAAAGAAACCCACAACACAATTTTCATAGAATTTACTTCCTTCTTCAATAACTTCCTTAGGAGGGGCAACTCTAATTTTCCCGTCATTTAATACCCATGGCTGATATTTCATATGAGCATTTTGTGCTAATCCTCCTACTACAACCTTGCTCCAAGATTCATGTTTTGTTTTCCTTTATGTTTGAAGCTCTCCTTAAAGATAATGTTGTTTGTCTTTTCTAGCCTCTCATTTTTCTCCTTATTTCTTGTAGGCCCTTGGAATAAACTTTCTTGGATTTCTTGTTCAATTATCTCCTTTTCCTGTTGAGCTACATTATCCTTGTTCATACTTCCTTTAGCCATATTCCTATTTGCAAGGGTTATTCGTCCAGATTTCATTATTTTGACTTTTGTATCATTATTTTCTCCTAAAGATTTCCAACAATCTTCAAGTTTCCTTATTTTCCTTTTCTCCCTTCTCTCAAACTCAGCACTCTCTGGGTCTATCCTCTGGAAATCCTTGACCATCAGCGGTTACCAACTTAGTAATTAACTAATTTGATAATCTGGACAAGGTCTACTCAGTGTATAGACCTGATAGATTCTGCCTTCTTCTACCGACAATCTACTTAAAATCCCTTTAACTTAACTTAATAGAAACATGGCTTTTGGTAGGTATATCCTTCTCTTATCACTCCAAACACAAATATCTTAACTAAGCAAGCAATAAATCAAAACAAACCACAAACAACAAAATTCCCACCTAACACTCACTACACCAACTTCTACTTTCAAATTACAAATCCAATATACAATATAAAAAATAAAATAGAAAAATAAAACACTCAGAAAAAACCTCACTACAGCAGAGTCTATTCCAATTATAATCTAATATGTAGAATTTATTTTTTTTTACTCTTTTTTTTTCTTTTTTTTTTTTTTTTTTTTTTTTTTTTTTTTTTTTACACTTACCTCCGAGCCTAGGAAATCCGGCGATCAGCCATCAGGACCTTGTTTCCCGGTGACCTGCTTTGCCTCCTTCCGACCAGATCTGTCTCCCTCCTTCCGACCACGATCTGCCTCCCGCCGACAACCACACTTTGCCTCACACCCCTGGCCGCTGATCTACCTGCTGATCTCCGAGCCTAGGAGATCCGGCGATCAGCCATCAGATCTTGTCTCCCACTGACCTGCTCTACCTCCAACCGACGAGCTCTGCCTTCCGCCGGCGACCACGCGATGGGGGTGCGATGGGGGGAGGGGAGGAAGGGGGAGCGATGGGATCTGGGAACGACGGGGAGTCTGGGGACGGGGCCGGCGATTGTGGGGGGGCGAAGGAGCGAGATGGTAGGGTGGGGAGGCGATGGGGGACGGGGGAACGATAGGGGGGCGGAGGGATCAGGGAGAGGGCTGGGCAGGGGGGTGCGGCGCTGGGAACCCCGTGTCTCTAAAAAAAAGACCATGTGCTAGATCCTGTTTAGTTAGTAACAACTTGTAATTAGATTTTTAGCCAAAGACCATGTGCAATTCGATCATCATCTTTGAGAAAAAGAATCAAAAAATTTTATGTCGCACCAAAAAATTACTAGTAAAATCATAAATACAAAGAAGAGAGAGACAAAGCCCACTCTTTTACACCATTAATAGCATGCTATAAACCTAAACTAGTTGCCAAAAATAAATTAAGCATAGATTTTCATCAACAAACTAGAAGTTAGTGGTTTATGTTGCAATAGAAAAAATCAAATGTAAAATATTTGATAAGTGATTCCTATCAAATATAAAAGTTTATCAAAATTAATTAGCACCTTTTAATATTAGCAAACTGAAGATTAAAAATTTTGTATTACAAATTAGGATTACTAATAAATAATAGTATTAACAAGAAACTAAAACGGAACCAAATCAATGCAATAATATATTATTATATTAACTTGTACCTGGACTCGTCAATACACATGATGTCAGCACCCATACTTGCGGAATATCCCTCCCAGTATTTTTGTTAAACCCCAGTCCATCTTAAAATTGAAGTCCTCAAGTTTTGTAAATTCCAACCCAGGTGAAGAAATGTCCTTAAGAACATCAAAGAACTCTGAAACATCACACTCAAGTATTAGACGTGCCCCACACTCCTTTATCTCCACATTCAAGCTGCTTGTTGCAACTGAAACCCCAAGGTAGCCACAACAATTCAATTCCGTAACTGTTTCTTAGAATTTGCGGGGAATATACACCCAGAATCCATTTACACCAACAGAACAGGCTTCAGGGGCACAAAGGACCAAAGGATGTTTTCGACCAATATCATTGACATGAAACTGAAAAACAAACTCAGGAAACCCACACACATGGACTTCATAAACAACAAACAGAGCATATCCTTCCCACCTATCCTCCAAATCCACGTCTACACAACTTTGAATTGCCCCAAACAAACTACTGCTTCTTTGGTTGAACCACTCCGAAATTTTACATCTCAATGTGGGCCCCATGTCACCACAATAGCAAACATATCCATAATCTAATAAAGAAAAAGAAAAAGAGTATGAAGTTAAATAGAAGTTATTACAAAATAGTAACTCTCATATTAAATAAGAGAGAAAGTGACTTATTAATTTTGATAATGGTAGAGGAAATCATGAATGC
Source organism: Casuarina cunninghamiana (assembly GCA_028551485.1). Classification (NCBI taxonomy): domain Eukaryota; kingdom Viridiplantae; phylum Streptophyta; class Magnoliopsida; order Fagales; family Casuarinaceae; genus Casuarina; species Casuarina cunninghamiana. The sequence goes on along the minus strand of CM052367.1, from coordinate 22,177,936 downwards.
AATTGGATAGTCTTGTAAGGTGTGCCATCATAACCATTAATGGTAGCAGCAGAAAACCAAACAACAACACAAAACCAAGATTCTAACGCTTTCCATGAAATCGCCATCTTTGTTTGATGATAAATCATCCCTAATGATGAACACTCAAGTATCCCTAGGTATTTCAAATTTAATGGGAGCTTTGGTAATGCTTTTAGTTGTTTACAATGATTTAAACTAAGATCTTCAAGATTGGAGAATAGACAAAAACTATCTGGTAATGTTGTAAATAGATTCCTACCTAAATTTAAATGGTGTAAAAAACCAAGATGACTTGAGATTGCATCATCAAATAAATTGCAATGATGTAGATTTACTTCTCATGCAAGTTGGTTGAGACCTTTAGGATTGGGAAGTTGACCAAGAAATTATGGTATTTTGGTAAATCTATTTCTAGATAGGTTTAAACTCCTAAGTGAGGGCAAACTAAAATTGCTGGGAAATGTTTCTTCCGTTAGACCACAACAACTCAAATCTAGATACTTTAAAAAGCTTAAACTTCTAAGCCATTTAAAGAACCAAAAAAAGAGGGATTAGAGTCACTACATATATGAAACCCACAAGAACAACGTGAAGCATCTTTTGGTAGACGAATTGCATCAGTCCTCCCCCAACCAAATAAGGAAAGGGTTTCAAGAGACGACAAATGTTGAAAAGAGAAATGTAAAGTTTTAATGGCAGTATAATCTAAATAAAGGCACCTAAGAGATGTCATGTTACCCACAACATCTGGAAACTTCTTAAGTTTTGAACAATTCGTTAGATTGAGCTTCTCAAGAGATTCCATGCTGATCTTTTCTGAAAATCTCTCAAGTTTCTTGCAACCCCATAGACTCAAACATTTAAGTTGTTTGAGATTTCCAATTGAACGGTGGACCTTCTTCAAATTTGTACAATACTCAAGGTATATTACCTCAACATTTAGAACCCCACTGAGATCTGACATCTCCGTCAAGTTTGAATGGGAAAGATCAATGTATTTCAATTTGTTGAGATTATATTAGAAACAAATAATTATAAATAAATAAATAAAAAGACAAAAAAGATCAAAGCTAAAAGAAGAAGTAAAAACATGATGCATAGGATACAATCTTACCTTCCTTCCTGACCAAAGTTGTTTAATGCTATTATATTCCAATTTAAGCTCAATAAGATTATCAAATTGAAAGCTTTTTCGCAGGGATGATAAAGGGTATCCCTTCCATTCCAACACCCTTGACTCCTTACTTAGCATAAATTTAGAACGATGTCCAAACCATGTAACAGAGTCCAAACTAGTCTCAAAACATTTTCTTCTTATTACAAGTACTTTCAACCTTGTGAGGTTCGAGAAACCTTCCAAACTTAATTGTTCTCCTTTTTTCAAAGGAAGGTCACAAACAATTCCTTCAACTACGTTTGTACCCTATAAAACCAAACAAATAAATAAATAAATAAATTATTGTTATAGGAATAAACAAATGATGGTTTGAATTCATTACTTTTCTTATGTTTATGCAAAAACAACTTACAGATTTATTTTTCAGGAGGTGAACAATATCATTAGAACAACACAATCTACTTCTTTTGCCAGGTTCTTCTAAATTCTTGCAAGAAACTATTCGTTGTCCCATTTTCTATATCAAATCATGCATATGAAAGTATCCATCCCAAAAGAACTCCAAAAGAGATTTGTCTCTTAAAACATCTATAGAATATTCTGGATACAGACCTTGGCTTCGCCATATAGGAATAATTCATTCTACATACATTCCATTGAATAAACATGCTATATCCAAAAACAGTCTTTTTAACAAATCGTCCAACCAATTGTAACTTAGTTACAGTTTGTCCAAAATTTGAGCATGAGGATTTGCTTTTAAATTGTCACAACTGCTTCTTTACCAACCAAAGATGAACCAATAACTTTAATAGCCAAAGGGAGGCCTCCAGCGTATCTTGTAATATTTTTTGACAATTCCACAAAATCTTCCCTAGGCTCAAGTCTATTGAAGACTTTCCAACAAAAAAGTTGCAAGGCATCCTCTTGATCCAACGGTTTAAGCTTATAAATATTATTGTCACTCACTAATGGTTTCCAAAATTGACAATCTCTACTAGTAATGACAATTCTACTCTTTCCACCAAACCATTTAGGACTTCCTGCGATTGCTTCCAATTGTTCTTGATTTATATCATCAAAAACAGTCAAAATTCTTTTATTACATAATTTCATTGCTATCAAGTCCATTCCATAATAATCATTCCATATCCGTTTGTTATGTTCTTTAAAGATCTCATGGATAATTTGTTCTTGCAACTTTGTTATGCTACAACTTTTGCTATCTTTAGTACCATAAATAAAACAGCTAGCATCAAATTCATCACAAATTCTATTGTAGAGAACTTTTGTCAAAATTGTTTTACCAACTCCTCCCATCCTATGAATCCCTATATACTGAACATCATCCTTTTGCAAACAAAGTAAGGACACGAGTTCCAGCACTTTAGAATCTATACCAATAAAATTTTCAAAGATCTCTGATGAGTTCGAATGCAATTCACAGAATATCTTTGCAGTGATTTGTTCAACAACGGTTGCTTCCGGGCTGTATAAATTATACGAATTAATACTACAGTCAAAGAAAACATATATAAAATTCAACTAAGGTTGGTGTAACAAATTACCATACCTGTTAGGTACATGCCATCCGGAGATACCACCTATTTCTTTCAAAGCGGCTTTCCACGCTTCCTTTTGCTTTTCATCAACCTTCGGGTCTTCACTATGTTTAACAACAGCTTGTTCAAAAATTCCCTTTTGCTTCCTAACATCGGAGGGATCCACATGATAGAAAACGGGCAGAATTTTTAGCCTTGTCTTTTTCAATTCCACCATCGTGTTTAGCTCTTTCAGGCACCATGTAGAGTATGCAAAATTCCTTGAGATGACAACGACTGCATACTGTGAATCTTTGATTGCCTCAAAGAGTTCTTCAATAGAGTTTCCTTTCTCTAGTTTCTCATCATCTTTGAAGACAATAAGGCCTTTTTGCTTCAGCGCGGCATGTAAATGATCGGTAAAGCCTGTGCGGGTGTCTTCAACGCGGAAACTGAGAAATACATCATAAGTCGACGGAGTTGTTGAAGAAGAAGAAGAAGGAGGAGATGAGGGTGAAGGGTTTCTCTGCGTACTCAAGGCTATCGCCAGAGGATATTCGCAGGCTTGTTTTGGGTAAGTCTAATCTCTAGGATTCGAAGTCTACAGGCTTGTTGGTGATGAGGTTCGGCAGAGTGGGTTTGGCTATCTGCAATTCACTTTCCTCTCCGGCTCTCTGTGTTCTCAGGGAGGAGACGATTGCATCCCGCAGGAATTTAATGCCGCGGAACGTATTACGAGGTTATAATTATAGTCAAGACATAAAAAAAACAATATGCTTGTAGACCCGCATGCGTACTCGGTTTCCGACAAAGCAAATTCCTTGTCTGCATGAAGAGACGCGTAGAATTTAATAACACGAAAAATTGGGCCAGTCTTTCCCGAGTTCACAAGCCTGGAAGTCTTACCCTCGGAAAACAAGAAGCCCTATATTTTCATCTATTCCTATTCATAGATTTTGAAGTTTTTCCATTAGTATTTGTTGTCTGAAATGTCGTTCGTTTATTAATTTAATGTTCTAAAATATTTGCAGAGCTTGATTAACACTATCATTAATGGATACACACAGGCATGTTTAGTGTAAGGCTAATACGCAGATTCGAAGCTCACAAGTTTGTTGTTTGGTAACGAGGGTCGTTAGAATGGGTATGGCATTTAACTTCCCTCTGGCTTTTTGCGTTCTGAAATTTCCGGGGAATTTCCGATGACGGTAGCAACCCACAGTTGCTTAACGCATTCCGAGGTGAGGAAAACAAATAATTTCCCAGTTAGTGCGTTTATTCTCCCGATGGTCGGGAACCTTCTTAGTCAATCAACTTTATCTACGGGGGCCACCTGAACTTGGGTAACAGGCTCTTTTTTTCTGACTCGGCCACGTATTCACGTGTGTTCGGCTTTGCCAAAGAGACGGGAAATCAATAGATAAAATAGGGACATGCTACCGAAGTAGAACTGTCATGTGGAATGGGAGGACCCCATCTTTTAAAGCATGGGTGTTTGGTAGGGAGAAAATACAAAAGCTATCTACATCACAGTGTGAATTGTGGAAGATCCGATCGCGTGTTTTCATCACAATGTATGTGAATGCATTCTTCAAATCAATCTTATTTACAAAAAATGTACTGTTGTAGTAAGCTTGTTTCGTTGCAAAGCAATATTTCATGTAAATCCAATGTCTATGGGTGAAAGTTGTTGCTAGAAGAGCAGAGACTTGCTATCTGTTTCTCGGCTTTATTGGTTCTTTCCTCAGAAGATTCATTGTGACTAGCGCGTAAAGAGATTCCTATGCTACTGAAGAATTTTCATGAGCGAAAAATACATAGCGAAGGCTCTAAACCTTTCTTGTTACAAAGAAAAACGAAACCTATACTCGTCTCTTATACACGTTCCTTAGGGAAGTGTGTAAAACTAAACTAAACTAAACTAAGCTAAAGCCTGTGAAAAGCACCTCTCTAGGTGCAACTTTCAACCCTCTTAGCCAATATCTCTCACGTGCTCGAACCAAAAACCAACTCCCAGCAGGCTGGGGATCCTTGGATCGGCCTCCCATCGTGGATTAGTCTTCAACGTTAGGCCCAATCATAGACGTCCACTGCGTCTATTGTCAGCCACGTCAGTCCACCTCCTCGAACAGCTATTTGCTTAGGAAATCTATGAACAATTTTACATCAATTACATCCTTGTGATACCAGTCTAATCTAGAAAGCAGAACCAAAGTTTGAAATTTAAGTAAAGAAAGGTATTTTGAAAAGATATGAAAATTTTATGGACAAAAATAATGACAGCTCTATAGTTTCGTTAGATGTTATCTAGACAAATTGTTAGTTCATTTGGCTTTAAATTGTAAAATTATGTGAAACTCTTTTTAGCATGAATTTCGGAATCTAAGAAGAAAGAATCAACTTGAGGAAGAAATGGTTAGAGTTTCGACATTTGACTTCTTTAAGTGTAGAAATAAGCATCTTTTTTTTTTTTTTCTTTCTTAGCTCTAGAGCTTGGTTTTTTATTGCATTAATGCTATCTATGCTTCTTCAACATCACAATGTTGATGCAACCATATTTGATTATGGGTTCAACATCAATGTTTAAAAGACTTTTTTATTTGGTAATACCACAATCTATGATTAAAACTTGCAATTAAATTCATTGTAATTTAAATTGCATGGTGAATGTCTTTTTGAACTTCAAAGATGTCCTCGAATGTTATTTGTCTTAAACTCTTTCAATGTTTTGCATTTTTGTTAGTTTTTAGCAAGTCTTATAGCCATTTATATATTTGCTATAAAGTAAAAAACTTTTATTGTTTTTAAAGATGATAACAAATTATTGTAAAAAATAAATATCTCTCAAGAGCTCTTAATATCTATCAAGAGTTTATAATAGAATTTTAGTGTAAAAATATTTATTTTTTCCTTACAACATTCATAAATTATTTATTCTTTAATAACTTATTCTTTGTATCAACATAAAGTATTTTATTTTATTTTTCTTTTATAAAAGAAGTTTGTTTATTCTTTTTAAATGATTTGTCCAGCTTGTATGTCCTCTCCATGTTGGAGGAATCGTGCTTGACGGACCTCAGCCAATTCCAGCATAACTAGTCGCTGCGTTCTCTACCCATCCAATGTCCATGACCTCGGCCCCTCCAGGATACAACTGGTCTGGAAACATCCAAGCTCCTTCAGTGGTGAACCTCTCTGGTACATCCAGCAAAAGTACGGGAAGCTCTCCATCCATACAAATCGACCTCAATGAAACTGAGTACCAAGATGCGCTTGATGAACCTATCCTGTCCCCTGATCATGAAATCGAGTATCCTGACCCTCTAGCAAAGAAGTCCTCTTATTCAACTGATGTGATAATGCAGGACTGCCTCATGGACGTGGATGTAAACATACCATCTGCCAACTCAGCCTTCAGGAAATTCCAGGAAGGTTCAGACTTTCGGATGTTCGCCAAAGGAAAAGCTATAATGACCACTACAAGTGAAGTTGTGAAGCCTCAGATGATAATAGGCGAATCAACAGAAGGAATGATTTGCCTTGTGGAAAATACGCAGGAAAATGAAGGTGATAAGATGGAGAAGTTCCTAGGAAAGCAAGTGTCAAGCTTTCCTTAGGTCAAGACCGAGTTCTGAAGGAAACTTCAGGGAAAGAAAGTTACGTGAGCGTGAAGTACAAGCAATGTATTTAAAGGACCCTCTCACTCTTTTGTTATAAATATGTAAAGAGGGGTCCGTGTTGCTTAAGTTGTAGAAGCTACTAGCTAAATAAGAATATAGCTCACGTGTCCCTTTTTGCAAGACCTCCTTTCCTTCTCTCTCTCTTTCTACAACTTCAGTATCTCTCGGTACCGAGCTTTTCAGCTTGGTATCAGAGCTTCAGTCGATCACCAGCTTCCGCAATAACACCATGAGTTCCTCCGGAAAATCAACCACCAAGCCTACTTATCCTTTTCCAACTTCTGTATGTGCGAGTAACTTCGTCACCATCAAGCTCACAGAGGGAAATTATCTCCCCTGGATGACACAAATCAAATCATTAGTGCAAACCCAGAAACTCACTGGATTTCTCACTGGAGAATTCAGCAAACCTCTGTCAACTAAATTAGTCGGAGAGCAAGTCCAAGAAAACCCAGAATACGACTCCTAGGTTCAGAGCGATTCCCTTGTCAAGTCCTGGATTATAAGCACTTTATCAGAGGAAGCACTAGGCCACGTATTTGAGCTGGAAACCTCATCCCAAGTATGGGAAGCCTTGGCTAACCACTTTGCTCAAAAAACAGAAGCCCGTGAATTTGATCTCCTCTCTCAGCTCCACAATCTTGACAAGGAAGGTAAAACTCTTTCCACATTCCTAGTAGAATTTAAGGGGCTAACAAACCAACTCAGTTCTATAGGAAAACCACTTTCTGATTCAGCAAAAACCTTTCGACTGCTAGAGAGTTTGGGCCAAAATTATGAAACCTTCAAAACGGCAATGTTCAAACCACCAATACCCCAATTTAATAAGGTAATCTCACAACTACAAGCCTTTGAAGCCAAAACTATCAGGTATGCTCCTCTGCCCTCCACTTCACCAAATGAATATACTGCCTTTACTGCACAAAGAAACTTTCGAGGAGGAAGGAGCAACAGAGGAAGAGGTTTTTCTCCCTCCTTTACCTCTCAAGGAAGAGGTTTTTCCCCTTCGGCAGCAGGACAAAGGGGAACACCACCAAACAGAAACAAAATTGATGAGGAAGAAAAGTCACCAGGCAACTCTGGTAATCCTGGAACACGACTAACTTGCCAAATCTGTGGTAAGAAACGTCATCTAGCATTGGAATGCTGGAGACGTTTCGATCATACCTTCCAACCTGAAGAAATACCCAAGGCCCTCGCGACACTACAAATATCTAAGCCTCCAAGTGAAGAATGGGTTGCGGATTCTGGAGCGTCAGCCCACATAATAAATGACCCAGGTAAACTTCTAATCTCTAAACATTATCCGGGACCAGATTCCATCATGATTGGAAATGGACAGCAAATACCAATTACAAAAATTGGAACAACGTCATTAAAAAATGGAAGAATCCAACTTAACTCAGTTCTGGTAGCACCACAAATGAAACAAAATCTTTTATCAGTATCAAAACTAATTAATGATTATCCCTGTGTAGTTATCTTTAACCAAAACTCCTTTGTGGTAAAGGATTTGATCACGCAGGAAAACCTCCTCCAAGGCCATAGAAAAGGAGATATCTACGTGCTGCCACTTCAGAAAACTGAGGCATATTTCTCAACTCATCAAAGAATCACCGATGGCAGCACTTGGCATAGGCGTCTGGGGCACACTAATTTTAGAACCTTGAAGCAGTTGCAAGCAACCAAGTGTATTACAATAAATGGAAGTATACCTACTTCCTGTTCTATCTGTCTCTCATGCAAAAGTCACCGTCTATCTTTTTTATCATCCTCCAACAAGTCACTAGTACCACTTGAAAAAGTACACAGTGATCTGTGGGGACCATCGTCTACCTCTTCATGTCAAGGTTACTTATATTATGTAACTTTTATTGATGAATGCACACGGTTCACTTGGATATATCCTATGAAAAGAAAGTCAGAATTTTACCAGATATTTGCAGACTTCAAGACCATGACAGAAAGACAGTTTGACACAAAACTTAAAGTTCTCCAGTCAAACAACGGAGGAGAATACACAAGCAAGGAGCTTGAACACTTTATGAAAGAAAGCGGAATTATACATCAATTTTTCTGCCCCTACACTCCCGAACAGAATGGACTTGCAGAAAGAAAACATCGACATATCATCGAACTAGGGAGATCTATGATGACACAGGCCAGTATCCCAAAAAAATATTGGGTTGAAGCCTTCCTAACAGCAGTATACTTGATTAATAGACTGCCCTCTCCTACTCTTGATAATAAATCACCATTTGAGAAATTGTATGGAAAAACACCCGACTATCACAACCTAAGGGTGTTCGGATCACAATGCTTTCCATGCCTTCGGACCACTCTAACAGATAAGCTGACCACCAAATCGCTTCCGTGTGTATTTATGGGATATAGCACTAGGCACAAAGGATATCGTTGTCTGCATCTTGATTCTCATCGCATCTTTATCTCACGACATGTGATATTCAATGAGCATGTATTCCCATTCTCTGGCAACGACTCTAAACTGCAGGAAGATGAGACCAGCCGAGCAGACCACTTGCCGTTGGAAAATATCCATGTGTCAAGACAAGAAGAAAATCCGTGCACTCCAAATCTAGCTCCACGGAGGAACCTAAAACATGTCGAAAATACACCATGTGAAGCTCTTGCCAGAAGCAATAACTCGGAAGATACACCTCCATCAAGAAGGCAGGACAAGCAATTAATGGTCCAACCGGACAGCCAAGAAATATTGACCGTTGATCACAATTCAGATCAAGAAAGAAGTACATCCCAAATCTGGCCACATCTAACTGAAAATCCAGAGACAACACTGTCATGTACCGAAGGCCTTTCTCATGACGTCAGCCACATAAGTACTCCTACATCCGTGCAATCCAACCCTATCTCCGTGCAACCAACAAACCCCAACATTTCAGGATCACCGTTAAATCCAGATTTTGATGACCTCACCGAGCTTAACCTCCCTGACACCAACATCACCTCCTCAGCCACTCGAGACTCCTTTAAAATCCCCTCTGAGGCACCAAGTGAGCCTGCAAATACATCCTCTCAAAACCAAGAACCACCAATCACCTCTACCTTTCTCTCGCACCAAACCATCCCATCTCGCTCTCATCCAATGACCACCCGCAGCCAAGTCGGCATTCAAAGGCCAAACCCTCGGTATGCGCTTGCAACCTCCACCTTCATTCCTCCTATTCCCACATCTGTTAACCGAGCACTTGAACATGATGGATGGTGTCTGGCCATGAAACAAGAAATGATTGCCCTACTTCATAACCAAACCTGGAACCTAGTCCCACGTAATGACTCCATGAATATCATGGGATGCAAGTGGGTGTTCAAACCCAAGCTGGCTGCCGATGGTTCACTGGAACGCCTGAAAGCACGACTCATGGCAAAAGGCTTTCACCAGGAACCGGGCGTAGACTATCTAGAAACCTACAGCCCTGTTGTTCGTCCTACAACCATCCGTGTGGTTCTCACTCTAGCCACCATACAAGGCTGGGAACTCCGTCAATATGATATTGACAATGCGTTCCTCCACGGAAATCTGTCCGAGACTATATATATGGAGCAACCACCTGGTTTTCATGATCCCAGGTATCCCTCTCATGTCTGCAAACTCAACAAAGCCCTTTATGGCTTGAAACAGGCTCCACGAGCCTAGTTTGACAAGCTGACCAGCTTTCTATTCGAAGACGACTTTGTATGTTCTCCCCACGACTCATCCCTCTTTGTGTTTCAGCATCTTGGTACTGTTATGTGGCTACTGGTCTACGTCGATGACCTTATACTCACAGGAAGCAGCCCCACTAAAATGACAGAATTTGCAGCTCGCCTAGGTGCTACTTTCCCTGTTAAAAATCTTGGACAGCTTCACTTTTTTCTTGGTGTGCAGATGGTTCACGAACCAGATGGTATAACTCTCACTCAGTCCCACTATGCTATGGACATCCTTCACCGAGCTGAAATGAGTCACTGTCGACCTTTAAGTACTCCTATGGCTGTAAAACCCGTTGCTATACCAAACGGATTTGCTCCGTTTGCCCAACCTTCATTGTTTTGCAGCTTGATAGGGGCCCTACAATACTTGTCCCTTACTCAGCCTGACCTGGCCTTTTCAGTCAACAAACTGAGCCAACGCATGACCAAACCCACTGTGCAAGACTTCTTTGAACTTAAACGAATTCTACGTTACTTGCATGGAACAATTGGCCTTGGCTTAAAAATCCATAAGGATAGCGATGCCTCTCTTGTTGGCTTTACTGACGCTGATTGGGCAGGCTGCCCCCTAACCCATCGATCCACCACCGCATACCTCTTCCGCATTGGCCGCAACCTCATATCCTGGTCTTCTAAACGACAACCCATTGTGAGTCGCTCTTCAGCTGAAGCCGAGTATAGAGCACTAGCTGCCGGTACTGCAGAAGTAGTTTGGATCCTCCATCTAATGCGTCATCTAGGTGTCAGCCATTTTTCCCCCGTGAAGCTCTACTGTGATATCCTCAGCGCACTCTTTCTCACCACCAAGCCCGTATTCCACCACAGGTCCAAACACCTTGAAGTGGACTACCACTTTGTCCGAGAAAAAGTAGCTCAGGGTGCTATTGTGACAGTGCATATCCCCTTAGATCAGCAACCCACTGACATCCTCACTAAGGCACTACCCAAGGCATTGTTCCTTCATTTTAGGTTCAAACTTGGCCTCAGCCAGCCAAGTTTGCGGGGGGCTGTTGGAGGAATCGTGCTTGACGGACCTCAACCAATTCCAGCACAACCAGTCGCTGCGTTCTCTGCCCATCCAATGTCCATGACCTCGGCCCCTCCAGGATACAACTGGTCTGGAAACATCCAAGCTCCTTCAGTGGTGAACCTCTCTGGTACATCCAGCAAAAGTACGGGAAGCTCTCCATCCATACAAATTGACCTCAATGAAACTGAGTACCAAGATGCGCTTGATGAACCTATCCTGTCCCCTGATCATGAAATCGAGTATCCTGACCCTCCAACAAAGAAGTCCTCTTATTCAACTGATGTGATAATGCAGGACTGCCTCATGGACGTGGATGTAAACATACCATCTGCCAACTCAGCCTTCAGGAAATTCCAGGAAGGTTCAGACTTTCGGATGTTCGCCAAAGGAAAAGCTATAATGACCACTACAAGTGAAGTTGTGAAGCCTCATATGATAATAGGCGAATCAACAGAAGGAATGATTTGCCTTGTGGAAAATACGCAGGAAAATGAAGGTGATAAGATGGAGAAGTTCCTAGGAAAGCAAGTGTCAAGCTTTCCTTGGGTCAAGACCGAGTTCTGAAGGAAACTTCAGGGAAAGAGAGTTACGTGAGCGTGAAGTACAAGCAATGTATTAAAGGACCCTCTCACTCTTTTGTTATAAATATGTAAAGAGGGGTCCGTGTTGCTTAAGTTGTAGAAGCTACCAGCTAAATAAGAATATAGCTCACGTGTCCCTTTTTGCAAGACCTCCTTTCCTTCTCTCTCTTTCTACAACTTCAGTGTCTCTCGGTACCGAGCTTTTCAGCTCTCCATCCAAGAAGAGCATTTTCTCCCATATAAAAACAAATTGCACTCATGAGGTTGCAACAGCTAGAAATATTTTATATTTGTTTGAAATTGACAAATTATGTTTTCTAATCTAGAAATTTCATATTCATGACTTGATTAAATAATAAAATATTACAAATTATCCACGACTGAACTTAATATTAAGTGTTACACAAAGTTGAAAACTTAATAGTTTATTATCTAAATGGTGGATTTCATTCCATTAATTAAAATGAGTCGCATACCAGCAGAATTGCCCATCCTGTTGCCAAGGAGCTCGCAAAGATGTCTCCAGCCGTGAGAGCAAGAGCAGTAAATAGGACAACAAAAGTGGCTATTCTCTTCTTTTATTGCACGCACATGAAACACAATTCCATACAGGATGAGAAAGAAGCTGTTACAATCAGAAACCATAAACTAACATTAAGACAAATGTAACTTCTATGGGAGGCTGTCGCCATATATAACACAGCTTCTGTGGGTACTGGACCTGGGAGAGAACTCCAAACCGTTTCCGGCAATTCAGTTTACAATCAGCCCGTGACAGAAGCTCAGAGAAGGAATGATTTCCCAGTACCTTCCTCCTCCTACCAGGTTTCCAGCTCTTGTTTGCTGGTACATCAATACCGCCTCGGCTGCTAATCCACTTTGTCCAATCATCCCAATCCTCTACTAATTTAGGGACTCCGTTTGACGTCCGAGAAAACGTAGCAAAGAGAAGAAATATTTAGGAACTATTGATCCTCGAAACGAAGTCTTGGAGCAAGAAATGAGAGTCAGCACTGCAAGTCATCGTTTCGTTTCCTTAAAAGAGTATTCTTGGCAACCAAAAAGACCACAGTGAAAAATGAGATGCTGTAAGGTGTCCGATAAAATGGTTAAGACTGTACAAGAACCCGCTCTGTTTCCAGAGATCTTTAGCATCATAAAAAAGAAGAAGAATGCATCAGCGTTTAGAAAGATCTGATGAACAGACAAAATGAGTTGGTCTGGAAAGTTCAAGAAAGTCGGAGAAAGCAATCTTTTCATCTCAAGTCAACGAAGATTACGTTTGATTAGCTTGAACACAAGGCCGGCGTCGCTGCTGTATACAGATCCTTCGTCTCAGTGCAGGGACCAAAAATGCAGGTGGAAATCAGAGAACCAAATCGTCAATCTTCTAGCGCGGTAAAGCAAAAGAGAATCAGAGAAAGAGGGAGAGAACGGGGAGAAAGTGTGTGCGGAAACGGACTGCGGACTTGAAACCACCTTAACCGCACAATAACCCCAGGTTGACCCACTCTTTGACGTGGCGATACCCTGTAGGGCCCGCCCTATATTCCGTTTTGCTTGATTTTTTTTCTTTTCCCAAAAGACAATGATTTTCTTGCACAAAATCAACTAGGAAAAATATTTTACCAAACTTAATGACGAAATTACAGTTTTGAATGAGAAACTAATAAAAGAAAATTGAATTTACGAACTTTATGTGTTCAATTTATCTATTTTAATAAAAATGTATCTCCCACTTAAATTTCATCAAATCAGCCGCATTTAAGGACTTTATTATAGGAGAGGCTAAGTTTTGCCCCTACTTCCAATACATTAAAAAAAAAAATCATTTTTGATAAGATAAGAAGAAAATAATTTATATAAAATATAGTAAATAAGGAGAGATGTACTTAACTAACTTAATTTTGTATTACAATTATAATTAATCTTACAATACATTCATTTTTTTGATAAAAACTTTAGTTTATTTTTAAGTTATTCTTAAAGAAAAACTGGCTTATAAATACCATTAAAAAAAACAAAGATTTTTTTACAAAATTTTAGATATTTCAAAATAAAATGAACCAATGGAATCAGAGTTTTCAAAATAAGATTACAAAAATAATCAATGTAATTGATATATTAAAAGGAAAAAAATTAACATATTTGTCGTTGAACTAATTAGTTTAGTGATAAGTTAATAGTGACTCTAATTGTGAGGTTTAGGATGTAGCACCCTACATGTGTGAGTTGTATCAACCCTAATATTGTTGTTTATTAGACATGTTACCAGGACTCTTAAAGAGTGTGGCCTAAAAAATGGCCACTTAAAACCACAGATCTGTGCATGATTTTTTTCCATAAATCATTGAAAAGAGAAAGATAACATTTTAATGGCAGTGCTACCCAAATAAAGTTGCCGAAGAGATGTCATGTTACCCACAGTCTCTCGAAACTTCTTAAGTTTTGAACAACCAACCAAATCAAGCAATTAGAGAGATTCCAAGCTAATCTTCTCCTGAAATTTCTCTAGTTTCTTACAACCAAATAGATTCAAATATCTAAGCCATTTGAGATATCCAATAGAATGGTGGACCTTCCTCAAATTTGTACAATACCCAAGGAATATGCTCTCAACATTTGGAACTCTGCTAAGATCTGGTATCTCTATCAAGTCCGAATAGCAAAGATTAATTTGTTTCAATTTGTCAAAATTTTGTTAGAAACAAACATAACGTTAATTAAAAAAAAAAACAAATAAGATGAAAGCCAAAAGGTGAAGTAAAAATATGATGCATAGGATACAATCCTACCTTCCTTCCCACCCAAAGTTGTTTGATTCTGCTGTAATTAATTTTGAGCTCAAGAAGATTATCTCCTTGCAAGCTTCTCTGCAAGGATGATAAAGGGTATCCGTCCCATTCCAAACCCGTAGTTCCTTGCTTAGCATGAGTTTAGAAGGATTTCCAAACCATACAAGAGTGTCAAAACTATCTTGAGAACTATTTCTTCTTATTACAAGTATTTTCAACCATGTGAGTTTTGAGAAAGCTTCCAAACTTAATTGTTCTCGTTGTTTTAAAGGAAGGTCTCAGACAATTCCTTCAACTACATTTGTACCCTATAAAACCAAATAAATAAATAAATTATTGTTATAGGACTAAACAAATGATGGTTTGAATTTATTACTTTTCTTATGTTCCTGCAAAAAAAACTTATAGATTTATTTCTTAGGAGGTGAACAATATCATTAGAACAGCACAATCTACTTCTTTTGCCAAGTTTTTCTAAATTTTCACAAGAAACTATTCATTGTCCCATTTTTTGTATCAAATCATGTATATGAAAGTATGCATCCCAATAGAACTCCAAAAGAGATTTGTCGTTTAACTAATTAGTTTAGTGATAAGTTAATAAAGACTCTGATTGTGAGGTTTAGGGTTTAGCACCCTGCATGTATGAGTTGCATCAAATCCAATATCGTTGCCTTATTAGACATGTTACCCGAACTCTTAAAGAGTGTGGCCTAAAAAAGGGCCACTTAAAACCACAGATCCGTGCATGATTTTTTTTCCATAAATCGTCATATCCGTTCGCTAACAAAATTTCCGTTATAAACAACTTATTGGAACGCACCATCACGATATTCACAATGAGGCTTGTTGCTTGGGAATGGAGGAGGCGTATCCCTGATGGAACTTACACCTTCATTGCCAAGAAAATTATCCTTACTCAAGAGGGAGTGGAGAATATAACTCAATCCTACGGAACTTGGCATCAAGCAAGCTTGTGAGCCTTAAGTTCTTTAATTAGCCTTGTATTAAACTAAACCGTGCGCGGAATCTCGAAGTCTGCAAATCTGCCTCTCGCTAATTACCCTTGTGAGTATCCCAAGATATCCCGAGCGCTCACCGAGTTCCATCCTCCTTGTCTTCTTCTTCCACAATTGCATCAATGCACGGCATTTGCCTCCTTTTGCTCAAGAGCTTTTGACAGCGATCCAAGAGGAAAGATTACCAACTTTCTTCAGTGCAGCTCTCCATGATCTCACTGAATCTTCATCAAACTCAGGATTGTCTGCATTTGGAGCGGAAGCTTCAACAAAACACATCTCCGGCTTTCTTGCAACAGGGGATCCATTATTCGGTTGTGTTCATTCGTCTCCCATCCTTTTAACCCTCAGTTATTCTTGTTTTTTTAGTTAACTTTCTTTAGAGAGTCTTTTTTTATTTGTTGATTAAGCAATTTAAATTACAGCTATTGATTTAAGTTAATACGAAGAAGAGTAACTTTTGAAGACTTTCATTATGTTTATTTTAGAGAATAAATTATTTACGAATTTTATAAGGAAAAAAGGTACATTTGTTATTATCTCTAAGAAAAATGAAACTTCTTTGCTTCAAAGCACCATATAAATAGTCTGCAAAACTTTGTGGGTGTCTTTGTCACAAAAACTGACAAAAATCTCGTAGGTTGATAGAATTTTTGAAGAAAAAGAAGATGAAGAAGAAGGAACTCCGAGTACTCAAAGGACTCGTAGTTCGTCTTCACTGAAAACGGAAGCGGTAATTCTGTTGACTCTGCGTCGTGTCCACGGTCCCTCGGTTTTGTTAATAACCAGCTCCTACGTGCCATGGGATTTACAAGCTTGACTTTCCGTGGAAGCAGCGGGTCTTCTTCATTGCATGTCCCACCATGATTCTGTTTTCTGTTTTGGTAGCTTTAATGACGTGAACAAGCTGCAGCTACTTATTTACTCAAGTTTGTGTACAAAAATCAGGTGTGTAAACGATTGTGGTAGTGTAGTCAGCCTCTCAACAATATTCTATGTTCTGCTTTATGTAGTGTTGTAGTGGAAATTTGCAGCTTGCTCCGAGGAGAAGCTAGGTTCCTTGCAATTTAATGGCTGTGGGGAAGAGGTGATCGCGCTATAAAACAGAGACGTCTGCTCAATTGCTTCGATCAGTTAGTTTCAATTTAATGTCTGGTAGGTCAACTGCCATTGGCAGCTTTGCTAAACAAGGAAATTTTTTATAAATTCGATACTTTTGTTATATTTATCTAGATCGGATCAATTAAAACAATGAACTAGTTCCATTGAATTTTATAAAATTATTCTTCAAATAAAAATAAGATAAAGATCAATGGATGAAATCAAGATTATTGGTATAATCAAATGTTACTAATGTACTATAAGCCAAGAATGAAGGTAATTTTTAGGAACTTATGAAGTGAAAAACCTTATCCCAGTCAAATATTAAGACATTCCTTTTTAATATTGTCAAAATAATTAAAACTAACTGTAGTAAGTGGGCAATGTGGCGCAGAAAGCAGATTTTTGCAGGCTGCTTGGAGTTGCAGCGTGAAAAGCAGAGCTTGGGAGCTTGCTTACAATAAAAAGGGGCTCTGTTAATACTGAAGAGTTACCAATAAAATAATATTGACAATGAACTAAAAAGAGATGGACAAAAGAACAATATATTGTTTTGACTAACTCAATCTTGTGGAACCACTTGTGTTATCAATAACACTTCACTGACTCAATCAAAAACCATCCTTATATGCTAGTCATACCACATACAAGTGAAATTTAAATTCCTCAAGTCCTTTCAGCTCTACACCAGGTGGAGTAATGTCACCAAGAACATCAAAGAACTCCGAAACATCATCCTTATGTATTAAACGCCCTGCATTCTCCTTTATCTCCACATTCAAGCTACTTGTTGCAATTGAGAACCCAAGGTCACGGTTTGGTTGAAAACAAATCCACCGCTTCCTGAAAAGCCCAGCTAGTAAGTACACCTAAAATCCATTACGGCCAACAGAAGGGACTTCAGGGACACTAAGGGCTAAGGGCTCTTCTAGACAAATACCATCAGCTTGCACTCGACAAGCAAATTGGGAAACGTAGGAATTCTACCTCTAAATACTCTACAATTGGAATTCCCATGGCCATGAACTTCATAAACAATAAACAAAGCACATCCTTTCCAGTCCTCAAAATCTATATCTATGTGGTTATGAACTGCTCCAAAGAAATTGGTGCTTCCCGTGTTGAACCACCCTGGGATTTCAGATCCCACCGTAGGCCCCCATGACAACGCATATCTTCTCTTAACTATATAACCGTTTCCCTTGCCAAGAGAAAAAGGAACACAAAAGAGTGAAAGATGTTAATTACAATACAACTGTGTAATTACAAAATAGCAATTTCTGTTTATAATAACAACACGTGTTAAATGGGAGCAGACGACTTACTTGAGGAGATATTGAAAGCATTTGCAAAATCTGGGAACGTGAGATATCACAACTATAATTGGTGGCCGCAGAAAACCAAACACAGGCAATTCGCAATGAGGATGAAGGCACCAGGTTCGCTTGGTAGTTATGAATCTTCAATGATGGACAATTATATGCGGTTAGCCACTTCAAACTTAATGGAAGTTTTGGCAAACCATGAAGCCATTTGCAATCATCCAAAAAGAGTGTCGCAAGATTGCGGATTTGACAGAAACTTTCTGGTAATGTTGTAAATTTGTTGCAACTTAAACTTAAAGATCTAGCCAATAATAAATAACCAAAATCATTAGGGATTGTTCCATCTAGTAAATTATAGTCTCGTAAAATCAAAGAAACTTTAGTAGGCTATGATAAAGAGCTTGAACTTGACAACAGAGGCATTGACAGTGATTGAAGGTATAGACACCTACGAACTTCAAGTGTTTTAAGATTGGAAAGTTGACAAATGCATTCAGGTATTCTTATAAATTTATTTCTTGAGATATTTAAATTTTTAAGTGAGGATAAACACCTAATAGCACTTGGTAATTCTCCATCCGATAGATTCAAATGTGATGAATTTGCATCAAGCTCGTGCCAGTTCGTCAGTTTACCTACGTTTTGAAAATCGTTTTTTGAATGATTTAAACCAGCTTTAATCGGTTACTCGTGCTTTAAACTGCAGTGATGACGAATTTTGCACTTACCTGTTAGTGCACCTTTATCCTCTTGTTTAAAGAAAGGAAATTTTAATACATTTTCTTGCCTATGTAATTAAGTATTTAACAATATTTTATCACCATATTCCTATTTCCATCAGTCATGGAAATGAAACATTGATCAACACATTCACATGGAGAAAACTACTTACATAAATGTGGGCGATTAAGTCCTAGACCTACTTCTAGGTAAAAAACAAAAAACAAAAAGAAGGGCCCAGGGGGGTGGGGGGATTAATCTATAATGATTAATTCCTAAATCTCAATCTACTTTCATTAAATTCATGCTTTTATTTAGTGTATAGTTATATAGGGCGAAGCAAGTGTTGCAAACCCTCCAACCTCCTAATTAAGAGTCCTCCTATGTCCTACTGAGCTGTAGGGGACTTTCATTTAACTTCAAATTGCAAACCTAGCAATCAAAAATGAAAGAAGAAAAACAGAATAATTGAAAATTTCTACTCTTGAAATGTTCATAAATAAGTACTCAAAATTCATAAGGAAAGTACCTATAGAAAATGAACACAAAAAAAAAGAAACTATAAAAGCATTCATTATAAGAGATGTTTACTCATCATCTTTTTATGTAACTACAACTACGTGGGTTGGATCATAGGAAGTGATTTGTAATTCTTTGCTAACGTCAGATTCTCCCGTCCTTGGAGCAAGCTCAAACTATACCCAAGCAGTTTTTTCAGCTAGAAGTGAGCATACTCCTTTTCTTTCTTTGTTGCAAAGCTTGGTTTTTACCGTACTAATGCTATTTTATGTGACTGTATAATATCAATGTTCAAAAGACTTTTGTTACAGGTCTGGCACGTTAACATTTAAGATCTAGGTACTATAGAAGGAAGGGTGCAGTTACCATGTTTTGGATACAGTCGGTTGAGTGTAGTTGTAGTCTAATTGGTAGGTAGATAACTTATCATGTCTCAGTTGCGTAGTTAAGTATTATCTAGGGGTCGTAGGAGTAATTTGGGTTGGCATGGGAATCTATAGTAAGGATGGGTTGTCAGGATGAATTAGGGGACCATGTCCTGATCTCCTCACGCAAGCTCCTACAGTAATGGTGTGTTGCCACAGTAGTCATTTTGACCTTGGGAGAGGTGTATTTTGTAAAAGATAGCTTTGAATCAATAGAAATGTTAGGAGGCTTATTTTCCCTCGAAAAAGAACATGTGTTCAAATGAGTTTATTGGTCCCTTTCCCATAGGGTCCAGTGATAAACTCCCTAAATGGCCTGAAACCAGTGTAGTTATGGATCCTAATAAGCAAGATCCTAACAATTGGTATCATAACTAGGTTCTGGCTACTATGTGGGTGGAGTTTCAAAATGATTTGCGAGAAATTCAAAAAAAAGTTTATGGAATAGTTGGAGGCCTTGCGCAAAGATCTCATCTTGGGAGAAAAGATGAACGGATTCAGTTGCAATCAAAGGAGCAAAAAGAGGCTGAATGTGTGGAAGTTTCAACCAAAACACTAGTTGAATCTCTTGTTTCAAAGGCGCCTGTTTTGGAGGTACAAGTGTTCGATTTGGAGGGAGTAGAGAACTCGGAGAGTGGTGGTAATGAGGCTATGCTGTCGAGATCTGCATGGACCAATAGGCATCCAAATCATGATTCCTTGGAGTTGCCATTTTCAAACAATAAGAAGCAGAATGACAAGCAATCTCAAGTTCCCGTGAAGGCAGAGTCATTGTAGGTGGAAGAAGAAAACCACCATTTTGCTAGCTTTTCAATAGAGAATAGGCAAAGGAGTTGTGGAAAGAAGGAAACTGAAAAAGAAAGAAAGGCAACTGAAGTGATGTCAGAGTTTACTGAAGAAATGCTGGAGAAGGAGGAGCCGGTTAAGTTTTGTTGCCCAAGTTATGGGTTCCTTTGCTGGTTGCACATGTTGAGTCATGGACAAATGAAGTGCCATCGGAGACCAAGTGTCTTCGTTACCATCACCAATGAAAGGCCGGGAGGGCATCTTCGGTCAATCATCTCTCACTAAAGACACACGATGGGTGTAACTCAAAAGATCTTGTTGGGCGATACCGAGGTGCGTTGATGGGTTGCAAACCAACCTCCCCAAGGTAGACCAATAGAGCTCAAGTTCGATTCAACTAGTAGGGATTTTAATCAGGAGTTGGTTAGGGCTAGCCATGAAGAATCCTGAATCCAAATAGATTCTATCCACACATTAAGGTGATTTTTGTTTTAGAGGCTCACTATAACATGGACACGCCTTGGTGATGTTGCTTGTAGAATTGCCACGTCCTTAATGGCAAGAACATGATGGCCACTTCCTGGGAGATCCATGTGTAGTCAAGGCTCCCCGATAAACCTAACACCAAGCACTTGAAGTCCTTCAACAATAAATGCCGCATCACGAACGTCAACACTGTCAAAAAGTTAAAGCCGATCCTCAAGTCAATATCTAACCAAAGGCATTTCAAAATGGAAGTTTCCCTATATTTTCTTACTCTCCGAAACTCTAGCATTATTTTAGCGGTTATGTTCTTGGATTTCTTACAGTGTTATATAATGGGTCTAGGCAGATCAAAGTGGTTTGATGAGCTCTTTCATCCACGTTGGGCCACTGACCATTTTATCAACAAAGGAGAGCTTTTTACGCACAAAGGTTACAAGTATTCCGATACTAGATTTTCACCAGAGAGCATGGAAGGCAAGGGCATCCTACTTCTCAAAGACCATGTTATGGGTGGGTACTGTTGGATTTGGAATGCAAGTGAAAGGGTCTTATGAGGTTTCATGTCGGATTGCACACTGATTTGTGTGACCATGCCAAGGACGACAATGCCAAGCAAAGGGCCAAATAGCAAGGCATCATTCCAAAGGAAGAAAAATCAAAACTTGTTACGAGCTAGGGTATTGCATCTAGAGTAAGAGTGCAACATGGGAAAACTCAAAGGTTATTAGTTAATTGTTTTTATAAACATCAAAAACCGTGTTAGGAGCATGAGAAAGCGATCCCTTGTTTCTTCTCTTCTCTTTCCTCTATGTCACATGTCTTTAGGACTTTACTCCTTTGGTCCCTACAAAGGCTCTATGCAAATCAAAGTTTCGTCTAATGGTTTTTCTCTTGTCATGTCACATGCAAAAAGAAGTGAAGTGGCAAAGAAGCCAACGAAGAAAGAGAAAACTAAAGAGGTAGAAAAAAGGAAGATGGACACTAGTAAGGAAGTAGTCTTGAGGCTAGGCAAAGACATAAAAGGCTCGGCTATCTTGCCCATGAAGAGACAACAACATGGCGATAGAGGTAGATGGAATGGTAATGCTTCTATGAAGCTTTCTGATAGTTCTAATTTCATGGATGTTTTGCTCTTCTTGGATGTTAAGGGGAAACTTGAGAAGGATGATATGGTTGTTGTCTTGTGGGAAATAATATTTGGATGCATTAATGCCTCTGCTGCACTAACCGAGTGGGTTATAGTTAAGTTGGCATTGCACTCAGAAATCCAACAAAGGTTGGTTAAGGAGATTTCCTAGGTCCATCCTCCAAGTTTGCTACTCTCATTGACCCATTTGTCCATTTTAGATGTTCAACTGAGCAATGGGATGGCTATCCACACGGAGCCCACCGCCATGATGAAGGTGGAGGCCATCATACACGACCGGCACATGAGGGAGGAGCCGTTGGGGTTTAAGGTGAGGAATCGAGTTTTGACAACTTTCTTGTGTTTAATGTTCTTATCCTCAGGTGGTGGTGAGTAAACAATGACAGCAAATGGGAAGGTGTTGGAGAAGCTCCAAAATAGATATGTAGAATTTGCTGGTGGAAGAAAACATTGGGAACCTTTGTTCTACCTACCTTCCTCTACTAGTCCTAACCAAGTGTCAATCTATGAGAAGAAATGGAACCCCACTACAAAGCACTTAAGCCAATTAAACCTCATTGTAGATGTGCTTATTTTTAGTGCTGGTAACCGATGGAACTTTGGGATAGTACTTAAAACTGGAGGCAAGCAAAGAGTGTTCCTTTTCATATTCCCAATGGAGTTGCAGTGCCTGTTCATACATAACCTTAAGGACAAGGTTATCATAACAGGGGAGTATTGTTATGGGTTTGGCACGTTAACTTTGAAGATCTATATACTGTAAAGGGAAGGGTGCAGTTACCATGTTTTGGATACACTCGGTTGAGTGTACTTGTAGTCTAATTGGTAGGTAGATAACTTCTCATGTCTCAGTTGGGTAGTTAAGTATTATCTAGGGGTCATAGGAGTAATTTGGGTTGGCATGGGAATTTGTAGTAAGTATGGGTTGTTAGGATGAATCAGGGGACCATGTCCTGATCTCCTCCCACAAGCTCCTACAGTAAAGGAGTGTTGCCACAGTAGTCACTTTGACCTTATATAGGGGAGAGGTGCATTTTGTAAAAGACAGCTTTGAATCAACAAAAATGTTAAAGGAAGTCCATTTTTCCTCTAAAGAAAACATGTGTTCAAATGAGTTTGTTGGTCCCTTTCCCATAGGGTCCGGTGATAAACTCCCTAAATGGCCTGAAACCAGTGTAGTTATGGATCCTAGTAAGCAAGACCGTAACAAACTTTGTAATTCCAAAATCCATTATATCTATTGCAAATTAGTGGTTATTGTACTCATCAAATCAAGCAATCTTAACATTGTTCATAATTCACAAAAGATTTGTCTATTTAAACATTCACGGTGTATAGATAATGATCAAAACCTTCTCGTTGAACTTCGTCAGTGTCAGAATCTGGGTTCCATGCACTTGGGTGGAGCAGTCGGTAAATACCCTGATTAGTGTCTTTTTAGCAATTATAAACAGGTAAAATCACTCACTACATTCACAAAACTCGCATCAAAATGAAAATGACACATCTACATCTTAAGGGACACACCATCTTCGTTCACACATTTCAGGGTTTGACAAAGCTACTCCTATCAGTCAAATTTCCCTCCATTAACTTTGCGATTTCCCCAGTGATGCCGTTGACTACACAAAAGACAGACTCGGCCTTACTGTTATGAGAAATCCCACACAAGCCCTTGGGCCAGTTCTAACATTTAGCACCTTCGCGGCCTTAATACAAGTACTTAGTTCTATGACAACCTGCGCAAGACATGGATAGAACATACATTACATAACTAATTCTAACATCTAATTCACGATCTCCACCCACCTCTGGGAGCATGCGCTAACCTTCCTTTTGAAACAACGTATTGTATCTCAAATATCACCTCTTTTTTGAAATATTATTTACCTGCAATAATCAACAGTAATGACCTCTTCATTTGCTTGTTATAGTACCGTTATCCCCTTCTTTGAAAAAAGGAAAATTTAAGACACTCTTGTTAATTTGACAATTTCTTGTCACCATATTCCTATTGGCATCAGCTATAGAAAGGAAACATTGATTAATACATTCATATGCAGAAAACTATCAAGCAAAAAGAGGGTTTCAGCCTCTACCTTTTAGGAGGGAAAAGGGAGATCAATCTACATTGGTTAACTCCTACATCTCAATACATCTCAAACTGAATTCCCTTTCAAATTTTATCTTCAAACCACAAACCCAGTACTCAAAAATGAAAGAAGAAAATTAGAAAAATTGAAAATTCTTACTCTTGAAAAGTATAAATATAACTAGTCAAACTATAGGAAAAGAAGCAACTAAAGAAAAAAAAATCTAATGTAAGTGGAAAAAAAGTATAAAAGCACCCATCAAAAGAAATATCTACTCATAGTCTTTATACAAGACCTTAACCAAAGCCCATCATCCTTGTGAAATAATTAGGGACAAAAAGTAAAATAAAATGAATGCTAAAAAACAAAAGGTTGCATACTGTTCACCGCAACCCCGACATAAGCTACAAAAAGTCATCAACTACGCTACTTCCTCTCAAGTACTTAAGGCAATCAAATATGTAATCATCACAAACCCCACCTGCACATTTACATGTTTCTCATCATTCAACCACAATGGAACCCCTCAGTGTGAACCTAAAAGCACGCGATAGTAGTAACCAATTCAACAACCACTTGAGGTGCGTCATAGGATACAATTAGGTGTTCTACGGCTAATATAAGGTTCTCTCCTCCTTGGATTAGGTTCAATCTGCACCCAAACAGTTTTCAACTCTTGGTAAAAAAAATTATGTGTAAAGGCTCCTCAACATAAATACTATTATCTATGCATCTTGTCAAGTGGTGTTCATGTGAGTTATCAAGAAAGGAAGAAAAAGAAAAAAGGTGTTCCAACATCTTGGGTGAGATACTCAACCATAGCAATCATCTGCATCAAATGATAAAAGATCACACATGGACCCTCATGAAGAACTTCTTGAACATGAGCAGAATTATAGATGTTATCAAGGGTTTCAATAGCAAGAGACAATCCACCATGTAGACAACATATTTATAAAAAGAAGGAAAGGCTAATATTTAAAAGAAATTTATTATTGAAAAAAATCTAGAAACATCAAAAATTATATATTATTTACACAAAATCATTCATTTTCGAATTAAGATGTTGAAAACTAAAAGAGAGTCTTAAATATAGCTTAAATATAGTACAAGTTTTAAGTAGCAAGATGTTCTAATACAAAATAATTAAATATCTAATTTCGTGCAAAATAATGGATACACTTTTAAAGAAAAGTGATCAAGTAACAAGTAACCAATGCACTTTAGATAATCCTTTTTGAAAGAAATTATTTATCACTTGTACAATTCTAACTCAAAAAGGACTCAACAAGTACTCAACGTAGACTTTGGAATCAACTAAATATAAATGGTTGCTTACAATGTTTCTAAATCTTCTTCATGTTTATGTATCAAAGGAGAGACGCTGGTGGCTGATATGTAAGACAGCATTCCCTACAATAAGCATTTTTAATATCAGGCAAATAGCAATATACTTAAAAAAAAAAAAAAATAGAGCATACCAAAAAAATACAATTAACTGCTCTCAATGGAAAATAGTCAAAAAAAAGTATGTAAGGATCTTCCACTCATTGGTGCTACCATACCTAAAAACAACCCAAGAAAACATTACTTCTGGAAACCATCAATAATTAAAGAGGATAGACAATGTATCTCAAAGGCAAAATAAAGCGAAATTTTTCACAACAAATTTTACTTGAATTAAACATTTGCCAATATTTATCAGCAAAACATGATGTACTTGTCTTTATTTTGCCACACAAAAATTGGTTCAAATATTAGTAATTTGGCACCATTTAATGCATTAATATTACATCATAATACATAAGTATCAAAATCTCATATAACATTGTTCCATTCCACAACATTGTAGTACATAATTTCATACCAACTTAAAACCAAGTGAAAAATATTAGTAACTGAAGGTGTATGTAAACCTGCTAGCTTTTTGGATAGGTAATTGGGGGAACGCAAGTGTGGGGTGCCTCAAACCCTAGCCATTTGGTAGGGCCCTTATTAACAACTAAGCTAATAGATAATGGACATGTAAACCCACTAGTTCTTATATAGTAATTTTTAATTTAGGGCTAGCATGCAACGCATGTCATTGTTGGCTCAAATATTATTCTCAGAACATCATAAATGAAGGAAAAATTACTAAAATTTCACAAATTAGGAAAAAATATGGAGGATGGAAATTACCATTTCTTCTATTTCATCTTGGCATCATCATCTTCTCCATCCTTCATCCTATCCTTTTATTGCAAACTAAATATCACATAGCTTTTTTAGAGCTAATTGCCAAATGTATCTTAACATATTAAAGCCCATGGCATTGAATCCAAAGATAATCAAGTGATATAAGTGTTTATTTTCTCCCAAAGAATGAAAGGATAATTTTTCAAATCCAATTTCAATCACTTATCTATATTAATTTCAAAGTCTGAACAGGAGAAGGCTTTAATACTTGATCATATTCCCATCCAAGAAGGCCAACTTCTTATAAAATACTTGGGAGTTCCATTGATTACCAAAAGACTTTCCAATCTAGATTGTACAATCCTGATAGAAAAAATATTGAGGTGAATTGAAGGTTGGGAGTCTAAACATATTAGTTATGGGGGGAGACTACAACTAGCAAAAAGTGTTCTATTCTTCTTGCAAACATATTGGATGCAAATTTTTTTATTGCCAAAACAGACACTTTATGAAATTGAAAAAAGAATTAGAATCTTCTTTTGGGCAAGTAAATCTAATGGATGATGTGTAGTAAAAGTGACATGGAAAGAAGTCTGTTGGCCTAAAATTTCTAGAGGACTGGGTTTGATAAACATTCATACGTGGAATAAAGTAGCAGTTGGAAAACTCTTATGGTCTTTTATGCATAATAATTCAAACTCTTTATGAGTTAAATAGATGATAATAAAAAATTTGAAGGGAAAAAATGTATTAGAAGTTGAGATGAAAGGATCACTAGCTTTGAGTTTTAGGAATATTTTACAAGTAAGAAGTGAACTCACACAACTAGCGACGGACTCAAAATACACTATTGCTAAAAGTTATGTAGCATTAAGAGAGTACAAAGAAGATATTGAATGGGCATGACTTGTATGGAAAGAAGGAGTACCAAAGCATAATTTTATATGTTGGATCATTTTAAAAGGCAAACTATCAATAACAGATCGTGTGGCTATATAGAATAGCTCAATGGACCTATAATGCAACCTTTGCCAACAAGGAGAAGAATCACAAGAACATTTATTTTTTAAATATAGGTTCACAAATTACATATGGAAGGCTCTGTTAGGTATGAATAGATTAACTCAAAGAATTGAACACTGAAGAGTTGAAATATGGTGGATGATCAAGGTTATCAAGAGTAAGAGTTTTGCAGCAACCATGCTTAGTATATCTTTCAAGGTCATATTGTATCACATTTGGAGGGAAAGAAAGAGAAGAAGATTCAATGATAAAAGTCTAGACAGTTTAACCATTATTGTTAAAATCAAAAAGGATGTGAGAGGGAAGATTTCATCTACCAGAGGAGTAAAGCCTATAAATTGTAATAAATTCTTACAAGAGCTATGGAATTTTCCAAATGGAGTGTTTGAGCTTAAATAATGATGATGAAATTAAACAATCTTGTAATTTTCTATAGTGATATAATTTTTAACCTTTCACCAAAAAAACTATATATATACTCATTTCAAAACTTGCTGTAAAGCATCATAGAGAGAGCTCCAAGTTTTTGGGGCCACTCTATTGTTTGGTATCGCGAAGTTGCTGTGTGAAAAGCAAAACTCTCTAGTCGCATAAAAAACAATCATTTATGTTACAATTCAAAAGGCATAGTGGATAGGGCTTGATGGTTTAAAGATTCTAATCCACACAGTACAATACATCATTTTATTCACATAGAAGCATTCTGTTTCATTACACATAATCGTGGCTCTAAAAGTCTATACTTGAAACATTATCATAGAATAACATAAAAAAAGAAATGACCTACATATGTTATAAAGAATTAGAAAAATAATATCAGAAGATAAAGTTTTCTTTATATCAATATTAAAAACTTAAGACTTGATCAACATAATATGGTTGTTATAATTAATGCACATATACATGGATGTATTTCTAATTGAACAACAAAATCTCTAATAAATTATAAAATATTGAATCCGATTTTATCAAAAGTATGTAATACAAATAAAAATACCAAATGAAAATAGCTAAAAGAATTGTAGCAATTAATTTGACCTTTCATAGCACATTTATAACAAAATTAATTATTAAAGATGAATAAATTATAAATCACAGTTTTTCATGAATAAATTGTGGTCTAGTGGTTGAATTTGCAATAAAGCATTTACTAAATTATTCATAAATATTCCAATCAAATAAAATTTTATGAAGATTGCCATAAAATTTAACCCCTTTTAGTACAAATCACTTCCAGAATGAGAAAGGTTCAATTTAGTAAGCTCATAATTGAAAAACAAAACTGAAAAGCATTTGATGAACAAAAAGCCCTAATTAACAATGTATGCCACCCAAATCAATGTATCCAAATTTGCTGAACTCTATTGTAAACTAAAAAATATTCGAATAAAAAATTTATTGGTAAGTCAATGGGACAAACAAAAAGTTGTATCGGTAACAAGTAGGTGAGAAATATAAAGGTTATCCCACTGTTTGGCTTTGCACGAATTGCAAAGGAGTGAAAGAAGGTTACCGTTGGCATCAAGAATGACAGGTGGTTGATGCAACAAGGGTATCTGGAAGGAGCATCCATCTAGTGTTGGAACAAGAAAGCGGAAGCAAAATGGAAGAGAACAACCTTCTTTCATTCAATTCAGCCTTTCATGCGCTCTCATCTTCGCGATCACTTGATTCTTTCTTATCATCACAATAGATTTGTTCACAAACAACAGCCCGCTCCAAAAGAATTAAAATCCTCAAGATTTTCTAATTCTAAACCATTTGAAGAAATGCTACTAGAACCTCAAAAACCTCTTAAACATCCTACTTATGTACATAATGTACCCCACATCATCACAATCACTTGATTTCTTCTTAACATTGGAAATCCATGATTCACTGCTACCATTACCACCAACAAACAACTTAAATTTAAAATCTTCATAGTTTTTTAATTCCAAACCTTTAGGAGAAATGCTACCAAGAAAATCAAAAAACTCCAAAATATTATGCTTAGTTACCAGGCGTATGCCATACTCCATTATCTCTATATTTGAGCTGCTTGTTTCAATTAAAGCCTCAAGATTGTGAGGTCTGTCCAAACCCAACCCTTTAAAATAAAACAAATCGACTGGTATATAGGCCCAAAATCCGTTTGGGCTAACAAAAGGGACTTCAGGAACATGGAAGACCAAGGCCACCTCTCAACAAATACTAGAGGCCTGAAATCGGCAAACAAACTCAGGCAATATGGAATTGCTACATCCAGAAATGCCACAATTTGAATTCTCATGCTCATGAATTTGATAAACGACGAACAAAGCTAATCCCATATTCCTGTATTTTGAATCCACATCTACATGGAATTGAATTTTTCCTAAAGGATTGGTGCTTCTATGGTTGAACCATCTTAGGATTTCAAATCCCAAGATAGGTCCCCATACAAACATATCTCCTTTGTCATCAATAAAGGCAAACCACAATGTAGGTATTGCTAAAGGTTCAGTCATACTGAAAAAAACTGTAGATCCACGGAGACTCAGCAAGCAAAACTAGTTGAAATGGAAGAAGAACCAAGTGAACCTACCCTTTTTCTTGCTAGCTTGTCAGCCTTATACTCAAATCATAGAGTATGGTTTATAGATAGTGGCTGTACAAACCACATGTCTCCTTATGACCATATCTTTAGCCAACTAGATCGTTCCTATAGGTCAAGAGTGAGACTTGGAGATAACAGGTAAAGGAGCTATTTCTATTCTGACGTCTTAGGGAGTGAAAGCCATTAAGGATGTGCTGCTTGCACCTGCTCTCAGCTCCAATCTATTGAGTGTAGGGTAAATGATGGAAGGAGGGTGTGTCCTATTGTTTAAAGGTCATTCATGTAGGATCTTTGATGACTCAAATATGGAAAGTGAAATTGCCACTATTGACATGAAGAGCTCAAGGAACTTTCCAATTTCCTTTGAGTATGTGGCTCATGGAGCAAAAACTAGTCAAGAAGCTCTAAATGTTGAAGAAGACAAGAATTGGTTATGGTATTGTAGATTTGGCCATCTTAATGTTAATGCTCATGAAGAACTTTACAAGCATGGAATGGTGGAAGTCTTACCATAAATAAAACATGGAAAGACTATCTATCAAAGCTATTGGCTCGTGAAAAGTACTAGAAGACCCTTCTCAACAAAAATCGGGGAGAAGCTCACAACACTACTCGAGCTTATACATACAAATGTTTGCGGGCCCATGAAAACACTCACCAAAGAAAGAAACAAATAGTTCTTACTTTTTATTGATGATGCCTCAAGGTATTATTGGGTTTACTTTCTCAAAGAAAAACCTACTGTGTTTCAAACATTCTTGCAATTTAAAGCTCAAGCAGAAAAGGAAACATGCAAGCATATTTATGGTCTGAGCAATTAGGAGAATATCTTTCCTTTGAGTTCAACCAATATTGTGTCAAGTAAGGACTTCAACATTAACTCACAGCTAGCTTCATATTGTAACAAAATGGTACTGTACAAAGAAAGAATCAGACAGTGTTGAATTTAGCTCGAAGCATGATGTAGGAAAAAAATATTCCCAAAGAATTTTAGGGAGAGGTAGTGAATACAACAGTCTATATACTCAACCAAAGCCTTACTTCTGCCTTAAAAGGAATGAATCCATTTAAGGCATGGAAAGGTAGGAAACCTTTAGTTGATCATATGAAGGTCTTTGAAAGTGTATGCTATATACATGTTCCCAAGCAGCTGTGGACTAAGTTAGATAATATAGTAAAAGTTGGGGTGTTTCTTAGGTATAGTCGTGATTCAAAGGCTTACCATTTGTACAACCTACTCACAGAGAAAGTATTCATTAGTAGAGACCTTGTGATTGATGAAGAAGCCACGTGGGATTGGGAGTAAAAAATGCAGTAAGGACATGGCAACTTTTTACCATGTGTCATCACAAATGGAAATGAGAAGGTTGAAGAGAAGGATGTGTCTAATGAAGTGAACTCAAAGCCATGCACTCCTTTTGACCATGTTAGACACTCATTTTCTCCCTCCCATTAACTGTTCCAATGAGTCAAGTGAGGTTGAATGATAATTTTCTAATACAAGCCCTATCCGAATGAAGAACCTCAATGACATCTATGAAAGTTACAACTTTGCAACACTGAAGGCTATGACCTGTAAGGAAGCAAGATAAGATGGAAAATGACAAGCAGTTATGGATGAAGAAATGAAGACAATCATAAGAAACAACACATGGTTTCTTGTTAATCTACTGACAGAAAAGAAAATAGTAGGCCTAAAATGGATCTTCAAAACAAAAACTAATGTTGCAACAAAAATATTCAAACACAAAGCTAGAGTTGTGGCTAAAGGGTATTCCTAGATACCTGAACCAGACTTTGGTGAAATGTTTTCTCCAGTTGCACGATTGGAAAGGGAAGTTCTCAAGCTTTAGAAAGCATTATATGGTCTAAGGTAAGCCCCACGAGCATGGTAAAACAAGATTACAAGCTATTTCTTTAAGAATGGTGTTAGGTTTTATGGCTATCCAAGAAGGGGGGTTAAATTGGATATTTAGAATTTATGTTATTAATTATCACAGCAGTATCAGAGCATATAAATAGGAATAAAGACAAAACAATCAGGCTCAAAGAATTACACGGTGGTTCGGCACTTTTCACCTACTTCCACCTTCTTCTCCTTCAACTTAAACCAAGTTGAAATCTACTTTACTTCAAGCTAGGATAACTCCTCTCCTACACCTCACAAGTCCTTAAAAAGGATTTAATTTAATTCTCAGTTACAGAGTTAGGTTTGTAAAACCTTAATACATTAAGCTAATCCTCAAATATGTAATATAGGTGAGGAATTAAGCTTATCAGAGAGCAAATTAAATGTATGAAGAATTAATTCAAGCTCTAATCACAAAATCCCCAATTTTTACAAATCTAGGGTTTCGGATTTACAAGGATCTTTTTGTGCAAATAATGTTTCAGATAATCTAGCATATACAAAGATCAATCTATCAATTGATATTCACAAGATAATGAATTTGGGAAATATCACTGAAGATTCTCTCTTTCTTCAAGGATTGAGGAAACACGGCAGTGAGAACAAATGATTTAAAGCTTCAATCTCTTTAAATCAAATCAGCAATATATGTCGATCAACCACTCAAACATTCACCCGAAGCTCCCTTTTATCAAACCTTGAACACTTTAGGGTTTCAGTTCAAACCTGTTTGAATTTCTTCCGTTGAGATTTGATAGACACAACTTCACATAGCTGCAAGGATGACAATTTTTGCAGTAGATACCCGTTATGACAATCTATTGCTTCATTCTTCTTCTCGTTGGTGAGTTAGCAGTCGAGAGAGAAAAGGGAGGAGGAGGATGGCTTCGATTGGGTGTGCGGCTAGGGCTTCAGGCTGTTCGACGTAAGAGCTTAAGCTCTTATCAAAATGAAACGCTGCCATTTCATTTAAGTCATATGCGCTCGGGCTTCAGCTTCATGGGCTGTCCATGCGCACGGGCTTCAGCTTCACAGGCTTCAGCTTCATGGGCTATCCATGCGCTCGGGCTGAATTTTGCGGGCTTCAGCTTCACAGGCCATCCAAGCACTCAGGCTGAGTTCTGCGGGCTTCAGCTTCACGGGCCGTCAAATGCATATATATATATATATGTATATATATGGTCAGTCTAATAATGATATGTACTCTATCATTCTTAACTTGAATAAGTAACATGCCTTTATCCTTCAAATGTCCTATAAGCATAGCATTTCCAAGTATCACATTCTCTTAATATAAACAAAAATATGAATTATTTTACTAATTAAAACACATATAAAATAATTCATTTTAACTTCATATTTGATGTTTGATAGTGGAATGTAGGAAACCGGCTACTTTATAATATCGTTAATTGATATTATAATTTGCACACCTTTTACTTCCTTTGATAGTTAATATATGCACACAAATTCATATATTCAACATAATAAAATTTTTCTCAACAAAACATATAAACACATGATTTTCAACAAATGGTTTCTCACGTTGTCAAAGTGAATCAACACTCTTCACTTCCTATGAAGGTAATTCATTTCTCTTGGTTTCCATCGATGTGGATGATGCAATTTTTACAGGAAATGATGTTGCATGTATGAACCAATTCAAGTCCCACATGATGAAAACCTTTGAGATGAATGACATGGGAACTATGAATTTCTTCCTTGGATTGGAAGTTACTATTGGATCCTATAACAACCTAAAGGGGGGGTGAATTAGGTTTATCAAAAAGCTTTTGGTCTTTTTCATTTTTCTTATATTAAGCAATCAATGCTGAAAACAAGATTATCACACAAGACAAAGAAACAGATTTTTGGAAGGTGGTTCAGCCCAAGCCACCTTGGCACCTACTCCACCCCACTCTAGCAACAACATGCTAAAGTCACTTTCTAATCAATTCACAAATTGATTACAAGGGAGAACTACTCCCTAAATCCTAGTTACAAGAGAGAACCACTCTTTCAATCCTAATTACAAATTCTCCCCAAGAATTTTTAGCAATAAGTAACAATTAATTACAAATTTCAAATTCAGCTTCTGTAAGATATGAATTCAAGTTCAAAAGCTTCAAACAAGTACTAAAGACTTATACAAGATGATATAGACAAAAGCCCCAAATTCACATGAACTCTAACATTGTTCACTTGTATGAAATCAGCTCAAATATGATATGAATTAAAAAGCAATCTGATTTTCTAGCAAGTGTATGAAAGCAATAATAAGCAAAGAGTAGAATCATCGAAATGTAGAAGCAAATTCATAAGCTTGAAGATGCTTGAGTGAAGAGTATAAGTTTCTGTAAGTTGTTTCCTTTCTCTATGATTCTCAGACCCCCAAACAATGGTGAGTAAGATGCACTTAAATAGATTTAGAATAACTCACATTTCAATTCAAAGAGTTGTTCTAACACCTCTAAAGCAAGTCACCTCTTCTTCCCGTTGGAGCTTTAATTTTCATCTTCTCTTTCTTCATTTTTGAGCTGTTAAGAGAGGAAGAAGACTGAGATGCATTCTATCTCTAAGAGCATTCAAAATTTTCCGTTTAGTCCATAACTTAAATGATTAATTTAGAGCTTCGCAGACCAAAAAAGGGGTTAAACTCAAGTCAAACTCTAATCTTCATGAAATCTCTTCAATCTTGAATCAAATCATTATGGGTGCTTCAAAGATTGGTAGATCAACTTCTTCTCTTCAAAACCCCCATCATTTTTTCTTTAACAACTCTTTAATCTGCTTCTAATTTCTCTTCTAAGTAGTTAGGTCATAAACTGCGAAGAACTCCTTAATCTCTTCAAATTAATCTTCTTTGAGTAGTGGGTCTTTAAGTTTTCTTCATAGAAATGTTCTCCTCTCTGTTAGCTTTCCAATGAGCCATTTTTTAGCTTGATAAAAGAAGTTTAAGGCAGCCAAATTTGATGGTGAAGTCATGGCGTCACTAGGTCGAAAGAACGGGTTGCGGGCATGGATAGCTTTATAGGTCGCGTGTGTGCAGTCGGGTCGTGGGTCACACGGGTTGTGATGGGTCACACACCTAGATTAGGCTGGTTTGCACTAGGCCTAGGTCTTATTTCGTGAGTCTTGTTTGTGCTGGGTTAGGCTGCACGAAAACTGTTGGGTCTGGGCTTGTGTAGGTCTCTAGGTCGTGCCCTAGACTAGGTCATGCACATTCAGGCTTGTTGGCTTGCTGGATTAAGACATGCCTTTGGGCTGGGCTTACACAAAATTAACCCATTTCCTACAACGGTATTCTAACATCATTTTTCTTATTTAAACCAACAAACAATCAAACAATAATTTTAATTATAATATTCTCATATTATAATTCCTATTTTTCTTATAAAAACCTATTAAATAAGCAACCAAAGATTAAAATATTTTCATATTATAATTCCTATTTTTTTCATCATCATAATGTTAATTTATTCTAATTTCATTAAAATATATTTCAACAGCTAGTTAAACAAAAGTTGATATATTCATTTCACAAAGCAAATTTGTTAATAGCTTATTGTTCAAGTACAGAATGGTAGAATGCAATCTAATTAGCACTCCAATCATGCCAAGTGAGAAAGTGATTCCTAATGATGCTTTAGGCAAGGCATGTGGGACTACCTACCGGACTTTGGTGGGAAGTCTCTTATATGTAACAGCCACTCACCCGGATATTCTATTCTCTATTTCCTTACTATCTAGGCAAATGTAAAATCCAACTAAAGCTCACATATACAAGCTTAAACACATTCTGAGGTACATCTATGGAACTATTGATTTCGGTTTACCTTACAGCAAAGCATAAGACTTTGCTTTAGTTGGATAATATGATAGTGATTGGGCTAGAAACAAAAAAGATTTAAAGAGCACAAGTGGTTTTGTCTTCGGTCTAGGATCATTAGCAGTTTCTTGGTCCACAAAAAAGTAAAGTTTTGTGTCCTTATCCACTGCAGAGGCCGAGTACATTGCTGCATCTTCTACTGCATGCTAGGTTGTTTGGCTACACAGACTTTTCATGGAAATTGGACTTGAGCTTTAAGAATGAAACTATAATCTATAGTGACAGCGAGTCAACTATTGCAATGACTAAAAACCCTCGTCATCACTCAAGGAGGAAGCATATCTCCATTAAAATGCACTATGTTCGGGAATTAGTTGAAGCTAAGGAAATCAAATTCAGTTTCTATAAAAGTTGTGATAAGATGGCTAATTTGTTCACAAAAGGGCTTTCCCGAGCTTAACATGAAAAGTTGAGAGAGATGATCAGGGTAACTACAAACTCTATTAAGGAAGGGTGTTAAAGTTGACAGGGTTTTCTGCACAACATGAACCCTTTACAAGTGATGAACATGCATTCTCCATTTAATGAAGTAAGAAGGAGTAGACGTAAAGTAAAGGTGAGAAATGACTAAAGTATGAAGCTAAAAAACATATGCAAGAAGACTTGGAAACTTGAGCCTAGTAGAGAGGCCACGACTTTTGTAAGTTCTATAGTATGGACACCTAGGATTCAATAGGTAGGAATGTTGTTTAAATATCAGCATGTAGGAATGTCTCCACAACGTTCTATCCTTGTCTATTGTTCATCAAGATCCTTGTAAGCTTTTGTTTGTTGTTATCAAAAGATCTAGAACCATTTAGTTCAGTACGTTAATGTTCCTCCTACCTTCACTCATTTCCTTCATTAGCTCAAACACTATCAATTTAAACTCAATTTTAACTACAAGTTATAGTTTTGTATTGGATAATAAATTCTCACGTTAAAAAAGAAGGCATATCAAATCTAGTATTTCATTCATATTTTCCAACTTGTTTCCACAAAGGAACCAAGTCTTTCACTATGGTCTTCACGAATAAAAGACTGAATTTAAACTACAAGGAGTATTAGATAATAAAATCCCACCTTAGAAAGAAAGATACTCATAATGTGCCTTACAAGTTTAAATAATTTCCCTAATAAAATCTTTTAGTGAAAGGTGGACCTGAACCTTTTACCCTCAACGTCACACTGCAATTTTCTTATTTAAGTTTCCTAAATCTTTATCATAACAAGCAATTCTTGGCCATTGCTCTCATCAATGGAGCACTTAGCCATGGCACCCTCAATTACAATTTCTATAACAGTCTTAGGATGGCTTACTTGTCTCTTGTTCTTCACTAAACCTTTAGATAGAACACTCTAGTTTGTTATTGCATCTAAAGCATTATGTTGGAACTTGAAGCAAAAGCTCTATTAAAGTGTGGATGGTGGAGTACCCTCACCAATACTAGTGAAAGCATCATAAAGTTTGACTAAAGGAATCGGCTTTATTTGCATAAGTTGAATCTTAACTTGTCTATCTTCCCTCACTTAGTCCATCTTGATCTTCATGGAAATCAACTTTGGAGGAGTATCTTACTTTAGATAGGTCCTCAATCCAAGCTCACTTATCTAGATCTATCCAACAACAATTTGACAGGTAAGCTTCCTCTCTCCCTTACATACCTCACATAATTAAAGCGGTTTAATGTTTCTTCCAATCAAATCCCTTCAACTATAGGTCAATTAACCAATTTGGATAATTTGAATCTTCACTCAAACCAAATAAGTGGCGACATTCCCCAAAAATAAGAACCATAGAGAGTTTACAATGGTTGATCCTCCATCATAACAACTTCATTGGTCAAATCCCTTTAACTTTTAGGTCTATTAAAAATTTTAAATTAGTTGAATTTTTATTTGAATCAGATCAATGGTTCCATTCCAATAGAAATAGGAAACTTAAAAAGTTGGATCAATTGTGCCTCCAAAGTAATAACCTTAGTGGTCAACTCCCTCAACTGTAGGTCATCTCACTAATTTGGGAATTTTGAATTT
Source organism: Casuarina cunninghamiana (assembly GCA_028551485.1). Classification (NCBI taxonomy): domain Eukaryota; kingdom Viridiplantae; phylum Streptophyta; class Magnoliopsida; order Fagales; family Casuarinaceae; genus Casuarina; species Casuarina cunninghamiana. Next base: position 22,140,225 of record CM052367.1, on the reverse strand, counting down.
TCATTCAAATCATATCAATGGTCCAATTCCCCTAGAAATAGTAAACATGAAAAACTAGAATGTTTTGGTTCTTAGGTATAACAAGCTTAATGGTCAAATTCCTTCAAGTGTAGGTCGTTTAACTAATTTACAATTTTTGTTCCTTTATCAAAATCAAATCAACAGTTCAATCCCTGTAGAAATAGGTAATTAAAGGAGTCTAAGGATTTGAGGCTTAATTGTAACAATCTCATTGGAGCAATCCCTTCTCAAATAGTTTACCTTAGTTACCTATATACCCTTAACCTTAGTAATAACTTTATTTATGGAGAAATACCTACTCAACTTGGCACTGTTGGAAATTAAGGGTTTTGTTGTGACAAATTCTATTTGTGAATTATTTCTTGAAATATTTTTTTCATATGTGCAAAAGAAAATCATAAGAAGTAAAAGGTGTACAAATTGTAATATCAATCAATGATATTATAAAGTAGTCGAGTTCCTATACTTTTTATTAAAACATCTTTATGAAGTGACCATGAGAAATATCTTATATGGGTGATGTTTTAAATAATAAATAAAAAATAAAAAATATATTTGAAAATATTTAAGGAAAAATGATACTTGCTTTTATGTAATTATAGGTACACATTAAAAGAAAAAGGGGCAAAGATTATATTACAAGGTGATCGTATAAGGCTAGATCGAGCTACACTGGCTCGAGATGCACTGGCCCAAGCTACACTGTCTTGCTGGATTGAGCTGCACTGTCTTGCCAGATCGAGCTGCACTGTCTTGCCAGATTGAGCTATACTAGCCTGCTAAGTAACACTACAGAGTCTTGCTCGAGCCCAAGTGTCGAGGAGATGTTTAACCAATAAGTGATACGCTGCCATTTCACTTAGTGTTAAGAGCAAAGAGCAATTAATCAAGCAAACAACTGAAAAGCCTTAAGCCCCTTTGCCGACTCGCTCTCTTGTCTCTCTCTATTGCCGATGCTCTAACGAGAATATTGTTGAGGTGATTGATTTGTCAGAACGGCCATTTGTTGCATCAATCACCTTCTCTACTGTTGCATGATGGAGATTATATTAAATCTCAACAGGAAGATCTTAATGGGAAGTTCAGGTTTGAACCAAAACTCTAGAGAGCTTGAAGTCTGTGAATCATATATAATAAGGCATTCTTTTAAGATTCTGGTGAGATTTTTTGGAGAGATATATATCATACTTTGAGAAGAATCGAGTTTATGCTTAAATCCTACAAAAAGATCTCAGATTCGATTACTCTCTTCATCAAATTGTGAAGCTATTCTGTATCTTCAATGATATTCCTTCAAACTAATATTCTTGTGAATATTCACTGCAAGATTAAGTTATTTATGTGATGATTAAGCTTTGATTATCATATGCACATAAACCTCTTTGTAAATATGAAACCCTAACTTTGTGAAAATTAGGGATTTCGTGATTAGAGCTGGAATTGAGTTTGTTTATCTTCAATTAACTCTTTAAAAAGCATTATTCCTCACTTACATTACACATTTAAGGATTTGCTTGATTTACTAAAGTTGGTTTAACCTAAACTTTGTAACCGTGGATGAATTGGCTCCTTGTTAAGGAGTTATGAAGTGTAGGAAAAGATTTCTCCTAGCTTGAAGTAAAGTAGACTTCAACTTGTTGAGTTGAAAAAGAAAAGGGTGGACGTAGGGCTCAAGGATTGAGAGTCGAACCACTATGGTAAACTTATGTGTCATATCTCTTATGCTTTGATTTATTACTATTTTATGAGACCTTGTTTGACAACATCTTAGAACAATTTAAAACAATTTAGAAAAGGGAAAAAGTTTCTGATGTAGACTTAAAACCAATTCAACCCCCCCTTCTTGGTAAGTCATAAAACCTAACAATTGGTACCACAGCTAGATTCTCTAATTAAAAGGATTAACATCTTAAAGTAGATCCATATTATGGCTTCTAACAAAGGTTTAGTTGGTATGGGGTTTAACAAACCTCCCTTGTTTAATGGCATTAATTTTAGACATTGGAAATAATTAATGCAAGTCTTTGTAATAAGCCAAGATCCAAAAGCTTGGCAAGTAATAAAGAAGGGTATAGTCTTACCCGTGACTGATGAGTGGACTAAAAATGAAGCTAAACAAATGAGGTTAAATGCTAAGTCTATGAATATGATCTATAGTGGTCTTAGAGCACATGAGTTTAACAAAGTGTCCTCTTGCCTCACCGATAAAGAGATTTGGGATAAATTGGAAGTCATCTATGAAGGAAGGAAAAAGGTAAAGTCTTCTAAAGTTAATATGCTTACACATGATTATGAATTGTTTGTTATGAAAGATTCTGAAAATATTAGTGACATGTTTAGAAGATTTACCGAGATTATTTCTAAACTTAAATTGTTAGGAAAAACCTACACAAGTGAAGAAAGGGTAAGAAAAATGTTAGTATCCCTACTCGAAAGTTGGAATCCTAAGAAGATGGCTATAGAAAAGGCTCATGATCTAGATGGGCTGACCTTAGATGATTTGCTAGGCTCTCTTAAAACTCATGAAATGCAACTCATGAGAAGAGAAAAGAGAAGGAAAATAAAAGATCACTTGCACTTAAAGTAGAAGTAGAAAAGGTTGAAGAGGATGAATCATAAAATGATGAAATAGCTCTTATAGTTAGGAGATTTAGGAAGTTTCTAAAAAAGGGATTAAGTAAAAACACAGGACAAACTAGGAGAAAAAAAGCAAATGAACCTAGGGAAAACGTGTGCCATGAATGTAGAAAACTAGGACATATCAAGGTTGATTATTTGATGACCAAGAAGAGGAACAACAAGAACAAAAAGAAAGCTATGCTTGCTGCCTGGGATGATGAGAACTCTTTATCCAATGAAGAAACTCAAGAAGAGGTTGCACATTTATGCCTAACTACAACAGCAACTCTTAAGGGAGAAAATGTTGAGGTAAGTGATTCTGAACTATCTCTTGATATAAACATTGGTTTAAAAACTACCTTATCAGACTTAGTTGAGTATGCAAATAGATTAAAAAATAAATATAGAAAGCTAAAAGCTAAAAATAAATCTGAAAAATATGAAAATCTTAACCATTGTTCTTGAAAATCAAAATGCTCTAACTATTGTACATGATAAACAAAGCATATTAACTACTGCATGTAGATATTAAACTAAACATAAAAACACTTCAATCTCAGTGCATGATAACATTAGTATTCCTGCTAATGCATATGTGAAGTATGATGCATATATGAGTGATATACATGAAAGACACAATATATCCAAATACATGAACACAAAATCAAAAACTTCTTATGGTAGTAGTTTGTGTTTTGATTTTGAAAGACATGTTAATAATAACTTATAAGTAAATGTCGATGATCTTAAAAGTAGAGTTCTTAAGTTAGAGAAAGAAAATAGTGATTTAAAATTAAAACTTGATGCTAATAACTTGCTATTAGAAAGATTCTCAAAGGGAAGTCCTATGTTAGATAAAAATTTTAATTCTCAAAAAGGTATCTATGATAAAGCTGGACTTGGTTACAAATCAAATGACAATTCAAAATCATTTACTCACTTCTTTAAAGAAAAAGAATGTTTAATTTCACTGCATTATAGTAAATGTTCTTTTTGTAATTATGTTGGTCATACTTTTGATAAAAGTCCCATTAGACTTAGAAAGGTGATAACTCTATTTTATATAGAGTTATTTTGTTTATTTTAGGTAATGTTTAATATAGTTTTATTAAATTATATTTGTATTTAATTATATTTATGTATGTTTTTACTATTTTATGCAGTAAATCCAAAATAGAAGAAAAAGAAGCAATAACTCATGCAAAATCAATGTTTACCATTTATCTATGAAGCACGTGAGAAGCAAAGAGAAGAAAAGACAGAGAAAAAGAAGTAAAAGAGGAAACACGTGGGACCCTATGTTGAAGAGAGAAGTGTTAAAGGAGCGTTCACATGAATTATATGGAAAAAGAAAGAAACGACAAAAAAGGAAAGTCAAAGGAAGAAAAGAAAATCGTGACCTATTGGGTTTTGGAAGCCGATTAACAAAAGAGAGGAGGGTCGTCTATTGAATAATCGGGTATGGAGAGGGGAATAACAGAGAACAGAGGAGAGATTTCGGTGGCCAGGACCTCGCCGGAAAAGCAGAGGCCACACACGACAGCGCGGGACTCTGTAGACGCCGGCGGTTTGGCAAAAGCCAATTGTGACGTTCTTTTCCGGCAAAGGTACCTATTCCTGGCCATTCTTTTCCTTTTTTCGGCCAGATTTGAGAGGTTTCTGGCGAACTGAAAGCAGATTTGAATTCCTAGAGAGATTTTCGGCGTTTCTGTACCAGATTCACGGCGATTCACGGCAATTTCCAGCGAAGAAGTGCGAACGCCGACTTTGTCAATTCTACTAGATCTACGTGTTTCTGTGGCAGATTTGCACAATATTTTTACAGATCTGCAACCTAGGCGTCTTGATCTACGTTTCTAGAGGTTTCTACGAAGACCAGCGACGGACGGCGGCGGCGCGTGTCACCGGCGCGAGGCGCATGCGAAAGCGTGTGACGGCGCGTTTTAGCTCATTTTTCTTCCATTCTTCAGACAGCTTCTTCTTCACCGTATGATGTGCAGATTTGTGCAATTTATTTTGTGATTTGAAGACATTTGGTGACAGTTTTAATATTTTAAATTCCAGAATGCTTTGTTCACGTTTTTGCACTAATTTAGTTTATTTAAATATGTTGTTTTAGTTTAGTGTGTTAGAGCTACGATGGAACTTAACTATAATGTATCAATGTTATGATTATTTACGTTTTGTGAGATATTTTATGAATGTGAAGTTGCATGTTACAGAGTTTAATGCTTTTAGGTGATTAGCTAACACTTAGATGACTTGATTTGCATGTTAGAGATTGACAGGAAATAACATGCAGTTGCTTCTTGTAATATGCAACCATAGATTAATATGGATAGACATATACCATGTTATTTGTGTGGCTTTTGGTGATAAGATGATCGAAATATTTATTGTAAACCAGGAGTATTCGTAGATCCTAATGGATTTGGTTTGTTTCAATTCACATATAGAGATATAGTGAATTAATGAACTAAATAGGTTTACTATACCTAGACATAGGATAGTAAATAAATTAGGAAATTCTGTCATCACATAAGTAGAATTAATCTTGCTAGCATGGATGATCGACATTTGTACCTAGTAATTAGGTGAAATCGGATGCTCTAACATCTTTCATTTGTCAAGTTTAGATTAAATTTAGTTATTAAATTCACAATTTACCATTTCGGTTGGCTAGATAAATTCTAGGGGTTGTTCACCATTAGTAATTAATTAGTTTAGTAAACACCAGTCTTCGTGGGACGATATTTGTACTCATCATTATATTACTTGTTCGACATGTACACTTGCATGTAGAATTTCACCGAACAAGTTTTTGGCGCCGTTGCCGAGGATTGGTTGTTTTACTACTGATTAATATTAATACTGAATAGCTTCTTATTTTAATCTAGCTTTTGTTTTTCTATTTTATTTCTACTTTTAATCTTGTATTTTGTTGCAGAAAAAAAAGAAAGAGAAAGATGGAGAACAATGATGGTACACGTAGACTGTTGAAAGATTATGCACCATTATTTTGGAATGCCACATCATGCTTCCAAAGGCCTGCAATTCTAGCAAACAACTTTGAGGTCAAGCCTGTGCACATTAAGATGCTTCAAAGATCTGTGCAATATAGTGGGCTACCAAATGAGGATCCAAATGCTCACATTGAAGCATTCCTTGAATTCTGTGACATGATTAGAGATCATGGAGTCACAGAAGATGTTATCAGGTTAAAACTATTCCATTTTCTCTTAGAGATACAGGTAAAGATTGGTTCTCTTCACGTCCTGCAGGATTGATTACTACATGGGATGATTTGGCTTAGAAATTTCTTGGTAAGTTCTTTCCTTTTGCAAGATCTGCTAAATTGTGTAACGATATTTTCACTTTTGAGTAGATGAATGATGAATTATTATATGAAGCTTGGGAGAGATTCAAGGAACTTTTGAGGATATGTCCAAATCATGGACTACCCACGTGGCTACAGGTACAAACTTTTTATGATGGGTGTAGTATGAATCTTCGTTGCATAATTGATACAACTACAAGAGGGGACTTACATAGCAAAACACCAGAAAAGGCATTTAATTTTCTAGAGGAGATGGAATTTGATAACTATCAATGGTCTATTGAAAGACTACTAATGCATCAAGCAAGTGGAGTCCATGAAGTAGATACCCTCGCCGACTTACATGTAGAATTGAAAGTGTTCTTAAAGAATAAAGAATATGAATTTTGTGGTGGAGCACATGAGAGCACATAATGTCAAGTAGGTAACCCTTATGCTCATTATAATGATTATGCTAATTTTGTTGGGATTCCTAGTAGGTCACAAAATGATTATTACTCCAATATGTACCATTCGGGATGGCACAACCATCAAACTTTTTCATGGAGTAACCTAAGTGAGATGAGACCGCAACCAACATTTTGGCAAATAGAAGAGGTGAAACCTAACTTAGAAGACATGATCAGCGAGCTGGCCAATACCACACAGAACATTTCAGAGAGGACTGAAGCAAGTTTTCAAAGAAACGAAGCTTCATTCCAAAGATTAGAGGTGCAAATGAGTCAACTGATCAGCATGATCTCAAAGAATCAAGAGGGTTCTTGGCCTAGCGATGTGGAGAAAAGCCCTATAGATACCGTAGAGGCAATAACCCTAATATGTGGCATGCAATTGGAAGAAGATAATGCTGACACGAGCATTTTTAAAGAAACGAATAAGGATGTTAGCATACAACTTGAGGAGGCACCTAGGAACAATCTTATTCTAGTAAATCATGAGTCCTTTATGCCTCCAACTCCATCTACCCAGAGATTCCAGCAACGCGTAAAAGATAAGCAATTTTTGGAATTCCTTGATATATCTTTAAAACTGCACATTAACATTCCTTTTGCAAATACTCCAGTTCAAACATCTAGTTGTGCAAAACTTTTGAATGAGAGATTGGAGAACAAAAGGAAGCTGGAAGTATATAAAACAGTTGTGCTTATTGAAGAATGCACAACCATTAAACGACACAAACTGTCTCTGAAACTGCTGGAGTTTCATCCTCCTTGAGCAATGTGGAGGATAGTCTGGCTGAACACTATAAAGCAAGTGCTTCTTGGGAGGCAACCCAAGTACTTTATGGTCATTTAGTTAGAAATCTTTTGTTAGCAATTTGGTTAGAAGGCTTTCACCATATGCTCATCACAACTCCATTTTGACAACCTGCAATTAGAGGAGTTTTCCTTGTTCCTTCCTTACTATTGCTTTATTTTCTTTACATTGAGAAGTATGCTTCATTTAAGTTTGAGGGTGTTGCTATTATTGTTGGAAGTGTGTTGTGTTGGAGGTTGTGTGTTGTGAAAGTTGTTGTTGCATTGGGAGTGTATTGGAAGTGCTTTTTGTTATGTTTGTTGTGCTGGAAATGTTTTGTTGGAAGTGTTGTGTCAAATTTTTCTGTTTTGTGTTAAAAGTTGTATTAGAAAGTCTATTTTTTTAGTGAAAAATCATTTTCTTGTGTTGGACCATGATTTCTATGATTGGATTCTTTATTGTGCATCCTTGGCAATTCTTAGGGAGATGTAAATTTTGTTCAAACTTGCAATTGTGGTATGATGTAAGTGTGATTCTGATTATGTTGATTCATTCATGTGAAGTGTCTGATTTTCTTAGATCTCACCCAGATCTTAGAATTTGCTTGATTTCCTCTTGAGGTGAAATCCTAGGTTGCATCTGACTAAGAAAATGATTTAGGCCATCTTTGGATCGATTGAGCCTTTCAAGCTAACCTTATTTACTTATCCCCAGTCACCCCACTGAGCCTTGTTCTTATCTTGATTTTGTTGAATCACACCTGCATATATATCTCTGAGCCTTTTGATCAATTTGTCCTATTGTCCTATGCCCATGAACATATTGACTTCTAGTGTGTACAAGTTTATATGAGCATGAGAGAAGTCGAGGGGAAGCATGTAGTATGATTGATTACAATAATTATGTGTGGGACAATTTGTAAATGCAAATGCAATTGCAAATGAAAAAGAAAAAAAAAAGAAAAGAAAAAAGAGAGAAGCATTTGCTTTAGGATGAAATAATTTTATTATCTTTTGTAAGATTCAAGTCACATAATTCTCTAAAGGAGATCTTTGAGCATTATTATCGAATATCATTGATAAGAGAGAATTGAGGTAGCTATACGTGTAAGAGTTTTTGTTTTACTTTATTGTTGCACACATGATTATGGCTTTTGTATAGTGTCAACATATGATTGGCCATGAAAGAATGAGACTAAGTGGTGGTGAAAAGATCATTTTCAAGAAGTGAAAAGGTAGTGAGGAGCTAGAGTTTTGATGAGATCCTAGAAAGTAATGTGTTCATGGGTTATTTGAGCTTAAATGACTTCCATCTTACCCTTAGCCCAGCCTTACATTATAAGCTTATGAAAGTCCTATTAATTTTTGGTCAGATGATTGACTTACATTAGTGGAGAGAGGAATGAAGAGCAAACCTATGAGATTTGGTTAAAGATTTTGAGATGTTTCATATTAATGTGGATCTATTTGGAGTACATGCAATTGAGACAAAATGCGGACTCACACACACACACACACGTGGTTGACATAGTTAAGAGTCTATCTTACTTTATAAACCAATTGTAGTGTTTGGATGAAAGTTATGTTTTTCTTTGAATTGTTAAGTTGAGCAATTATGGAAGAATATCATGGAATGATTGGTTGTATGTGTTGTTTTGTTCTTTTGCTCGAGGACGAGCAAAATTTTAAGCTTGGGGGTGTGGCATTATTGTTTTGAAAAATACTAGGGAGTGATTGGTGGTGTTAAAATATGTTGTTTAGTGCTATTTGTGTGTAATTTCTTGTGCTTTTTGTGAGTAAATTTTTTTTTTATGTTGTCATAATGTGTTGTTTAAAGCTTTTGCTTGAGGACGAGCAAAATGTTAAGTTTGAGGGTGTTGATAACTCTATTTTATATAGAGTTATTTTGTTTATTTTAGGTAATTTTTAATATAGTATTTATTAAATTATATTTGTATTTAATTATATTTATGTATGTTTTTACTATTTTATGCAGTAAACCCAAAATAGAAGAAAAAGAAGCAATAAATCATGCAAAATCAATGTTTACCATTTATCTATGAAGCACGTGAGAAGCAAAGAGAAGAAAAGACAGAGAAAAAGAAGTAAAAGAGGAAACACGTGGGACCCTATGTTGAAGAGAGAAGTGTTAAAGGAGCGTTCACATGAATTATATAGAAAAAGAAAGAAAACGACAAAAGGGGAAAGTCAAAGGAAGAAAAGAAAATCGTGACCTATTGGGTTTTGGAAGCCGATTAACAAAAGAGAGGAGGGTCGTCTATTGAATAATCGGGTCTGGAGGGGGAATAACAGAGAACAGAGGAGAGATTTCGGCAGCCAGGACCTCGCCGGAAAAGCAGAGGCCACGCACGACAGCACAGGACTTTGTAGACGCCAGCGGTTTGGTGAAAGCCGACCGTGACGTTCTTTTCCAGCGAAGGTACCTATTCCCGGCCATTCTTTTCCTTTTTGCGGCCAGATTTGAGAGATTTCTGGCGATCTAAAAGTAGATTTGAATTCCTAGAGAGATTTCTGGCGTTTCTGTACCAGATTCACGGCGGTTTCCGACGAAGAAGTACGAACGCTAACTTTGTCAATTCCGCTAGATCTACGCATTTCTGTGGCAGATTTGCACGATATTTTTATAGATCTGCAACCTAGGCATCCCGATCTACGTTTCTGGAGGTTTCTGCAAAGACCGGCGGCAGACGGCGGCGGCGCGTGCGAAAGCGCATGACGGCGCGTTTTAGCTCGTTTTTCTTCCATTCTTTAGACAGCTTCTTCTTTACCTTGTGATGTGCAGATTTGTGCAATTTATTTTGTGATTTGAAGACATTTGGTGACAGTTTTAATGTTTTTAAATTCCAGAATGCTTTGTTCACGTTTTTGCACTGATTTAGTTAATTTAAATATGTTGTTTTAGTTTAGTGTGTTAGAGCTACGATAGAACTTAATTATAATGTATCAATGTTATGATTATTTACGTTTTGTGAGATATTTTATGAATGTGAAGTTGCATGTTACGGAGTTTAACGCTTTTAGGTGATTAGCTACCACCTAGATGACTTGATTTGCATGTTAGAGACCGACAGGAAATAACATGTAGTTGCTTCTTGTAATATGCAACCATAGATTAATATGGATAGACATATACCATGTTATTTGTGTAGCTTTTAGTGATAAGATGATCGAAAGATTTATTGTAAACTAAGAATATTCGCAGATTCTAATGTATTTGGTTTGTTTCAATTCACATATAAAGATATAGTGAATTAATGAACTAAATAGGTTTACTATACCTAGACATAGGATAGTAAATAAATTAGGAAATTTCGCCATCACATAAGTAGAATTAATCTTGCTAGCATGGATGATCGACATTTGTACCTAGTAATTAGGTGAAATCGGATGCTCTAACATCTTTCGTTTGTCAAGTTTAAATTAAATTTAGTTATTAAATTCACAATTTACCATTTCGGTTGGCTAGATAAATTCTAGGAGTTGTTCACCATTAGTAATTAATTAGTTTAGTAAACACCAGTCTTCGTGGGACGATATCTGTACTTATTATTATATTACTTGTTCGACATGTACACTTGCATGTAGAATTTCACCAAACAAAAGGCTTACAAAGTAAAAAAAATTTGGTTGCCTAAAAATATCAAGAGTCTAAGTTCAACAAATACTCATGGACCCAAAATAAAAAGGGTACCAAGCACTTCAACGATCAAGTTTGTTCTTGCAAGTTTTGAGTACACAAGTGAAAGACAAAAAGCTTAAAAACATATGGATTCTGGACAGTGGCTACTCTTGGCACATGATTGGGATGAAGGAGCTCTTATCAACACTTGAGTTGAGAAATGGAGGTATAGTGTCTTTTGGTGATAATTCCAAAGGAAGGATAAAAGGCATGGGAACCATAGGTAACCTTAATACCTTACTTATATCTGAGGTTTTGTTTATCGATGAACTAAAATTTAATTTACTTAGCATAAGTCAGTTATGTGATAAAGGATTCAAGATAAAATTTAGAAAAGAAAATTGACTTGTTAAGTATATTGAGCATGATATAAAGATGTTTGGAAATAGAAAAGATAACATCTATGTGCTTGATTTGAGTGAATTAAATGTTGAACAAACATGCCTTGTTGTGAACAAAAATGTGGATGCTTGGTTATGGTATACAAAGCCAGGACATGTGGGTCTAGGCTTAATAGAAAGGTTATACAAGTATAATCTAGATAAAGGTCTTCCATTTGTAGAGTTTAACTATGATAGATTGTGTGAAGCATGCCTTAAGGGTAAACATACACAAAACAACTTCAAATCAAAGGTTGTAGTGAATACATCTAGACCATTAAAGATACTACACATGGACCTTTTTATTCCTATGAGAACAACAACTTTAAATGGTATATATTATGTCTTAGTCATCATAGATGACTATTCTAGATTCACATGGACATATTTACTTGCTAGAAAGGATGAGGCATTTGAGAAGTTTGCTGAATTTTACAAAATGGTCCAAAATGAAAAAAATCTTTCAATTGTAAAAATAAGAACTAATCATGGTGGTGAATTTGAAAACCAATCGTTTGAAAGATTTTATTTAGAAAATGACATCTCACATAACTTTTCAACACCTAGAACACCAAAACAAAATGACATTGTTGAAAGGAAAAATAGAACTTTTCAAGAAATGGCTAGAACCATGATGTGTGAGTATAACCTTCCTAAACATTTTTGGGGAGAAGTTGTAAGCACAGCTTGTTATATTTCAAATCATGCTCTCTTGAAAAAGACACCTTTTGAACTATTCTTTGGAAGAAAACCAAACATCTCTTATTTTCATGTTTTTTGTAGTAAATGTTTTGTTTTAAACCATGGAAAAGAATCACTTGGAAAGTTTGATTCCAAAAAGCAGTTTCCTGGATTTGTTAAACGAGATATTCAAGTTCAATGATGATACATGAACACCCACTTTTCTACTTGGCTCTATTTATTCTATGTTTTCTTTTGTAGCAATTGGGTTCCTGCGTATAAACAAATTAAATCAATTAGTTAATGAAGTTAATAAGTGAGCAAGTAAGCTGGCTGAATGTTGAATTATTTCTGAAGAAGCCCCTCTTCCACTGGGTCTTGTGGCTGTATGTTGACGGGGGTCGAATGCTTCAACTCAGAAGATTGTATTCGAGTTTGGATGACAATTGTTATGAGGAGAGAAGACCATTGAAAAAATATGATGATGTAGGAAAGTCTTGGTACAAGTAAAAATTGCAATAACTTACTGAGCAATAATGTGACAGCATGCAATATTGATAACATAGGCAATCGTCTTGAACCCGCGTAACTCTAAGAGAGGCAAGGGAAAGTCCCCCAACTGCTTAAAACCTGTCTACATCATAGAAACATATTTGATGTGAATGTGACAGAACACAAATGAATTCATGTGTCCCCAAATGCGTTGAAGGGTAGCTGGAATGTGCTTTCATCCATTGCTCAGCATCTTTCCCAAAAAATCTAATCAAAAGACCACATTGACCAGCCTATGATCTGCATAAATTTGCCACATCCTTTATCCCTTTAGTGTCAAAGAAGCATCCCGGACACTAGCTTTCTAACAATATAATCCCTTTCTCATCAAAGAAACTTAAATTTATAACTTTAAATACGGTTCTTTCAGCTCCACAAAATGAAGTTCAAGTCATTTAATCCAAATATTTCACTTGAACGGCAAATTCAGCTTCCTTCAGTGACAATTCTTTGTCAATTACTTGCTAGCGTGGTGGTAATTTAGCCGGATCTATGATCTCTTAGTTCAATACTAAAGTGTATGATTTTGAGTGTGTGTATTTTTTTGAAAGAAAAAAAGTAGCAACTACTACTAAAGTTTCTTCAAGATGATTTAGGGACTCATTGTGTCAAAAACTAAATTGCTTTTCTCTTTTACTTCACCCATTATGTTCATCATGCTTTCAGCAAAGCAGGCCTTACTAAGGTTCAGAAACAATTTCTTAATATTTTCATGAACTATTCTCATTGTCGCTGCCTTCATAAAGGAAGCTGGAGTAGAAATTGTTTTTCACATGACTTGTCAAATTTAACACCTCAGAGGAATAATGGTTATCGGAGGCTTCTTGCTGATTTTTTCATGATGGCTGTATTAAACAAAAGGGTGAAGAATAAAGAACAAGAAATATTAACTCACTGGCATAGCCTCAATCCATCATATGCCACACGGGAGAATCTTAACGTAATGAGATGTCGTTCTCAAAATTTGAGAACATTGTTTCCTTCTGATGCTTTTGGAGTAAACCTCCAAGTTGCTTGGAGCATTGAATCACCGACATATTTCTTTACGCATTTCCAAAAAAATCAATTCTAATTTTCATTTAAGACAATTAAAATCATTATCTCTTAAAATTGTGAAATAATTACTCTTAGAACTTTACATGAACTAAGGCCACCCAATGTAGAAAAAAGAACGTGATACTACATAGGGATTGAAGACATGCAAATGATTTACATTTTTTTTTTTTTAACTATACTGTCATTTTTCGATTGCTTTTTAAGTCAACGTTGAATACTAAACTGAATTTGTATGATTTTTAAGTAGTATATTTTAATTGGCAGGAAAAAAATAAAAATAAATAAAAAAGAAACAAAGAAAAAAAAAAGAAACAGCTTCTTGAGTTATACTGCGCTTATTTAATTTGAAACTGCTATCGACTTATCTCCACTTCCCTCCATTGAAATGGACCCGTTGCTCCATCATCTTCTGAACTTCCTCCAATGACCAAAGTTGCCATAGAATGCGATCATGCATTGCGGACTCTCGACCGCGACAAATATACCGACGCCCTGCAAATCTTGGAGTCCACGCTTTCCCCCCACTCACCCTCCCCCCTGATCGACGCCACTCGAAGCCTTGTTTACTATAAAATAGCGTCGTGGATCCGCGACTGTACCAGTAAAAGGGCGACGTACCTCGTCAAGGCCCTCGAGTTCTCGAGGCAAGCCGCGTCGCTGGCACCGACGTCCACCTCTTGTGCGCTCTTCCACGCCCAAGTTCTCTTGAGGCTTGGGGAGCACGAAGCCGCGCTTCAAGAATGCGAGCGCGGGGTGAGCATCGAGACTCCAGAGGAGCCAGGGACAACACACAGGATGCCGACGGAGAGGGAGAGGGTGATTAGGTGGAGACTATGGGAACTCAAGGAGAAATCAAAACTCAAGATCATCGTTCTTGAATCTGGGAAGGGAAGGGACAAGTGGAAGTGGCTCCTAGACGATAATTCCGCGGTTGAGGTCAAAAACGAAATGAATACTTTGCACCAGATGAAGAAGAGGGCTGTAGCGGTGAGGTCAGAGGATTTGTTGAAGGAAAAGAAAGTCGATATTGAAGAGCGATGGCGAGTGAAGCCCTTCTGGAGGGGCATGCGTCTTGATAGAAAGAAGGCATTGCTGAAAATAGGAATCCAAGAGCTCAAAGAGCATTTCGCGAAGAATAACACGGCAGAGGTGGATTCTTTTTTGCAGGAAGCGATAGATTTCGCTAAGGAGGCCAAGAGTTGGAGGTGTTGGAAATGCTTTTACTGTGGTGACAGATGTCTTACAGACAAATCCATTAATTCGCATATAATTCAAGCACATTTACCTTCTATTTCCAGTCATTTTGGGTCGATGATTCCCAACAAAGCAAGCGAATCGTTCATTAAGAGAGTTGAAGACGGCGTTTGGAAGCCCGTGGAATCGTCTTGGCCCGCCAACATCATGGAAGTGGACTCAAATATCCTTCTGAATCAGGACAGTTGGCCGCTTTGTGATGACCGCAACCGTGAAGGACTCATTCAGGAAATTCGAGCAAAGCTGCTATTTTTCTTACAAAGTAGGTGCTTTGGGTCCAACCATTACGGAAAGCTGCGGCTTTTGATAAAAGACTTGCTGCGGAACCATATTCCGGAACAAAAGAAGGTAGATGAAATGTTTACCATGAATCAATTCCAGTCAGTATGCTTTCTGGAGTTTCCAGAGCTTAAACATGTTCTTGCATGGTTGGAAGATTTGGCAAGTGATTTTGAATTGCCTTGTATTGCTAAAACCCTTCCGGACGATCAGGACTTTTATGGTGACGTTCGAGAAAGGGTCATTTTCAATACACAATTCTCCCATTTCCTTCTCGATGAGCAGGTGTTGCTAGCAGAGACTTCTGACCTTAAAGATGATGCAAATGCAGTCGGCGATTTTGGTACTTGCCTGACACATTTGGACCCTAATGATAATGCTTTTCTATATTGGTCATGGAAGCGAGATCTTCTAATTCCAGAACGATTACAGACATGGGCAAGTGTGAGAGAAGCTGGCAGAAGTCAGGCACTGGAGTTGTACAAAATACTTGAAGCCGAAGTTCATCGTGTGCAGAAGCTTTTTGATATGAAACTCCAGTTTTCAACGTACGAGAAAGCATTCGAAGAAGTTGAAAATATGTACTTAAAAGTGAGGAAAACAAGGTTAGAAGGCCTTCCACGGAGTTACTTGGGCATGCTGGTGAAGCAGTGGTCGAACATTAAGGCTGAGGGTGAAGCTGTGGAGGACATTAGAAGCTTGGAGTTGGATGTCATATGGAGCATTTTGAAAGAAGCACAGGGAGACACTGAAATAGAGGAGGAATTCAATCGGCAGAGACAACGCCTGGATCAATAGGTGGGTAAAACATCTGCAAAATTTAACGTTGATTCCATCTTGTTCATGCTTGACCTCAAAATGCAAGTTTTGCAGCTTTTACTACTCGATGTGTTAATTCTTGCAATGAAAATTGCCGTGCCGGTTACGTTTGAGACCCTTAAGAAGTTGTGTGTTTATGATTATCGGTTCATTGTGGTGCCCATGTTGCAGTCCTTCGTGCAGGTTTGTGTTGTTTACTTCAAAGTTCTAGGGCTTTCTATAGCTTCTGTGCTGAATGGTTTCATTGAATCTCTGTTTTCTAGGGACGCCTGGAGGATATGGTCCAAGAATATGAACGTTTAAGACGGGGAAAAGCAGTTGTTCGTCCCTCCTTACTCATTTTTCTCTGTTTCTTTCTGTTGTGTTCAGAATCAATGTTCTTACTAAGTTCTTATTTAAGTCGATGTCATCTTCTCCTTCAGTTAGTTCCTGATAAGTCTCATTCTGGTGGTAGTAACGGTTGACCTGAGACAAATGGACGACCTAAAGAGGTGGAGAGCCAAAACAGAGAAGCGGTCGGAATCCTAAAAACGCACTAGCGCTCTGCAAAGCTTGAAGCACCTGAAGCTGATTAGCATTCTGAAGCAGCTTACTTCTGGAAGACGATACTGCATTAGAGCTTGCTTCATCCCGTAAATTTGCGAAACTATGTGAAACATACTAAAAGAATTGATGAAAAAATAAAACTGAAATTCAATGATCATCCCTTGCTATACTTAGTTTGAAATAAAGTTGGTCGACGTCCCAAGTCCCTCCGACAAAATGATACAGTCATATGCCATTGCTACTCCGTCGGCGTATGGTCTATAGAAATTGTTGAAGGGGAGAAATTTGAAAGAGATTAAGAAAAAAAAGAGGATGCCGCTCTATAGCATTCAGTGCTTTGTAAAAGGCCATCTTCCTTAGAAGAGAATTTGTGTAATTGAGGATGAAAGATGTTGACTCTTTTCAGGATTATTGTGCTCATGCAAATGAAGTAGCCAATCAAATGAGTAGGTTGGGAGAGAAAATCTAGAGCAAATGAATTGTGGAAAAACTACTGATTTGTCTAAGAGAAAAATTTAATGCCAAAGCTACTGCACTTAAGAAGGTCGGAAACATAGTTCAGATTTCACATACCAGCAGGCTTCAAGCTGATATAAAAGGTCAGCAAGTTTGGTGAAGTGGACACCAATTTTTTATAGCGATACACAATTGCCAAAGGATGAAAGTTTATGTCAAAGAGATAAGATCTCTAGATTATAAATGTCGGCCTTGTTTGAGTTAGTTTTTAGGTCAGATTTTTTAGCTTTCTTACATGAATCAATATCATAAGTATGACTCATAAAATAAATAGATATGTAAAAGCACTCATGGAAAAGGTGAGCCTTTTAAATAACCCAAAACATGTATCTTAGCAAATTAATTAACATGATTGGCTTTGCCAAAATTGAAATTGCTTTGGAGTTAAGAATATGCTAATTTAAGTATAGGGAATGTTGGTGAAATGAGAATTGATCAAGAAAGTACTACCCTAGTATATTAGAGCCATACCCCATGCATAACTAATGATATGGGCTTTAAATGGCCTTGATTGATTTAGATCCATGCGTCCTTCTACGGAGGGTGATGGCAGCAAACAGCCATAAAAGCTCTCTTGTGGCCGTGGGGTGCGGGGAAATGTACGTAGGTTGGGCACTCATCTCGCCTAGCCCACCCACCACACATTGAGGCACCCATGCATTAACAAACCACTCCTCTTGCATTGTGCCTTCAAATTTGAGTGAGAGTCGGCTTAACGGCACACCACTTCCATGACCTCCTCAAACTTTAACTTATCTCAAGCTAGGCCATCCAAGCTAAAAAGGTCACATGGCTCGTCACAGATCTAGCCTAGGGCCTAATGGATTAGTGAATCTAGGCCTTTCTTTCACCTTTTATTAGGCCTTTTAGTAGCCTTCTTATAGGCGTGGAGCGTACGGACATGCATGTTGGCTAGGCATTCACCTTGCTTAGCCCACCCACTAAGCGTTAGGACAACCATGTGTGACCAAAATCCTTAACACTCTTCACACATGGTGACTTCTAGGTTCAAGGAAAGTTTGCTTGACGGTGGATCAATCCCATGGCCTCTTCAAACCATAACTTTTCTCAGGTTATGGCATTCCAACAAAAAAGGTTTCACGACTCGTATAGATTAGGCCTTAGGGTCCCTCTATATTGGTGAGTTTGGTTCATCTTTTTTCATTGTTTATATGTCCTTTTAGTTTTCTACAATTCATGGAAAATAAATTGAGAAAAGACTTATGAATATACTAGTTACAAGAAAAGATCTTATGATAGTCAATATTGGCCTTCATCACCCATCAATGCAAAGTGTTTTTTGACTTATTGTTACTTTGGATAGGGAAGATGTTTTTAACTATGAACCAAGTGAAGTTATTTAAGAGATGGATATATTGTAGAAAATCAAACAATTATACAATGTCTTCCTTATGTAACTTGTTGGCATTATTTAGTTACTATGTTCACAAAAGCAATAACTATAAATGGGCCAAAATGTTATGAAATATTCAAAAACCTAAGAGAGCTAGTTATATCAAAGTAGTAACCTTCTTATGGGTGAGAGATGCGAGGACTTGCATATGGGCTGGGTACTTGCTTCTTCTAGTCTTCCTACTAAGTGTTTTGGGCACCCATGCATGACAAAAGGCTTGCAACTCCTCATGCATGGCAACCTACAACATTAGCAGGAGTTAGCTTGACTACTCCTATACCCTCCTCAAACCTTAACTTTACTTGGGTTAAGGCATCCTAGCAAAATAGGTCTCATGACTCGTTACAAATCCGGCCTCATGACCCTATAGTAGCCTTCTTGTGGGCACGAAGTGCACAAACATGCATGTTGACTAGGCACTCGCCTCACCCAAGCCTCCCATCGAACACTAGGGCACAAAACATCATGGTCCTCATTCTCATTGTAAGGTCTACAATATAAGGAACCATGATGTTTTGCTTTTAAATCTCCTTTGAGCTTTCAAATGCACTACAATCACATTAATGTTGTCCTAGCTTCCTTTCTGAATAACATGATTCTGCAAAAGTTCAACTATTGCTTCCATTATAGGATCAAAAGAGAATTTGTTCTATAGTGTAAGCAATTGCCAAACTCATATTAAATCATGCTATTTAGAAAGGAAGCAAGGACAACATCACTGTGGTTGTAGTAGATTTAAAAATTCAAAGGAAAGTCAAAAGCAAAATACAATAGCTTTTCATTTTGATTGTACGATCTATAATATAAGGAACTATGGTGCTTTGTTTTTGAATTTACTTTGAGCTTTCAAATGCACTACAACCATAGTGATGTTATCCTTGTTTCCTTTTTAAAATGGGATAATTTATTAGAAGTTTCACTGTTGCTTCCATTGTAGGATCAAGAAAGAATTGATTCTACAGTGCAAGTAGTAGCCAAACTCATACTAAATCAACCTATTCTGAAAGGAAGCAAAGACAATATCATTATGATTGTAATGGATTTGAAAGCTCAAAGCAAATTCAAAAGCAAAGCACTAGTGGTTCCTTATTCTCACTATACAAACTACAATATAAGGAATCATGGTGTTTTGCTATTGAATTTCCTTTAAGCTCTCAAATACACTACAATCATAATGATGTTGTCCTTGCTTCTTTTTTGAATAATATGATTTTGTAAGAGTTCAAGTACTTATTCCACTATAGGGTCAAGAGGGAAGTGATTCTACAGTGTAAGCAATAGCTAAACTCTTATGGAATTATGCTATTTAGAAAGGAAGCAAGGACAACATCATTGTAATTGTAGTGGATTTGAAAGCTTAAAGGAAATTCAAAAGAAAAACACCATGGTTCCTCATTCTCATTGTATGGTTTACAATAAAAGGAACCATGGCGTTTTGCTTTTGAATTTCTTTTGAGCTCTCAAATGCACTACAATCACAATAATGTTGTCCTAGCTTTCCTTCTAAATAACATGATTTCATAGAAGTTCAACTACCATTTCCACTACATGAACAAAAGCGAATTGATTTTACAGTGTGCACAATAGCCAAACTCCTATGGAATCATGCTATTCAGAATGGAAACAAGGACAACATTATTGTGGTTCTAATGGATTTGAAAGCTTAAAGGAAATTCAAAAGTAAAACATTATGGTTCCTCATTCTCATTGTATTGTCTACAATATAAGGAGCTATAATGTCTTGCTTTCGAATTTCTTTTGAGCTTTCAAACGCACTACAACCACATTGATATCACTCTTGCTTCCTTTTTGAATAACACAATTTTTTGGGAGTTCGGTTGTTACTTCCATTTTAAGATCAAGAGGGAATTGATTTTGTAGCATAAATAGTAATTGAACTCCCATATAATCGTGCTATTTAAAAAGGAAGCAAGGACATCATTACTATAATTATAGTGGATTTGAAAGTTCAAATAAAATTCAAAAGCAAAACACGATGGTTCTTCATTCTCACTAAATAGTCTACAATATGAAGAACCATAGTTTTTTGCTTTTGAATTTCCTTTATGGTTTCAAATACATTACAATCATAATAATGTTATCCTTGCTTTCTTTTTGAATAGCACAATTCATTGGGAGTTTAGCTACTATTTCTACTAAAAGATTAACAAAGAATTGATTCTACTACATAAGCAATAGTTAAACCCCTATGGAATTATGTTGTTCAAAAATGAAGTGAGGACAACATCACTATGGTTGTAATGGATTTGAAAGCTCAAAGGAAATTCAAAAGCAAAAAACTAGGGCTCCTTTGAGCCTATACAATGAGAATAAGGAAACATGGTGTTTTGCTTTTGAATTTCCATTGAGCTCTCAAATGTACTACAATCACAATAATGTTGTCCTAACTTCCTTTTAGAATAACACAATTTGTTGGAAGCTCAATTGCTACTTCCATTACAAGATAAAAAAGAATTGATTTTGTAGTGCAAACAAAGTCAAATTCCTATAGAATCATTCTATTTCAAAAAGAAAGAAAGGACAACATCACTGTGGTTATAATGGATTTGAAAGCTCAAAGGAAATTTAAAAGCAAAACACCATGGTTCCTCATTCTCATGGTCTACAATATAAAGAACCATAGTGTTTTGCTTTTGAATTTCTTTTAAGCTTCAAGTGCACTACAACCATAGTGATGTTGTCCTAGCTTCCTTTCTAAATAGCATGATTTTATAGGAGTTCAGTTATTACTTGCATTATAGAATCAATTCCCTCATGATCCTACAACAAAAGTAGTTGTCAAACTCTTATGGAATTGTGCTATTCAAAAAGGAAGCAAGGGCAACATCATTGTCATTGTAGTGGATTTGAAAGCTTAAATGAAATTCAAAAGCAAAATACCATTGTTCTTATATTGTAAGCTATATAATGAAGAAACATGGTGTTTCACTTTTGAATTTCCTTTGAGGTTTCAAATCCACTACAACCACACCAATGTTATCTTTGGTTCCTTTTTTAATAGCACAATTCCGTAGGAGTTTAGTTGCTACTTACACTGCAAGATCAATTCTCTCTTGATCCTGCAATGGAAGCAATTATTGAACTCCTATGGAATTGTACCATTCAAAAAAGAAACAAGAACAACATCACTGTGGTTATAATGGATTTGGAAGTTCAAAGGAAATTCAAAAGCAAAATACAACGGTTCCTTATTCTCATTATACGGTCTACAATATAAGGAATCCTAGTGTTTTGCTTTTGAATTTCCTTTGAGCTTTCAATTACACTACAATCACAATGATGTAGTCTTTGCTTTTTTCCTAAATAGAACAATTCATTGGCAATTTGGCTATTGCTTTTATTGTAGGATCAATTCTCTCTCCCTTCATAGAGGGAAGTGATATGCCATTCTTTTTATGCTAAAGTATTCTCTTCCAAGAGATTCCCACACCTCTTCATTAGTCATCACATCCCATACCCATTGCTTACTAAAGTAGGGCATTCATCATCTTTTGTCTAAGGAGAAACTATTTTGAAAATTCAACACCTTTCCTAAGCCATTGATCATTGCAATCTTTCACCTTCAACCAAATTCTAATTTTCCAATTCGTCATCTTTTAACCCTTAAAATCATTGATCTACCATTGTTGGTTGAGTTTTTAGCATCACTCTAGAGTTTGTAAAACAACCTGATGTTTCTAGGAAAACTCCACCACCATTTTCCATTCTTCCATGTGGGTTGAAATTGGGATCCCCCACAAATCATTTGAGAACATCTCATTCACTAACACATGCGATAAATCAAAAAACATCTACAAATATTTCTTGATCATTCATCTTCGTCTTTGCCTTCAGCTGCTTATATGTTCACCATTTTCTACCATCTAATTTCCAACTTGAGCAAACAATTCACACAACCACTATAATCAATCTAACTAGTCTAATCTTTAATCTAATAACTTCCAAAAATATCAATCTCCTTCAAAGCACATCGTGTTCTTCAACAAAATTTTTGATCTAACTCACAAGTAATTAGATCTAGATAAAGAAACATTAATCTAGATGTTGCATACCATGATTCACTATTTCAACAATATATTATAGTTGATTTACATTAATATCATCCAAAATTGAACCAGATCTAGGAAAAGAGAAAATCTCACCTCAAAACACACCAATATGCTTCTTCAATTTGCATTCATGTGAATCCAAAATTTTAATCTATTATCTTTGGTCCCAATCAATGAGCTGTAATAGCTTTGATACCACTTATTACAGAAAGTTAAACAAAATGCATCCCCTGCATATCAAACATGCAATATTAGAAACACACACACACACACATTTCTATAGCAGATTTAAGAAGTTTGGGCCAATTTAATATCCTACGTCTCTAAAGTCTCTCCATTTTCTTTTCTTCAACAAAACTTCCAATCTAACTCACAAATGCTCAAATCTAAATACAGAAACAGAAATCTACACTTTGCAAATCTACATAGATCCACTACTAGATTTCTCGATTGACATAAAATAAGGAAATTGTTGAATATACAAAGATTGCTAAAAATGTTTTACTTAGTATACATAGATAAATAGAAAGGATTCATACCCTTAAGAGTCGATATATCCAGCCGCACGTAGTGAGCATGCGCCAAGAAATTAATGAATACAAGGAAACCCTTCGGGTCCTTTTTATAGAGTATTTACAGCAACTACTGTTAAGCCTGAAACAGAAATATCTTCTATGCGGTTATTCAGGGATTTCCATAATTGCAAGATTTGTATGGTTATTCAAATATTCTTATGGTTATCCAGATTTACAAGGCCGTTCAGGTTGTTTGGGGTTGTTTTAACCGATGGTTGACTTGGGCTAATGACTTTTCTACAGAGGCCCGTGAGTCTTCGTCTTGAATTGGGCCAGCCTGTTGAGAATGTTTAACACTGGTTTGCTTGGCGTTCCTTGTTGAAGGCCTTCTTTCTGCCTTAATCTTAGCTGAATCTGAAAGTTCTCATTGAATTTATGACCCTGTAGAGACACTGAAAGGACTAGCGCACTTGTAAGGAGAATTGAACATTTTTCTCAGGCTAATGTTGCTTTACAATTAAATACAAATCAAATGGAACATAATATATTACGATAATGGTAACTTAATTAAAGAGAATGTTGGAGAATTGGGAATCAATCAAAGAGGTAATACTCATATATATTATGATAATAGATCTACAATTTACATGACCAAATATGAGTCAATTATTCTTAAGTTAACAGTGTGTAATTGTGAACTTGTTGTAGAACACTACAAAACTATAGAGCAAATAAAAGACATAGTTATAGACGTCCTACAAGTAAAAGAATATGAACAATTTAAGACGCTGATTGGAACCATAATAAATAACAATAAGAAAGTATATTAAGTGCCAAATTGTTGAGACTCTTAAAACTCTTTATTTTCTGGCTATATGTTGTTGGGAAAATCCTACATGTTGAAAAAGGAAATGATAAACTAATTACAAAAATGAAGACCAATTAAGATTCATATATTTATTTCATTTAATTGACATAGTAGAATAACTTCTTTTCTTTTAATTTTAACTGATTATTCACATGCAAATGATTTAATTTTTTTTTAACTATACTCTCATTTTTCGATTGCTTTTTTAAGTCAATGTTGAATACTAAACTGAATTTGTTTG
Source organism: Casuarina cunninghamiana (assembly GCA_028551485.1). Taxonomy (NCBI): domain Eukaryota; kingdom Viridiplantae; phylum Streptophyta; class Magnoliopsida; order Fagales; family Casuarinaceae; genus Casuarina; species Casuarina cunninghamiana. The sequence goes on along the minus strand of CM052367.1, from coordinate 22,116,122 downwards.
AGTTTTAAGCAGTATATTTTAATTGGCAGGAAAAAAATAAAAAGATTAGAAGGAAACAAAGAAAAAAAGAAACAGCTTCTTGAGTTATACTGCGCCTATTTAATTTGAAACTGCTATCGACTCATCTCCACTTCCCTCCATTGAAATGGACGCCGACCTCTCCTCCATTGCTCCATCATCTTCTGAACTTCCTCCAATGACCAAAGTTGCCATAGAATGCGATCGTGCATTGCGGTCTCTCGACCGCGAGGAAAACGCCGAAGCCCTGAAAATCTTGGAGTCCACCCTTTCCCTCCACTCAGCCTCCCCTTGATCCACGCCACTCGAAGCCTTGTTTACTATAAAATGGCGTCGCGGATCCACGACTGTACCAGTACGCGAGTAGAGCACCTCGTCAAGAGTTGGAGGTTTTGGAAATGCTTTTACTGCGGTGACAGATTTCTTACAGAGAAATCCATTGTTTCGCATATAATTCAAGCACATTTAGGTTCTATTTCCAGTCATTTACGGTCGATAATTCCAAATATAGCAGGCGAAGCGCACATTAAGAGAGTTGAAGACGGCGTTTGGAAGCCCGTGGAATCGTCGATATCCTTCTCGATGAGCGGGTGTTGCTAGCATAGACTTCTGACCTTAAAGATGATGCAAATGCAGTCGGCGATTTTGGTACTTGCCTGACACATTTGGACCCTAATGATGATGCTTTTCTCTATTGGTTATGGAAGCGTGATCATCCAATTCCATAACAATTACGGACATGGGAAAGTGTGAGAGAAGCTAACAGAAGTCATGGTGTTTCCTTTGACCTCTCAAATGAACTACAATCACAATGATATTGTCCTGGCTTTCTTTCTAAATAACATGATTCCATAGAAGTTCAACTATCATTTCCACTACAAGATCAAAAGCAAATTGATTCTACAGTGTACACAATAGCCAAACTCCTATGGAATCATGCTATTTAGAATGGAAACAAGGACAACATTATTCTTGTGGTAATGGATTTGAAAGCTCAAAGGAAATTCAAAATCAAAACATTATGGTTCCTCATTCTCATTGTATTGTCTGCAATATAAGTAATCATAATGTCTTGCTTTTGAATTTCTTTTGAGCTTTCAAACGTACTACAACCACATTGATATCACTCTTGCTTCCTTTTTGAATAACACAATTTTTTGGGAGTTCGGTTATTACTTCCATTTTAAGATCAAGGGGGAATTGATTCTGTAGCATATATAGTAATTGAACTCTCACATAATCGTGTTATTCAAAAAGGAAGCAAGGACATCATCACTATAATTATAGTGGATTTGAAAGTTCAAATAAAATTCAAAAGCAAAACACGATGGTTCTTCATTCTCACTAAATAGTCTACAATATGAAGAACTATGATGTTTTGCTTTTGAATTCCCTTTATGGTTTCAAATACATTACAATCATAATAATGTTATCCTTGCTTTCTTTCTGAATAGCACAATTCATTGGGAGTTTAGTTACTGTTTCTACTACAAGATTAACAAAGAATTGATTCTACTACATAAGCAATAGCAAAACCCCTATGGAATTATGTTGTTTAGAAATGAAGTGAGGACAACATCACTATGGTTGTAATGGATTTGAAAGCTCAAAGGAAATTCAAAAGCAAAAAACTAGGGCTCCTTTGAGCCTATACAATGAGAATAAGGAAACATGGCGTTTTGCTTTTGAATTTCCGTTGAGCTCTCAAATGTACTACAATCACAATAATGTTGTCCTAACTTCCTTTTTGAATAACACAATTTGTTGGAAGCTCAGCTGTTACTTCTACTACAAGATCAAAAAGGAATTGATTCTGCAGTGCAAGAAGTATTCAAATTCCTATAAAATCATTCTATTTCAAAAAGAAAGCAAGGACAATATCACTGTGGTTATAATGGATTTGAAAGCTTAAAGGAGATTCAAAAGCAAAACACCATGGTTCCTCATTCTCATGGTCTACAATATAAAGAACCATAGTGTTTTGCTTTTGAATTTCTTTTAAGCTTCAAATGCACTATAACTATAGTGATGTTGTCCTAGCTTCCTTTCTAAATAGCATGATTTTATAGGAGTTCAGTTATTACTTCCATTATAGAATCAATTCCCTCATGATCCTACAGCAAAAGTAGTTGTCAAACTCTTATGGAATTGTGCTATTCAGAAAGGAAGCAAGGACAACATCACTGTGATTGTAGTGGATTTGAAAGCTTAAAGGAAATTCAAAAGCGAAACACCATTGTTCCTTATATTGCAGGCTATATAATGAGAATGAAGAACCATGGTGTTTCACTTTTGAATTTCCTTTGAGGTTTCAAATCCACTACAACCACACCAATGTTATCTTTGGTTCCTTTTTTAATAGTACAATTTCGTAGGAGTTTAGTTGCTACTTACACTGCAAGATCAATTCTCTCTTGATCCTGCAATGGAAGCAACTATTGCACTCTTATGGAATTGTACCATTCAAAAAGGAAACAAGAACAACATAACTGTGGTTATAATGGATTTGAAAGCTCAAAAGAAATTCAAAAACAAAATACAACGGTTCCTTATTCTCATTGTACACTCTACAATATAAGGAATCCTAGTGTTTTGCTTTTGAATTTCCTTTGAGCTTTCAATTACACTACAATCACAATGATGTAGTCTTTGCTTTTTCCCTAAATAGAACAATTCATTGGCAATTTGGCTATTGCTTTTATTGTAGGATCAATTCTCTCTCCCTTCATAGAGGGAAGTGATATGCCATTCTTTTTATGCTAAAGTATTCTCTTCCAAGAGATTCCCACACCTCTTCATTGGTCATCACATCCCATACCTATTGCTAGCTAAAGTAAGGCATTCATCATCTTTTGTCTGAGGAGAAACTATTTTGAAAATTCAACACCTTTCCTAAGCCATTGATCATTGCAATCTTTCACATTCAACCAAATTCTAATTTTCCAATTCCTCATCTTTTTACCCTTAAAATCATTGATCTACCATTGTTGGTTGAGTTTTTAGCATCACTCTAGAGTTTGTGAAACAACCTGATGTTTCTAGGAAAACTCCACCACCATTTTCCATTCTTCCATGTGGGTTGAAATTGGGATCCCCCACAAATCATTCGAGAACATCTCATTCACTAACACATTCAATAAATCAAAAAACATCTACGAATAGTTCTTGATCATTCATCTTTGTCTTTGCCTTCAACTGCTTATATGTTCACCATATTCTACCATCTAATTTCCAACTTAAGCAAACAATTCACATAACCACTATAATCAATCTAACTAGTCTAATCTAATCTTCAATCTAATAACTTCTAAAAATATCAATCTCTTTTAGAGCACATTGTGTTCTTCAACAAATTTTTTGATCTAACTCACAAGTAATTAGATCTAGATAAAGAAACATTAATCTAGATGTTACATACCATGATTCACTATTTCAACAATATATTCTAGTTGATTTACGTTAATATCATCCAAAAATGAGCCAAATCTAAAAAAAAAAAGAAAATCTCACCTCAAAACAGACCAATATGCTTCTTCAATTTGCATTCATGTGAATCCAAAATTTTAATCTATTATCTTTGGTCCCAATCAATGAGCTCTAATAGCTTTGACCCCACTTATTACAGAAAATTAAACAAATTGCATCCCTCGCATATCAAACATGCAACATTAGAAACACATACACACATCTCTATAGCAGATTTAAGGAGTTTGGACCAATTTAATATCCTACATCTCTAAAGTCTCTCCATTTTCTTTTTTTCAACAAAACTTCCAATCTAACTCACAAATGCTCAAATCTAAATAAAGAAACAGAAATTTACACTTTGCAAATCTACATAGATCCACTACTAGATTTCTCGATTGACATAAAATAAGGCAATAGTTGAATATACAAAGATTGCTAAAAATGTTTAACTTAGTATACATAGATAAATAGAAGGATTCATACCCTTAAGAGTCGATATATCCAGCCGCACGTAGTCAAAGAGCATGCGCTCTGCAAGAAACTTTCACCAGCTTTCATTAATGAATGTCAAACTCAATCACAAAAGATGTTCTGGTAAATAAACTTTGATGAAATTGAGAATTGAAATTAATGAATACCTTCGAGTCCTTTTTATAGAGTATTTACAGCAACTATTGTTAAGCCTGAAACAGAAATATCTTCTATGCGGTTATTCAGGGATTTCTATAACTGCAAGACATATATGGTTATTCAAATATTCTTATGGTTATCCAGATTTACAAGGCCGTTCAGGTTGTTTGGGTTGTTTTAACGGATGGTTGACTTGGGCTGATGACTTTACTACAGAGGCCCGTGAGTCTTCATCTTGAATTGGGCCAGCCTGTTGAGAATGTCTAACACTGGTTTGCTTGGTGTTCTTTGTTGAAGGCCTTCTTTCTGCCTCAAATCTTAGCTGAATCTGAAAGTTCTCATTGAAATTATGACCCTGTAGAGACTGAAAGGACTTGCACACTTGTAAGGAGAATTGAACATTTATCTCGGCTAATGTTGCTTTACAATTTTAATAGTTTTCGCTTTCAAAATTTTTGTAAAAGTCCTCCTTACTAGTTGATATGGAGGAGTGGATCTAGTCTCAAAAGTACTGGACTGAACCAAATGAATACTTTTAATTTTTTAATTTATTTTTCTAGAGCAAGTTTTAAATACAAATAAAATGGAACATAGAAAAAGGAAAAAACTCAATTCAATCCCCCTTTCTTGGGTTAATCTATTTAAAATAACAACTTTGAGTTGATATGAAAGATCAGTAAGTTTGATGAAGCAAGCATACAACAATTTGTCTTTATTTGCTATATTGATTTCCAATTGTCAAGGATAAAAAATATGTTGTTAAAGAATTGAGATCCATATACAATAAATGTAATTCTTTATTTGAGTTAGTCTTGAAGTTATGTTTTAAGCTTTCTTACACCAATTGTCATTATAATATCAATAGATTTTTAACAGTGGTTGTGAAACAAATGCGTTTCTCAAATAACCCAAAATGTAGATCTTAGAAAGTTACTTAATATGACTAGCCTTGCCAACATTAGAATTGTTTTAAAGTTAAAAATATGTCACCCTAATATATTACGATAATGGTAACTTAATTAAAGAGAATGTTGGAGAAATGGGAATCAATCAAAGAGGTAATACTCATATATGTTATGATAATAGATGTACTATTTACATGACCAAATATGTGTCTATTATTCTTAAGTTAACATCTGTAATTGTGAGATTGTTGTAGAACACTACAAAACTATAGAGCAAATAGAAGACATAGTTATAGAGGTCCTACAAGCAAAAGAATATGAACAATTTAAGAGGCTGATTGGAACCATAATGAATAACAATAAGGAAGTATATTAAGTATCAAATTGTTGAGACTCTTAAAACTCTTTATTTACAGGCTTTGTTATTGGGAAAATCCTGCATGTTGAAAAAGGAGATGATAAACTAATTACAAAAATAAAGACCAATTAAGATTCATATATTTATTTCATTTAATTGACATAGTAGAATAACTTCTTTTCTTTTAATTTTAACTGATTATTCACATGCAAATGATTTAAATTTTTTTTAACTATACTCTCATTTTTCGATATCTTTTTTAAGTCAATGTTGAATACTAAACTGAATTTGTATGAGTTTTAAGCAGTATATTTTAATTGGCAGGAAAAAAATAAAAAGATTGGAAAGAAACAAAGAAAAAAAGAAACAGCTTCTTGAGTTATACTGCGCCTATTTAATTTGAAACTGCTGTCGACTTATCTCCACTTCCCTCCATTGAAATGGACGCCGACCTCTCCTCCATTGCTCCATCATCTTCTGAACTTCCTCCAATGACCAAAGTTGCCATAGAATGCGATCGTGCATTGCGGTCTCTCGACCGCGAGGAAAACGCCGAAGCCCTGCAAATCTTGGAGTCCACCCTTTCCCTCCACTCAGCCTCCCCTTGATCCACGCCACTCGAAGCCTTGTTTACTATAAAATGGCGTCGCGGATCCACGACTGTACCAGTACGCGAGTAGAGCACCTCGTCAAGAGTTGGAGGTTTTGGAAATGCTTTTACTGCGGTGACAGATTTCTTACAGAGAAATCCATTGTTTCGCATATAATTCAAGCCCATTTAGGTTCTAATTTCCAGTCATTTACGGTCGATAATTCCAAATATAGCAGGCGAAGCGCACATTAAGAGAGTTGAAGACGGCGTTTGGAAGCCCGTGGAATCGTCGATATCCTTCTCGATGAGCGGGTGTTGCTAGCATAGACTTCTGACCTTAAAGATGATGCAAATGCAGTCGGCGATTTTGGTACTTGCCTGACACATTTGGACCCTAATGACGATACTTTTCTCTATTGGTTATGGAAGCGTGATCATCCAATTCCAGAACGATTACGGACATGGGAAAGTGTGAGAGAAGCTGGCAGAAGTCAGGGACTGGAGTTGTATAAAATACTTGAAGCAGAGATTCATCGTGTGCAGAAGCTTTTTGAGATGAAACTCCAGTTTTCAAGGTACGAGAAAGCATTTAAAGAGGTTGAAAAGATGTACTTAAAAGTGAGGAAAACAAGGTTAGAAGGCCTTCCACGGAGTTACTTGGGCATGCTGGTGAAGCGGTGGTCGGACATTAAGGCTGAGGGTGAAGCTGTGGAGGACATTAGAAGCTTGGAATTGGATGTCATATGGAGCATTTTGAAAGAAGCAAAGGGAGACACTGAAATAGAGACGGAATTCAATCGGCAGAGCCAACGCCTGGATCAACAGGTGGGTAAAACATCTAAAAAATTTAAGGTTGATTCCTTCTTGTTCGTGCTTGACCTCACAATGCAAGTTTTACAGCTTTTACTACTCGATGTGTTAATTCTTGCAATGGATATTGCCATGCGGGTTACGTTTGAGACCCTTAAGAAGTTGTGTGTTTATGATTATCGGTTCATTGTGGTGCCCATGTTGCAGTCCTTCGTGCAGGTTTGTGTTGTTTACTTCAAAGTTTTAGGGCTTTCTATAGCTTCTGTGCTGAATGGTTTCATTGAATCTCTGTTTTCTAAAGACGCCTGCAGGATATGGTCCAAGAATATGAACGTTTAAGACGGGGAAAAGCAGTTGTTAGTCTCTTCTTACTCATTTTTCTCTGTTTCTTTCTGTTGTGTTCAGAATCAATGTTCTCCTTACTAAGTTCCTATTTAAGTTGATGTCATCTTCTCCTTCAGTTGTGTTCCTGATAAGTCTCATTCTCGTGGTGGTAACGGCTGACCTGAGACAAATGGACGACCTAAAGAGGCGGAAAGCCAAAACAGAGAAGCGGTCGGAATCCTAAAAACGCACTAGCGCTCTGCAAAGCTTGAAGCACCTGAAGCTGATTAGCATTCTGAAGCAGCTTATTTCTGGAAGACGATACTGCATTAGAGCTTGCTTCATCCTGTAAATTCGCGAAACTATGTGAAACATACTAAAAGAATTGATGAAAAATAAAACTGAAATTCAATGATCATCCCTTGCTATACTTAGTTTGAAATAAAGTTGGTCGACGTCCCAAGTCCCTCCGACAAAATGACACACCCGCATGCCACAGCTACTCCTTCGGCGTAGGGTCTATAGAAATTGTTGAAGGGAAGAAATTTGAAAGAGATTGAGAAAAAGAAAAAAAGAGGATGCCATGTTGCTTTGAAAAAGGCCATCTTCCTTAGAAGAGAATTTGTGTGATTAAGGATGAAAGATGTTGATTCTTTTCAGGATTATTGTGCTCATGCAAATGAAGTAGCCAATCAAATGAGGAGGTTGGGAGAGAAAATCTAGAGCAAATGAATTGTTGAAAAACTACTGCTTTGTCTAAGAGAAAAATTTAATGCCAAAGCTACTGCACTTAAGAAGGTCGGAAACATAGTTGAGATTCACATTCCAGCAAGCTTCAAGCTGATATGAAAGGTCAGCAAGTTTGGTGAAGTGGACACCAATTTCTTATAGCGATACACAATTGCCAGAGGATGAAAGTTTATGTCAAAGAGATAAGATCTCTAGATTATAAATGTGGGCCTTGTTTGAGTTAGTTTTTAGGTCAGATTTTTTAGCTTTCTTACATGAATCAATATCATAAGTATGACTCATAAAATAAATAGATATGTAAAAGCACTCATGGAAAAGGTGAGCCTTTTAAATAACCCAAAATATGTTTCCTAGCAAATTAATTAACATGATTTGCTTTGCCAAAATTAAAATTGCTTTGGAGTTAAAAATATGCTAATTTGAGTATAGGGAATGTTGGTGAAATGAGAATTGATCAAGAAAGTACTACCCTAGTATATTAGAGCCATACCCCATGCATAACTAATGATATGGGCTTTAAATGGCCTTGATTAATTTAGATCCATGCGTCCTTCTATGGAGGGTGATGACAGCAAACAGCCATAGAAGCTCTCTTGTGGGCGTGGCGTACAAGGAAATGTATGTAGGTTGAGCACTTGTCTCGCCTAGCCCACCCATCACACATTGAGGCACCCATGCATTAACAAACCACTCTTCTTGCTTTGTGCCTTCAAATTTGAGTGGGAGTCAGCTTAATGCTTCACCATTTCCATGACCTCCTCAAACTTTAACTTATCTCGAGCTATGCCATCCAAGCAAAAAAGGTCACATGGCTCCTCACTAATCTAGCCTAGGGCCTGATGGCTTAATGAATATAGGCCTTTTCTAACCTTTTATTAGGCCTTTTAGTAGCCTTCTTATTGGCGTGGAGTGTATGGACATGTGGGCTAGGCATTCACCTTGCTTAGCCCACCCACTAAGCGTTAGGACAACCATGTGTGACCAAAATCCTTGACACTCTTCACACATGGTGACTTCTAGGTTCAGGGAAAGTTTGCTTAACGGTGGACCAATCCCATGGCCTCTTCAAACCATAACTTTTCTAGGTTATGGCATTCCAACAAAAGGGGTGTTACGACTCGTATAGATTAGGCCTTAGGGTCCCTTTATATTGGTGAGTTTGGGTCATCCTTTTTCATTGTTTATATGGCCTTTTAGTTTTCTACAATTCATAGAACAATAAATTGAGAAAAGACTTATGAATATACTAGTTACAAGAAAAGATCTTATGATAGTCAATATTGGCCCTCATAACCTATTAATGCAAGTGTTTTTTGACTCATTGTGTTCAGTGAAATTCTACATGTAAGTGTACATGTCGAACAAGTAATATAATGATGAGTACAGATATCGTCCCACGAAGACTGATGTTTACTAAACTAATTAATTACTAATGGTGAACAACTCCTAGAATTTATCTAGCTAACCAGAATGGTAAATTGTGAATTTAATAACTAAATTTAATCTAAACTTGATTAACGAAGATGCTAGAGCGTCCGATTTCACCTAATTACTAAGTACAAATGTCGATCATCCATGCTTGGAAGATTAATTCTACTCATGTGATGGCTGAATTTCTTAACTTATTCACTATTCTATGTCTAGGTATAGCGAACCTACTTAGTTTATCAATTCACTGTGAGTCTACATATGAATTAAATAAACTAAGTGTATTAAGATATGTGAATATTCCAGTTTGCACCTAAAGCCACACAAATCATATGGTATATGTCTATCCATATTAATCTATGGTTGCATATTACATGAAGCAACTGCATGCTATCTCCTGTCGGTTTCAAACATGCAAATCATATCATTTAAGTAGTAGCTAGTCACCTAAATGCATTAAGATCAGTAACATGCAACTTCACGTTCATAAAATATCTCACAAAATATAAATAATCATAACATTCTTACTTCATAATCAAGTTACATCGTAGCTCTAACAAACTAAACTAAAATAACATATTTACACAAACTAAATAAGTGCAAAAACATGAACAAAACATTCTGGAATTTAAAAACATTAAAGCTATCACCAAATGTCTTCAAATCACAAAATAAATTGCACAAATTTGCACATTAGGGAGAGGAGAGGAGCTGTCAGAAAAACGAAAGAAAAAGGAGCTGCTACGCGCTGCCAAGCGCCTCCACCATGCACAGGCCAGTCGTCGGTCACGCACCGATCACGCGCCGCCATGTGCCACCGTCGATCTGCACAAAATGCTTTAGGTCTACTCGAAAATCTACACAGAGTGCTCAGATCTACCTTTTGGCCACCAAATCTGGAGAAAATAAACAAGATTTAACTATTTCCGTGTGAGTTTTCACCCACTACCGGAAAACACCAGAACTAACAACAAACAGCTGGTAAATGTGTTAGAAGAAAGTCCATACGGCGTTCACACGTTCTGGACTTCTCTTTCGATGGAAAATAATGTTGGACGGACTTTCTCTCTCTTGGGTCGGTCGGCTTTCACATGACCGCCCCTTTTTCTTCGTGACCTTTTTCTTTCTCTCCTTTTTACTTTTCTCCCTCGTGTTCTACCTCCTTGCGTAATAACAATTACCTGATTTCCTATATAAGACACTTTTGTTTAGCCCCGATAATTGTCACTTGCGTTGCCCGACAACCCACTAATTTCTCCTTTCTCTCTCTTTTACATAATAGCCTAATGGGCCCCACGTGTTTCCTTCTTTCTTTTCACAATTCACTCGTTCGTTCCTTTGTTTCTTTTTCTCTTTCCTCACGTGGGTCTCTCTTTTGACTCATCATTTTCTTCTCCTTGCTTCTCACATGCTTCATAAATAAATCATGAACATTGATAGCCTTCTTTTGCATGATTTATTACTTCTTTTTCTCATTTTTCTTCTATTTTAGGTTTAATGCATAAAATAACAAAATATACATAAATATAATTGAATACAAATATAATTTAATAAAAACTATATGAAACATTACCTAAAATACTACTAATAACTCTATAAAATATAAAGTTATCAACACCCTCAAACTTAACATTTTGCTCGTCCTCGAGCAAAAGCTCTAAACAATACATTATGACAACATAAAAAAAAATATTTACACACAAAAAGCACAAGAAATTACACATAAAAAGCACTAAACAACATATTCTAACAACACCACCAATCACTCAATGATATTCTCCTATACCCCCAAACTTAACATTTTGCTCGTCCTCGAACAAAAGAACGAAACAACACATACAACCAATCCTTCCATGATATTCTCCCATAATTGCTCAACTTAGCAATTTAAAGAAAAATATAACTTTCATCCAAACAATGCAATTGGTTTATAAGGTAAGATAGACTCTTAACTATGTCAACCACGTGTGTGTGTGTAAATCTGCATTTTTTCTCAATTGCATGCACTCCTATAGATTCACATTAATATGCAAGCTCTCAAAATCTTTGACCAAATCTCATAAGTTTGCTTTTCATTCCTCTCTCCACTAATATAAGTCAATCATCTAACTAAGAATCAATAGGACTTTCATAAGCTTGTAATGTAAGGCTGGGTTAAGGGTAAGATGGAAGTCATTTAAGCTCAAATAACCCATGAACACATTACTTTCTAGGATCTCATCAAAACTCTAGCCCCTCTCTACCTTTTTACTCCATGAAGAAAATCTTTCTACCACCACTTAGTCTCATTCTTTCTTGTCCAATCATACTTTGACAATATCCAAAAGCCATCATGTATGCAATGACAAAGCAAAAACAAAAGCATTTACACATATAACCACCTCAATCCTCTCTTATCAATGATATTCAATAATAATGCTCAACAATCTCTTTTAGAGAACTATGTGGCTTGAATCTAACAAAAGATAATGTGATTATTTCATCCTAAAGCAAATGCATCTTTTTTTTCGGTTTTTTTTTTTCATTTACATTTGCATTTACAAGTTGTACCACACAATTATTGCAATTAATCATACTACATCCTTCCTCTCGACTTCTCTTATGCTTAAATAAACTTCTACACACCAGAAGTCAATATGTTCCTAGGAATAGGACAATAAGACAAATTGATCCAAAGGCTCATAGATATATGCAAGTGTCATTCAACAAAATTAAAATAAGAACAAGGCTTAGCGGGATGACCAGGGATAAGTAAATAAGGTTAGCTTGAAAGGCTCAATCGATCCAAAGATGGCCTAAATCATTTTCTTAGTTAGATGCAACCTAGGATTTCGCCTCAAGAGGAACTCAAGCAAATTCTAAGATCCAGGTGAGATCTAAGAAAATCACACACTTCACATGAATGTTCTCTAAAGATACACACAATTTCAAGAAAATGCAGACTTTTAGTGCTCAATAAGTGAATCAACATAATTAGAATCACACTTACATCATACCACAATTGTAAGTTTGAATAAAATCTACATCTCCCTAAGAATAGCCAAGAATTCACAATAAAGAATTCAATCATAGAAATCATGGTCCAACACAAGAAAAAGATTTTACACAAAAAAATAGACTTTCTAACACAACTTTTAACACAAAACATTTCCAGCACAACAAACACAACAAAAAGCACTTTCAATACACTCCCAATGCAACAACAACTTCCACTACACACAACCTCCAACATAACCCAACAAAACAGCTCATTTCCAACAATAGCAGCACCCCCAAACTTAAATGAAGCATTTTCCTCAATGATAAAAGAAAGTAAAGCAATAGTAAGGAAGGAACAAGGAAAACTCCCTTGATTGCAGGTTGTCAAAATGGAATGTGATGAGCATATGGTGATAGCCTCCTAGCCAAAAGATTAAGAAAATGATGCTTGGGTTGCCTCCCAAGAAGCACTTGCTTTATAGTTTTCAGCCAAACTATCCTCCACATTGCTCAAGGAGGATGAAACTCCAATAGTTTCGGAAACAGTTTGTGTCGTTTGATGGTTGAGGATTCTTCAATAAGCACAACTGTCTCATATACTTCCAGCTTCCTTTTGTTCTCCAGTATCTCTTTCAACAATTCTGCACAACTAGATATTTGAACTGGAGTATCTGCAAAAGGAATGTTAATGTGCAGTTTTAAAGATATATCAAGAAATTCCAAAAACTACTTATCTTTTATGCGTTGCTGGAATCTTTGGGGAGATGGAGTTGGAGGCATAAAGGGCAAAGGATTTTCTGGAACAAGGTTGCTCCTAGGTGTCTCCTCAAGTTGTATGCTGACATCTTTATCATTATCTTTGAAAATTTCCTTGTCAACATCAACTTCTACTACTTGTTTGCCACATGTTGGGGTTATTGCTTCTACGGTATCTTTAAGACTTTTCTCTATATCACTAGGCAAAGGACCCTTTTGATTCTCTGAGATCATACTAATGAGTTGACTCATCTGCACCTCTAATTTTTGAATTGAAGCTTCTTGTCTCTGAAAACTCGCTTCTTGATCATGAAATTTTGCTTCAGTCCTCTCTATAAAGTTTTGGGTGATGATGGCCAATTTGGTAATTGTGTCTTCCCAATTAGGCTTCTCCTCTTCTGTTTGCTCAAATGTTGGATGCGGTCTCATCTCATTTGGATTACTCCATGAAAGATTTTAATGGTTGTGCCATCCCGAATTGTACACATTGGAGTAAAGATCATTGTTTAACCTGCTAGGAATCCCAACAAAATTAGCATAATCATTATATTGACCATAAGGGTTACCTACTTGACATTTCGTGCTCTCATGTGCTCCACCACAAAATTCACATGCTCTACTTTGATGTCTCACAACTGGAATACTTAGGTTGTCTATCTTCTTATCGAGCACTTCCAATTGTGCATACATTATGGTGAAGATATCTACTTCATGGACTCTACTTGCTTGATGCATTGGTAGTCTCTCAGTAGACCATTGATAGTTATCAAATGCCATTTCCTCTAGGAAGTTAAATGCCTCTTCAGGTGTTTTGCTATGTAAGTCCCCTCCTGCAACTGTATCAATTACAAAATGGAGATTTATACTACACCCATCATAGAAAGTTTGTACCTGTAGTCATATGGGTAGTCCATGATGTGGACATCTCCTCAGAAGTTCCTTGAATCTTTCCCAAGCTTCATACAATAATTCATTATTCATCTACTCAAAAGTGAAAATATCAGCAATTTAGCAGATCTTGCAAAAGGAAAGAACTTACCAAGAAATTTCTGAGCTAAATCATCCCATGTAGTAATTAATCCTGCAGGAAGTGAAGAGAACCAATCTTTAGCTGTATCTCTAAGAGAAAATGGAAATAGTTTTAACATGATAACATCTTCTGTGACTCCATGATCTCTAATCACGTCACAAAATTCAAGGAATGCTTCAATGTGAGCATTTGGATTCTCATTTGGTAGCCCACTATATTGCACAGATCTTTGAAGCATCTTGATGTGCACATGCTTGATCTCAAAGTAGTATGCCTGAATTGCAGGCCTCTGAAAGCTTGTTATGGCATTCCAAAATGATGGTGCATAATCTTTTAGGAGTTTATGTGTACCATCATTTTCCCCCATCTTTCTTTTCTCTACAACAAAACACAATATTAAAAATAGAAATAAAATAAAAGCAACAAAAGTTAGATTAAACTGAGAAGCTATTCAGTATTAATATTAATCAGTAGTAAAACAACCAATCCCCAGCAACAGCGCCAAAAACTTGTTCGGTGAAATTCTACATACAAGTGTACATGTCGAATAAGTAATATAATAATGAGTATAAATATCATCCCACAAATATTGGTATTTGCTAAACTAATTAATTACTAATGGTGAACAACTCCTAGAATTTATCTAGCCAACCAGAATGGTAAATTGTGAATTTAATAACTAAATTTAATCTAAACTTGATTAACAAAGATGGTAGAGCGTCTGATTTCACCTAATTACTAAGTACAAATGTCGATCATCCATGCTTGCAAGATTAATTCTACTCATATGATGGCGGAATTTTCTAACTTATTCACTATTCTATGTCTAGGTATAGCGAACCTACTTAGCTTATCAATTCACTGTGAGTTTACATATGAATTAAATAAACTAAGTGCATTAAGATATGTGAATATTCCAGTTTGTACCTAAAGCCACACAAATCATATGGTATATGTCTATCCATATTAATCTATAGTTGCATATTACATGAAGTAACTGCATGCTATCTCCTGTCGGTCTCAAACATGCAAATCATATCATTTAAGTAGTAGCTAGTCACCCAAATGCATTAAGATCAGTAACATGCAACTTCACATTCATAAAATATCTCACAAAACATAAATAATCATAACATTCTTACTTCATAATCAAGTTACATCGTAGCTTTAACAAACTAAACTAAAATAACATATTTACACAAACTAAATAAGTGCAAAAACGTGAACAAAACATTCTGGAATTTAAAAACATTAAAGCTGTCACCAAATGTCTTCAAATCACAAAATAAATTGTACAAATCTGCACATTAGGGAGATGAGAGGAGCTGTCAGAAAAACGGAAGAAAAAGGAGCTGCTACGCACTGCCACGCGCTGGCCAGTCGCCAGTCACGCACCTATCACGGGCCGCCGTGTGCTGCCGTCAATCTGCACAAAATGCTTTAGGTCTACTCAAAAATCTACACAGAGTGCTCAGATCTACCTTTTGGCCGCCAAATATGGAGAAAATAAACAAGATCTAACTATTTCCGTGTGAGTTTTCACCCACCGCTGAAAAGCACC
The DNA here is from genome assembly GCA_028551485.1 of Casuarina cunninghamiana. NCBI lineage: Eukaryota > Viridiplantae > Streptophyta > Magnoliopsida > Fagales > Casuarinaceae > Casuarina > Casuarina cunninghamiana. The sequence goes on along the minus strand of CM052367.1, from coordinate 22,100,513 downwards.
AGAACTAACAACAGACCGCCGGTAAATGCGTTAGAAGAAAGTCCAGACAGCGTTCGCATGTTCTAGACTTCTCTTTCGCTGGAAAATAATGTTGGACAAAATTTTCTCTCTCCTGGGTCGGTCTGCTTTCGCACAACCGCCCCTTTTTGTTCGTGACCTCTTTCTTTCTCTCCTTTTTACTTTTCTCCCTCATGTTCTACCTCCTTGCGTAATAACAATTACCTGATTTCCTATATAAGACACTTCCGTTCAACCCCGATAATTGTCACTTGTGTTGCTCGACAACCCACTAATTTCTCCTTTCTCTCTCTTCTACATAATAGCCTAATGGGTCCCACGTGTTTCCTTCTTTCTTTTCATAATTCACCCGTTGGTTCCTTTGTTTCTTTTTCTCTTTCCTCACGTGGGTCTCTCTTTTGACTCGTCATTTTCTTCTCCTTGCTTCTCACATGCTTCATAAATAAATCATGAACATTGATAGCCTTCTTTTACATGATTTATTACTTCTTTTTCTCCTTTTTCTTCTATTTTGGGTTTCCTGCATAAAATAACAAAATATACATAAATATAATTGAATACAAATATAATTTAATAAAAACTATATCAAACATTACATAAAATACTACTAATAACTTTATAAAATATAGAATTATCACATTGTTACTTTGGATAGTGAAGATGGTTTTAACTATAAACCAATGAAATTATTTAAGGGATGGATAAATTGTAGAAAATCAAACAATTATACAATGTCTTCCTTATGTAACTTGTCAAGATTATTTGGTTACTATGTTCATAAAAGCAATAACTATAAATGGGTCAAAGTGTTTATGAAATATTCAAGAACCTAAGAGAGCTAGTTATATCAAAGTAGTAGCCTTCTTATTGGTGAAAGAAGTATGGACTTGCATATGTGCTAGGTACATGCTTCCCCTAGCCTTCCTGCCAAGCATTAGGGCACCCATGCATGACAAAAGGCTTGCGACTCATGCATGGCAACCTACAACATTAGCAGGAGTTAGCTTGATGATGCACTACTCCCATACCCTCCTCAAACCTTAACTTTATTTGGGTTAGGGCATCCTAGCAAAATGGGTCTCATGACTCGTTACAAATCTAGCCTCATGACCCTATAGTAGCCTTCTTGTGGGCATGAGGTGCACAAACATGCATGTCGACTAGGCACTTGCCTCACCCAGGCCTCCCATCGAGCATTAGGGCACAAAACATCATGGTTCCTTATTCTCATTGTATGGTCTACAATATGAGGAACCATGGTGTTTTGCTTTTAAATCTCCTTTAAGCTTTCAAATGCACTACAATCACACTGGTGTTGTTCTAGCTTCCTTTTTGAATAGCATGATTCTGTCGAAGTTCAACTATTGCTTCCACTATAAGATTAAGAAGGAATTTGTTCTACAGTGTAAGCAATTTCCAAACTCATATTGAATCATGCTATTTAGAAAGGAAGCAAGGACAACATCACTATGGTTGTAGTAGATATGAAAATTCAAAGGAAATTCAAAAGCAAAACACCATAGCTCTTCATTCTAATTGTACGATCTATAACTTAAGGAACTATGGTGCTTTGTTTTTGAATTTCCTTTAAGCTTTCAAATGTATTACAACCATAGTGATGTTATCCTTGTTTCCTTTTTAAATGGGATAATTTATTAGAAGTTTGGCTGCTGCTTCCAGTGTAGGATTAGGAAGGAATTGATTCTACAGTGCAAGTAGTAGCTAAACTCATACAAAATCAAGCTATTCTAAAAGGAAGCTAAGACAACGTCATTATGATTGTAATGGATTTGAAAGCTCAAAAAAACATCAAAAGCAAAACACAGTGGTTCCTTATTCTCATTGTACAAACTACAATATAAGGAATCATAGTGTTTTGCTTTTGAATTTCCTTTAAACTCTCAAATGCACTACAATCATAATGATGTTGTCCTTGCTTCTTTTCTGAATAATATGATTTTGTAGGAGTTCCAATACTTTTTCCCCCATAGGATAGAGAGGGAAATGATTCTACAATGTGAGCAATAGCTGAACTCTTATGGAATTATACAATTTAGAAAGGAAGCAAGGACAACATCATTGTGACTGTAGTGAATTTGAAAGCTTAAAGGAAATTCAAAAGAAAAACACCATGGTTCCTCATTCTCATTGTATGGTTTACAATAAAAAGAGCCATGGTGTTTTGCTTTTGAATTTCCTTTGAGCTCTCAAACGAACTACAATCACAATGATGTTGTCCTGGCTTTCTTTTTAAATAACATGATTGCATAGAATTTCAACTATCATTTCCACTACAAGATCAAAAGCAAATTGATTCTAAAGTGTACACAATTGCCAAACTCCGATGGAATCATGCTGTTCATAATGGAAACAAGGACAACATTATTGTGGTTGTAATAGATTTGAAAGCTTAAAGGAAATTCAAAATCAAAACATTATGGTTCCTCATTCTTATTGTATTGTCTACAATATAAGGAACCATAATGTCTTGCTTTTGAATTTCATTTGAGCTTTCAAACGTACTACAACCACATTGATATCACTCTTGCTTCCTTTTTGAATAACACAATTTTTTGGGAGTTCGGTAATTACTTCCATTTTAAGATCAAAAGGGAATTGATTCTGTAGCATATATAGTAATTGAACTCCCACATAATCGTGTTATTAAAAAAGGAAGCAAGGACATCATCACTATAATTATAATGGATTTGAAGGTTCAAATAAAATTCAAAAGCAAAACACGATGGTTCTTCATTCTCACTAAATAGTCCACAATATGAAGAACCATGGTGTTTTGCTTTTGAATTCCCTTTATGGTTTCAAATACACTACAATCATAATAATGTTATCCTTGCTTTCTTTCTGAATAGCACAATTCATTGGGAGTTTAGTTACTGTTTCTACTACAAGATTAACAAAGAATTGATTCTACTACATAAGCAATAGCCAAACCCTATGGAATTATGTTGTTTAGAAATGAAGTGAGGACAACATCACTATGGTTGTAATGGATTTGAAAGCTCAAAGGAAATTCAAAAGCAAAAAACTAGGGCTCTTCATATTATAAACCATACAATGAGAATAAGGAACCATGGCGTTTTGCTTTTGAATTTCCTTTGAGCTCTCAAATGTACTACAATCACAATAATGTTGTCCTAACTTCCTTTAAGAATAGCACAATTTTTTGGAAGCTCAGTTGCTACTTCCACTACAAGATAAAAAAAAAAATTGATTTTGTAGTGTAAGCAGTAGTCAAATTCCTATAGAATCATTTTATTTCAGAAAGAAAGCAAGGACAACATCACTGTGGTTATAATGAATTTGAAAGCTCAAAGGAGATTCAAAAGCAAAACACCATGGTTCCTCATTCTCATGGTCTACAATATAAGGAACCATAGTGTTTTGCTTTTGAATTTCTTTTAAGCTTCAAGTGCACTACAACCATAGTGATGTTGTCCTAGCTTCCTTTCTAAATAGCATGATTTTATAGGAGTTCAGTTATTACTTGCATTATAGATCAATTCCCTCATGATCCTACAACAAAAGTAGTTGTCAAACTCTTATGGAATTGTGCTATTTAGAAAGGAAGCAAGAGCAACATCATTGTGATTGTAGTGGATTTGAAAGCTTAAATGAAATTCAAAAGCAAAACACCATTGTTCCTTATATTGTAAGCTATGTAATGAGAATGAAGAACCATGGTATTTCACTTTTGAATTTCCTTTAGGCTTTCAAATCCACTACAACCACACCAATGTTATCTTTGGTTCCTTTTTTAATAGTACAATTTCGTAGGAGTTTAGTTGCTACTTACACTGCAAGATCAATTTTCTCTTGATCCTGCAATGGAAGCAACTGTTGAACTCCTATGGAATTGTACCATTCAAAAAGGAAACAAGAACAACATCACTGTGGTTATAATGGATTTGAAAGCTCAAAGGAAATTCAAAAGCAAAATACAATGGTTCCTTATTCTCATTGTATAGTCTACAATATAAGGAATCCTAGTGTTTTGCTTTTGAATTTTCTTTAAGCTTTCAATTACACTACAATCACAATGATGTAGTCTTTGCTTTTTTCCTAAATAGAACAATTCATTGGCAATTTGGCTATTGCTTTTACTATAGGATCAATTCTCTCTCCCTTCATAGAGGGAAGTGATATGCCATTGTTTTTATGTTAAAGTATTCTCTTCCAAGAGATTCCCACACCTCTTCATTGGTCATCACATCCCATACCCGTTGCTGGCTAAAGTAAGGCATTCATCATCCTTTGTCTAAGGAGAAACTATTTTGAAAATTCAACACCTTTCCTAAGCCATTGATCATTGCAATCTTTCACCTTCGACCAAATTCTAATTTTCAAATTCGTCATCTTTTAACCCTTAAAATCATTGATCTACCATTGTTGGTTGAGTTTTTAGCATCACTCTAGAGTTTGTAAAACAACCTGATGTTTCTAGGAAAACTCCACCACCATTTTCCATTCTTCCATGTGGATTGAAATTGGGATCCCCCATAAATCATTTAAGAACTTCTCATTCACTAACGCATGCAATAAATCAGAAAACATCTACAAATATTTCTTGATCATTCATCTTCGTCTTTGCCTTCAACTGCTTATATGTTCACCATTTTCTACCATCTAATTTCCAACTTGAGCAAACAATTCACATAACCACTATAATCAATCTAACTAGTCTAATCTTCAATCTAATAACTTCTAAAAATATCAATCTCCTTCAAAGCACATCGTGTTCTTCAACAAAATTTTTGATCTAACTCACAAGTAGTTAGATCTTGACAAAGAAACATTAATCTAGATGTTGCATACCATGATTCACTATTTCAACAATATACTTTAGTAGATTTACATTAATATCATCCAAAATTGAACCAAAACTAGGAAAAGAGAAAATCTCACCTCAAAACACACCAATATGCTTCTTCAATTTGCATTCATGTGAATCCAAAATTTTAATCTATTATCTTTGGTCCCAATCAATGAGTTGTAATGGCTTTGATACCACTTATTATAGAAAATTAAACAAATTGCATCCCCTGCATATCAAACATGCAACATTAGAAACACACACACACACATCTCTATAGCAGATTTAAGAAGTTTGGACCAATTTAATATCCTACGTCTCTAAAGTCTCTCCATTTTCTTTTCTTCAACAAAACTTCCAATCTAACTCATAAATGCTCAAATCTAAATACAGAAACAGAAATCTACACTTTGCAAATCTACATAGATCCACTACTAGATTTCTAGATTGACATAAAATAAGGCAATTATTGAATATACAAAGATTGCTAAAAATGTTTTACTTAGTATACATAGATAAATAGAAAGGATTCATACCCTTAAGAGTCGATATATCCAGCCGCACGTAGTCAAAGAGCATGCGCCAAGAAATTAATGAATACAAGGAAACCCTTCGAGTCCTTTTTATAGAGTATTTACCACAACTACTGTTAAGCCTGAAACAGAAATATCTTCTATGCGGCGGTTATTCAGGGATTTCCATAACTGCAAGATTTATATGGTTATTCAAATATTCTTATGGTTATCCAGATTTACAAGGCCGTTCATGTTGTTTGGGGTTGTTTTAACCGATGGTTGACTTGGGCTGATGACTTTTCTACAGAGGCCCGTGAGTCTTCATCTTGAATTGGGCCAGCCTGTTGAGAATGTTTAACACTGGTTTGCTTGGCGTTCCTTGTTGAAGGCCTTCTTTCTGCCTTAATCTTAGCTGAATCTGAAAGTTCTCATTGAATTTGTGACCCTGTAGAGACACTGAAAGGACTTGCACTTGTAAGGAGAATTGAACATTTATCTCGGGCTAATGTTGCTTTACAATTTCGGCCGAAACATTGTACCTTTTCATAGTTTTCGCTTTCAATTTTAGTAAAAGTCTTCCTTACTAGTTGATGAGGACGAGTGGATCTAGTCTCAAAAGTATGGGACTGAACCACATGAATATTTTTAATATTTTATTTATTTTTCTTGAGCAAATTTTAAATACAAATCAAATGGAACATAATATATTACTATAATGGTAACTTAATTAAAGAGAATGTTGGAGAAATGAGAATCATTCAAAGAGGTAATACTCATACATATTATGATAATAGATGTACTATTTACATGACCAAATATGAGTCTATTATTCTTAAGTTAACAGTGTGTAATTGTGAGATTGTTGTAGAGCACTACAAAACTATAGAGCAAATAGAAGACATAGTTATAGACGTCCTACAAGCAAAAGAATATGAAAAATTTAAGAGGCTGATTGGAACCATAATAAAGAACAATAAGGAAGTATATTAAGTGCCAAATTGTTGAGACTCTTAAAACTCTTCATTTTCAGGCTATATGTTGTTGGGAAGATCCTACATATTGAAAAAGGAAATGATAAACTAAATACAAAAACGAAGCCCAATTAAGATTCATATATTTATTTCATTTTCTAGTAGAATAACTTCTTTTTCTTTTAATTTTAATTGATTATTCACATGCAAATGATTTAAATTATTTTTAACTATACTGTCATTTTTCGATAGCTTTTTTAAGTCAATGTTGAATACTAAACTGAATTTGTATGAGTTTTAAGCAGTATATTTTAATTGGCAGGAAAAAAATAAAAAGATTAGAAAGAAACAAAGAAAAAAAGAAACAGCTTCTTGAGTTATATTTGAAAGTGCTATCGACTTATCTCCGCTTCCCTCCATTGAAATGGACCCCGACCTCTCCTCCATTGCTCCATCATCTTCTGAACTTCCTCCAATGACCAAAGTTGCCATAGAATGCGATTGTTCATTGCGGTCTCTCGACCGCGAGAAAAACGCCGAAGCCCTGCAAATCTTGGAGTCCACCCTTTCCCTCCACTCAGCCTCCCCCTTGATCCACGCCACTCGAAGCCTTGTTTGCTATAAAATGGCGTCGGGGATCCACGACTGTACCAATACGAGAGTAGAGCACCTCGTCAAGAGTTGGAGGTTTTGGAAATGCTTTTACTGCGGTGACAGTCATTTTCGGTCGATAATTCCAAATATAGCAGGCGAAGCGCACATTAAGAGAGTTGAAGACGGCGTTTGGAAGCCCATGGAATCGTCGTGGCCCGCCAACATCATGGAAGTGGACTCAAATATCCTTCTGCTTCAGGACAGTTGGCCGCTTTGTGACGACGGCAACCGCGAAGGACTCATTCAGGAAATTCGAGCAAAGCTGCTATTTTTCTTACGAAGTAGGTGCTTTGGATCCAACCATTTCCTAAAGCTGCAGCTGATGATAAAAGACTTGCTGCGGAACCATATTCCGCAACAAAAGAAGGTAGATAAAATGTTCACCATGAATCAATTCCCGTCAGTATGCCTTCTGGAGGTTCCGGAGCTTAAACGTGTTCTTGCATGGTTGGAAGATTTGGCAAGTGCTTTTGAATTGCCTTGTAGTGTTGAAACCCTTCCAGACGATCAGGACTTTTACCGTGACGTTCGAGACAGGGTCATTTTCAATACAGAATTCTCCGATATCCTTCTCGATGAGCGGGTGTTGCTAGCAGAGACTTCTGTCCTTAAAGATGATGCAAATGCAGTCGGCGATTTTGGTACTTGCCTGACGCATTTGGACCCTAATGATGATGCTTTTCTCTATTGGTTATGGAAGCGAGATCATCTAATTCCAGAACGATTACAGACATAGGAAAGTGTGAGAGAAGCTGGCAGAAGTCAAGGACTGGAGTTGTACAAAATACTTGAAGCCGAAGTTCATCATGTGGAGAAGCTTTTGAGATGAAACTCCAGTTTTCAAGGTACGAGAAAGCATTCGAAGAAGTTGAAAATATGTACTTAAAAGTGAGGAAAACAAGGTTAGAAGGCCTTCCACGAAGTTACTTGGGCATGCTGGTGGAGCGGTGGTCAGACATTAAGGCTGAGGGTGAACCTGTGGAGGACATTAGAAGCTTGAAGTTGGACGTCATATGGAGCATTTTGAAAGAAGCACAGGGAGACACTGAAATAGAGGAGGAATTCAATTGGCAGAGACAACGCCTGGATCAACAGGTGGGTAAAACATCTGCAAAATTTGACGTTGATTCCATCTTGTTCATGCTTGACCTCAAAATGCAAGTTTTGCAGCTTTTACTACTCGATGTGTTAATTCTTGCAATGAAAATTGCCGTGCCAGTTACGTTTGAGACCCTTAAGAAGTTGTGTGTTTATGATTATCGGTTCATTGTGGTGCCCATGTTGCAGTCCTTCGCCCAGGTTTGTGTTCTTTACTTCAAAGTTCTGGGGCCTTCTATAGATTCTGTGCTGAATGGTTTCATTGAATCGTTGTTTTCTAGAGACGCCTGGAGGATATGGTCCAAGAATATGAACGTTTAAGACGGGGAAAAGCAGTTGTTCGTCCCTCCTTACTCATTTTTCTCTGTTTCTTTCTGCTGTGTTCAGAATCAATGTTCTCCTTACTAAGTTCTTATTTAAGTCGATGTCATCTTCTCCTTCAGTTAGTTCCTGATAAGTCTCATTCTGGTGGTAGTAACGGCTGACCTGAGACAAATGGACGACCTAAAGAGGCGAAAAGCCAAAACAGAGAAGCGGTCGGAATCCTAAAAACGCACTAGCGCTCTGCAAAGCTTGAAGCACCTGAAGCTGATTAGCATTCTGAAGCAGCTTACTTCTGGAAGACGATACTGCATTAGAGCTTGCTTCATCCCGTAAATTTGCGAAACTATGTGAAACATACTAAAAGAATTGATGAAAAAATAAAACTGAAATTCAATGATCATCCCTTGCTATACTTAGTTTGAAATAAAGTTGGTCGACGTCCCGAGTCCCTCCGACAAAATGATACAGTCACATGCCATTGCTACTCCGTCGGCGTATGGTCTATAGAAATTGTTGAAGGGGAGAAATTTGAAAGAGATTAAGAAAAAAAAAAAGGGGATGCCGCTCTATAGCATTCAGTTGCTTTGTAAAAGGCCATCTTCCTTAGAAGAGAATTTGTGTAATTGAGGATGAAAGATGTTGACTCTTTTCAGGATTATTGTGCTCATGCAAATGAAGTAGCCAATCAAATGAGTAGGTTGGGAGAGAAAATCTAGAGCAAATGAATTGTGGAAAAACTACTGATTTGTCTAAGAGAAAAATTTAATGCCAAAGCTACTGCACTTAAGAAGGTCGGAAACATAGTTCAGATTTCACATACCAGCAGGCTTCAAGCTGATATGAAAGGTCAGCAAGTTTGGTGAAGTGGACACCAATTTTTTATAGCGATACACAATTGCCGAAGGATGAAAGTTTATGTCAAAGAGATAAGATCTCTAGATTATAATTGTGGGCCTTGTTTGAGTTAGTTTTTAGGTCAGGTTTTTGAGCTTTCTTACATGAATCAATATCATAAGTATGACTCATAAAATAAATAGATATGTAAAAGCACTCATGGAAAAGGTGAGCCTTTTAAATAACCCAAAATATGTATCTTAGCAAATTAATTAACATGATTTGCTTTGCCAAAATTAAAATTGCTTTGGAGTTAAAAATATGCTAATTTAAGTATAGGGAATGTTGGTGAAATGAGAATTGATCAAGAAAGTACTACCCTAGTATATTAGAGCCATACCCCATGCATAACTAATGATATGGGCTTTAAATGGCCTTGATTGATTTAGATCCATGCGTCCTTCTACGGAGGGTGATGGCAGCAAACAGCCATAAAAGCTCTCTTGTGGCCGTGGGGTGCGGGGAAATGTACGTAGGTTGGGCACTCATCTCGCCTAGCCCACCCATCACACATTGAGGCACCCATGCATTAACAAACCACTCCTCTTGCATTGTGCCTTCAAATTTGAGTGGGAGTCGGCTTAACGGCACACCACTTCCATGACCTCCTCAAACTTTAACTTATCTCAAGCTAGGCCATCCAAGCTAAAAAGGTCACATGGCTCGTCACAGATCTAGCCTAGGGCCTAATGGATTAGTGAATCTAGGCCTTTCTTTCACCTTTTATTAGGCCTTTTAGTAGCCTTCTTATAGGCGTGGAGCGTACGGACATGCATGTTGGCTAGGCATTCACCTTGCTTAGCCCACCCACTAAGCGTTAGGACAACCATGTGTGACCAAAATCCATGACACTCTTCACACATGGTGACTTCTAGGTTCAAGGAAAGTTTGCTTGACGGTGGATCAATCCCATGGCCTCTTCAAACCATAACTTCTCGTATAGATTAGGCCCTAGGGTCCCTCTATATTGGTGAGTTTGGTTCATCTTTTTTCATTGTTTATATGTCCTTTTAGTTTTCTACAATTCATGGAAAATAAATTGAGAAAATACTTATGAATATACTAGTTACAAGAAAAGATCTTATGATAGTCAATATTGGCCTTCATCACCCATCAATGCAAAGTGTTTTTTGACTTATTGTTACTTTGGATAGGGAAGATGTATTTAACTATGAACTAGTGAAGTTATTTAAGAGATGGATATATTGTAGAAAATAAAACAATTATACAATGTCTTCCTTATGTAACTTGTTGGCATTATTTAGTTACTATGTTCACAAAAGCAATAACTATAAATGGGCCAAAATGTTTATGAAATATTCAAAAACCTAAGAGAGCTAGTTATATCAAAGTAGTAACCTTCTTATGGGTGAGAGATGCGTGGACTTGCATATGGGCTGGGTACTTGCTTCTCCTAGTCTTCCTACTAAGTGTTTTGGGCACCCATGCATGACAAAAGGCTTGCGACTCCTCATGCATGGCAACCTACAACATTAGCAGGAGTTAGCTTGACTACTCCTATACCCTCCTCAAACCTTAACTTTACTTAGGTTAAGGCATCCTAGCAAAATAGGTCTCATGACTCGTTACAAATCCGGCCTCATGACCCTATAGTAGCCTTCTTATGGGCACGAAGTGCATAAACATGCATGTTAACTAGGCACTCGCCTCACCCAAGCCTCCCATCGAGCACTAGGGCACAAAACATCATGGTCCTCATTCTCATTGTAAGGTCTACAATATAAGGAACCATGATGTTTTGCTTTTAAATCTCCTTTGAGCTTTCAAATGCACTACAATCACATTAATGTTGTCCTAGCTTCCTTTATGAATAGCATGATTCTGCAAAAGTTCAACTATTGCTTCCATTATAGGATCAAAAGGGAATTTGTTCCATAGTGTAAGCAATTGACAAACTCATATTAAATCATGCTATTTAGAAAGGAAACAAGGACAACATCACTGTGGTTGTAGTAGATTTAAAAATTCAAAGGAAATTCAAAAGCAAAATACCATAGCTTTTCATTTTGATTGTACGATCTATAATATAAGGAACTATGGTGCTTTGTTTTTGAATTTCCTTTAAGCTTTCAAATGCACTACAACCATAGTGATGTTATCCTTGTTTCCTTTTTAAAATGGGATAATTTATAGCAGTTTCACTGCTGCTTCCATTGTAGGATAAAAAAAGAATTGATTCTACAGTGCAAGTAGTAGCCAAACTCATACTAAATCAACCTATTTTGAAAGGAAGCAAAGACAACATCATTATGATTGTAATGGATTTGAAAGCTCAAAGCAAATTCAAAAGCAAAGCATAGTTGTTCCTTATTCTCATTGTACAAACTACAATATAAGGAATCATGGTGTTTTGCTTTTGAATTTCCTTTAAGCTCTCAAATCCACTACAATCATAATGATGTTGTCCTTGCTTCTTTTTTGAATAATATGATTTTGTAGGAGTTAAAGTACTTCTTCCACTATAGGGTCAAGAGGGAAATGATTCTACAGTGTAAGCAATAGCTAAACTCTTATGGAATTATGCTATTAAGAAAGGAAGCAAGGACAACATCATTGTGATTGTAGTGGATTTGAAAGCTTAAAGGAAATTCAAAAGAAAAAACACCATGGTTCCTCATTCTCATTGTATGGTTTACAATAAAAGGAACCATGGCGTTTTGCTTTTGAATTTCTTTTGAGCTCTCAAATGCACTACAATCACAATGATGTTGTCCTAGCTTTCCTTCTAAATAACATGATTTCATAGAAGTTCAACTACCATTTCCACTACATGAACAAAAGCGAATTGATTTTACAGTGTGCACAATAGCCAAACTCCTATGGAATCATGCTATTCAGAATGGAAACAAGGACAACATTATTATGGTTGTAATGGATTTGACAGCTTAAAGGAAATTCAAAAGTAAAACATTATGGTTCCTCATTCTCATTGTATTGTCTACAATATAAGGAACTATAATGTCTTGCTTTCGAATTTCTTTTGAGCTTTCAAACACACTACAACCACATTGATATCACTCTTGCTTCCTTTTTGAATAACACAATTTTTTGGGAGTTCAGTTGTTACTTCCATTTTAAGATAAGGAGGGAATTGATTTTGTAGCATAAATAGTAATTGAACTCCTATATAATCGTGCTATTCAAAAAGGAAGCAAGGACATCATTACTATAATTATAGTGGATTTGAAAGTTCAAATAAAATTCAAAAGCAAAACACGATGGTTCTTCATTCTCACTAAATAGTCTACAATATGAAGAACCATAGTTTTTTACTTTTGAATTTCCTTTATGGTTTCAAATACACTACAATCATAATAATGTTGTCCTTGCTTTCTTTTTGAATAGCACAATTCATTGGGAGTTTAGTTACTATTTCTATTACAAGATTAACAAAGAATTGATTCTACTACATAAGCAATAGTTAAACCCCTATGGAATTATGTTGTTCAAAAATGAAGTGAGGACAACATCACTATGGTTGTAATGGATTTGAAAGCTCAAAGGAAATTCAAAAGCAAAAAACTAGGGCTCCTTTGAGCCCATACAATGAGAATAAGGAAACATGGCGTTTTGCTTTTGAATTTCCATTGAGCTCTCAAATGTACTACAATCACAATAATGTTGTCCTAACTTTCTTTTAGAATAACACAATTTGTTGGAAGCTCAGTTGCTACTTCCATTACAAGATAAAAAAGAATTGATTTTGTAGTGTAAACAATAGTCAAATTCCTATAGAATCATTCTATTTCAAAAAGAAAGAAAGGACAACATCACTGTGGTTATAATGGATTTGAAAGCTCAAAGGAGATTCAAAAGCAAAACACCATGGTTCCTCATTCTCATGGTCTACAATATAAAGAACCATAGTGTTTTGCTCTTGAATTTCTTTTAAGCTTCAAGTGCATTACAACCATAGTGATGTTGTCCTAACTTCCTTTCTAAATAGCATGATTTTATAAGAGTTTAGTTATTACTTGCATTATAGAATCAATTCCCTCATGATCCTACAACAAAAGTAGTTGTCAAACTCTTATGGAATTGTGTTATTCAGAAAGGAAGCAAGGACAACATCATTGTGATTGTAGTGGATTTGAAAGCTTAAATGAAATTCAAAAGCAAAACACCATTGTTCCTTATATTGTAAGCTATATAATGAAGAACCATGGTGTTTCACTTTTGAATTTCCTTTGAGGTTTCAAATCCACTACAACCACACCAATGTTATCTTTGGTTCCTTTTTTAATAGTACAATTCCGTAGGAGTTTAGTTGCTACTTACACTGCAAGATCAATTCTCTCTTGATCCTGCAATGGAAGCAACTGTTGAACTCCTATGGAATTGTACCATTCAGAAAAGAAACAAGAACAACATCACTGTGGTTGTAATGGATTTGGAAGTTCAAAGGAAATTCAAAAGCAAAATACAATGGTTCCTTATTCTCATTATATGGTCTACAATATAAGGAATCCTAGTGTTTTGCTTTTGAATTTCCTTTGAGCTTTCAATTACACTACAATCACAATGATGTTGTCTTTGCTTTTTTCCTAAATAGAACAATTCATTGGCAATTTGGCTATTGCTTTTATTGTAGGATCAATTCTCTCTCCCTTCATAGAGGGAAGTGATATGCCATTCTTTTTATGCTAAAGTATTCTCTTCCAAGAGATTCCCACACCTCTTCATTAGTCATCACATCCCATACCCATTGCTTACTAAAGTAGGGCATTCATCATCTTTTGTCTAAGGAGAAACTATTTTGAAAATTCAACACCTTTCCTAAGCCATTGATCATTGCAATCTTTCACCTTCAACCAAATTCTAATTTTCCAATTCGTCATCTTTTAACCCTTAAAATCATTGATCTACCATTGTTGGTTGAGTTTTTAGCATCACTCTAGAGTTTGTAAAACAACCTGATGTTTCTAGGAAAACTCCACCACCATTTTCCATTCTTCCATGTGGGTTGAAATTGGGATCCCCCACAAATCATTTGAGAGCATCTCATTCACTAACACATGCGATAAATAAAAAAACATATGCAAATATTTCTTGATCATTCATCTTGGTCTTTGCCTTCAACTGCTTATATGTTCACCATTTTCTACCATCTAATTTCCAACTTGAGCAAACAATTCACACAACCACTATAATCAATCTAACTAGTCTAATCTTCAATCTAATAACTTCCAAAAATATCAATCTCCTTCAAAGCACATCGTGTTCTTCAACAAAAGTTTTGATCTAACTCACAAGTAAATAGATCTAGACAAAGAAACATTAATCTAGATGTTGCATACCATGATTCACTATTTCAACAATATATTATAGTTGATTTACATTAATATCTTTCAAAATTGAACCAGATCTAGGAAAAGAGAAAATCTCACCTCAAAACACACCAATATGCTTCTTCAATTTGCATTCATGTGAATCCAAAATTTTAATCTATTATCTTTGGTCCCAATCAATGAGCTGTAATAGCTTTGATACTGCTTATTACAGAAAATTAAACAAATTGCATCCCCTGCATATCGAACATGCAATATTAGAAACACACACACACACATCTTTATAGCAGATTTAAGAAGTTTGGACCAATTTAATATCCTACGTCTCTAAAGTCTCTCCATTTTCTTTTCTTCAACAAAACTTCCAATCTAACTCACAAAAGCTCAAATCTAAATAGAGAAACAAAAATCTACACTTTGCAAATCTACATAGATCCACTACTAGATTTCTAGATTGACATAAAATAAGGAAATTGTTGAATATACAAAGATTGCTAAAAATGTTTTACTTAGTATACATAGATAAATAGAAAGGATTCATACCCTTAAGAGTCGATATATCCAGCCGCACGTAGTCAAAGAGCATGCGCTCTGCAAGAAACTTTCACCAGCTTTCATTAATGAATGTCAAACTCAATCACAAAAGATGTTCTGGTAAATAAACTTTGATGAAATTGAGAATTGAAATTAATGAATACCTTCGAGTCCTTTTTATAGAGTATTTACAGCAACTATTGTTAAGCCTGAAACAGAAATATCTTCTATGCGGTTATTCAGGGATTTCTATAACTGCAAGACTTATATGGTTATTCAAATATTCTTATGGTTATCCAGATTTACAAGGCCGTTCAGGTTGTTTGGGTTGTTTTAACCGATGGTTGACTTGGGCTGATGACTTTTCTACAGAGGCCCGTGAGTCTTCATCTTGAATTGGGCCAGCCTGTTGAGAATGTCTAACACTGGTTTGCTTGGTGTTCTTTGTTGAAGGCCTTCTTTCTGCCTCCAATCTTAGCTGAATCTGAAAGTTCTCATTGAATTTATGACCCTGTAGAGACTGAAAGGACTTGCACACTTGTAAGGAGAATTGAACATTTATCTCGGGCTAATGTTGCTTTAATATTTTAATAGTTTTCGCTTTCAAAATTTTTGTAAAAGTCCTCCTTACTAGTTGATATGGAGGACTGAACCAAATGAATACTTTTAAATTTTTAATTTAATTTTCTTCAGCAAGTTTTAAATACAAATAAAATGGAACATAGAAAAAGGAAAAAACTCAATTCAATCCCCCTTTCTTGGGTTAATCTATTTAAAATAACAACTTTGAGTTGATATGAAAGATCAGTAAGTTTGATGAAGCAAGTAGCTACCAATTTGTCTTTATTTGCTATATTGATTTCCAATTGTCAAGGATAAAAAATATGTTGTTAAAGAACTGAGATCCATATACAATAAATGTAATTTTTTATTTGAGTTAGTTTTGAGGTTATGTTTTAAGCTTTTTTACATCAATTGTCATTATAATATCAATAGATTTTTAACAGTGGCTATGAAACAAATGCGTTTCTCACATAACCCAAAATGTAGATCTTAGAAAGTTGCTTAATATGACCAGCCTTGCCAACATTAATATTGTTTTAAAGTTAAAAATATGTCACCCTAATATATTACGATAATGGTAACTTAATTAAAGAGAATGTTGGAGAAATGGGAATCAATCAAAGAGGTAATACTCATATATGTTATGATAATAGATGTACTATTTACATGACCAAATATGTGTCTACTATTCTTAAGTTAACATCTGTAATTGTGAGATTGTTGTAGAACACTCCAAAACTATAGAGCAAATAGAAGACATAGTTATAGAGGTCCTATAAGCAAAAGAATATGAACAATTTATGAGGCTGATTGGAACCATAATGAATAACAATAAGGAAGTATATTAAGTGTCAAATTGTTGAGACTCTTAAAACTCTTTATTTTCAGGCTTTGTTGTTGGGAAAATCCTGCATGTTGAAAAAGGAGATGATAAACTAATTACAAAAATAAAGACCAATTAAGATTCATATATTTATTTCATTTAATTGACATAGTAGAATAACTTCTTTTCTTTTAATTTTAATTGATTATTCACATGCAAATGATTTAAATTATTTTTAACTATACTGTCATTTTTCGATATCTTTTTTAAGTCCATGTTGAATACTAAACTGAATTTGTATGAGTTTTAAGCAGTATATTTTAATTGGCAGGAAAAAAATAAAAAGATTGGAAAGAAACAAAGAAAAAAAGAAACAGCTTCTTGAGTTATACTGCGCCTATTTAATTTGAAACTGCTATCGACTCATCTCCACTTCCCTCCATTGCTCCATCATCTTCTGAACTTCCTCCAATGACCAAAGTTGCCATAGAATGCGATCGTGCATTGCGGTCTCTCGACCGCGAGGAAAACGCCGAAGCCCTGCAAATCTTAGAGTCCACGCTTTCCCTCCACTCAGCCTCCCCCTTGGTCCGCGCCACTCGAAGCCTTGTTTACTATAAAATGGCGTCGCGGATCCACGACTGTACCAGTACGAGACTAGAGCACCTCGTCAAGGCCCTCGAGTCCTCGAGGCAAGCCGCAGCGCTGGCACCGACGTCCACATTTTGCGCGCTCTTTCACGCCCAAGTTCTCTTGAGGCTTGGGAAGCACGAAGCCGCGCTCCAAGAATGCGAGCGCGGGGTCCAGATCGAGAGGCCGGAAGAGCCAGGGACAACACTCAGGATGCCGACGGAGAGGGGAAGGGTGATTAGGTGGAGACTATGGGAACTCAAGGAGAAATCAAATCTCAAGATCATCATTCTTGAATCTGGGAAGGGATGGGACAAGTGGAAGCGGCTCCTAGACGACAATTCCCTGGTTGAGGTCAAAAACGAAATAAAGACTTTGCACCAGATGAAGAAGAGGACTGTAGCGGCGAGGTCAGAGGATTTGTTGAAGGAAAAGAAAGTCGATATTGAAGAGCGATGGCGAGTGAAGCCCTTCTGGACGGGCATGCATCTTGATAGAAAGAAGGCATTGCTGAAAATAGGAATCCAAGAGCTCAAAGAGCATTTCGCGAAGAATAACACGGCAGAGGTGGATTCTTTTTTGCAGGAAGCGATAGATTTCGCTAAGGAGGCCAAGAGTTGGAGGTTTTGGAAATGCTTTTACTGCGGTGACAGATTTCTTACAGACAAATCCATTGTTTCGCATATAATTCAAGCACATTTAGGTTCTATTTCCAGTCATTTTCGGTCGATAATTCCAAATATAGCAGGCGAAGCGCACATTAAGAGAGTTGAAGACGGCGTTTGGAAGCCCGTGGAATCGTCGTGGCCCGCCAACATCATGGAAGTGGACTCAAATATCCTTCTGCATCAGGACAGTTGGCCGCTTTGTGACGACGGCAACCGCGAAGGACTCATTCAGGAAATTCGAGCAAAGCTGCTATTTTTCTTACGAAGTAGGTGCTTTGGATCCAACCATTTCCTAAAGCTGCAGCTTATGGTAAAAGACTTGCTGCGGAACCATATTCCGGAACAAAAGAAGGTAGATAAAATGTTCACCATGAATCAATTCCCGTCAGTATGCCTTCTGGAGGTTCCGGAGCTTAAACGTGTTCTTGCATGGTTGGAAGATTTGGCAAGTGCTTTTGAATTGCCTTGTAGTGTTGAAACCCTTCCAGACGATCAGGACTTTTACCGTGACGTTCGAGACAGGGTCATTTTCAATACAGAATTTTCCCATATTCTTCTCGATGAGCGGCTGTTGCTAGCAGAGACTTCTGACCTTAAAGATGATGCAAATGCAGTCGGCGATTTTGGTACTTGCCTGACACATTTGGACCCTAATGATGATGCTTTTCTCTATTGGTTATGGAAGCGAGATCATCCGATTCCAGAACGTTTACAGACATGGGAAAGTGTGAGAGAAGCTGGCAGAAGTCAGGGACTGGAGTTGTACAAAATACTTGAAGCAGAAATTCATCGTGTGCAGAAGCTTTTTGAGATGAAACTCCAGTTTTCAAGGTACGAGAAAGCATTCGAAGAGGTTGAAAAGATGTACTTAAAAGTGAGGAAAACAAGGTTAGAAGGCCTTCCACGGAGTTACTTGGGCATGCTGGTCAAGCGGTGGTCGGACATTAAGGCTGAGGGTGAACCTGTGGAGGACATTAGAAGCTTGGAATTGGAAGTCATATGGAGCATTTTGAAAGAAGCACAGGGAGACACTGAAATAGAGACGGAATTCAATCGGCAGAGACAACGCCTGGATCAACAGGTGGGTAAAACATCTAAAAAATTTAAGGTTTATTTCTTCTTGTTCGTGCTTGACCTCACAATGCAAGTTTTGCAGCTTTTACTACTCGATGTGTTAATTCTTGCAATGGATATTGTTGTGCGGGTTACGGTTGAGACCCTTAAGAAGTTGTGTGTTTATGATTATCGGTTCATTGTGGTGCCCATGTTGCAGTCCTTCGTGCAGGTTTGTGTTGTTTACTTCAAAGTTCTGGGGCTTTCTATAGCTTCTGTGCTGAATGTTTTCATTGAATCTCTGGTTTCTAGAGACGCCTGGAGGATCTGGTCCGAGAACATGAACATTTAAGTCGGGGAAAATCACTTGTTAGTCTCTCCTTACTCATTTTTCTCTGTTTCTTTCTGTTGTGTTCAGAATCAATGTTCTCCTTACTAAGTTCTTATTTAAGTCGATGTCATCTTCTCCTTCAGTTGTGTTCCTGATAAGTCTGATTCTAGTGGTGGTAATGGCTGACCTGAGACAAATGGATGACCTAAAGAGGCGGAAAGCCAAAACAGAGAAGCGGTCGGAATCCTAAAATCGCACTAGCGCTCTGCAAAGCTTGAAGCACCTGAAGCTGATTAGCATTCTGAAGCAGCTTATTTCTGGAAGACGATACTGCGTTAGAGCTTTCTTCATCCTGTAAATTTGCGAAGCTATGTGAAAAATACTAAAACTGAAATTCAATGATCATCCCTTGCTATAAAAGAGGATGCCGCTCTACAGCATCCATGTTGCTTTGAAAAAGGCGTGGATGACATAGTATGTTTCCGTTTTATTTCTAGCAAATGCCACGACTATATACCTTGAGTTTTCAACCTTAAGTTTTCAAGGTTGCAAGATGCCAACAATGCAGAACAATGCATTGCCTTAGCTTGTGCAATTGCACATAAAGAAGTTTATGGGCTTATTAGCTTCCTTAAAATTAACTTGTAAAATATAAATAATAAAAGATACAACAAATTTCAATACAGCATATGGAAACATTTTTTTTTATTTTTTTATGAAAATCAGTCCATGAGTAAAAAGGTATCTTATCCAAAATCTAAGCTCAATATCATGTATGAAAGATTTACTCCCTTAAAATCAACCTATCAGGATAAAACCATTGTTCTCATATAAGGAATCCATCAATCCAATACGTTAGCATTATAGAACACTTACTGTATTTCAAGATAAAACTATAGAGGTTAAATTAATAGTCATTTTCTTTAGCCACGTAATTGGTTAAGAAAGTTTATTTCTTCGTAATTGCTTCCAACACTCTTAAATTCTTCAATTAATACGTTATCCTGTCCCCTTTGTTTTTTTTCCTCAATGTCAAAGGCAAAAGTTACCACCTTAATCCAAAAGAAGTAATAATCCCCCTCCTATCCCGAATACATAGTTCAGGATAGCTGGGGAGAACTTGCAAGAGCTAAAGAAGGACTATTTTAAGAACATAAAAATCCACAATAACTAGGCTTACTAACATATAAATATAAAATTCTCCTCTTTTCTGTGGAATCTTCAGCCTATCTTATGTTGTCTTTGGAATAACTGATCTTACCATCATCATTGAGGAAAAAAAGAATCATTTTTAATGTTTGTAATGATAGTCATTTTTAATGTTTGTCAATTAAATTACGCTACTTAAAAATCCTACAAATTCGATTTAGTAGCCAACATTTAGTTAAAAAACAAATTACAAAATAAAAATCATTTGCATGTCTTGAATCCCTATGTACTATCACCTTTTTCTTCTCTACATTGGGTTGGCCTTAATTCATTTAAGTTCTAAGATTAATTATTTTAGAATTTAAGGATATGATATTTTTAATTGTCTTAAATAACAAATAGAAAGTGATTTTTTTTTTGGGAAATGCATAAACAAATATGTCAATAATTCAATATTCTTTTTGGAATTAGAACAAACTTCCCCTTTGCATTATCATTATCACTATCATTACCAACATTGAAAAGGATTCTTTGTTTCTTAAGTGACGATGGTAAGATCAATTATTCCAAAGATAGCATAAGATAGGCTGAAGATTCCTGAGAAAAGAGGAGAATTTTATATTTAGATATGTATAGTGAGCCTAGTTATTGTGTATCTTTATGCTCTTAAAATAGTCCTTTTGCTTTGCATTCCCTAGAAAGGGAACTGATTTTGAGTGGGAAGCCCGAAATGCTTGAAATTCTACCTCTTCAATTTTTAACCTATTCAAATCTTCCAATACTCACGACCTGAAGATTGTAAAGCAATTGATCAAAGCCTAGTCAAACCCAAGGAAATGAACATCCCCATTTGGGGAGAGGAGGGGAAGTATATGTCTGATGTAATCACTAGCTTTGCTTCCTTAACAAGATCTGTATTTGCAATCTGAGGAAGCAAGGTTAAAGCTTTCAGATGCTCTAAAAAACGAGTGCAGAGTGCTTAAAGACATTCATAAAATACTCCTCTTGGTAAATATCACCAAACTTGATGCATTGTTTATTAAACTAAATGTGTCAATCAACAATTGAGGCACTTATACTAAAATTAAATGCAGGATGTCATGAAAGACATATACTGATCAACCACAAGTTCTAGGAAATAGTGTAAAGTCCATTATAAAAAATATGTCATTCGTTTGTTTTCGATAACCAAGTTTCAAACACTGAACCACCATTGATTGTATATGAATTATATATCTGAATAAATCATTTTTTAATTTTTTTTTTTAAGAAAACGTTGGATGCCAAATTGAATTGGTGCTTTCTGAAAGTGAATCTTTATTATTTTTAAGTAGTGTACTTTAATTGGCAAGGAAGTAAAAAATTAAAATAAAAAGAAAGAAAGAAAGAAAGAAAGAAAGAAAGAAAGAGCTTCTTGAGTCGTAATGCACCTATTTAATTTAAAATTGGTATGAAATTATCTCCACTTCTCGACTCTGACTCGCAAATGGATATTCCTAGACTGATAAAAGTTGCCGAAGGATGCAATCATGCCCTGTGGCCTCTCGACCGTGGGTACTACGCCGATGCTCTACGACTCTTGGACTTGACGCTTTCCCGCCACTCCGTCTCCCCGATGATCGACGCCACTCGAAGCCTTGTTTACTATAACATGGCGTCACAAATCCTCGACAGTACCAGTAAGAGACAAGAGCACCTCGTCAAGGCCCTAGAGTCCTCGAGGCAAGCCGCGGCGCTGGCACCGACGACCACCTCTTGCGCGCTCTTCCACGCCCTGGTTCTCTTGAGGCTTGGGCAGCACGAAGCCGCGCTCCAAGAATGCGAGCGCGGGTTGAGCATCAAGAGGCCGGAGGAGCCAGGGTGCTTGCGAAGGATCCCGGAGGAGCGGGAGATGACGATTAGGTCGAGACTCCGGCTAATCAAGGAGCGATCAAATCTCAAGATCATCGTTCTTGAACATGGAAAGCAAAGGGACAAGTGGAAGCGGCTCCTGGAGGATAAATCCCTGCTCGAGGTCAAGAACGAGTTAGAGACTTTCCACCAGATGAAGAAGATGATTGTAGCGGCGGGGTCGGAGGATTTCTTGAAGGAAAAGAAAGTCGTCATGAAAGAACAATGGAAAATACTCCAGCGAGTGAGGCCCTACTGGACGGGCACCATGCATGTTGAGAGCAAGAGGGCATTGCTGAGAGTAGCAATCCAAGAGCTCAAAGCGCATTTCACAAAGATTTACAAGGAGGATTTTTTGCAGGAAGCGATAGATTTCGCTAAGGAGGCCAAGAATTGGAGGGTTTGGAAATGCTGTCGCTGCGATCACAGATTTCCCTCAGACCAATCCATTCTGTTGCATATAAGGGACGAGCATTTAGGTATTTTCTCCTATGAATTTAAATCGGTTTTTCCAACTAGAGCCGCCGAAACGGTCTTTAACTGGGTTGGCGACGGCGTTTGGAAGCCCGTAGAATCGTCGTGGCCCGCCAACCTCGTGGAAGCGGACTCAAATATCCTTCTGCATCAGGAAAATTGGCCGCTTTGTGACGACATCAACCGTGAAGGACTAATTGAGGAAATTCGAGCAAAGCTGCTATTGTTCAAACGAAGTGACTGCTTTGCATCCAGGCCATTTCTAAAGCTGCGATCTTTGATAAAAGACTTGCTGCGAAATCACATTTCGGAACAGGAGAAGATTGGCCAAATGTTTGACGTGAATGATTTCCTGTCAATATGCTTTCTGGAGGTTCCGGAGCTTAAACGTGTACTTGAATTGTTCGAAGATATGGCAGGGGCTTGCGCATTGCCTTGTATAGCTGAAACCCTTCCGGAAGTTCAGGACTTTTACCGTGACGTTCGAGACAGGGTCAGTTTCAATACAGAATTCTCCGATATCCTTCTCGACGAGCGGCTGTTGCTAGCAGAGACTACCGACCTTGAAGATGATGCAAATGCAGTCGGTGATTCTAGTACTTCCCTTACAGATTTGGACCCTAATGATGATGCTTTTCTCTATCGGTTATGGAAGCGAGATCTTCCAATTCCAGAACGATTACAGACATGGGAAAGTATAAGAGAAGCTGGCAGAAGTCGGGGATTGGAGTTGTACAAAATCTTTGAAGCCGAATTTGATCGTCTGAGGAAACTTTTTGAGATGAAACTCCTGTTTTTGAGGTACCAGAAAGCATTCCAAGAAATTGAAAGCATGTATATGGAAGTGAGGAATAGAAGGTTACTGGGCTTTCCAGAAAGTTACTTGGACATACTGGTGAACTGGTGGAAGAACATGGAGGCCGATGGTGGAGCTGTTGAGGACATTAGAAGCTTCAAGTTGGATGTCATATGGAGCATTTTGAAAGTCACACAGGAAGACATTGAAATAGAAACGGAAATCCAGCGGCAGAGACAACTCCTGGATCAACGGGTGGGTAAAACATCAACGAAATTTAACGTTTATTCCTTCTTATTTGTGATTGACCTCACAATCCTAGTGTTGCAGCTTTTACTACTCGATGTGTTGATCCTTGCAACTCATACTGCGTTCCAGCATACCTCTAAGTCCCTTGTGCAGTTGTGTGCTTATGATTATCGGTTCATTGTTGTGCCCGTGTTGCGGTCATTCGTACAGGTTTGTGCCGTTTTGTTGAAAGTTCTGAGGTTTTATACAGCCCCTGTGCTGAATATTTTCCTGAATCTCTGGCTTTTAGAAACGCCTGGTGGATCTGGTTGAAGAAAGTGAACATCTAAGACCTGCAAAATCACTTGTTAGTCTCTCCTTACTCAACTTTTCTGTCTCTTTCTGCTATGTTCAGAATCTACGTTTTTAAAGACAGAAAATTCCTGTGTTCAGAAAATTAGTGGCAGCGAGGAGGAGCATCATGCTCCGGGAAAGAAAACTAGTAGCAGTGAGGAGGCTCATTCTCCGGGAAGTTCATAAACAAGCGTAAGTCTCTTGCTGGTGTAACCGAGGCTGACATGCAAAAAATGGAGGTCCTACAGAGGTGGAAAGCTAGGCTGAGAAGCAGCCGGAATCATAAAAAAGGAACGCTCTCTGCAACGTCTGAAGCACCTGAAGCTGATTAGCATTCTGAAGCAGCTTTTCTGGATAAGCATTAGAGCTTATTCATCTTGTAAATTTGAGTAACTACGTGAACCATACACTCTGTAGCAAATTGATGAAAAATATAACTAAAATTCAGTGATCATCCCCTCTCATTATTTTAAAGTTTTGGTTTGGATTAAAATTGGTTGTGTACACACCTTTTATTGCCACATGACAAAATCCCACTCTACCACCACAAAAGAACGTCGATACCCTTTTCCCTGCCCTCAGGTTCTCACGTACGCCCCTGTTTCCGGCACGTTCCTAATCAGTGTGGTACTGATTTTGAGAGCTTCTGTTGACGTCCTTTCTTATTTCAATTCCTTTCTTTTGATTACCAAGTCGGTGGTCTATTCTTGTTCCCCATAACGAGATAACTCTTGCACGAGCCAGTTGATTTTCTTCGAGCCAGTGCTCTTTAACTAGATAACCCGTTTAGACCAATTTTCATAATTTTTTTTTTATAGTAACTTTCATGTCAAGTTTAACAACTTGTTGATCTTGCCACTCTATTTTTTATGCTCTTTTTCGCTTTGAAGATTTTCCAAGAGGTGGTTTTGCCATAAACGTCAAACTCAAGGGTGCCATTTCATGGTTAAGAACCAAGCAAGTCAGGAGGTTGCATGGGCCAATTTTACTCACTCTCTCTCTCTCTTTTGATTCAAATATGCAATTGTTATTTATATGAATTAGATGTAAGTCCGAGTTATTCTATATTATCTAAATTCCAGTCACATAGTTCCTTTTGAAATCTGAGTTATGTAATTAAGTTCAACTTATATTGATTTGTTTTGTAATTGAATTCAATTTCTATTAATTGATTGGTTATAAGAAATTTTGAAGTATTTAGTTACAGCAAATCTTGAAGGTTTGTGGTTGAGTTCAATTTCTGTTGATCTGACGAATTATAACAAATCTTAAGCTTTGTAGTTAAGTTCAACCTCTATTAATTTTCTCAATTAAATCAAATCTTAAAATTTTGGACTCATTGATTTACACAAATCTTAAAATTTTGTAGTTAAGTTTAGCTTTTGTTAATCCCATTTATAACAAGAAATCTTAAAGTTCTACGATTAAATTCAACTTCTATTGATGCCATAAGTTCTAGCAAATCTTGTAGTATTGTCTAAATTGATCTGGTATGTAGATTGTGGCTAAAACGTTCCGATAGATGTAGTTATGATTACCGATTCATGCTGGTGTCCATGCTGAAGTCATTCATGAAGGTTTTTATTGGCTTCTCCAGGCTGTTTTCTTGTATGGTCTCACCTTCATTTGGACTTCTGTTTTAATTTTTCTGTGGCAAATTATTCATTTGCAGGAACGCCTGGAGGATCTGGTCAACCGAGATGCTGCATAGAAGGCCTCTGCTGAAGTTAGAAGAACTTTGTTAGAAGAGCTTGCTTTTGTACCACGAAGAACACCGGCAAAAGTGGTGGGACTCCAACCAAAACAAGGACAGAAAGATAGAAGAAAATACCAAAAAAAAAAAAAAAAAAAGCATCGCAAAAAGCCCGAGGATGCTAAGGTGTGTTACGGATTTTGTTCCATGTAAAGAATCTTGGACAGAAACTAATGTCTTGTCAAGAGAATAAAGATGGAAACGATCCGGATTCTATTATAGGTGTTCTTGCAAGCACTAATCAACTTAGCCAACAGAGGACCTGAGAGTGGAATTACGTGGAGGGATGTTTTTCAAGTTGAGTATGATGCTTCAGAAGAGCGAGAAACAGAAGAATATGAACGAAGAAGAAGAAGAAGAAGAGAAAGAACAAAGAAGAAGAAGCCCATCAGCCTGCCTGTTGATATTGCGGAGCAGCAGCCTACCAGCTTGCCTGTTGTCTCCTCTGAATCCATTGAACAGCAGCATATCAGTCCATCTGGAGTAGTCCCTTTTTCCTTGGGCGACATACGATTTGGTACTGTTAACTGGCCTGAAATCAGTCAATCTTTGAATTGGAGAAGCAATCAGAAAGAGAAAGATGAACAACAACAATCTCAAGCCCCGAAGCCGACGAGCTCCATACTTCTCAAAGATAAGTTCTCAGAACCGATTTCCATTGGACATTGTTTCTTCTTCCCACTAATGTGCATAAGAAAGCTGACCCCACTGGGTTTCTTTCTGTCTAGATACTGATAGGGACAATGATAAGGAAAGGTCCGTTCTAGTTTTTGAGAATTTGTAGGGAGACTTTTTGCACATCCAAATAAGAGTATTCCATTTTAATGCACCATACCCGCCATGTTTCCTTCCATCCACAACCTTATGACTACTGTTTTCCCTTATTTCTCAATTTTAACTAGAGAAAGCAGTTTACTGGATCTGCTAAACGAGATATTCAAGTTCAATGATGATACAAGAACACCCATTTTTGTACTTGGCTCTGTTTATTCTATGCTTTCTTTTGTAGCAATTGGGTTCCTGTATATAAACAAATTAAATCAATTAGTTGATGAAGTTAATAAGTGAGCAAGCAAACTAGCTAAATGTTGAGTTATTTCTAAAGAAGCCCCTCTTGCACTGGGTCTTGTGGCTGTATATTGACAGGGATCGAATGCTTCGACTCAGAAGATTGTGTTCGAGTTGGGATGACAATCGTAAGGAGGACAAAGAAGGCTGCAGAAAATGCAATGCCTTTCTATGACGATAGGAGAGAAGACCAATGAAAGAATCTGATGATGCAGGAAAGTCTTGGTGAAAGAAAGAATTGCAATAACTTATTAAGCAATAATGTGATAGCATGTAATCTTGATAGCATTACAGCTTAACATCATAGGCAATTGTCTTGAACCCGCGTTACACTGAGCCGCTAAGAAAGGCAAGGGAAAGTCCTCCAACTGCTTAAGAACCTGACAGCAGCACAGATTCATATTTGATATGAATGTGACAGAACACAAACGATTTCATGTGTCCTCAAATGCGTTGAAGGGTACCTGCAATGTGCTTTCATCCATTGCTCAGCGTCTTTCCAGAAAAACGTAATCAGAAGACCACATTGACCAGCCTGTGACCTGCATAAATTTGCCATATCCTTTATTCCTTTACTGTCGATACTAGCTTTCTAACAATAAAATCCCTTTCTCATCAAGGAAACTTTAATTTATAACTCATCAATATTGTTCTTTCAGCTTAATAAACTGAAGTTCAACTTAGTTAAATCCAAATGATTCACTTGAAGGGCGAGTTCAGCCTCCTCAAGTAGCACTTGCTTATCAATTACTTGCAAGTGTCGTGGTAAGTTAGTAGGACCTATGATCTCTAGGTCCAAAGTTCGATACTTGAGTGTGTAATTTTAAGTGTGTGTATTTTATTTTTATTTTTTAAAAAAGGAAGTAGCAACTAAAGTTTCTTCAAGATGATTTAGGGGTTCATTGTGTCAAAAACTAAATTGATTTTCTCTTTTTACTTCACCCATTATGTTCATCATGCTTAGCAAAGCAAGCTTACTAAAGCATAAGGTATATTAGTATTTTCATGAACTATTCTGAGTGTCACTGCCTTCATAAAGGAAGCTGGAGTAGAAATTGCTTTTCACATGACTTGTCAAATTTAACACCACAGAGGAATAATGGTTATGGTGAGAACTCACGGGGAGGCTTCTTGCTCATTTTTCCATGATGGCTAGGAAACTAGCCAGACAACCTAAGCGCTATCATGAGCAGCGAAAATAAGAGGAATAAGAGGAAAAGTAAACAATAGTGGCTAAACCACAAGATCTATTAAACAAAAGGGTGACGAATAGCGAACGAGAAATATTAACTCACTGGCAAAGCCTCTCTCCATCAGATGCCACATGCGAGAATCTTAAACGTAATGAGATGTCGTTCTTTTAGGGGAAAGGTGCAACAATCTCACTCGCAAAATCTTTTTCTCAAGTTATTCGAAAAAATGAGGAACAAGTGGGTTATACTGACAACGTGGGAAGGAGTCAACTAGCCACAACAACGTTGTGATAGGAGACCGAAACACTTCATAACTTGGCCCACTATACCGATCTAAATATAAAATTCTCATGCTGCTGACAATGACGAAACCCCATAGATCTCTTGAAAAGACAGCATAAGATAGGCTGAAGATTCCTTAAAAAAAAAAAGGGAAATACAAAGTTGGTGACTTGTAAAGTGTTCTTTCAATATTTTAAATCCAAGCTTCTTGTGCTTCTCCTCTCCATCCTTTTGTATGCTTTGTGATGCTTTAAAATTCTCTGAAGTCTCCGTTCGCAACAACCGCTCATCGTGAAGGAGATCGGAGAATTCTGTGTTGCAGTCGTTCATGCGGGTTGGTTTCCTTGAACATTGTTTTTTTCATGCAAGTCTTGCCTTCTGATGCCTTTGGAGTAAACCCCCGGCCACAGAGGGCGCAGATGAAGAAGAAGAATTTGTCAAGTTCCTCGGAGCATTGAATTATTGACATATTTCTTTATGCATTTCCAAAAACATCAATTCCAATTTTTATTTAAGACAATTAAAAACATCTCTCTTTAAATTGTGAAATAATTACAATTTTAAACTTTACATGAACTACGGCCACCCAATGTAGAAAAAAAGAACGTGATAATACACAGGGATTGAGACATGCAAATCATTTACATTTTTTTTTTAACTATACTGCCATTTGTTAATATATCTTTTAAGTAAACGTTGAATATTAAACTGAATCTTTATGATTTGCAACTGCTATCAACTTATCTCCGCTTCCCTACATTGAAATGGACCCCGACCTCTTCCCCATTCCTTCATCACCTGATTTCAACTTATCTCCGCTTCCCTCCATTGAAATGGACCCCGACCTCTTCCCCATTCCTTCATCACCTGATTTCAACTTATCTCCGCTTCCCTCCATTGAAATGGACCCCGACCTCTTCCCCATTGCTTCATCATCTGCTATCAACTTATCTCCGCTTCCCTCCATTGAAATGGACCCCGACCTCTTCCCCATTCTTTCATCACCTGATTTCAACTTACCTCCGCTTCCCTCCATTGAAATGGACCCCGACCTCTTCCCCATTCTTTCATCACCTGATTTCAACTTATCTCCGCTTCCCTCCATTGAAATGGACCCCGACCTCTTCCCCATTGCTTCATCATCTGCTTTCAACTTATCTCCGCTTCCCTCCATTGAAATGGACCCCGACCTCTTCCCCATTGCTTCATCATCTGCTTTCAACTTATCTCCGCTTCCCTCCATTGAAATGGACCCCGACCTCTTCCCCACTGCTTCATCATCTTCTGAACTTCCTCTAATGACCAAAGTTGCCATAGAATGCGATCACGCATTGTGGTCTCTCGTCCGCGAGAAATACGCCGAAGCCCTGCAAATCTTGGAGTCCACGCTTTCCCGCCACTCCGCCTCCCCCCTGATCGACGCCACTCGAAGCCTTGTTTACTATAAAATGGCGTCGCGGATCCACGGCAGTACCAGTACGAGACTAGAGCACCTCGTCAAGGCCCTCGAGTCCTCGAGGCAAGCCGCAGCGCTGGCACCGACGTCCACATTTTGCGCACTCTTTCACGCCCAAGTTCTCTTGAGGCTTGGGAAGCAAGAAGCCGCTCTCCAAGAATGCGAGCGGGGGGTGAAGATCGAGAGGCCGGAAGAGCCAGGGACAACACGCAGGATGCCGACGGAGAGGGAGTTGATGATTAGGTGGAAACTATGGGAACTCAAGGAGAAATCAAATCTCAAGATCATCGTTCTTGAATCTCGGAAGGGAAGGGACAAATGGAAGCGGCTCCTGGACGACAATTTCCTGGTTGAGGTCAAGCACGAAATAAAGACTTTGCACCAGATGAAGAAAAGGGCTGTAGCGGCATGGTCAGAGGATTTCTTGAAGGAAAAGAAAGTCGAAATTGAAGAGCGATGGAAAAAAATCTGGGAAGTGAAGCCCTTCTGGACGGGCATGCGTCTTGCTAGAAAGAAGGCATTGCTTAAAATAGGAATCCAAGAGCTCAAAGAGCATTTTGTCAAGAATAACATGGCGAAGGTGGATTCTTTTTTTCAGGAAGCGATAGATTTCGCTAAGAAGGCCAAGAGTTGGAGGTTTTGGAAATGCTTTTACTGCGGTGACAGGTTTCTTACAGACGAATCCATTGATTTGCATATAATTCAAGCACATGTAGGTACTATTTCCAGTCATCTTCGGCCGATGATTCCATATAAAGCAGGCGAAATGTTCATTAAGAGGGTTGAAGACGGCGTTTGGAAGCCCGTGGAATCGTCGTGGGCCTTCAACATCATTGAAGTGGACTCAGATATCCTTCTGCATTACGGAAGTTGGCGGTTTTGTGACGACGGCAACCGTGAAGGACTTATTAAGGAAATTCGAGCAAAGCTACTATTTTTCATACGAAGTGGGTGCTTTGTATTTAACCATTTCCTAAAGCTGGAGCTTTTGATAAAAGACATGCTGCGGAACCATATTCTGGAACAAAAGAAGGTAGATAAAATGTTTACTATGAATGAATTACGGTCAGTATGCTTTCTGGAGGTTCCGGACCTTAAATGTGTTCTTGCATGCTTGGAAGATTTGGCAAGTGCTATCGAATTGCCTTGTATTGCTGAAACCCTTTCGGACGATCAGGACTTTTACCGTGACGTTCGAGACAGGGTCATTCTCAATACAGAATTCTCCGACATCCTTCTTGATGAGTGGGTGTTGCTAGGAGAGAGTTCTGGCCTTAAAGATGATGCAAATGCAGTCGGCGATTTTGGTCCTGGCCTTACACATCTGGACCCGAAAGATGATGCTTTTCTCTATTGGTTATGGGAGCGGGATCCTCCAATTCCAGAACGATTACAGACGTGGGCAAGTGTGAGAAAAGCTGGCAGAAGTCAGGGACTGAAGTTGTTCAAAATTTTTGAAGCCGAAGTTCATCGTCAGAAGAAACTTTATGAGATGAAACTCCAGTTTTCAACGTACGAGAAAGCATTCGAAGAAGTTGAAAAGATGTACTTAAAAGTGAGGAACATAAGGTTAGAGGGCCTTCCACGGAGTTACTTGGGCATGCTGGTGAAGCGGTGGTCGGACATTGAGGTTGATGGTGAAGCTGTGAAGGACATTAAAAGCTTAGAGTTGGATGTCATATGGAGCATTTTGAAAGTCTCACAGGAAGACACTGAAATAGAGACGGAACTCAAGCGGCAGAGACAATGCCTGGATCAAAAGGTGGGTAAAACAACTACAAGTTTAACGTTGATTCCTTCTTGTTCGTGCTTGACCTCACAATGCAAGTGTTGCAGCTTTTACTACTCGATGCGTTAATTTCTGCAACTGATATTGCCCTGACACGAACGTGTGAGGCCCTTAAGAAGTCGTGGGGTTATGATTATCGGTTCATTGTGGTGCCCATGTTGCGGTCGTTCGTGCAGGTTTGTGTTGTTTGCTTCAAAGTTCTGGGGCTTTCTATAGCTTTTGTGCTGAATCGTTTCATGAATCTCTGGTTTCTAGAGACGTCTGGAGGGTCTGGTCGAAGAACATGAACATTTAAGACGGGGAAAATCACTTGTTAGTCTCTCCTTACTCATTTTTCTCCGTTTCTTTCTGTTGTGTTCAGAATCAATGTTCTCCTTACTAAGTTCTTATTTAAACCGACGTCATCTTCTCCTTCCGTTTTGTTCCTGATAAGTCTCATTCTGATGATGGTAGCGGCTGAACTGAGACAAATGGAGGACCTAAAGAGGTGGAGAGCCAAAATAGAGAAGCAGTCAGAATAATAAAAACGCACCAGCGCTCTGCAATTTTGAAGCACCTGAAGCTGATTAGCATTCTGCAGTAGCATATTTCTGGAAGACGATACTTCTTTGGAGCTTGCTTTATCCTGTAAATTTGCATAACTATGTGAAACATAAACTAAAAGAATTGATGAAAAATGTTACTGAAATTCAATGATCTTCCCTTCGTATACTTAGTTTGAAATCAAGTTGGCCGACGTCCTGATTCCCTCCAACAAAATGATACACCCGCATGCCATTGCTACTCAGTTGGCGTAGGGCCTATAGAAATTGTTGAAGAGGAGAAATTTGAAAGAGATTGAGAAGAAAAAAAGGATGCCTCTCTACAACATCTATGTGGCTTTCACAAAGGCAATCTTCCTTGGAAGAGAATCTGTGTAATTGCGGATGAAAGATGTTGATTCTTTTCAGGATTATTATGCTCATTTGAATGAAGTAGCTTATAAAATGAGGTAGGGAGAGAAAATAAAGTGCAAATTAATTGCTGAAAAACTACTGATTAGTCTAGCAGACAGATTTAATCCCAAAGCTACTGCACTTAAGGAGGTCAGAAACATAGTTCAGCTTTCACGTATCAATGTGCTTTGAACTGATATGAAAGGTCGGCAAGTTTGGTGAAGTGGATACCAGTTTCATACGAATTTCTGATAGTGATACACAATTGTGAAGGATGAAAGTTTATGTCGAAGAGATGAGATCCCTAGATTATAAATGTGATCCCTTGTTTGAGTTAGTTTTTAAGTTGGATTTTTGAGCTTTCTTACATGAATCACTATCATAAGTATGACCCATAAAATAAATAGATTTGTAAAAGCACTCATGGAAAAGGTGAGTCTTTCAAATAACCCAAAATATGGACCTTAGTAAATTAATTAACATGATTTGCTTTGCCAAAATTAGAATTGCTTTGAAGTTAAAAATATGCTAATTTGACTAAAGGGAATTTTGTGAAATGAGAATCGATCAAAAGGGTACTACCCTAGTATATTAGAGCCATACCCCACGCATAACTATTGATATTGGCTTTAAATGGCCTTGATTGATTTAGATCCATGTATCCTTCTATGGAGGGTGATCGTAGCAAACAACCATACAAGTCATAAAATCAAAAAAGGATGTATCACGAGGCAGTGCACAACTTACATGGGTTTGCAACTTAGTCCTTTGTGTATTACTCTATGATAGAAATGTTGGGGTAGACTTCATCAATATGCATGGGGATGAAAATTTTGGTGGCATCTTGCTAGCTTAAGGTCCATCAAATTCTACATCACCATGCATCCTTTTTGGTTCCCGGCTTTCGTCCTCAAGTGGTAGAGTGTTTGTCTTAACTAAGTTATCTTGTGTTTCCTGGCATGGAGTTTAAGTAATTATGATGGTGGTAGGTTCCTAATCACTACAAGATTGATTTTGCGAGCTTATGATAATCTTGTTTCTTGCTTCTGATTTCAAATAGACTCAAATCACAAGCAGGCTAATGGCTCAAATTCTTTTTTAGTCTCCCCAAAGAAATCTATTATTAGAAATAGGCTCAAAATTTAACTTGAAAGATACTTTGATCTATTTTTTTTTTTTTACATTTAAATATTATTTGATGATCATTTTTTTACATGATAGACTTTTCTCAACTATGCTCCCTCGCACACCAAGCATACCTTAGGCTTAAATATGTTCCAATTTTGCCTTTTGTATGCCAAGCCTTTTTATACAGCATTCTAATCCTCCATCCTAGCCATACAACAAGGTACCTACCTATTTTTAAGATCCTTTTTCCACTTCTATATCTTCCCTTACTTCTCACATTCCAACCACAATCCTATACTCCCTTGAGGATGCTAATAAATAAGTTCTAATGAAGACAAACACCTCTATGGTTACTAAAGCACAATGAGGCATCTTTAAGGTAAATCTCAAATATGCCTTGACCATTGCAATAGTCATTCCCCTAGTACCTACATTTATCAAATATGCTCTTGAACATCATGGCTGGCTTGTAATAATGAAAGATGAGATAGAGGCACTCAAAGGAACCAAAACTTGGACTCTTGTTTCTAGAACATCCAAAATGCATGTAGTTGGATGCAAGTGGGTTTTTAAGCCCAAACTAGTTGCTAATGGCTAATTTTCTTAGTTAAAGGCTAGGCTTGTTGTAAAAGGTTTTCACCAAATTATAGGTTTGGATTATCTTGATACTTTCTCACTCATGGTTAGATTAACCACAATATGACTAGTCTTATCCCTAGCCACTATTTGTAAATGGGCTTTGCTACAGTTTATTGTTTCAAATACTTTTCTTCATGGTTTCGTAGATACTCGAGTTTTCATAAAGCAACCTCTAGGCTTCATTGTGCCTTATATGGTCTCAAATAGGTCTCTAAAGCTTCTTTTGACAAATATAGCTCATGCATTCTAGAGTATGGATTTTTTTGTTCTACATTTGATTCTTCTCTTTTTATTTACAACCTTGGAGAAACAACCATATGGCTTTTACTCTATGTAGATGACCTATTAATTATAGGAAACTCTATTGAGGCCATTACAACAATGATTGAACACTTGCAATATGAGTTCCCTTTCAAAGTCTCTTTGTAAAATTCATTTCTTTTAGGAATCGAAGTCATTCCTTTTTCAAATGCACATGCTTTGTCTGAAAGGTAGTTTGCTTTTGAAATTCTTTGAAAAACATCAATGTTGTTTTGCAAGCTATTAGTGACTCCTATGGCAACAAAAGTTCCTACACTTAGTAATCCCACGCAGGGTTGTGCTACTCCAACTTTGTTCAAAAGCACTTTTGGAGCTTTGCAGTATTTGACTATCAATAAGCCTAAACTTGCTTTTCCTATCAATAAGCTATGCTAGGCAATGCATTCACCTATGTTTTGGGTTTTCACAATTTTCAATGTGTTCTAAGATATCTACGAAGAACTCTTTCATTTGGATTGAAAATTCATGCTTATAGTTCACTAAATCTGTATGGCTACAACGATTCTAGGCTTGTGCTGTGTAGGTAGAATGGGTCACACCTACTGGGTCACGACTGGATTGTCCATACATGGGCTTCATGGGTTTGGGCTGCACGTTCCCTTTGGACTAGGCTCACGCACAATGAGTCATGAGGCATGGATTGGATCACATGATTTTGAACCTTCATAGTGCATTTTCCCTACACAAATATTCAAGCATTATTGTTCTTATATTAAGACAAATAATGGTAGCATTATTGTTCTTCCTAACAACTGTTAAATTTTTTTAAAATTATAATATTATTATTATAATTTATAACACATAAATCATGAAAGATAATTAAACATTAAACTAAGATATTTCTCACATCAAAAATACACTTTCATGAAATATTTTCTTTTTTCTTTTTATCATCACCAAAATAATAGTGGAATAACAATATTCCTAACACAAACCACAACTTTGCAATGGCCAAACGTACCAACAATTACATCCGAACACAATCTAAGCAATGAAGAGATACTTGTAAATGCTATTTGGCAACCTTAGAAAAGGGGAAGGGGGAGTGAATTGAATTAGGTTAATTTTATGGTCAAATTTTATCATCCTTTTTTTTTAATTCTATCTTGTTTGTGTGATTAAATTAATTTCCTTTTTATTTTCCTGCTAACAAAACATGTAAACAATTTAAATGTCTTTTCAATACATATAACGTAAAGAGATAAGGAAATAATAAAAAAAAAAAGACATAATTTTTGACAAGCAACTTAATTTACCTAGAATTTAGTCCTCCCCATTTTAATCAACCAAGGTAGAAGGCTGTCTTTTCACTAAATCCATAAAGAACTCCAATTTGAAACCGGAGATCTTCAATCCTTGAACATGATCTCTTACAACCCAAAAGATTGAACACCATGATTTGCAATCATGTAAACCAAGAACCATGGCCTTGACTTCATTGAGCACCACAAACTTGCCAACAATTTCACTTACACAAAAGAAACTTTAGGTATCTTAAGGGGAAAATGTATAATAAAGAGTTCTAATACAAGGTTAGAATGTAGGATGAAATGATTCAGGATACAAACTAAATTCAAGTTATGCTCAACTAGCCTATGCAAGACTTAGATGATGTACTATGTAAGTCCCAAAGTGTTTCTTACTTCACAATGTTAGTTGCAATCAAAATATACATCAAATACAATACTTGCACCAAGCAAAATCAATCCTTATGTTCTGTTAGTATAGTAAGGAAAACACATAGAAATTTGATTTTACAAATTGATCTCCCTACACGGTTGTTGTTGAATAATAAAGTAATCAAGGCAAGCACACCACACAATCAGCGATGTGTATCAATGTAATGTCAAATTAGTCTCTTACACATGCATACACTAAAAGCCCCAATTCCACTAAACTTAGGGTTTTGTAAGTTCAAAACTTATCCAAAGATTTTTGCCCTTACATGCACATAAAACTTGGTTTCCCAACATAGACGCAGCTCACAACAACGCATAAAGGACACTTCAATAATCAAACAAAATCCTAATATGAGTGGATCCATGTCAACTCAAACAGAAAAAAAAAAAAAAAAACCATATGCCATTCATACCATCTAATACAAGCTTGGCTCACAACATAATCTATTATGTCCAAGTCCAATTAAACTAGTCAAAGGGTAAGGATGGTAGTTTCAAATAAGTTATATCATAAAAAACATCTTTAACAATTGTCTAAAGTAGTTACATTGAAGAAAACATGCTTAACTAGTGGCACCTACAATTATTAATATTTTGTTATTTCTAAAAGGTCAACATTTACTACTATTTTGTTAGTTTCAAAGGGTTGCATTTACTATTTTACGTGTCTTAACTTTCTATAAATAGAGGTTATAAATTCATTTGCAAATAGAAGCCCTTGATATAAGAATAAGAG
The DNA here is from genome assembly GCA_028551485.1 of Casuarina cunninghamiana. Lineage (NCBI taxonomy): Eukaryota > Viridiplantae > Streptophyta > Magnoliopsida > Fagales > Casuarinaceae > Casuarina > Casuarina cunninghamiana. The sequence continues at coordinate 22,063,426 of CM052367.1, read as the reverse complement.
GTTTTTTTTTAAAAAAAAAAATCATTTTAACCTTTACTTTTCTTCTTTTTTACATTTTTAACTTTTACTTTCTAACCTTTAAGTTCTTGCATCTTTCAATTCATGCCTTTACCCTTTGTCCTTTAAGTTCCATTGCAATTTTACTTTCTTGCACTTTTAAATTTCACAAGCCTTTACAGTGACTATCATTCTAGTCTTTACTTTCTTAAATCTTTACGTTTCTAGACCTTACTTTCTTGTTTTTAAATTTTTACACCTTTAAATTCATGCCTTAACTTTTTATCTTTTAAGTTCAATTACAATTTTATTTTCCTGTACCTTTAAACCTCGCAATCCTTTATAATCATCTTGTTACCAATTTGTTTAAATTCTATCATTTTCGTTACCTATTGTATCATAATCCATCTTATTCGAGAAAATTACCAAAAAGCTTCCTACCAACTCTTAGGCTTGCTCCATTGCCCATCATGAATTACATCAAATTCGCATAGCCTATGTTTAGGATTTCAAATCAACCAAGTTCCGAATCACCTCTAACTTGCTGTCAAAAGTTGATCACACAAGAAAAACAACCGAATAAGCAAGATATTAAACGCAAGCAGTAAAGAATTATCAACAAATAAGACAAATGGAACCGATTATCCTGTAGCATTTTTCTAGCTGCGTTTCTCTCTCCTTTCATTAGCTTGAGAAAAGAACCCGGCCGGTGCGTTTTACCTTTTTGACGGTCGCAGGCAGCCGCTGGGGAAAGAGGTCCATCACTGCTTGTTTGACAACCACGTTTCAGAAGCCCTTTCTCCCATATCCTCCTCCATTGGTGAAACGCACAGCTTTGCTTAAACGAAGGAATGCGCATTGGGATTCTTAAATGAAACTGGTTGGACTGGATTTAAAGGCTATTCGAACGCATAACAAGAGTGTGTGTTTCACATAGTTACGCAAATTTACAAGATGAAGCAAGCTCTAATTTCTGGAGGACGATTCTGTACTAGAGCTTGCTTCATCTTGTAAATTTGCGTAACTAACACTCTGTAGCAAATTGATGAAAAGTATAACTAATGATCATCCCTTCACGTTATTTTAAAATTTTGGTTTGGATTAAAATTGGTTGTGAACATATCCTCCATTGCCACCTCGTGCTCCGCTCTTTATAATAAGATATTGAATACAAAAGAAGCCCCAAGTGAGCCTGCCATCTTCATTGAAAATGAAGGTACCAATTTCCACATTGTCTCTCCTTGTGTTGATCATTTGCTATTTACTAGTTGTAGTTAGGAATTGCTAGAAGAGAAATACTCTTCTAGTAAGATATTACAATCATGAGTTAGGGAAATACTCTTTATATTAAATTAATACTTAAATAAAATCTTACCTCAATAAAGAATTCATTACCTTCCATTCCTCATCTTTAGTCTTGATCATCATCCTTGAAGGTACCAAAGCAACTATGATCCTGTTGATCAAGTAATGGAGGACGTGGAACATAACAACCTTGACCTTAACCTGACACCTCAAACTGAGGGAATGGCTGAACACAAGATGACACACGCCATGCACGTTCTTGCAAAACGTGCCCTAGCTTCTCATCAAGGATCCATGGCATATTCGAGAGCCCCCACCACCTGCTGTTAGACTATTGATGCTGTAAAGTCAGCCTTTGGTAGATTCAAGCATCAGGAAGCAGTGCCCCATTAGCAAGACAGCTCGTATGAAACACAGCAAAGCATCCAGAGAGAGACAACCACAGATTGGAAACCGCACACCAATCAACAAGTCATAAACTGCAGTGGAAGTACGGTTGTGTTGAAAGGAGAGGCAAACAAGAAAGTAAAAGGTCCTTTGCACCATTTTACAAGTTACTCAAGTGATCAAAGTCACTGAGTAACTTTCGTAGAAACTTACGAGTAGAAATAAGTGGACATCAAGTGCCTATAAAGAGACTTTGCTGCCTATGAGAAAAGCAAGCAATAGTCTAACCCTGCATTACAACTTCTGTAATCTGTCCAAGTTTCCAATACAGAAGTAGCTTCCGCATTTTGTCCAACAACTCTGATTTTTCTTCTAAGTTAACTTCTATTAATTTTCTCAATTAAATCAAATCTTAAAATTTTGGACTCATTGTCGATTTAAAAAAATCTTAAAACTTTGGACTCATATTGATTTAAACAAATCTTAAAATTTTGTAGTTAGATTCAGCTTTTGTTAATCCTATCTATTACAAGAAATCTTAAAGTTTTACAATTAAATTCAACCTCTACGGATCCTATAAGTTATAGCAAATCTTGTAGTATTGTCTAATTTGATTTAGTCTGCAGATTCTAGTATAGGCTAGAAACCCAATTCTAAAAGTTAAACTCTTTATCATCGACATCGTTGAACGCGTTGCAACTTGACGAAATTGATGTTGCGCTCCTTCCGCCGTTGGCGGCGGATGTGGCTAAAACTTTCCGATCTATGTAGTTATGATTACCGATTTATGCTGGTGTCCGCGTTGAAGTCATTCATGAAGGTTTTTATTGGCTCCTCTGGGCTGTTTTCTCGAGTAGCCTCACCTCTTTTAGGCCTTTTTTTTTTTTTTTTTTTTTTCTGAGGCAAATCTCTCCTTTGCAGGAACGCCTGGGGAATCTGGTCAACAACGATGCTGCAGGGAAGCCTTATGCGGCAGTTAGAAGAACTTTGTTGGAAGAGCTTGCAATTGATGCCGCGAAGAACACCGAAGAAAGTAGTGTAAGTCCAAAACAAGGACAGAAAAAATCGAAGCACAAAAAAGAGGAAAAAGCGTCGCAGAAAGGCCGAGGATGCTAAGGTGTGTGTTAGTGGTTTTCTTCTATGTAAAGAATCTTGGACGCAAACTAATGTCTTGTCAATAAATGTTCGTGTATTACAGGCAACTGGTAGTGCAGAAGAGCATCATTCGATTCAAAAGGAGATTGATGGATACGATCCGGATTCTGTGATAAGTGTTCCTGCCAGCACTGATCAACTTACCCAACACGAACTTGATGAAAGAAAGCTTGAAGAAGCTTTGGAGAGGCAGAGGCGACTTGAGAGAGAGGCTAAAGAAAAGTGGTTCGCGGAGCGGAATAAGAGTGCCGAAGGCAACAGTGCAGAGCCCTCTGAACGCAATGAAGACAATGTTGGTTCAAGTGGGCAGCAGCGTCAATCTGGGACATTCCGGTTGCCATTCAGCGACGTGAGTTCTCGTACACCTGAGTGGAAGGATGTTTTTCAGGCTAAGAGCGAATCCGAGGAAAAGCAGCCCTTAAAAGCACCTGAAGCTGAGCAGAATAAAAACGCCGGTGACACCAGTGCAGAGATCTCTGAACGTATTGAAGATGATGTTGGTACAAGTGAGCAGCAGCAGCCTCAAACTGGGTCACTCTCGTTGCCTTTCAGCGACGTGGGTTCCTGTAAACCTGAGCAGAAGGAAGTTTTTCAGTCTAAGAGCGAATCCGACGAAGAGCAGTCCTTAAAAGCACCTGAAGCTGAGCAGAATGAAAACGCCGGTGACACCAGTGCAGAGATCTCTGAACGTATTGAAGATGATGTTGGTACAAGTGAGCAGCAGCAGCCTCAAACTGGGTCACTCTCGTTGCCTTTCAGCGACGTGGGTTCCTGTAAACCTGAGCAGAAGGAAGTTTTTCAGTCTAAGAGCGAATTCGACGAAGAACAGCACTCAGAAGCATCTGAAGCTGATCAGAAAAGAAACGATCCGGAACCTGAGATAGGAGTTGTTGCAATCAATGATCAACTTACCCAACAGGAATTGGAGGCAGAGCAAGAGTATCAGGCAAGAAAGGTTGATCAAGCTTTGGAGTGGCAGTGGCGTGTTGAGAAAGAGGCTAAAGAGAAGTGGTTCGCTGAGCGGAATAGGAATGCCGGTGATCAACTTAGCCGACAGGAATGGGAGGCAGAGCAACAATATCTGGCTGTAAAGCTAGAAGAAGCTTGGCAGTGCAAGTGGCGAGTTGAGAGAGAGGCTAAACAACAGCAATCAAAATCACTTGAAGATGATGTTTTTCAAGTTGAGGATGACGCTGAAGAAGAACAAGAACAAGAACGAGAACAAGAAGGAGGAGAAGAAGAAGAAGAAGGTGCAGAGCCCTCTGAACCAAAGCAAATCCCCTGGATTCACGGAGGACCTGATAGTGAAATTACGTGGAAGGATTTTTTTCAAGTTGAGTATGAGGCTTTAGACGAAGAAGAAGCAGAAGAAGAAGAACGAAGAAGAAGAAGAAGAAGAAGAAGAAGAAGAAGAACAAAGAAGAAGAAGAAGCCCAGTAGCCTGCCTGGTGATACTACGGAACGTCAGCCCAGCAGCTTGCCTGTTATCTCCTCTGAATCCACTGAACAACAGCATATCAGTCAATCGGGAGTAGTCGCTCTTTCTCTCTGCGACATACAATTTGGGACTGTTAACTGGGCTGCAATCAGTCCAAAAGGAGATTGATCGGAGAAGAAATGAGAGAGAGAGAAATGAATAACAACAATCTGAAGCCCCTGGCGCCGACGAGAAATGAGTTCTCTGACCCTGTTGACGGTGACCAAACCCCGTATATCTCTTGCAGTCGTTCAAGCAAGTCTTGCCTGCTGATGCTTTTGGAGTCAACCTCCTGTCACAGAGGGTGGAGATGATGAAGAAGAATTTGTCAAGTTCTTTGGGAGCATTGAACTATCGACTTCATGCATTTCCTAAAAAATCACTTCTTATTTTTTATTTAAGACAATTAAAAACATTATCTCTCAAATAATTTTCATTTTTTGTTAATTATACTGTCATTGTTTAATTGCTTTTTTAAGTAAACGTTGAATACTAAACTGAATTTGTATGATTTTGAAGTGGTGTAATTTAATTGGCACGAAAAAAAAATAAAGAAACAAAGAAAAAAAGAAACAGCTTCTTGAGTCACACTGCGCCTATTTAATTTGGAACTGCTATCAACTTATCTCCACTTCCCTCCATTGCAGTGGACCTCGACCTCTCCTCCATCACTTCATCATCTTCTAAACTTCCACAAACTGCTGCTCCTCCAATGACCGAAGTTGCCCGAGAATGCGATCATGTATTGCGGTCTCTCGACCGCGACAAATACGCCGAAGCCCTGCAAATCTTGGAGTCCACGCTTTCCCGCCACTCCGCCTCCCCCGTGATCGACGCCACTCGAAGCCTCGTTCACTATAAAACAGCGTCGCGAATCCGCAACTGTGCCAGTAAGAGACTAGAGCACCTCGTGAAGGCCCTCGAGTCCTCGAGGCAAGCCGCGGCGCTGGCACCGACGTCCACCTCTTGCGCGCTCTTCCACGCCCAAGTTCTCTCGAGGATTAGGCAGCATGAGGACGCGTTCCAAGAATGCGAGCGCGGGTTGAAGATCGAGAGGCCGGAGGAGCCAGGCTCCACACAAAGGATGCCCAAAGACCGGGAGATGAAGATTAGGTGGAGACTCTGGGAACTCAGGGAGCGATCGAATCTCCAGATCATCGTTCTTGAACCTTGGAAGCAAAGGGACAAGTGGAAGCAACTCCTGGAAGATAAATCCCTGCTCAAGGTCAAGAACGAGATCGAGACATTACACCAGAAGAAGAAGATGATTCTACCGGCGAGGTCGGAGGATTTCTTACAGGAAAAGAAGGTCGACATGAAAGAGCAGTGGAAAAAAATCTGGCGAGTGAAGCCCTCCTGGACGGGCATGCCTGTTGATAGAAAGAAGGCAATGCGGAAAAATGGAATCCAAGAACTCCAAGCGCATTTCACAAAGAATAACATGGCAGAGAAGGATTTGGCCGAGGAGTCTCTGAAGGAAGCGTTAGATTTCGCTAAGGAGGCCAGGACTTGGAGGTTTTGGAAATGCTTTCGCTGCGGTGACAGATTTCTTACAGACGAATCCATATATTCGCATATAATTCAAGCACATTTAGGTACTATTTCCGGTGATTTTAGGTGGATGATTCCTGATAAAGCAAGGGAACCGTTCATTAAGAGAGTTGAAGACGGCGTTTGGAAGCCCGTGGAATCGTCGTGGCCCGCCAAAATCATGGCAGTGGAATCAAATATTCTTCTGCATCAGGTCAGTTGGCCGCTTTGTGACGACAGCAACCGGGAAGGACTCATTAAGGAAATCCGAGCAAAGCTGCTACATTTCTTACGAAGTGGGTACTTTGGATCCAAACATTTCCAAAGGCTGCGGTTTTTGATAAAAGACTTGCTGCGGAACCATATTCCGGAACAAAAGAAGGTTGATCAAATGTTTACCATGACTCAATTACAGTCAGTATGCTTTCTGGAGGTTCCAGAGCTTAAACGTGTTCTTGAATGGTTGGAAGATTTGACAAATGTTTTTGCACTGCCTTGTGTTGCTGAAACCCTTCCGGACGATAAGGACTTTTACCGTGACGTTCGAGACAGGGTCATTTTCAACACAGAATTCTCCGATATCCTTCTCGATGAGCAGTTGTTGCTAGCAGAGACTACTGACCTTAAAGATGATGCAAATGCAGTCGCTGATTCTAGCACTTGCCTTGCAGACTTGGACCCTAATGATGATGCTTTTTTCTACTGGTTATGGGAGAGAGATCCTCCAATTACAGAACGATTACAGACATGGGCAAGTATGAGAGAAGCTAGCAGAAGCCGGGGACAGGAGTTGTTCAAAATTGTTGAAGCCGAATTTCATCGTCTGAAGAAGCTTTTTGAGATGAAACCCCAGTTTTCAAGGTACGAGAAAGCATTCGAAGGAGTTGAAAAGATGTATTTAGAAGTAAGGAACAGAAGGTTACAGGGAGTTCCACAGAGTTATTTGGGCATGCTGGTTAAGCGATGGTCGGACATTAAGGCTGATGGTGAAGCAGTGGACGACGTTAGAAGCTTGAAGTTGGATGTCATATGGAGCATTCTGAAAGCCACACAAGAAGACACTGAAATAGAGAAGGAATTCCAGCGGCAGAGACAACGCTTGGACCAACAGGTGGGTAAAACATCTACAAAATTTAACGTTGATTACTTCTTGTTCGTGATTGACCTGATAATGCAAGTGTTGCAGCTTTTCCTACTGGATGTGTTAATTCTTGCATCTAATATTGCCCTGGAGCTTACGAATGAGGCCCTTAAGAAGTTGTGTGCCTATGATTATCGGTTCATTCTGGTGCCCATGTTGCGGTCGTTTGTGCAGGTTTGTGTTTTTTACTTCAAATTTCTGAGGTTTTTTATCGCTTCTGTGCTGAATGTTTTCACGAATCTCTGGTTTCTAGAAACGCCTGGAGGATCTGGTCAACAAAGATGCTGCAGAGAAGGCTTCTGCGGCAGTCAGAAGAACTTTATTAGAAGAGCTTGCTCTTGATGCCACGAAGAACACCGACAAAAGTAGTGCAAGTCCAAAACAAGGACAAAAAAAATCGAAGAAGAACAAAAAGAAGAAAAAGCATAGCGGAAAGCCCGAGGATGTTAAGGTGTGTGTTACTGGTTTTGTTATATGTAAAGAACCTTGGACGGAAACTAATGTCTTGTCAATGAATGTTCTCGCACTTTAGGCAACTGGTAGTGCAGAAGAGCAGCATTCGATTCAAGAGGAGAATGATGGAAAGGATCCGGATTCTGTTATAGCTGTTCCTGCAAGCACTGATCAACTTAATCAACAGGAACTTGATGAAAGAGAGCTTGAAGATGCTTCGGAGGGGCTGAGGCGATTTAAGAATGCCGGACGCACCAGTGCTGGGCCCTCTGAACATAATGAAGATGATGTTGGTTCAAGTAAGAAGCAGCAGCGTCAATCAGGGTCAGTCCCGTTGCCTCTAAGCGACGTGCGTTCTTGTACATCTGAACGGAACGATGTTTTTCAGGCAAAGAGCGAATCCGACGAAGAACAGCACTCAAAAGCACCTGAAGCTGAACAGAAAATAAACGATCCTCAACGTGAGATAGGAGTTGCTGCAATCACTGATCAACTTACCCAACGGGAACTTGATGAAAGAATGCTTGAACAGGCTTTGGAGAGGCAAGGGCCACTTGAGGGAGAGGCTAAAGAGAAGTGGTTCGTTGAGCGGAATATGAATGCCGGAGGCACCAGTGCAGGGCCCTCTAAACGTAATGAAGATAGTGTTGGTTCAAGTGAAGAGCAGCAGCAGCAGCGTCAATCTGGGTCAATCCCGTTGCCTTTCAGCAGCAGCGGCGTGAGTTCTTTTACACCTGAACAGAATTTTGTTTTTCGGGCTAAAAGCAAATCCGACGAAGAACAGCGCCAAAAAGGACCTGAAGCTAAACGGAAAAGAAACGATCTGGAACCTGAGATTGAAGTTGATGCAATCACTGATCAACTTACCCAACAGGAACTTGATGAAAGAATGGTTGATGAGGCTTTGGAGAGGCAAGGGCCACTTGAGAGAGAGGCTAAAGAGAAGTGGTTCGTTGAGCACAATATGAATGCCGGAGGCACCAGTGCAGGGCCCTCTAAACGTAATGAAGATAGTGTTGGTTCAAGTGAAGAGCAGCAGCAGCAGCAGCAGCAGCAGCGTCAATCTGGGTCAATCCCGTTGCCTTTCAACAGCAGCGGCGTGAGTTCTTTTACACCTGAACAGAATTTTGCTTTTCGGGCTAAAAGCAAATCCGACGAAGAACAGCACCCAAAAGCACCTGAAGCTGAACGGAAAAGAAACGATCTGGAACCTGAGATTGGAATTGCTGCAATCCCTGATCAACTTAGACAACAGAAATTGGAGACTGAACAAGAGCACCAGGCAAGAAAGCTTGACGAAGCTTTGGAATGGCAGCGGCGAGTTGAGAAAGAGGCTAAAGAGATGTGGTTCGCTGAGCGGAATAAGAATGCTGGTAATCAACTTAGCCGACAGGAGTGGGAGGCGGAGCAACAGTATCTGGCAGAAAAGCCTGAAGAAGCTTGGCAGTGCAAGCGGCGAGCTGAGAGAAAGACTAAACAACAGCACTCAAAATCACCTGAAGATATGTTTTTCAATTTAAGTATAACGCTGAAGAAGAAGAAGAAAAGTGCTCAGAAGCACCTGAAGCTGAGAAGAATAAGGACGCTGGTGCCACCAGTGCAGAGCCCTCTGAACCTAAGCAACTCCCCTGGCCTTATGGTGAAATTAGGTGGAAGGATGTTTTTCAAGCTGAGCATGACGCTTCAGACAAAGAAGAAGAGGACATGAAGCTGATTAGCGAAGCTACTTCCTGAAGTTCCCAGACATGTCATTGTGACTAAGAAAGGATTCCTTATATTTACTAGCAAGCTTTGCAGTGCAAGTGGCGGGCTGATAGAAAGGCTAAAGCACAGCACACGAAATAGAAGAAAATCGGAGTTTGTTGGTTAAGAAATATAGTGGGCGTTTTCTGTTTGTTATGTTTGCCTGACTGTTTTGAAAGATCAAACTGGATAATTGATAGTGCAGAAACTGAATTGAAAACACGAACAGAGCAGATAGTGGGCGCTCTGCAAAGTCTGAAGCACCTAAAGCTGATTCGCACTCTGAAGCAGCTTATTTCTTGAAGACGATACTGCATTCATCTTGTAAATTGAGTGACTATGTGAAAGATACACTGCGTAGCAAAATGATGAAAAATATAACTAAAATTCCATGACATCCCTTCCAATTTCTTAAATCTTGCCACCTGGTACTCCACTCTTTTCATGAACGTCCGAAGCCTATTTGCTTTCAAATCACTTCACAAAATCCCACTCTACCACCATAAAAGAACGTCGATACCCTTCGCTCTGCCCTCAGGTTCTCACGTCCGCCCTCTTTCTGATGCATCGTTCTCGCTGTCTGAACTCAGTATAACGGACGGGACTTTGGGATTACAAGGGAAAGTTTGAATTCTGAGGGTTCCATCGCACCACTTGTTGCAACATGAGAAGCTCACCGAGCTCGTCGAGACGAAGAGCTCAGAGGGAGATTTTCTTGATTGCCTCACGACGCATTATTTGTGTTCATGTGAAGTACTAGTCCGCTTCATTTTAGCAAGTTAAACACATTTAGTACACTTGAATGGTTCTAAAGACTATGAATAATTGTACAAACTCACAATTATAACAAGACTAGTAAGAACTTTTGATAATAATTGGGAAAGATGCACTAACAATCTAAGATGTATAATCAACTTGACAATCTAAGTTGTATTTCTTGAGGGAAGCATGAGTAAGGGTGACATTGCAGTAGAGCACTACAATATTGAAGAGCAAATAGCAAATATATTTACTTAAGTCCTACTAAGTAACATGAAAAGCTTAGGAGGTTGATTGAAGCCGTAGCAAACAACACTAAGGAAGCGGGTTGAATTTCAATGTATTGTGCACTTGAATGTGTGTCAAATTGTAAGATTCTAGTGTATTCTTTTGTAATGTCTAGTTATTTAAAAATGATTGTGTTATGTAAGTTTCTTTTTATTGTTGAGACTCCATAATATCTTTTTCAAATCTATATTTTGTTATTTCTAGTGAGGTAATAGAATTATTTTATTTGGTACACAAGAATTTAAAAAGTCTGACATTGGAGAGATGATCCTTTATTTGAGTTAGTTTTGATGTTAGGTTTTGAATTTTCGTACAGCAATCGTTATTATAAGTGCGGTCCATAAAACCACTGGATTTGTTAAAGGGGCGGTGAAAAAAATGAGTTCTTCAAATATCCGAAATTCTTTGCAAAGAATAACTTTATCAAGAAACACAAGAACTAGTTAACACAATGAGGAGGTAACGTAAAAGAGTCCTTTTCACTTCTTGTTTGTGGGATTGTCTAACGTGAACTTTCCAAGCAACCATTTACCATAAAATGGTGTCGCGCATCCACAGTAGTACTAGCACAAGACTAGAGTACCTAAGCAAGGCCCTCGAGTCCTTGAGGCGAGCTGCAGGGCTAGCACCAATGTCCACCTTTTGCGCGCTCTTCCACACCCAAGTTCTCGAGGTTTGAGCAGCACGAAGCAGTGCTCCAAGAATGCAAGCGCGGGGTGAAGATTGAGAGACCAGAAGAGCCAGGGACAACACGCAGGATGCTGACGGAGAGAGAGAGGATGATTAGGTGGAGACTATGGGAACTTAAGGTGAAATCAAATCTCAAGATCATCGTACTTGAATCCGGAAGGGAAGGGACAAGTGGAAGCAGCTCCTAGACGATAATTCCCTGGTTAAGGTCAAAAACGAAATAGAGACTTTGCAACAGATGAAGAAGAGGACTGTAGTGGCGAGGTCATAGGATTTCTTGAAGGAAAAGAAAGTCGATATTGAAGAGTGATGGAAAAAAATCTAGCCAGTGAAGCCCTTCTGGACGGGCATGCATCTTGATAGAAAGAAGGCATTGCTTCATGAAAAATATGGAGCTAGATGAATGCCCAGCTTAATGAAAGGAGGATGAAGGATAAAACTTTAACACAAGCAAACCTCACGAGAGACAATAATGGTGTTCCCAAAATCCGTTTAACTAAAAAAAATAAGAGAAACTAAATACAATTATATACTAGGGAAAAGCAAACCCTAAAGAAAATTATGACTTATTTACTTCAATTTTGTGCAGCACTACATGGTCGAGAGACCATACCAGGGCTGATGTAGAAAAGTTAAACATGGAAGTTGGCAAATAACATTCATAGTCAAGGAGAGGGGAGGGGATTTGAACCCTTGATTGGATGGACTCACTGCGGTTCTAACCCAATTACCACTTGGCCAAGGGAGTTCCACATTATCTAAATTCCAATTGCATAATCCCTTTTGAAATAAAATTCGAGTATCTTTCTCATAAGATAGTTTTAAGAAAATCAAAATCAAAATTATAATGAAAATCATATCAGAATCCTTTTCCTAATAGGTAAGAAAATCAAGTTTAGTTTCTCAATAATGCTTTTATATGAATTATGAGTAAGTCTGAATCATTCTACATTAACTAAATTCCAATTGCATAGTCCTTTTTGAAATAAGAAATATGAATCTTTCTTATAAGAGAGTTTTAAGAAATATCTAAATCTAAATTAAAATCTAAATCATATCAGAATCTAAGTTTGGTAAGTCTTTTATCATCATGGATGAAGCTATGGTCCAAAAAAAATAGCTTGTAATTAGATATATTACACCTCCACAAAGTTTACAATCCATCTTAAACGTAGTTTAGATAATCTAATATTATTTAAGTCATTGAACCGAGTTTAAGGAGAAAATGAGTCTTGTGAAAGGTTTATTTATGTCAAAACGTTGACTATTAGAAAATCATCATTTGTAAATAAATTTGAGTTATGTAGTTAAGTTATGTGGTTAAGTTCAACTTCTATTAATTTGTAAACCTTAGAGTTTTGTAATTGAGTTCAATTTCTATTAATTTGATTAGTTATAGAAAATTTTGATTTTTTCGGTTATAGCAAATCTTGAAGTTTTGTGGTTGAGTTCAACCTCTATTCATCTAACTGATTATAATGAATCTTAAAGCTTTGTAGTTAAGTTAACTTCTATTAATTTTCTCAATTAAATCAAATCTTAAAATTTTGGACTCATTGTGGATTTAAAAAAATGTTAAAGTGTTGTAGTTAGATTCACCTTTTATTAATCCCTACTATTACAAGAAATCTTAAAGTTTTACAATTAAATTCAACCTCTACTGATCCTATAAGTTATAGCAAATCTTGTAGTATTGTCTAATTTGATTAAGTCTACAGATTCTAGTCCTATTTATAGGCTAAAAACCCAATTCTAAAAGTTAAAACTCTCTTTATCATCGACATCGTTGAACGCGTTGCAACTTGACGAAATTGATGTTGCGCTCCTTCCGCCGTTGGCGGCAGATGTGGCTAAAACTTTCCGATCTATGTAGTTATGATTACCGATTCATGCTGGTGTTCGCGTTGAAGTCATTCATGAAGGTTTTTATTGGCTTCTCTAGGCTGTCTTCTTGAGTAGTCTCACCTTCTTTTAGGCCTCTTTTTTAATTTTTCTGAGGCAAATCGCTCCTTTGCAGGAACACCCGGGGAATCTGGTCAACAACGATGCTGCAGAGAAGCCTTATGCGGCAGTTAGAAGAACTTTGTTAGAAGAGCTTGCTGTTGATGCCGCGAAGAACACCGAAGAAAGTAGTGTAAGTCCAAAACAAGGACAGAAAAAATCGAAGCACAAAAAGAAGAAAAAGCGTCGCAGAAAGGCCGAGGATGCTAAGGTGTGTGTTAGTGGTTTTGTTCTATGTAAAGAATCTTGGACGGAAACTAATGTCTTGTCAATGAATGTTCCTGTATTACAGGCAACTGGTAGTGCAGAAGAGCATCATTCGATTCAAAAGGAGATTGATGGATACGATCCGGATTCTGTTATAAGTGTTCCTGCCAGCACTGATCAACTTACCCAACAGGAACTTGATGAAAGAAAGCTTGAAGAAGCTTTGGAGAGGCAGAGGCGACTTGAGAGAGAGGCTAAAGAAAAGTGGTTTGCGGAGCGGAATAAGAATGCCGGAGGCACCAGTGCAGAGCCCTCTGAACGCAATGAAGACAATGTTGGTTCAAGTGGGCAGCAGCGTCAATCTGGGTCACTCTCGTTGCCTTTCAGCGACGTGAGTTCTCGTACACCTGAGTGGAAGGATGTTTTTCAGGCTAAGAGCGAATCCGATGTAGAGCAGCCCTTAAAAGCACTTGAAGCTGAGCAGAATAAAAACGTCGGTGACACCAGTGCAGAGATCTCTGAACGTATTGAAGATGATGTTGGTACAAGTGAGCAGCAGCAGCCTCAAACTGGATCACTCTCATTGCCTTTCAGCGACGTGGGTTCTCGTGCACCTGATCAGAAGGATGTTTTTCAGGCTAAGAGCGAATCCGAGGAAGAGCAGCCCTTAAAAGCACCTGAAGCTGAGCAGAATGAAAACGCCGGTGACACCAGTGCAGAGATCTCTGAACGTATTGAAGATGATGTTGGTATAAGTGAGCAGCAGCAGCCTCAAACTGGGTCACTCCCGTTGCCTTTCAGCGACGTGGGTTCTGGTACACCTGAGCAGAAGGATATTTTTCAGTCTAAGAGCGAATTCGACAACGAACAGCACTCAGAAGCATCTGAAGCTGAACAGGAAAGAAACGATCCGGAACCTGAGATGGGAGTTGTTGCAATCACTGATCAACTTACCGAACAGGAATTGGAGGCAGAGCAAGAGTATCAGGCAAGAAAGGTTGATCAAGCTTTGGAGTGGCAGTGGCGTATTGAGAAAGAGGCTAAAGAGAAGTGGCTCGCTGAGCGGAATAAGAATGCCGGTGACCAACTTAGCCGACAGGAATGGGAGGCAGAGCAACAATATCTGGCTGAAAAGCTTGAAGAAGCCTGGCAGTGCAAGTGGCGAGTTGAGAGAGAGGCTAAAGAACAGAAATCAAAATCACTTGAAGATGATGTTTTTCAAGTTGAGGATGACACTGAAGAAGAAGAAGAAGAAGAAGGAGGAGAAGAGCCCTCTGAACCTAAGCAAATCCCCTGGATTCACAGAGGACCTGATAGTGAAATTACGTGGAAGGATGTTTTTCAAGTTGAGTATGACGCTTTAGACGAAGAAGAAGAAGCAGAAGATGAAGAACGAAGAAGAGGAAGAAGAAGAAAAAGAACAAAGAGGAAGAAGAAGCCCACAAGCCTGCCTGGTGATGCCCCGGAGCAGCAGCCCACCAGCTTGCCCGTTATCTCCTCTGAATCCATTGAACAGCAGCATATCAGTCAATCGGGAGAAGTCGCTTTTTCTTTCTGCGACATACAATTTGGGACTGTTAACTGGGCTGAAATCAGTCAATCTCTGGATCGGAGAAGAAATCACAGAGAGAAAAATGAACGACAACAATCTGAAGGCCCTGAAGCCGACGAGAGATAGTTCTCTGAACCCATTTCCATTAGACATTGTTTCTTCTTGCCAGTAATGTGCATAACAAAGCTGACCCCACAGATCGACGTATAACATTCTCACCCTGTTGACGGTGACGAAACCCCGTAGATCTCTTGAAAAGACGACATAAAATATGCTGAAGATTCCTGTGAAAAGACTTCTAAAGCATCATTTCAATTTTTTAGTCCAAGCTTCTTGTGTTACCCCCTCCATTCTTTTCAATGTCCCTCTTCAGGATCTATTCGATTCATCGTGGTGCCCATGTTGCACTTGTTCATGTAGGTTGTTTTTTTTAAGACAATTAAAAACATTATCTCTTAAATAATTTTCATTTTTTTTAACTATACTTTCATTGTTTAATTTCTTTTTTAAGTAAACGTTGAATCCTAAACTGAATTGTTATGATCTGGAAGTAGTGTAATTTAATTGGCAGGAAAACAAGTAAAAAGAAAGAAAAAAGAAACAGCTTCTAGAGTTCACCTACTTAATTTGAAACTGCTATCAACTTCTTTCCACTTCCCTCCATTGAGATGGACCTCGACCTCTTCTCCATCGCTTCATCATCTTCTGAACGTCCACAAACCGCTACTCCTCCAATGACCGAAGTTGCCCGAGAATGCGATCATGCACTGCGGTCTCTCGACTGCAACAAATACGCCGAAGCACTGCAAATCTTGGAGTCGACGCTTTCCCGCCACTCCGCCTCCCCCGTGATCGACGTCACTCGAAGCCTTGTTTACTATAAAATGGCGTCGCGGATCCGCGACTGTACCAGTAAGAGACTAGAGCACCTCGTCAAGGCCCTACAGTCATCGAGCCAAGCCGCGGCGCTGGCACCGACGTCCACCTCTTGCGCGCTCTTCCACGCCCAAGTTCTCTTGAGGCTTAGGCAGCATGAAGACGCGTTCCAAGAATGCGAGCGCGGGGTGAAGATCGAGAGGCCGGAGGAGCCAGGCTCCGCTCAAAGGATGCCCGAAGAGCGGAACATGAAGATTAGGTGGAGACTCTGGGAACTCAGGGAGCGATCAAATCTCAAGATCATCATTCTTGAACCTTGGAAGCAAAGGGACAAGTGGAAGTGGCTCCTGGAGGATAGATCCCTGCTCGAGGTCAAGAACGAGATGGAGACATTACACCAGAAAAAGAAGAAGATTCTAGCGGCGAGGTCGGAGGATTTCTTACAGGAAAAGAAGGTCGACATGAAAGAGCAGTGGAAAAAAATCTGGCGAGTGAAGCTCTTCTGGACGGGCATGCCCGTTGATAGAAAGAAGGCAATGCGGAAAATTGGAATCCAAGAACTCCAAGCGCATTTCGCAAAGAACAACATGGCAGAGAAGGATTTTGCCGAAGAGTTTCTGAAGGAAGTGTTAGATTTCGCTAGGGAGGCCAAGAGTTGGAGGTTTTGGAAATGCTTTTGGTGCGGTGACAGATTTCTTACAGACAAATCCATTGATTCGCATATAATTCAAGAACATTTAGGTACTGTTTCCGGTACTTTTCGGTCGATGATTCCAGATAAAGCAGGCGAAGAGTTGATTAAGAGAGTTGAAGACGGCGTTTGGAAGCCTGTGGAATCGTCGTGGCCCGCCAAAATCATGGCAGTGGACTCAAATATCCTTCTGCATCAGGAAAGTTGGCCGATTTGTGACGACAGCAACCGGGAAGGAATGATTAAGGAAATTCGAGCAAAGCTGCTACATTTCTTACGAAGTGGGTGGTTTGGATCCAACCATTTCCTAAGGCTGCAGTTTTTGATAGAAGACTTGCTACGGAACCATATTCCGGAACAAGAGAAGGTTGATCAAGTGTTTACCATGAATCACTTACAGTCAGTATGCTTTCTGGAGGTTCCGGAGCTTAAACGTGTTCTTGAATGGTTGGAAGATTTGACAAATGTTGTTGCATTGCCTTGTATTGATGAAACCCTTCCGGACGACCAAGACTTTTACCGTGACGTTCGAGATAGGGTCATTTTCAACACAGAATTCTCCGATATTCTTCTCGATGAGCGGTTGTTGCTAGCAGAGAGTACTGACCTTAAAGATGATGCAAATGCAGTCGGTGATTCTAGTACTTGCCTTACAGATTTGGACTCTAACGATGATGCTTTTTTCTATTGGTTATGGGAGCGAGATCCTCCGATTCCAGAACGATTACAGACATGGGCAAGCGTGAGAAAAGCTGGCAGAAGCCGGGGACATGAGTTATTCAAAATTGCTGAAGCCGAATATCACCGTCTGAAGAAGCTTCTTGAGATGAAACTCCAGTTTTCAAGGTACGGGGAAGCATTCGAAGGAGTTGAAAAGCTGTATTTAGAAGTGAGAAACATAAGGTTACAGGGCGTTCTACAGGGTTACTTGGGCATACTGGGGAAGCGGTGGTCGGACATTAAGGCTGATGGTGAAGCTGTGGAGGACATTAGAAGCTTGGAGTTGGATATCATATGGAGCATTCTGAAAGTCACACAGGAAGACACTGAAATAGAGATGGAATTCCAGCAGCAGAGACAACACTTGGATCAACAGGTGGGTAAAACATCTACAAAATTTAACGTTGATTCCCCCTTGTTCGTGATTGACCTCACAATGCAAGTGTTGCAGCTTTTCCTACTCGATGTGTTAATTCTTGCAAGTGATATTGCCCTGTACGCTACGCTTGATGCCCTCAAGAAGTTGTGTGCTAGTGATTATCGGTTCGTTGTGGTGCCCATGTTGCGGTCGTTCCTGCAGGTTTGTGTTTTTTACTTCAAATTTCTGAGGTTTTTTATAGCTTATTTGCTGAATGTTTTCACTCTGGTTTCTAGAAACGCCTGGAGGATCTGGTCAACAAAGATGCTGCAGAGAAGGCTTCTGCGGCAGTCAGAAGAACTCTGTTAGAAGAGTTTGCTCTTGATGCCACGAAGAACACCGACAAAAGTAGTGCAAGTTCAAAACAAGGACAAAAAAAATCGAAGAAGAACAAAAAGAAGAAAAAGCATAGCGGAAAGCCCGAGGATGCTAAGGTGTGTGTTACTGGTTTTGTTATATGTAAAGAACCTTGTACGGAAACTAATGTCTTGTCATGAATGTTCTCGTATTTCAGGCAACTGGTAGTGCAGAAGAGCAGCATTCCATTCAAGAGGAGAATGATGGAAAGGATCCCGATTCTGTTATAGCTTTTCCTGCAATCACTGATCAACTTACCCAACGGGAACTTGATGAAACAATGCTTGAGGAGGCTTTGGAGAGGCAGACGCGACTTGAGAGAGAGGCTAAAGAGAAGTGGTTTGTTGAGCGGAATATGAATGCCGGAGGCACCAGTGCAGGGCCCTCTAAACGTAATGAAGATAGTGTTGGTTCAAGTGAAGAGCAGCAGCAGCAGCAGCAGCGTCAATCTGGGTCAGTCTGTTGCCTATCAGCAGCGGCTGCTTGAGTTCTCTTACACCTGAGCAGAAGGATGTGTGTCGGGCTAAAAGCAAATCCGACGAAGAGCAGCACCCAAAAGCACCTGAAGCTGAACGGAAAAGAAACGATCCGGAACCTGAGATAGAAATTGCTGCAATCACTGATCAACTTAGCCAACAGAAATCGGAGACAGAAAAAGAGTACCAGGCAAGAAAGCTTGACGAAGCTTTGGAGTGGCAGCAGCGAGTTGAGAAAGAGGCTAAAGAGAAGTGGTTCGCTGAGCGGAATAAGAATGCCGGTGATCAACTTAGCCGACAGGAGTGGGAGGCAGAGCAACAATATCTGGCTGAAAAGCTTGAAGAAGCTTGGCAGTGCAAGTGGCGAGTTGAGAGAGAGGCTAAACAACAGCAATCAAAATCACCTGAAGATAAGTATAACTCTGAAGAAGAAGAAGAAGAAGCAGAAAGTGCTCAGAAGCACCTGAAGTAGAGCAGAATAAGAACGCTGCTGGCACCAGTGCAGAGCCCTCTGAACCTAAGCAACTCCGCTGGCCTTATTGTGAAATTACGTGGAAGGATGTTTTTCAAGCTGAGCTTGACGCTTTAGACAAAGAAGAAGAGGAGGTATAGTACTCAAGAACATGTCATTGTGACTAAGAAAGGATTCCTTATATTTACTAGCAAGCTTGGCAGTGCAAGTGGCGGGCTGAGAGAAAGGCTAAAGCACAGCACAAGAAATAGAAGAAAATCGGAGTTTGTTGGTTAAGAAATATAGTGGGCGTTGTCGATTTGTTATGTTTGCCTGACTGTTTTGAAAGATCAAACTGGATAATTCATAGTGCAGAAACTGAATTGGAAACATGAACAGAGCAGATAGTGGGCGCTCTGCAAAGTCTGAAGCACCTAAAGCTGATTCGCACTCTGAAGCAGCTTATTTCTGGAAGACGATACTGCATTTGAGCTTGTTTCATCTTGTAAATTGCGTAACTATGTGAAACATACACTCCGTAGCAAAATGATGAAAAATATAACTAAAATTCCATGACATCTCTTCCAATTTCTTAAATCTTGGTTTGAAATAACATTGGTTGTGGACATACCCTTTATTGCCACCTGGTTCTCCGCTCTTTTCATGAACGTCCGAAGCCTATTTGCTTCCAAATCACTTCACAAAATCTCACTCTACCACCACAAAAGAACGTCGATACCCTTCACTTTGCCCTCAGGTTCTCACGCCCGCCCTCTTTCTGATGCATCGTTCTCGCTGTCTGAACTCAGTATAACGGACGGGACTTTAGGGTTGAAAGGGAAAGGTTGAATTCTGAGGGTTCCATCGCACCACTTGTTGCAACATGAGAAACTCACCGAGCTCGTCGGCACGAAGAATTCAGAGGGAGATTTTCTTGACTGCCTCACGTTGCATTACACCGGCAATTGTAATGGCTGAGCTCGACAGTTCCACATTGGAATGGAGACTCAAATATCTGTACATTGGAACTAGTGAAAACGATGAACAACATAATAATGAGAATTTTATTA
This sequence comes from Casuarina cunninghamiana, assembly GCA_028551485.1. Classification (NCBI taxonomy): domain Eukaryota; kingdom Viridiplantae; phylum Streptophyta; class Magnoliopsida; order Fagales; family Casuarinaceae; genus Casuarina; species Casuarina cunninghamiana. The sequence goes on along the minus strand of CM052367.1, from coordinate 22,043,682 downwards.
TTTAATTGATTTTCAGTTCTGTTATCTAGTGAGGTAATAGAATTATTTTCTTTGGTACACAAAAATTTTATTTGAGTTAGTTTTGAAGTTAGGTTTTGAATTTTCTTACTGAAATCCATAAAACCACTGAATTTGTAAAAGGGGCGGTAAAAAAAAAGAGTTTTTCAAATATCCGAAATTCTTACTAAGGAGAACTTTATCAAGAAACACAAGAACTAGTTAACACAATAAGGAGATAACGTCGAAGAGTCCTTTTCATTTCTTGTTTGTGGGATTGTCTAACGTGAACTTTCCAAGCAACTATTTGTCCAACATGCTTCGTGCAGTGTCTTCATACTGTATTATCCTTCTGATCAACAGTGAACCCACTTTTTGGATTTTTGGCACAATTTTCAAAGCGTGGAAATTACATTTGCGTCTTAATCTCTGACATAAATTCAAGTACATTTAGCTGGATTGTGAAGGCATTACGATTATGCATGAGTAATCAGACCTTGATGTATACAAGACAACCATGCAGGATTGTGATAAATTTTTAATGTAACTGAGTGAATTAGAAGACAGCATACCATGCTACCAAGTGCTTAAATGTTAAGTGATATGGGTTGCACCTTATTAAAGATGATGAACTTATCTTATCTAATTATTATCTTATTTGAAAGAAAATCATATCTTTTTTGATAAACAAATCATATCTTTTAACAGAGAATCATATCTTATCCAAGTTGGTTATTGGAGAAATCATATCTTATTCAAATTGGTTGTTGATAACCGCATAAATTGTATTATATATATGGCTTGTTATCGTAGTAAAAGATTTTGTTTTCCTTTGTAACAACATTGAGTTTATTCCTCATTAATAAAGAAGAAAATCTTTGTTGTTCCACCTCCCTCCATTGAAACGGACCTCGACCCTGACTCACAAATGGCTATTCCTCGATTGAACAAAGTAGCCGAAGAATGCAATCATGCCCTGTGGTCTTTCGACCAGGGGCACTACGCCGATGCTCTAAAACTCTTGGAGTTCACAAGTTCCCGCCACTCCGTCTTCCCGATGATCGACGCCACTCGAAGCCTCGTTTACTATAAACTGGGCTCGCTGATCCACAGCAGTACGAGTACGAGACTAGGGTACCTGAGCAAGGCCCTCGACTCCTCGAGGCGAGCCGCGGCGCTGGCACCGACGTCCACCTTTTGCGCGCTCTTCCACGCCCAAGTTCTCTTGAGGCTTGAGCAGTACGAAGCCGCGCTCCAAGAGTGCGAGCGCGGGGTGAAGATCAAGAAGCCTCGAGAGCCAGGGACAACACGCCGGATGCCGACGGAGAGGGAGAGGGTGATTAGGTGGAGACTCTGGGAACTCAAGGAGAAATCAAATCTCAAGATCATCGTTCTTAAATCTGGGAAGGGAAGGGACAACTGGAAGCGGCTCCTAGACGATAATTCCCTGGTTGATGTCAAAAACGAAATAGAGACGTTGCACCAGATGAAGAAGACGACTGTAGCCGCGAGGTCAGAGGATTTCTTGAAGGAAAAGAAAGTCGATGTGGAAGAGCGATGGAAAAAAATCTGGCGAGTGAAGCCCTTCTGGACGGGCATGCATCTTGATAGAAAGAAGGCATTGCTGAAAATAGGAATCCAAGAGCTCAAAGAGCATTTCGCTAAGAATAACATGGCGGAGATGGATTTTGTTTTGCAGGAAGCGATGGATTTCGCTAAGGAGGCTAAGAGTTGGAGGTTTTGGAAATGCTTTCGCTGTGGTGACAGATTTCTTACAGACAAATCCATTCATTCTCATATAATTGATGCACATTTAGGTGCTCTTTCCGATCGTTTTCAGTCGATGATTCCATATAAATTAGGCGAACCATTCATTAAGAGGGTTGAAGACGGCGTTTGGAAGCCCGTGGCATCATCGTGGCCCGCCAGCATCATTGAAGTGGACTTAAATATCCTTTTCCATTATGGAAGTTCGCTGTTTTGTGACGACAGCAACCGTGAAGGACTCATTAAGGAAATTCGAGCAAAGCTGCTATTTTTGTTCCGAAGTGGGTGCTTTGGAACCAACCATTTCATAAAGCTGCAGTTTTTTATAAAAGAGTTGCTGGGGAAGCATATTCTGGAACAAAAGAAGGTTGATAAAATTTTTAGCGTGAATGAATTCCGATCAGTATGCTTTTTGGAGGTTCCGGAGCTTAAACGTGTTCTTGAACGGTTGGAAGACATGGCAAGTGCTTTTGAATTTCCTTGCAATGCTGAAACCCTTCCGGACGATCAAGACTTCTACCGTGACGTTCGAGACAGGGTCACTTTCAATACAGAATTCTCCGATATCCTTCTCGACGAGCGGTTGTTGCTAGCAGAGACATCTGACCTTAAAGATGATGCAAATGCCGTCGGTGATTTTAGTACTAGCCTTACACATTTGGATCCTAACAATGATGCTTTTCTCTGTTGGTTATGGGGGCGAGATCCTCCAATTCCAGAACGATTTCAGACATGGGCAAGTGTGAGAGAAGCTGGCAGAAGCCGGGGAGAGGAGTTGTTCAAAATTGTTGAAGCCGAAGCTCATTATCTGAAGAAACTTTTTGAGATGAAACTCCAGTTTTCAAGGTACGAGAAAGCATTCGAAGAAGTTGAAAAGATGTACTTAAAAGTGAGGATCACAAGGTTAGAGGGCCTTCCACGGAGTTACTTGGGCATGCTGGTGAAGCGGTGGAAGGATATTGAGGCTGATGATGAAGCTGTGAAGGACATTAGAAGCTTGGAGTTGGATGTCATATGGAGCATTTTGAAAGTAACACAGGGAGGAGACACTGAAATAGAGACGGAATTCCAGCGGCAAAGACAACGCCTGAATCGACAGGTGGGTAAAAAATCTACAAAATTTAACGTTGCTTCCTTTTCGTACGTGATTGACCTCACAATGCAAGTGTTGCAGCTTTTTCTACTAGATGTGTTACTTCTTGCAACTGATATTCCCCTGCGGGTTACGTATGAGGCCCTTAAGAAGTTGTGTGCTTATGATTATCGGTTCATTGTGGTGCCCATGTTGCGGTCGTTCCTGCAGGTTTGTGTTGTTTACTTCAAAGTTTTGAGGTTTTCTATAGCTTCAGTGCTGAATCTTTTCACTAATCTCTGGTTTCTAGAAACGCCTGGAGGATCTGGTCGAAGAACATGAAGATTTAAGACCTGGAAAATCACTTGTTAGTCTCTCCTTACCCATGTTTCTCTGTTTCTTTCTGTTTTGTTCAGAATCAATATTTTTAACACGACATAAAAATTCCTGTGTTCTGAAAACTTATGGTAGTGAGTAGTACCATCCTCAGGTAAGTTCAGGAAAAGAATTAGTCTTTGGCTTTTAGAAGTTTTTGTATTTTTTCGTCTAAAGCAAAGTTTTTTATTTAGAGAGGTTGTAGCGGCTGACCTGAGACAAATGGAGGAGGACCAAAAGAGGTGGAGAGCCAAAATAGAGGAGTAGCCGGTATCATAAATGACCAGCGCTCTGCAAAGTTTGAAGCACCTGAAGTAGATTAGCATTCTGAAGCAGCTTATTTCTGGAAGAATATACTGCATTAGGGCTTTGGTTTATCCTGAAAATTTGCTTATTTATGTGAAACATACCTTGCTAAACAATTGATGCAGTCTGTCATGCCATCTTGCTCTTTTTAGTGGCTGAGTTTACCCTGTTAATCGTTAATTTTTTCTATTGTGCACTTATACTAATTAATGGCTACAATATGGATCCTCTTCTAATGCTCAAATTCTCTACACATTCACTGGTAAGAACCTTCAGTACTGGACTGTAAAGATGAAAACATTCTTTGAGTTGTAGGATATCTAAAAATTGTTGAAGGGGAGAAATTTGAAAGGGATTGAGAAAAAAACAGGATGCTTCTCTGGAACATCCATGTGGCTTTGACAAAGGCAATCTGGTGGCATCTTGCCGGGTTCCATCCCCGGGTGGTAGCACGTTTGTCTTAACTAAGTTTTGTTGATTTACCTAGCATGGAGTTTTAGCAATCACGACAGTGGTAGGTTCCTAATCCATGCGGAACTGATTTTGAGAGCTTCTGTGACCTTGTTTCTTGTTTCAATTCCTCTCTTTTGAATCCTGCAAAGGACCAAGTTGGTGGTCTATTCTTGCTCCTCGGAAAGAGAGCACTCGTGCATTAGCTAGATGGTTTTCTTCAAACGCGTTCCCTCTTTTACCTTGAAACATAACGGTTTCTTTAACCCCATTATGCATTTAGACCAATTCTCGTAAATCTTCTCGCAATAACTCTCATGCCACGTTCAATAACCTGCCAATCTTGTGGCTATTTTTATGCTCTTTTTCACCTCATGAAAGTGTACAGCTTGTCTTCCTCCTTATCGAGAAGATCGTCAAAGATTTCTTTGGGGGTCTTTTTGCCATAAATGTCAAACTCAAAGATGCCATTCCATGGTAGCTCTTCTCCCCCAACATTCTTCACTAAGTGACAACTGATGAGTTCTTCGTTGGTGGGACAAAAAGGAAATTCAAGTGGGACTGCCATCTTTGAGTTCTTCCTGTTTTCTATTTTCTCTCATATCAAAGAACAACTCTAGCATTAGAAATCCATAAAACTATACTTATATATGCTTCTTGAGCCTTACGTTGGCCAATAAGTAAAGCGTTCCCCCCCTATTTCCGTGTAGTACAAATTTAAAAAATGTTGAACTCACTAAAATGGGGGAAAATGATAATACAAGTTCAACATATTACTAACATGAAACACACAAAGCTTTCAATACTAATCTCTCTTTTGTCATTGCTAATATCTTATCATCCTATTATTATTTATATGTTGAAGTGTCCCTTTCAAATTTCAAATAGACTCAAATCACAAGCAAAGCTAATGGCTCAAATTTTTAATGCTTTCTTAAGTTCATATAATGACTTCTACAAACAACAAACAATCCTCTCCCCCTTCTAGGAATAATTGGATGGTAATTGCATGTAAACTTCCCCCGCCAACTCACCATATAAGAAGGCATTTTGAATATCTACATAATGAAGATCCCATTGGTAGATAACAACCATATTGATCACTAATCAAATAGTCATTGACTTCACAATTGGTGAATAAGTCTCACCATAACCAATCCCTTCACATTATAGGTAACACTTAGCCACCAAATGATCCCAACGATCCCATCAACATGATATTTTATCTTATATACTCATTTACATCTAAGCTCTATGATTAGGTAGTAGTGAAACAACATCCCATGTGTGATTCTCCTCAAGGGCCATCAATTCTTAATCTATAGCCTAAACTCAATGGTTGTCGTTTAGTACATTTGAGGTTTTATATATGCATTTGTATTCCATTCCTTCTCCTACATGATTCATATTTAAAGTTTATAAACATTCTATCAACTAGTAGCCTAGGCTAAAAGTTTAGGTGTTCTGTAGAGACGATGCTTGTGATGCTAACAATGTGCTACTTGATCAACAATTTTCTTACTCAAGTGACAAACCCACCTTTTTTCTTCATTAACTAATTGATTTAATTTTTTTATACATGGGAACCTAATTGCTACAAAAGAAAACATTGAATGAAAAAGGGCCAAGTAGAAAAATGGGTGTTCATGTATCATCATTGAACTTCCAAATATCTTGTTTAATATTACCAATAAAATGCTTTCTCTTGTTAAAATTGAGAAATAAGGGAAAATAGGAGTCATAAGGTTGTGGATGGAAGGAAACATGGCAGGTATGGTGCATTAAAATGGAACACTCTTATTTGGATGTGCCAAAAGTCTCCTTACAAATTCTCAAAAACTATAACAAACATTTCCTTATCATTGTCCTTATCAGTATCTAGACAATAAGAACCACAATAAGGTCAAATTTCTTATGCACATTAGTGACAATAAGAAAATGTCCAATGGAAATGGGTTCAAAGAACTTTTCTTTAAAAAGTATAGAGCTCATCGGCTTCAAGATCTTCAAATTGTTATTGTTCAATTTTCTCTCTCTGATTGCTTCTTTAATCCATAGATTGGTTGATTTTAGCCTAGGTAATAGTCCCAAATTGTATGTCGCCAAAAGAAAAATGGATTACTTTAAATTTATTGAAATACAAGTGCATAGTTTTTTTCTCTAGAATTTCCTCGTTCCTCTTTTATGTTTTTGGCTTATGCTTTCTTGTTTATGCTTTCCTAGTCTTTATTCTTATCTAAAGCAATTGATTATGTTAGAAAGAGTGCAATATTGTTTTAACCCTTAAAACATAGTAAGTTACAAACATATACTAAATTTTCCAAGCCATATAATAACTAAGTAACTAACCTAGCTCAAGTCACCACCAATTTGTCTTCCTCTACATTATAGATTCTATAAGTCTTAACCTTCAAGTTGTATCCCAATATAACATCTTTTTTTGGCTTTCTTTTCAAGCTTTTTTTTTTTTTTTTTTTTGGTGGTTTGGAACATAAATGAAACATAATGAACCAAAGACTCCAAAATGCTTAACATTTGGTTTAACCTCTTTCCACAATTCATGAGTCTTGTCTTTTTCTACTACATATGAGGTTAAATACAATAAATAAACTGCAGTATGGATAGCTTCAACTTAGAACCTTTTAGGAATTATTTTTTCTTCTGCCATGCTCCTAGTCATTTCCATGATGCTACTATTTTTTTTCTCTCAACCATCCCATTTTACTGAGGACAATATGGTGTTAATAAATGGTAGCTTATCCTTTCCTATATACAAAATTGATTGAATTCACTATAACCATATTCACCCCCTTAGTCTAATCTTAGGACTTTAATCACCTTGCTACACTCTTTCTCTACTATTAGCTTGAACTACTCAAATATTTGAAACACTTCAAGTCATTAATGAATGTAACAAAGAAGCTTCTACCTTCATTTGTTGGTATCCTCATAGGACCACAAACATCTAAGTGAACTAACTTGAAAGGTCTTTTGACCTTTCAATTATTGTTGAAGAAAATAGTAACTTGTGACTTTTTCTAGTTTAACAATTCCCATATACTTCTTCACATACCTTTACATTTGGTAGCCCTTCAACAAGATTTAAGTCATATAAATTCTCGAATGCTCCAAAGTGAATGTGCCCAAATCTTCTATGCCATAACCAAGATTAATCTAAGCCAGTGATAAGTGTTGTAGGAAGCTTATGGTAGAGTTGATGGGGAAATTTCTAGAATTCTCCATGTCAACCATGGCTAGGTTGTTTGTAGGAGAGGTTTCTTCATGAATAGAATATTGCTTGTTTTTAAATGTAAAAATATATCCATTCTCCATCATTTATCCTACACTTAGTAGGTTTTAACTTAATCTAAGAACATACAAAACATCACAAAAGCCCCATAAGCAATTTCAATCTTGACTTTTCATGACCCCTAAAAAATCAATTCTCTCATCATTTCCCAACCTAACCTTGGATTTATAAGTTCTATCAAGCCTACCAAATATCTTATCATTAAAGGACATATGATTACTACAAACAATTTCCAAGAACCACACAGCAAAGCATTCTACTAACAGAGGAACAAGACACATAGAGCAAAGTATTTTCAAAGATTTCACTTTCTTTTGCAACATTGGAAAAATGATCTTCTTCCTTTGACCAATAATTTTTCTCTACATGACCAAATTTTTAGCATCTTTTACACTAAGGTTTGCTTTTGTGGTAGCAAAACTTCTCAATCTAATTAGTCTTTTTACATATTTTGCATGGGAAAAACTTGTTTTTCTCATCATTATTTTTTTGACTGCATTCTATGGCTAAAAATTTTAATGACAACCTAGTTTTAAAGGCAAATTCTACTGACAACTTTTCTTTTCTTCTATTAGTTTGCTTCTTAAAGGCTTCTAATGATCCAATGAGTTCAAATCCTAACAAGTTCTTGAAATCTTTGGTCTCTTCCAAAGTTGTAACTATTGACTCAAATTTTGCAATAAGACAAATTAATATTTTTCCCATAACTCTACTTTTGGTATTTCCCCACCAAGAGCCCTGACTTGGCTAACCACATGATTGACCTTTGTATCATAGTGTACCACCAGTTTATCTTCATTCATTTTGAGTAACTCAAAGTCCCTTTTGAGTGACTAAATGTGTACTTAATAAACCTTAGGTATACAAAGAAACTCTTTCTTTAGTAGCATCCAGATCTTATATGCTAATGAAGCATGGGAAACTCTGTCAAGTAAAGATTCTGACACTGGAAGTTAAAGAACAAACAATGTCTTTAGATCCCTCTCCTAATTCCTCCTAAGTTTCTCTTTGTTAGTGGGGGAGAGTGCATCTTTATCATTTACTTTAGCCAATCCTTTGTCCACTATGTCCCAAGCTCCTTGGATACAAAAGTGTGTTGACGCTTTGATAGACCAAGAGCAACAATTCTTGCCATCAAGATGGGCAACAAAAGTTGTGAGTTAAGAAAGAGTTAGGCTCCAAAAGAACTAGAAGAAAAGGATGAAGATGAGCCTGTTTGAGATGATGCCATTGCAAAGGTCACTTCCACTCTTGATGCCACTAATATAATCTGAATTCTGTTTTTGTCAAACATAGAGTATCAAAGTAAGGCAAATTGCGGAGAAATTTTTTAAGGAAATACATGGAACAATGAACCAAATGGTTCTAGATTTTATTGATTATTTTTAGCAACCAGAAAGTATACATAAAAGGCTAGTTTCTAACATTCAAAAGACAAGCCATGACGACTTAGAGCTTAAATGCTTAAAGTAGAATATATAGGAAAGTAAAATAGCAACAACACGCCACCTTCTTTTCGCTGTTGGAAGAAATATGGAATGCTGCACGCCCATAACAGATTAGCTAAAAGTTCACTTTTTAGTTGGTGAGCAACTTTTGAAGTGAGCTGGTAGTGATTAGAGTTGAATACATACTTTACTGCCAAGTATTGTGTCTAACACTTAACTGAATTGACATTTTTACCAACCAGACATGATGGTTAGTATGCCAAGGAACTCCATTACTTTCAACACTTCTTAAGGACCGGTTTGCCGACTGTATCAGGAAAAGTCGACAGCAAATGACCGGATAAAGCACCTAAATGCGCTTCCTTTAAATGCGACAGCATGGATCCGTCACCGCGGCAATAGCATATCCAAAACTTCCAATTCCTGGCTTTCAATTCAAAATCCAACGGGTTAAAAATTGAAGAGGTAGAATTTCAAGCATTTTGGGTTCGAACTCAAAATCAGTCCTCTTTCTAGGGAATGTAAAGCAGAAGAACTATTTTAAGAACATAAATCCACAATAACCTGGCTCACTATACAGATCTAAATATAAACTTGTCACCCTATTGATGGTGACGAAACCGGTAGATTTCTTGAAAAGGCAGCATGAGATAGGCCGAAGATTCCTGAGAAAAGAGGAGAGTACAACATTGGCGACTTCTAAAGCATCCTCTCAATTTTTTAATCCAAGCATCTTGTGCTCCCTACCTCCATTCTTTTCAATGTCCCTCTTCAGGACCTATTCGATCCATCGCGGTGCCCATGTTGCGGCCGTTCATGCAGGTTGTTCTTCTTGAATGTTGTTTCCTTCATTCAAGTCTTGCCTTCTGATGCTTCTCAAGTAAACCTCCAGTCAAAGAGGGTGGAGATGATGAAGAAGAATTCGTCAAGTTCTTTGGAGCATTGAATTATCAACATATTTCTTTACGCATTTCCAAAAAAATCGCTTTCCATCTTTATTTAAGACAATTAAAAACATTATCTCTTTAAATCGTGAAATAATTACTCTCATAACTTTATGTGAACTAAGTCCACCCAATGTAGAAAAGAAGAATGTGATAGTACATAGGGATTCAAGCCATGTAAATGATTTTCAACTTTTTTAACTATATTTTCATTTTTAATTGCTTTTTTAAGTGAACGTTGAATACTAAATTTTAACTAAACGTTTACTAAACTGAATTTGTATGATTTTGAAGTAGTGTAATTTAATTGGCAGGAAAAAGAAATAAAGAAAAAAGAAACAGCTTCTTGAGTCATAATGCACCTATTTAATTTAAAATTGGTAGGAAATTATCTCCACTTCTCGAGCCTGACTCGCAAATGGATATTCCTAGACTGATAAAAGTTGCCGAAGAATGCAATCATGCGCTGTGGTCTCTCGACCACGGGCACTACGCCGATGCTCTAAAACTCTTGGAGTTCACGATTTCCCGCCACTCCGTCTCGCCGATGATCGACGCCACTCTAAGCCTCTTTTACTATAAAATGGCGTCGCGGATCCGCGACTGTACCAGTAAGAGACTAGAGCACCTCGTCAAGGCCCTAGAGTTCTCGAGGCAAGCCGCGGCGCTGGCACCGACGTCCACCTCTTGCGCGCTCTTCCACGCCCTGGTTCTCTTGAGGCTTGGGCGGCACGAAGCCGCGCTCCAAGAATGCGAGCGCGGGGTGAAGATCAAGAGGCCCGAGGAGCCATGGTCCACAAGAAGGATCCCCACAGAGCGAGAGATGAAGATTAGGTGGAGACTCTGGGAACTCAAGGAGCGATCAAATCTCAAGATCATCGTTCTTGAACCTGGGAAGCAAAGGGAAAATTGGAAGCTGCTCCTGGAGGATAAATCCCTGCTTGAGACCAAGAACGAGGTAGAGACATTGCATCAGATGAAGAAGAGGATTGTAGCGGCGAGGTCGGAGGATTTCATAAAGGAAAAGAAAGTCGACATGAAAGAGCAATGGAAAAAAATCTCGCGAGTGAAGCCCTTCTGGACGAGCATGCCTGTTTACAGAAAGAAGGCAATGCGGAATATAAGAGTCCAAAAACTCCAATCGCATTTCGCAAAGAGTAACATGGCACAGAAGGTTTTGGCCAAGGAGTTTCTGGAGGAAGCGTTAGATTTCGCTAAGGAGGCCAAGAGTTGGAGGTTTTGGAAATGCTTTTGCGGCGGTGACAGATTTCTTACGGACGAATCCATTGATTCGCATATAATTGATGCACATTTAGGTACTTTTTCCGGTCAATTTAAGTCGATGATTCCAGGTAAAGCAGGCGAACCATTCATTAAGACGGTTGAAGACGGCGTTTGGAAGCCCGTGGAATCATCGTGGGCCGCCAAGATCATGGAAGTGGACTCAAATATCCTTCTGCATTATGAATGTTTCCTGTTTTGTTACGACAGCAACCGTGAAGGACTAATTAAGGAAATTCGAGCAAAGCTGCTATTTTTCTTAAGAACTGGGTGTTTTGGATCCAACCATTTCCAAAAGCTGCGGTTTTTGATAAAAGACTTGCTGCAGAACCATATTCCGGAACGAGAGAAGGTTGATAAAATGTTTACTATTAATAAACTCCGGTCAGTATGCTTTCTGGAGGTCCCGGAGCTTAAACGTGTTCTTGAATGGTTGGAAGATTTGGCAAGTGCTTTTGAATTGCCTCGTGTTGCTGAAACCCTTCCGGACGATCAGTACTTTTACCGTGACGTTCGAGACAGAGTCATTTTCAATACAGAATTCTCCGATATCCTTCTTGATGAGCGGTTGTTGCTAGCAGAGACTTCTGGCCTTAAAGATGATGCAAATGCGGTCGGTGATTTTAGTACTTGCCCTAGAAATTTGGACCCTAACGATGATGCTTTTCTCTATTGGTTATGGGAGCGAGATCCTCCAATTCCAGAACGATTACAGACATGGGCGAGTGTGAGAGAAGCTGGCAGAAGTCGGGGACAGGAGTTGTTCAAAATTATTGAAGCCGAATTTAATCGTCTGAAGAAACTTATTGAAATGAAACTCAACTTTTCAAAGTACGAGAAAGCATTCGAAGAAGTTGAAAAGATGTGCTTAAAAGTGAAGAACGCAAGGTTACAAGGCCTTCCACGGAGTTACTTGGGCATTCTGGTGAAGCGGTGGACGGACATTGAGGCTGATGATGAAGCCATGAAGGACATTAGAAGCTTGGAGTTGGATGTCATATGGAGCATTTTGAAAGTAACACAGGGAGGAGACACTGAAATAGAGACGGAATTCCAGCGGCAGAGACAACGCTCGGATCAACAGGTGGGTAAAACATCTACAAAATTTAACGTCGATTCCTTTTTGTTCGTGATTGAGCTCACAGTCCAAGTGTTGCAGCTTTTACTACTCGATGTGTTCATTCTTGCAACTGATATTGCCCTGCGGGTTACGTATAAGGCCCTTAAGAAGTTGTGTGCTTATGATTATCGGTTCATTGTGGTGCCCATGCTGCGGTCGTTCGTGCTGGTTTGTGTTGTCTACTTCAAAGTTTTGAGGTTTTTTATAGCTTCTGTGCTGAATGTTTTCACGAATCACCGTTTCTAGAAAAGCCTGGAGGATCTGCTCGAAGAATCTGAAGATTTAAGACCGAGAAAGGCACTTGTTAGTCTCTCCTTACTCATTTCTCTTTGTTTCTTTCTGTTGTGTTCAAAATCAATATTTTTTTACGACATAAAAATTCCTGTGTTCTGAAAATTTGTGGTAGTGAGGAGTACCATCCTCGGGTAAGTTCGGGAAAAGCATGAGTCTTTGACTTGTGAAAGCTTTTGCTGTTTTTCGTCTAAAATAGAGTTCTTATTTAAATCGTGGTGGTAGCGGCTGACCGGAGACGAATGGTGGAGGACCAAACGAGGTGGAAAGCCAAAATAGAGAAGTGGTCGGAATCATAAAAAGGCACCAGCGCTCTTCAAAGTTTGAAGCACCTGAAGCTGATTAGCATTCTGAAGCAGCTTATTTCTGGAAGATGATATTGCATTAGAGCTTGCTTCATCCTGTAAATTTGCTTAACTATGCGAAACATACACTGCTAAAAGAATTGATGCAGTCTGTCATGCCAGCTTGCTCTTTTTAGTGGCTGAGTTTTCCTTGTTAATCGTTGATTTTCTCTATTGTGCACTTATACTAATCAATGGTTACACTATGGATCCTCTTCTATTGATCAAATTCTCTACACATTCACTGGTAAGACCCTTCAGTATTGGACAGTAAAGATGAAAACCTTCTTTGAGTCGTAGGGTATATATAGATATTGTTGAAGGGGAGAAATTTAAAGGAGATTGAGAAAAAAAGAGGATACCTCTCTAGAACATCCATGTGGCTTTGACAAAGGCAATCTTCCTTAGAAGAGAATCTGTGTAATTGAGGATGAAAGATGTTGGTTCTTTTCAGGAAGTGGCCAATCAAATGAGGAGTTTGGGGGAGAAAATCAAGGGCAAAATAATTGTGGAAAAACTACTAATTAGTCTAACAGAAAAATTTAATCCCAAAGCTATTGCAGTTAAGGAGGTCAGAAACATAGTTAAGCGTCCTTCGAATTGATACGAAAGGTCGGTGAGTTTGGTGAAGTTGATACCAATTTCTTACTATTTACATGTAGTACAAATTTAAAAAATGTTGAAATCTCTAAAGAAGGGGAAAAATAATAATACAAGTTCAAAATATTACTAGCATGAAACATAGAAAGCTTTCAACACTAATCTTTCTCTTGTCATTGCTAATATACTATCACAATATTACTTTTTATATGTTAAAGTGTCCTTTTCAAATTTCAAATAGATCAAATCAGAAGAAAGCTAATGGATAATTTTTTTTTCAGTGTCCCAAGACAAATCTTTTATTAGAAATAGGCTCAAAATTCAACTTGAAAGCTAATTTGTAAGTTAGAAAACAATTTTTTCACTTAAATTTTACTTAGTGATTATTTTTTTCACATGTTAGACTTTCATCTTCAATACTCTCTCACATGCAAAGCATACCCTGGGCTCAAGGTTAAGTGGGTGAGATAAACACTCTTGCATGATGGGCATATATGATAAGCTTCAAGTTGAGCAAGAGTTAAAAGGGCCAATTTGGACTTTATAATATTAAAAATTGACCTAATATCCAATATAAATATTAGATCATGAGTTAGGAAAATATTTTTATATTAAATCAATACTCAAAGACTATTGAAATATCAATAGAAGCTATAACAATAAACCGATAGTATGATTTAAGAAAATAATTTTTTTTATTTCTTTCTCTATCCTTTTTTTCTTTTCCTTTCTTGCCTACCAAATAAAATGATTTCATTAACTCAATTAAGTGACAAAACCTCTTATTTTGGTGGTTTTCATCATTTCAAAGAATTTCTTAGTTATTTAGAATGTTGAAAATATAATTAAAACCAAAATCATAAAAACCATTCACAAACACCATCTTCTTTTTCCTTTTTTTTTTTCTTCTTAAATCTATATAGCATGGCATTAGTTTATAGAAGTTAAAAAAACCAAAAATAAATTGCAAACCATTTGTTTTCTAAAGTTTTAAGGATAAGAGAAAAAGTGTTTCTACATAAGCAACTTAATAATTAAAAAAAGATCACTATTTGAGAACAATATATATATATATATCAATCTTACTTTTATATCATCTAACAACCTCTTTTTTTTTTTTTTTGGTTGAAATGTTAGTTTGCATTAATATAAAGTAGTGTACAAAAGCAGAGGAGTATACTCCAGCATTACAATTTTCAACAACTATGAAAAGATGAAGGTTGGAAGCCTCCAAATCTCACTCGAAATGACATTTTCCTATGAGAATTTTACATTTTGAAACAAAGAAGCTCTCCCTCTTTTTTGTTATCACATGCAATAAATTAAAATACACTATCAACTTTCTTCTCACCTATTTGTCTCAATCTATGCATTCAAGTGCCAACATTTTCATCATTCTCCACCATCTAACACCACAACATGAGACAAATGATTTACCTAACCACCATAATCAATATGACCAATCTAATCTTCGATCAATCTCAAAACATGTCATGCTTTTCAAGACAATTTCTAGTTTAGGTAACAAATGCTCAAATTTGGATAAAGAAACATATATTTGTACTTGCCAGACTGAATCAATCACTCTAACAATATATTCTAGTTAATCTACATCATTATCATCTAAAATCAAATTAGATATAGGAAAAAAACAATCTCACCTTAAAAACTACTTCTTCATTGGCATTTGCATGAATTCATTATGTTCCATCCATCATATTTGGTCTTGATCAACTTGTAGCTAGATTCATCAAATTCATTATCAACCACTTATGAATCGAACACACAACAACATGAACTTGTATACCAAAACACAACAAATTTAAGGAGGCCTTGACCAACACAACTTCCTTATGTCTCTCATAATGTCTAAGAAGAGATTTTTTCTTTTCACTTTCTTTTTCACCAAATGGACAATATCTTATTAAGTTTTTTCATCATATAGAATCAATGAAGAGACACTCTTAAATAACTAGCCAACCCCCAAGAGGTCTCTCTCTCATTGAAATGGCCCATCTATTAAGTTCTTCTATTTATAGAGAAAAGTCCAAATTTTTACAATTATATAGATATCTCTGCTTTTAATAAGATATTACAATCATACCTTTTAACATAATTATTTCACAAACCCTAACAAGAAGCACACAAAGTGGAACAACCCCTTCCTTGGTTCTCAAGAAAGGAGCAAACGACCTCCATGAACATGTTGATTGTATCAATAAAAATAACGTATGCTTTATTCTCTAGAGAAATTTTTCTACCTATGCTAGTGATCAAAACTAACTAAGCCAATACTAAGACAAGAAACTGACACCTCAACTTTGACCTCAACGTCGCTTTTGTCAACTCAGCCTCTGTGAGGTGTGAGTTATGTTACGAACCAAGCAAGTCAAGAGGTCATGTGAAGTAGGAGGTTGGGTGAGCCAAGTTTACTCTCTTTCTTTTGGCTTTAAATATGCATTCATTTTTTATATTATTTAAACCTTGCTTAAGTATCTTTTTCCTAATAGGTGGGAGTTTCAAGTTTAGTTTCTCAATAATCCTTTTATATAGGTTAGGCGTAGAAGAGTCCCTTTTGAAATAAAAAATGTATATCTATCTGATAAAATACTTTTAAGAAAACCATATGTTACACTTACACGAAGTTTGCAATCCATCTTAAAACTAGGTTAGATAATCTCATTGAATTAATTTTAAGAACAAACTAGTCTTGTGAAAGGTTTATTAGGGTCAAAACGTTGACTCTTACAGGATCATCATTTGTAAACGAATTTGAGTTATGTAGTTAAGTTTAACTTCTATTGATCCAATTGATTATCGTAAATTTTGAAGTTTTGTAATTGAGTTCAACTTTTATTGATCTAATTGGTAATAGGAAATTTTGAAGTACTGTAGTTGAGTTTAGTTAATTCTATAGCATTGAAGTTTTGTAAGTAAGTTTAACTTCTATTGATTCGATTGATTACAACAAATCTTAAAGTTGTGTGGTTGAGTTTAAATTCTATTGATTTGACTGGTTATAGCAAATCTTAAAGATTTGTAGTTAAGTTTAACTTTTATTAATTTTTTTCAACTAAATCAATTCTTAAAATTTTGGACTCACAAGTTGATTCAAACATATCTTAAAATTTTGTAGTTGAGTTCAACTTTTGCTAATCTCATCTATTACAAGAAATCTTAAAGTTTTACAATTAGAAGAACTTTGTTAGAAGAGCTTGCACTTGATGCCACGAAGAACAGGGACAAAAGTGGTGTAAGTCCAAAACAAGGACAGAAAAAGTCAAAGTACAAAAGGAAGAAAAAGCATCGCATAAAGGCCGAGGATGCTAAGGTGTGTTATTGGATTTGTTCTATGTAAAGAATCTTGGACATAAACTAATGTCTTGTCAATGGATGTCCCTGTATTTTAGGCAACTGGTAGTGCAGAAGGGCAACATTCGATTCAAGAGGAGAAAGATGGAAACGATCCGGCTTCTGTTATAGGTGTTCCTGCAAGCACTGATCAACTTAGCCAACAGGAACTTGATGAGGCAGAGGCGACTTGATAGAGAGGCTAAAGAGAAGTGGTTCGCGGAGCGGAAGAAGAATGCTGGAGGCACCAGTGCAGAGCCCTCTGAACGTAATGAAGATAATGTTGGTTCAAGTGAGTAGCAGCAGCACCCGCATCAATCTGGGTCAGTCCCGTTGCCTTTCAGCGACGTGGGTTCTCGTGCACCTGAGCGCCAGCATGTTTTTCAGGCTAAGAGCGAATCCGACGAAGAACAGCACTCAAAAATGGTCCGGAAACTAAGATAGCAGTTGCTGCAATCACGAATCAACTTAGCCAACGGGAACTGGTGGCAGAGAAAGAGTATCAGGCAAGAAAGCTAGATGAAGCTTTGGAGTGGCAGTGGCGACTTGAGAGAGAGGCTAAAGAGAAGTGGTTCGCCGAGTAGAATAAGAATGCCGGTGATCAACTTAGCCAACAGGAATGGGAGGCAGAGCAACAGTATCAGGCAGAAAAGCTTGAAGAAGCTTGGCAGTGCAAGCGGGCAAGCTAAGAGAGAGGCTAACAACAGCACTTAAAATCACCAGAAGATGATGTTTTTCAAGTTAAGTATAACGCCGAAGAAGAAGAAGAAGAAGAAGAAGAGTGCTCAGAAGCACCTGAAGCTGAGCAGAATAAGAACAGTGGTGGCACCAGTGCAGAGCCCTCTGAACCTAAGCAACTCCCCTGGCCTTTCAAAGGACCTGATTGTGAAATTACGTGGAAAGATGTTTTTCAAGCTGAGCATGACGCTTTAGACAAAGAAGAAGAAGAGGTATAGTACTCAAGAACATGAAGCTGATTAGCAAAGATACTTCTTGAAGTTCCCAGACATGTCATTGTTACTAAGGATTCTTTATATTTACTAGGAATGATGATGATAATTGAAGAACATTTTCTTTCTCGTTTCTGAGATTTTCGATCATTACTACTTTCCCGAGAAAAAGTTTAAAACAAATTAACAAATAAAGAAAATGAAAGAAACTGGACGTGTTCGTTACAAACTGAAACCGCTGGCCCATTCTTTTTTAAATCGTTCAACTGAAGACTTCGTCTTCCTCCAAATTCCTTCCAGAAAAATGGAACCCGACACAGCCTCCGGCACCATGCCGTCCCCGCCGTCCCCGCCACCCTCGCTCTGCACCCAACCCCCAGTGTACCTCGATTCTCCGTCGACTTCCATGACCGACGAATGCGACCAGTTTCTCGAGTCTTTCCTCGGCGCAGTCCTCGGCGCAGTCACCGCCGACTCACTGAAACAGATAGAGGAAAGGCTTTCCCTCCACCCCGACTCTGGGATGTTGCACAGCACCCATAGCCTCCTTCACTACAAAGCCGCCAACGAAAGCTCCGACAATACCGCCGCCAGACTCAAACACCTCAACGAGGCCTTCAAATCCTTAAACCGAGCCCTCGAGCTGTGCCCAAACTCCCTCTGCTTGTCACTCATCCATGCCATCGTGCACTTCGAACTCGCCCGACATGGCGCCTCTTCGTTCGACGCAGTCATCGAAGAATGCAAGCGCATATTGCTGATCGAGAACCCGGAGGAACCTGGGTACGACGAAGGGGTCCCGGCCCCGCGGATCAAGAAGTTGAAGAGGGACGTGCAGTGTGTCGCGGATAATTCCAAGAGACAAATTGTCATTCTTGGTGTAGGCAGGAGGGGTAAGTGGCAGTGGCTCGTAGAGGATCAGTCCCTGTGGCAGGTGATGAATGAGTTCGAGGCTTTGCTACGGAGGAAGAAGGGCGTCGTAGGGCGGAGGCCACTGGATTTTGCGTCGTCCTTGATGGACAGTCGGCTAGAAGAGAAAAGAAAGGTCAAGAAGCTCAAGAAACAGGTCTCCAGCGTGTTTACGATGACACGAGCCAAGGACTTCTGGAACAACAAAATGAGTGTGGAAAACAGGAGGGATTTGTTGAGAATCGGAATCGAAGAACTCAAAGCGTACTTGGATGAGAATAAGTTGGGAACCGCAAAAGAGTTTTTGATGGAAGCGATAGATTTCGGTAAGGAGACCAAGACCTGGAGGTTTAGGGTATGTCCTTGCTGTGGACACAAGTCTTCTGATGCAAACGCCGATCACGAACATCTTCTGACACATTTCGATCCTCCACCGGAAGTCTCGTTGGGATTATGCCTGAGGAACTCCCTGAATGGGCGGTGAAAGTGGTCGAAAACGGTGTGTGGAAGCCCGTGCATTTGATTTCTGCGGTCGAGATCATGGAACGCCGGTCCGCTGCTGCAGATAAAGACTTCGAAGTCTTCTCCATTGTCGATTGGCCTTACGTTGACGACCATGACCGGACAGAGATCTTGACGACAATTCGCTCGAAGCTGCGATTGTTGGTGAAGCGTAAATGTTTTCCTTTAAGCCTTTTGACAACGTTGCAGAGGTACGTAAACGACTCGCTGGAGAACCATATGCAGAAATCGGTGATTCAACGTCATTGCCTTGATCAAACGCTTCACTCGATGTGCCTCTTGGAACTTCCACAGCTCGAAAGTTTTGAAGAGTTATGGGAAAGCTTAACCAGTGCTTGCCCAATTCATTGTGTCGCCGAAATCATGTCGGAGGACGACGTTAGATGCTCTCGCTGGTTTTGGGGCTGCACTAAGGAGAGGGTGGTTTTCACCAGCGACTACTCGGGCCTTCTTTTCGACGACCGATTGGTGCAGCAAGAGTCTATTCAAATCGACGATGGAAATGCGGTGGCAACTTCAAGCACCAACGCTGAAGACTTTGATGCTGGTGGTGATGCTATTATTGATTGGCTATGGACGGAAGGTCCCAGAATTGGGGAGCAGGTCAAGGCATGGACAAGTCTGACAGATGCTTGCAGAAATCAAAGAATGGAGTTCTGCAATATCTCTAAAGCCGAAGCCCAAATTCTGCGGAGAATGTCTATAAAGAAAACCCAGTTTTTGGGATATCAGAAACCATTTCAAAATGTGGAGGCCTTATGTGTTGAAGAATATACGAAAAGGGGAGAAAACCCAGAGCACGTCCGACAGAGCTTCGCGGCCCTCTTGTTCAACCGATGGAAAGAGCTCGAGAGAAAGGTTGATGCCGAAGAGGATGACGCCAGAGAGGACAGCAGTAGCAGTTGTGAGATGGACGTCATATGGAGTATTTTTAAGGAAGCACTCACAGAACTCGAAATACAAATAGTAATCGATGATCAGAAAGAGCACCTAGCTCGTCAGGTGGGTTTGCACTAATTTTGTCATTCGTTGATTCGTGCAAGTTCATGTTTTAAAGTCTCACTACGCCTAGTCTTGCAGCTTCTCCGGGTTGATACTGTACTCCTGGCGATTTCTGCTGCCGTCGAGCAGACGGCGATCAGAACTGGGCTGCTATGCGTTTTCGACTATCGGTTTGTGATGATACCCGTGTTGAAGTCATTCATGAAGGTCTGTATTGGCTTCTCTGGCTGTTTTCTTGAGTGTTCTTACCTTTTTGCTGGCTTTTGCTGTTTTGATGTTTTTGGGTTAAATCTTTCGTTTCCAGGCACGACTCGAGGATCTGGTGAACAAAGACGCTGCAGAGAAGTCTAATGCTGCAACAGAAGCTCTGCTAGCAGAGCTTTCTTTTGATGAGAAGAAGAGCCCTGACAGGGAAAAATCGAAGGACAAGAAGAAGAAGAAGGATCGGGGCAAGGCTACGGAGCAGCGGCCCACCAGCCTGCCTGTTGTCTCCTCTGAATCCATGGAACCGCAGCGTATCAGTCAATCTGGAGTAGTCCCTTTTTCTTTGGCCGACATACGATTTGGTACTGTTAACTGGGCTGAAATCAGTCAATCTCTCGATCGGAGAAGCAATCAGAAAGAGAAAAATGAACTACAACAATCTGAAGCCCCTGAAGCCGACGAGCTCAATACATCTCAAAGATGAGTTCTCTGAACCCATTGCCATTGGACATTGTTTCTTCTTGCCACTAATGTGCATAAGAAAGCTGACCCCGGTGGGTTTATTGCTGTCTAGGTAGTGATAGGGACAACAATAAGGAAAGGTTTGTTCTAGTTTCTGAGAATTTGTAGGGAGACTTTCTGCACATCCAACAAGAGAAATCAATTTTGATGCACCATATTCGCGTTGTTTCCTTCCATCCACAACCTTATGACTCTTGTTTTCCTCTGCTTCTCAATTTTAACAAGAAAAAGCAATTTAGTGAACCTGTTAAACGAGATATCAAGTTTAATGATGATACATGAACACCCATTTTTCTACTTGGCCCTGTTTCTTCTAAATTAAATCAATTAGTTAATGAAGAAGAAAGAAGGGTTTGTGACTTGAATTAGAAAATCACTGATTATGCAATATGAAAGAGACAATATTGTTTTAACCCCTACCACATAATAAGCTACAAACAGATGCTACATTTCCCGAGCAATATAATAAGTGTGTAACTAAGCTAGCTGAATATTGAATTATCTCCGAAGAAGCCCCTCCTCCACTGGGTCTTGTGGCTGTATATTGACAGGGGTCGAATGCTTTGACTCAGAAGATTGGATCAGAGTTTGCATAACAATGACAACGAGGACTAAGAAGGTTGCAGAAAATGCAATGCCCTTCCATGACGACAGGAGAGAAGACCATTGAAAGAATCTGATGATGCAGTAGGCAAGCAGAGATATCCAAAAAATCACAACCTGTATGGAGAAAAAAATGAGATTACAAATGGAAAACATGATAATGACATTGGTTTTGTCCCAATAATGAGAATCTTATCTTACAAATAGAGACTTTTTGGGTCGTCCAATGTCTTGCTGCTGTAGGTCACTGAACGAGTCCTTACAGAAGTATCTCTCCAGTAAAGCATCCTGAGTAAAGACGAAACAGAGAAAGAAAATATGGATATTTCACACATGTTAATGAGGAAACTTCTTCAAACATCAAACTGCATACCTTCGTCACAAACACATCCCTACACCATTGTGCAATGCCATCAGCCGTTTCTGGCAATTCTTGCATTGAATGTCTCCTGATTTGTACCTTCACCTATACAAGTGAAAAATAATGGTCCAGCATAAGGTTTTCTGTGTTCGTTGGTATTATTCCATTGTTATGCACATGGGTTTTTTGTTCCAACCTATTATTCAAACAACCATAACTACTAAAATCATCCATCTGTGCATTTTAGGATTTCAAACTCAAAACTTATCATAACACTGTTAATAAGCATTAAAATTGTAAATGAAGTTATAAAGTGTTTCGGTCTCCTACCACCGAAGATTGGCCTCTAAATATTCTCAACATTGTAGGTGGAGGCTGAACTCTGGGAACGGCCACTGTACAATCATAAATTGCAGGAACAAATGAACGCATATGATTTACTGCTGCAACAAAACCCTGAGAGTAATTTAAATCAGTATGAAAAGTTGATACTCTTAAGTTTCAAACACTTCACACATGTTAAAGAACATGAAAACACACAAGAAATACACAGAAATACAACGTGGCTAAGACAAATTTCTCTGTCCACCTCAGGTGATAATACCAAAAAATTTCTCTTTGGTAGATTTTCCCTTACAAAAATGATGGTGTACAATATAAGACTCCATTGTTGTCAATAGGACAGTAGCTCAATAGTTGATTATTGATGTCCAAGATTTGGGTCATGGGTTCAACACTTTATATTCTCAAACCCTCTTTTATCTAACAAAAATATAGAAAAAGACTACATTGCAAGATAGTAGGAATGATTATAAGATTATGTCGACTCTAATAATTGAGTTCCAAGAATATCCTAGAGAAGAACATCGTCACTTTATTCTCAATGCAAAATAACATCATTTCACAGTGATTGTTACAACATATCTCAACAGATAGTTTAGATGCCATGGGAAAAAAAGGGAAAAGAATATTCAGGAAAGTCTTGGTGTAAGTAAGAATTGCAATAACTGGTTGAGCAATAATGAGATAGCATGTAATCTTGATAACATCATAGCCTAAAAGTGATGTAGAATGAAATTCTTAGCAAATGTTTCTGATGAATTCACCTTGGTGCGTGGAATCAAAACATTCCTAGGAACAGGCAACCCTCTTGAACCCGCGTAACTCTGAGCTGCTAATAGTTTTTCCTGTGTAAAGCGTGTTCCTTCCACAAAAAGAGCCAGCCAGAAAGGCAAGGGAAAGTCCTCCAACTGCTGGAAACCTGACTGCAGCACAAAATCATATTTGATATGAATGTAACAGAACATAAATGGATTCATGTGTCCTCAAAATCCAGTGACGGGTACCTGCAATGTGCTTTCATCCCTTGCCCAGCGTCTTTCCAGAAAAACATAATCTGAAAACCACATTGACCAGCCTATGATCTGCATAAATTTGACACATCCTTATCCCTTTATTGTCAAAGAGATCCTAGAGACTGGCTTTCTAACAATAAAATCCATTTCCCATCAAAGAAACTTAAATTGTAACTCATGAATATTGTTCTTTCAGCTCCAAAAACTGTAGTTTGACTCAGTTAATCCAAATAAGTCACTAGAAGGACAAATTCAGCTTCCTCAAGAAACAACTGCCATTGATAAACACATAGCTCAGTTGGAAATAAATGCTCCATGGGACTTCTTGGCCCCAGGTTCAATATTAGTTGTGCACATGGGTGTATTAAAAAGAAAAAAAAGAAATAGCAACGGCTACAGTCTCTTCAAGTTGATTAAGGTGATCAATGTTTCAGAAAATAAATTGGTTTTCCCTTTTACTTCATCCATTATGTCTATCATGCTTTCGGCAAAGCATGCCTTACTAAGGTTCAGAAACAATTTCATGAACTATTTTTAGTGTCACGGCCTTCAGAAGGGAAGCTGGAGTAGAAAATTGTTTTCACATGACTTATCAAATTTAACACCACAGAGGAATAAAGGTTACAGTGAGAACTCACAGGCAGGCTTCTAGCTGATTTCTTCATGATGGCTAGGGAACTACCCAGGCAACCTGAGCGCTGTCATGGGCAGCAACAGTAAGAAACAAGCAGAGGAAAAGTAAGGAGGCTTTCTTTGGAAATCACGGTTTGCAGTAAAATTCAAATGAGACAACGGAGTATGATATGCACATGTTCTAGGAATATTGAAGTACAATTTCCTGGGATTAAAAACCTTAGAAAGGACTCAACATTTTGTTATCAAGACTAGTTATTAACAAAAAAAAAAAAGACATTTGAAATTAATATATATCAAACTAACACTAGTAATGTAAGAAAATCATTGTATTTTAACATATCCCGTAGTAAAAAAATGAACTAGCCCATAAGTGATTGGATGGAGTGATGAGGCAAAAATAATAAAAACCTAATCTAAGATAAGGTACTTCACTTGAACCTGAGTTTTAATACTATGTTGAAAAATATTTAAGTTTTCTCCTTAAAATTGGTTATTAATAGAGGCAGACAACAAGACATAGGAATAAGATATTAACAATAGGAGACAACTATTATTTTTAATAAAAAAACTTTATATAGACCTTCATCTCTACTTTTGCTTTCTGAATAGAAGGGAGAGGGTAGGAGTGGTATTTTAGAAACTTGGGCAAACATATCTCCCGAGCAAAACTTTGAAGTTTCTTCATGGAGTGATACAATTTTTAGCAGGATTTTGAAGAAAAATTCGAGATATTAGAAGATGTATGCACATACACCATTGCATTAGAGTTATCTCAAAATTATAGTATCAAGGATAATTTACCTGAGCCATAACCCAACCAACAAGCCAATCAATGTCACTCCTATGGTTGCAAATGAGAAGTGCATGTTCTTTACCTGAATATATCTCAATATGTTAGATTCTGTTTTCACTTAGAGGATCAATTTTAGAAAAAGAAGGAAATATTTCAGCTTACCCATTAATTCAAAGGTCTCTAAATCTGTGTACAACTCAACCTGCAGAGAAGTCTAACTGGTTAGACTGCAATGTGTATATAAAAGCCCAAGTAGATGCAATTTCAAGGAATCCTAGGCAAGTAACTGGATCAATATGCAGAAGACTTGGACACAAATAGATCACATGACTTAGATATTTTGTTTTTTTCTCTCTTTCCTTACTTTCATATTATCTATTCCTTAGCAATCTCTTATTTTGAAGTCGCCATTTTGAGTGTCTATGCAGTATAAGGAGAAAATGCAGAGCAATTAAGTTATATATTTAGACAATGTCTCCTTATATACATTACATAGACCCAAAAAAGAAAGGAAAGGATAATAGTATACGATGAAGAGATCCTTCGTGTGGGAGGCTAGTGGAAAAACATAGAAAATAAAACAAAAGTTGTAAATGACTAATCAAAATGTGTGGAAGTTTTAAGAAAGAAATTTTATCACCTTGACACCAGCCCACCAATCGATGAGCCATATAAGCTCCAACCAGAGTAGCTCTGCAACTACTTTGTTGATCCTTCTATACGTATTTTTTGATAGTGGACGAACAGCTACGAAAAAAACTGCCTGAAAAAAGGACAAATGTATGAATTAAGCAAAAGCAGAAATGAATTACCTAACTCAAGCTTCACCCTAACATTGCAACAAAAAGCTACATTACATGCTACTAAACTATGTAGGCTTCCTTCTCCAACACTGTAGTAGAGCTACTTCCTAAGGCCTGATCCTTCTTCCACCAAATAGCATAAAAGCAAAGGGACAACTTTCTATGCAGCTGTGCTGCAAAGCAACAGATGATCTACGATCCTACCACTTTGCTTATACATGTGACGAAAATCTGTATTAATCCTCTTAATCTTTACCAGATTATCCAGTAAAAAAAGAAAAAACCTGTTTTATTTGTCATTATTATCTTTCTTTTCTCTGTTTAATTTTCTTGCTGGGGTGGCGTGGGGTAGAGGAGAACAAATAAAATAGAATATAGAAGCAACAAGAAGGTAAAAAAAACTCAACCCAAACTGTCAAAATAAACATGAAATTACATTAAGTACTACAGAATGGGAGATGTCGAACCCTGACCTCTTAGTCTATGGATAAAATACAATGCAAGCATTTAAATTCTGTGTAACAACAAACCACCCTTGAAGGAAGAGCAACAGTGATAAATATAACAACAATAATAACAACGGTGAAGATGAAAACAACTCACTAACAATAACAGTGATTTGTCTTCAAGTGATACCTCTCTATTATTTGTTCTATACTAGTTTTTAAGGCTCGAGCAGAAGACATGGCGAAAGACGCGAGAGAAAAGGAAGAAATAGCTCCTACAGCACAAAGCAAACCAAACGGGTATTACCACAAATACCTGGATGAGATTGACAATGAGGCCTGAGAGAATAAACAGTATTCCTATAGGAACAACAACCAGTACAGCTGGGATCGCCATGCCTTGTCCCGCTTGCTATGTGGTGGAGACGACGAGAAAGAAAAGATAACTGCAGAGACAAACGAGAAAGAGAGAGAGGGAGGGAGATTTGGGGCTCTGAATGAAGAGTTTGCACCGTTGGTGGGCATAGCTCGTAAGGCCGATATCGTCGCCTTCCATCGTAGGATGAAGCGCTCAGTTTTCGGCATCTGAGACGCTTGCATGCGCTTTCGCCACTTTGCGGTTTAACTTTCAAAAGCCAACCACGTTGCGCAGTTCTCTATATTCTTGAAGCATGTTTTTGTAATCAAATTCTAAGTGTGTCAAGCATGTATTGACATGTTAGTGTTTCTTTACACATCATATATTATCTTCTTCTACAAATTAATTTTAGAGAAAGAAGTGGCTTTTCTAACAATATAATTTATATAGTTAAATGTCCATGTCAAGTATGCTTCTTTCTTTTTTTTTTAAATTCTTATTATGTAAAGGGTTCTTGAGTATAGGTATTGAATCCAAACTTAGGTCCAAACTTCTAGCCTGTTGACAAAAAATTATATGCACTTCAAAAGGAAGGAAAGGTATGCACGTCAAAGAACTTGCATTGGGATGATTTATAAGACCAATAACACAAGGAAGACAATTTATGATCCGAAATGAAGCTTGTTTGTGAATATACAACTTTATAAACAATAGAGGACCAATACAATGGAAAAGAGGACCATCCTATTGACTCCAATCAAATTACGTCTAACATGGGTTTTATCATTTTTGCTTGCCTACAACTTACATAGTAGTTTTTAAGGAATGGTAGGACTCTAATAAGAGATCTCAAGTTGGGCATTGGATACATATGTGATTTATGCATTTCAAAATTGCATTATCATTACTCATACCTTATCAGTTTTATTTATAAAAAAAAAGAATAAAAAAACCTATAATTACCTCGATGGTGGAAATACCATGGGAAATGATATACTTAAAAAAATTGAATAATATTGTCATTCAATTTTGTTAAATTGGGTTACTATGTTATACCACTTAGCAAAAATAGAAAGTTGTACTACTTTTGTTTTGAATGAACAAATTAACGTCCACTGAAAAGGTCAAATAGTTTGCCATTTGCAAATGCATTCCTCAAGAACCACAAGATAGATTGAACTTTCATTGAAAAATTCTTTTTGTTGTTTTTCCTTTTTCTTTTTCTTTTTCTTTTTGGGACTTTAAAGCTTATTGAAATAGAAAGACACATAACAGGAGCGGGTGGGTAATAAGCGCCGAGTCGCAACCCCATTGAGCATTATCCAACGGCAGCAACAGCTATGGCAACGATGCCGGCACAGGGTTACCACCAGCCAACTTCCGTGGAGGAAGTCAGAACCCTCTGGATAGGCGATTTGCAGTACTGGGTCGATGAATCCTATCTCCACAGCTGCTTCGCTCACACTGGCGAGGTCCTCGCTCTCTCTCTCTCTCTCTCTCTCTCTCTGTGTCTATATGTATTTATGTGTATGTACGAATGTGTGCGAGCGTTTCTTTTTGTATTTATTCATACATGTGTGGAAGGAAAATTTGATGGTCGTTCTCGAATTCAGAGACCTGAATGGAAGTGTTGAACTTTCTGTTGGTTATGGTTATTTTCTTTTCTCCCACTTCCTTGATGTGAGGGGCTTTTAGGGTTCTAATGCTGCCTTGAGTTCCGTTTAAAATTTGAGTGTTGTTTATCAAACCAAATGATTAGGGTATATCTACGAGTTCGTGATTTGTTGTGGGGTTTTGTCATTTATGCGCATGGACTAGTCATTAATCCGTCATGGGGCAAGTTTTGCTTCACCCACAGGCCATGCGGACTTGATGAGATCAAAGTTATGCCTGCTTTGTCTGGTCGCACTGAAACTTGGTCGGTCGAGAAAAAGGAAAGGCCTTGACTCTTATATTGTTATTGATTGAGAAGAGGATAGGGGAAGGAAACCTAACTGTATGAGAGTCCGAATCGTTCCTTGAACCAGAGGCTTTTGTTTTTGTATGTCATGAATATACGACAAGGATTCTTCATTTTTGTAGCACCAAACCAAAACCAAAGACCTATCTTGTGAAAACTGACTATTTTAGTTTGTAATGATGGAGTATTTGAGTTGGATTAAACAAGTTTCTGTTTACTCAGTTTTAATTGGATGGAAGGTTAGGGCTTTCATTGGAATATCTGAGTTGCAATTAATCCCACTCATGGTGTTGGAATATAACCAAATTACCCAGCATCTATTAGTTATCAAGTTGCATTGTTTGTGTCCCTGCCCCTCATATCGATCTTTTTGGAAGTGTTTCTGACCTTATATTTTCCATGCCTCTGTATTTTAAGACCAAGTCTTAGTTGCTTAAATGTGATTAGTCTTCGTTAGGGTTTAGAATGATTTGGTGAAGCATGTTGGCCCGAGAGTTTCGAAGGCCAGTGAGTTTTGACTGACCATAGAATTTATTTTAGACATTTGATAAACTGCCATCTTCTTAAGTGATGGTGATGTTATTGCCTTGCATTCATAGGTCAATTGCTGCTGGATGTTATGGGGTGTTAGATTTAGACAATGCATTTATTTGTTGTGCAAGTTGGGAGTTCTACCACGTGGTTCTTGAAGAATTGTTATATTTAAATGGAACATCTTGTCTTTTCAGGTAGTTTCAATAAAGATTATACGCAACAAGATCACTGGCCAGCCTGAAGGTTATGGGTTTGTGGAGTTTGTTTCTCATGCAGCAGCAGAAAGGATTCTGCAGACTTACAATGGCACTCTCATGCCTGGAACTGAACAAACTTTCAGGTTGAACTGGGCGTCTTTTGGTATTGGAGAAAGGCGTCCTGATGCTGGGCCTGAGCATTCTATTTTTGTGGGGGATTTAGCACCTGATGTTACTGATTATCTGTTGCAAGAGACCTTTCGAGCTCAGTATCCATCTGTTAGAGGTGCCAAGGTTGTGACTGATCCAAATACTGGACGCTCAAAGGGATATGGATTTGTTAAATTTTCTGATGAGGCAGAACGGAATCGAGCAATGACTGAAATGAATGGGGTCTACTGCTCAACTAGGCCAATGCGTATTAGTGCAGCTACACCAAAGAAAACCACAGCTTTTCAAGCATATCCTGCAACTAAAGGTGATATATATCTTATTGACTGTAAAGAGAAATAATGTCGTGTTGCAGACATGGTTGACTTGTTTCTTATTTATATATTCTCTTTTATCAGGTTATGTCCATTTCCCAGACAACACTCTGTTGATGGAGACTTTTTGTCATGAGATCTCTCTTGACACACTTCCCTTTCCTCTTAGATTTATTGTTTTATTATCTTGTGATTATTTGTGGAAGTATATTGTGATGACATGGACCAGTTCTTTACTTGTCCTGGGAAATTATTTGACAGATGCTTGGGACCCTCTTGATTGTGTCATGATCAATCTAGTATGCCTTTGTTCTAGTACTCAGGCCGTGTCTCAGTAGCAATGAAATACCGCTTCTTTCTTATTTGAAGTAATGGCGAGTTCACGCTCTAAAAGTTAATTTTAACAAAAATGACTGAATTATTGCGTTTTCTAATAAAATGTCTCTCACCTTATGTAATTAAGGATTTCTCCAAGTATTCTTCTTATGGCAAGACCCAGTTTGATGGCCCCTGTTGAGTTGAGTATTTCTATTAACAGGCCATGGCACAGAGTCTCCAATAGTATTGCTTTGATAATAGTCGCAGTCCTGGCTGCTTCTACTCTTGCTAAGGGTACCTATGCTTTGGGTATTGCTTATTGCATTTTTGATAGAATGTGCTGCTTGTTGTCCTCTATTTCTGAGTTTGCCTTGAAATGATAGATGATGGAACCCATTATGTCTCTAAGTGTCAGGTTTATGAGCTTGCATGACCATTTAGCATATTTGAAGTGTTTAATAGGTATACCCTTACCCTTGCTGTGGTTTCTGGCCACGAGATAGTGACATAGTTTGATCTATATAACATGAAAAGGGGAGCCTGTTTACTATTTCTATACCATAGAAGCTTAAGTTGTCAACCTGGAAAAAGGATAAAAAGGAATAACAGTTGAAGCTTAGCCAAGGTATCTTCTTTCTGCTTTCAGTTTCAGTTCAAGCACTGCTTTGAATTCGTCTTGCCTACATAGGAAATTTATTTTGCCATGGTTAGCTCATAGTTTTCTGATACTGTTTCGAACCTGATAAATGCTCCTATCTGTACTTTTTCTAGCAGCAGTATATCCAGTTCCAGTGTACACCACGCCAGTGGCTGTGGTCCCAGCGGATTATGATGTGAATAACACTACAGTAAGTCAGACACCCTATTTAGTTTAGTTTTTTGTGTCTCGCCTCCTATTCTCACTCTTTTTTTCTTCTGTAGATTTTTGTTGGTAACTTGGATCCTAATGTCAGCGAAGAGGAGTTGAAGCAAACCTTCTTGCAGTTTGGGGAAATTGTCTATGTCAAGATTCCTGTGGGCAAAGGATGTGGTTTTGTACAGTATGGGACAAGGTCCGTCATTTCCTTGCTTGTAAAAACCTCTATCTGATTTACAATGGATGTGAAACATTATCAATTTTCCTTTGGTGATAAGGTCTCATACAGTTACTGCACTACTAATGAACCTCACTAATTTTTCCCATCCTTTTTTATGTTCTCCTATAGAAGCATTGGTCATTATGCTAGTATGAGGGCTTATTCTTAGATATTCCTTCCTAGTCCATTTTCAATAGAAAAATGAGCTGCAATAATATGAAGCATGGAAGGATGTAGAAAAACTTGGTGGAGAAAGGCAATCCTGTAGCATACTAGATGTCTTCTTTCAAGCCTTTTCTTTACTTGCCCTTTTTCTGTGGTCAATGCTTACGAACTTCCTCTACAATGTTTGTTTATGTAGAGCATCAGCTGAAGATGCCATCCAAAAGATGCAGGGAAAGATGATTGGACAGCAAATTGTCCGCATTTCATGGGGTAGGAGTCCAACAGCTAAACAGGTGATTGTTTTGATCTCATCTCCATCTATGCTTTGATTCAGTTCTAAAGGTATTGTTGGTCAAGTGTGCCTTGAAAAGTAATGCTTAATTTCAAAGCTAGGAACACCTGGATGCACAACTTAAGACTGGTAAGTTAATCTATAGTGTGTTGGTCGTCAGAAGGAAAAGAGATTGAGATTGAAATCTTTACCAAAAAGGTCCCTCACAGTCATACAAACTTAAATAAGTGCCATGAATTTCTATCTGCATTTTAATAATTTTCAATGCATTTTTCCTGTTAAGGAATGTTGAGGTATAGATTACCAGAATGGTTCCATTTGTCTTATGCGTTAACCCTTTTTTATTGTTTTGGAATTTCCTCCCATGTAGTTAATTTTTCACATTCATCATCTTTCATTGACAAGATTTTTATCCTGGCTTGTTGTAGGATGTACCCGGTAGCTGGGGTCAGCAAGTAGATCCAAGTCAATGGAGTGCTTATTATGGTTATGGACAAGGTTACGATGCCTATACTTATGGGGCTACTCGTGATCCAACAATGTATGCATACAATTCATATCCTGGTTATGCACAGTACCCTCAGCAGGTAAGTTGTTTCGGTTGTACTTTCAGATGTTACCGTGGACATTATTCCAAACAGTTTTTATTTTCTCAATTGGGGCTGTTGTATTAATCAACATAAATACGATCATTTTTTATTTATTTTTATTTGGCCGAGTAAGTTTGTCTCTACTATCATCTAAGTTGGTGCTAGAACAAATGAAGGTAATAACACATGAAAATAAATTGTTAAACCATGAACCTTGTTGATAATTTTAAGAATTTGAATGAGAAAAATGTAAAGTTGGAAATAATATTCTGTCGTCCTCCAAATCGGGTTTTGGAATATGTTAGTACCCTTCCCAGGTTTGCACTTAAAGGGTAGAACACATATTGAGGACATACTTGGTTAAGCCTAAACGGATCACAAGTTTCTTGAAATGACTCCTTTATTCTTAACTGCTTCATTTACAGGTTGATGGTGCTCAAGATGTGGCAGCTGTGGCTGGTGTTGTACCATCTGTAGAACAAAGGGAGGAGTTATATGATCCGTTGGCTACACCTGATGTTGATAAGTAAATCCTCTTCTCAATTGTCTGCAACATAAACTAGGAACCAAACCACAAAAGAGTGGCATATTAATTTCTTTGCTTCATGTTTTGTGTGTTGGTTGCCAGGTTAAATGCCGCATATCTCTCTGTTCATGGTAGTGCGATTCTAGGGCGGCCCCTGTGGCTAAAAACCTCGTCATACTCGCAGCAAGCTTAGGAGTCTCAGCATTACCTTTTTGATATCCTGGTTTCATTGCATGTTTCTAGAGCTTGGTAGACAAAATGCAGAAGGCATGAGCGATTGCACGGAGAAAAAGTTCAGCTTATGCCATGACCAGCAGTTAAGACTATGATACTGTAATCTAGAGTTGAAGCAGGTAGAGTGTGCTCGAGTTCAGAACATGAGGCTCTATTCTATGTGACCCTTTTTTTCCCTTAATTTATTATCATTTTTGTAATGAGACTTTCAGAACTCTTTTCAAGCACAGAAATAGTTTGGGCCACATCTAGACTGTTGCTTGTTTTGTGTGAAACCACAGTAACTGGTTCAATTGTACCTTTCCAAGGAGGTTGACATGAAAAACAAGCCGCTAGTCCTGGGTTTACATGATGTAAATAGCTCTTTTCATGCGTGAATTTCCTGGCATTTTTAGTGATTTGGCTATGTAATGAAGACATCATTAATCATTGGATAATAGTACGGGCTATAAGTTTAAAGAATGTTCATCCTTCAGCTTTCTAGCAGGCCCCATTGGTTGGGCCGGTGGCTCAGGTTATTTAACTCCGTCTGGTTGTATCTCATGGCGACTGAATCAACTTAGAAAGAGCTTAGACCCCAAGTGGAAAAATGCTTTCAGAAGGCAATCTATAATGGCAAAATCTTAAAGATTTGAGGTAAATAATTTCTACTTTATTGTTTCCTTTTGATCCTGTGAAGTGATTATAGTAAGTAATATAATAAATATGTTACGGCATAGTGACCAATAACAAAGAATTCAGATTAATTTACTGGAGTGATAGGGCAAAGGAGAACACAGATTGAATGAAGTTCAAATCAAAATGAAATTTAGAAATTTATTTGTCTTACAAAGTTTACATTTGTAAAGTACAAAGCCTCAAAGCAAGATACAATTCCTTCCGGATCAACTAATGCCTATTATACCTCAAAGAGTGGGAAAGGATGGTGAGTTCCAGGGGAGAAAAAATATAAAAATGAGAGAATGGGGAATTTCGAATAAAAAAAGTATCAAAAAATAAGTTAAGATAGTTCTGATTTGAGTATTGGATATGAGTCTTTTAACTATAGGAACTTAGCCAACCACGGGATCTCCTTGCTATCTTTCAGAGCAAATGACACATCATCACTGCCACAAAGCAAAATGAAATTGGTCAAAATAATTACAATTACGGAAGTTTTCTAATGCTATCATGGACGCCAGAAATGTCAATTTATATGAAAGAAATAGCTGTTATGTGTTTTGACGCTGGAACCAGAGATTATGGCCTACAACGTTGATAACTAAAAGAGGTGCTTGAAAGAGAATTTTGTTTGTCTGCTGCAAATGCATAAAGTATCACAATTCATCAACACATGTTTGTCCCTTTTCCTTTGTATTCAAAAATTTCCCTCAAGAAGTCCACAAGTCACCTGGACTATGATAGCCAAGGCAGTCCTAGAGTGTTCACTATGAGACTCGGAGGCTAACGAACTTTCTAGATTCGACAAGAACCCCCTCTCTTGTCATGGTAATTTCTAGTAGAGATGCAGAGGTTAACGGAAGAACAAGGGATAGAATTAGTGAATGAAATGGGAACCATGTTTGTTATTTGATGGATTCGTCTACTAGTGGATCTTGCAGGGACTGTTTTATACTGAAAACCAAGCAAGTCATGGTTTAGAGGCAGAGTTCAGATGCAAGACAAATTGTTTCATGCTTGTATAATTAGATTGCTGTAATAGAAATCATTCGCTGGGGGCTTGACAGTCAACTAACCTGGGGAAATTGAGCTGCAATTTTTGCAACCTGTGTTTAGCACCAGGTTCACATAGAATTACTCTGCATTCACCAAGCTTACAGCTGCCAGAGAAGAATTGAATAAGGGAACGTCAGATCTCACCTAAACATAGATTTCTGAATGAATTCTATATCTTTTACACTATTTAAGAGGCCAATTTGCACAAAAGAAAAAGAATAGTTTCAATTTGTCGATACAGCATATATGCATAAAGATATATCATAAGGATTAAAGTCATTTACATCCACATGCACATTAACAGATAAGTAATAGCAAAACCTATTAAAGAAACCGCCATCCCTGGATGATCAGAAACTATAATGAAGTGCAAACAGTAAAGAACTACGGCTTTAGAAAGGTAATATTGAATATATAACATGACAGAAAGCATAACAACGCTTGTTCCAAAATGAAATATGAAAGAGAGATTATTTTCATTATTATTATCATATATCCTTTGAAGAATATCAAGGTTATGACTGTGGGACCATGTATCCTCCTACTGTCCACAGAAAGAGAAAAAAGAATACAATAAAACTTACCCAACTTTCAAAAGTGTGTCGTACCCAGGAAACGCTTCTCCATTGCTTGTACAGATACATGACACAGTCATTGCTAACTGCAGTACAAATAAGAGTTCAATAAATACATAACAAAGGAACTCTTGACCTTAAATTATGCTGCACTCTAAAAAGTTTCTTCAGTTCTGTCTGGTTGAAAGCATTAGGGGGTAAATAATAGAGTATCATGCTTATTTCATGTTGGCAGAGCACTCCAGCCGAAGATCTTATATGCACCTGCAAATTCCTATGCAAACTATGTGTAAAAGACTCTGGATCCAGTCACTGGATCTTCCATCAAGCACATTCTGTGATTCTTTTGAGGGTGCAAGCTATTTAACTGACTCAAAGGGGGAAAAAAAAATAAATCAAAACAAATGTTCTCCAGGGTTTCCACTAGATGAGTTAAAAAGGTTTCTTGCTTTGAGATATATGTGAATTGCAAGAAATGCAAAAGAAAGCTAAGTATAACCAGACCAGAAAGCAAGAATATAGAGACTACAGGAGAAGTTTGAGGTTTTGACCTTTTCGAAGTTGGTTTCACCCATTCCTGTTTTATAAAGCTCATGTACCATGGCTGTCAAGAAGATTTTACTCAATTTGGAACAACTTCTCATTACCTGCAAGTGAAAATAGATGAATGAGTATAGTGAATATAGATGAAAAAGTATTTTCACTCCAAAAAAACTTGTTATTTCCAAAGCTTGAAACTGATTTTTTTTCCTTGTATTTTTAATCATGTGTCCACAGATGTGGCAGAAAAAGCATTCAATCAAACAATGGTTCTTAGATCATTTGTACCCAGTGATAGTTTTATCCAGTAACAATAGCTGTCCCGCTGTGTGTTAAGAATCATAACAGGCTGGCACTAATATTGGTTCCGAAACACATCATTACATTCACAAGTAATGAGCTTCAAGTCTTCTGGTATCCGAAAAGAAAACATATTTTTCTCCCGTCTACATAACCTTTTAGAAAATCCATCCCATCCACGTCCATTTCTTTCCTCGTAGCGTATTAAAACAAGTATCAGCGTATTACATGCATCACTTGACCATTTTGGAATTTCTTCCAGAATATCACTGACCATCTGAACGAATGGAGGATAAGTGTGGAAAAGAACTGACCTGAATATGAGGTGCCTGAAACATTTCTTGGATTGCTACTTCAACCTCAGCCATACTAACAAGTGACTTTCCTGCAAAACAGAGGAAGTAGGATTAGATAATGGGTACAACAACTATATACTTCTCATTACACCATGGCTTACTTTAAAGCTACTAGGGTTACAAGGTTTCATCTTTCACAGGAAGCAGGATCAATTATGAATATTAGTTTTCTTAATTTCTCAGCAACTCCACTTTTTTTTTTTTTTTGTCCTTTTTCCTTGACCTTGTCAATGTTCAATGTCTAATGACTGATAAACCTGTGCAAAGAAAAGTCTTCAAGTATTAAATTGAGAACCTTTGCAATATTTTCAGCAACTTAAACAATGGCATGTTTTCTGCTCAGTCCAAAATGTTAGCTTCATTTTAGTTTTCTTAGGAGATTGATGGTGGATAAGATGTTATTTGGTGCTTTTACATCATACTACGACCAAGTGTACATGAAAAAATTAATAAGTCCGTATACCTGAAGGAACAGAATTGAAAGGTGACTTTAGATTCTTAACATCGTAATCTTTTATTTCTGCTGCACGCCTGCATATCTCTAGAGCACGTCTTGCATCTCCTGATATTGCTGCAACCTGAAGATCAGTATAGAATGATAAGATGAGTTTACTGATTAACAAACAAAAACATATGGTAAGTTCTTATCTCCTGCAGAGTATTTTACTAGACATGACAGTAAAGGGACAAAATTGTGATCATGATGAAACAAAGAGCAAAACACTGACCTTCCTTGATGCAAATTCTATGGCTTGTTTTTCAAATGCATCAATGCCTTTGAGGCGACTTGAAATAATTTCTTGAAGTTGCTGATAATTATAGGGGCCAAAGCAAAGTCTTTGAATGCCCATTCGACTTGAAATACGAGGTAGCAATTTTTCTGGAAGATCCATGGTATTTGCTATCCCTGAATGTATATTCATCACAAAGAAATAAATCAAAGTCATCAAGATTATCATCATTCCTACTGTCATTAAGGTCTTGATTTTCTTTTTCTTTCTTTTATTTATATCAAAAAGACAACCTTTGTAACAGAGAAAATCATTATTATTTTTATTTATATCAACATGACACCCTCTATAACAGAGAATATCATTCTTTTAGCTAATTATCTTATGACATATCATTCAGCTGCAAAGAAGCTTAATCAACACTAGACCATACCTATCACAATCAATTTAGAATGTGGCTTCGTAGGCCAATCAAGAATGTTGTACAAAACCTGCAACAAGAAGGGTTAAGGATTAGTAACTTTCTATTTTACAAATATGTAAAATATATGACCTTAAACTATCATAAATAAGCTTCACATTACAAAATGAGCCAGTTACCGACTGATTTCTTGTCACAAGAAGATCGAGTTCATCGATGAGCAGAATACAAGGCCGGCCATCCTCTTTTGCAGTGTTCTTTCCATCTGAAAAGCGTTCAGTCAGCAATTGGAGAGCCTTTTTCCAACTGACTCTATGACCACTTAATGCTTCATATATAACCTGAACGAAAATAGGATTCACAATAGGGTAAACAGAATAGAATCCCAAAAGAAAACTAGGATTGATTTGTCCTGCTTACCTTGTATATGCTCTCTGGGGTTGCCAACTTTAGACCGTTAATCTCCACGAAACAGTAGGGTCCCATGCCTCCTCGATCAACTTCAGACCTCAGATTCTTCATTGCTGCTAGTACACTCATTGTCTGCAGTTTTTTAAGCATAAGAAGATCAAACAAGTAAACTGTATTGATGCACGGAAACAAATTAAGGAATACGAGCCATATCTCAAATAACAGAGTCCTGTTCAGGTACATTATAGCTAACAGATCCTACCTTTCCAGTTCCAGGAACGCCATGAATGTATAGGCAACGACCCAAACATTGATCATCGCAGATGGCACCTTTAACAAATGCAGTAATCTCCTCCATTTCTCTGAAAAAATATGAGTCCTTCACGGGAAAGTAATAACAAATGCACATAAGAAAACCTAAAACATTTTAGTTTTCACGTACTTATTCCTGCAAGGTGGAGAATTAGGTAGTGATGCCAACATAAGTGCTGCCTTTGCTCTCTCAAGTTCAGTCTGCTTGTGGCATCTCACATGCTCTGGGATTTTCTTGGTCCCTATTTTTTGAAGTCCGAAGAACTGTCCCTTTCTTGTGTTCTGTAGCAATTACAAATAGACTACTTTAATTTGGGTAATCACCAAGCTTAAACTCACAAGTTGCAATGAAGAATGGTGCCATACTGCAGCCAACCCGTGAGCTGGGGCTATTTTCGTTAGTAAATTCTTTAAGTTCTCTTCATGTCTGTCTTCATCTGTATCAGAACCCAAATCCTTGCAGAGTGTCCAATCTTCATCACTGTCAGATTCTTCAACAACCTGCCAAATAACATTGGCCCGTAAATCTTAAATTTTAATTCAAATTTGATATTACTGGAAGCCCATAATACTGTCTGCATCACCCAAAATGCATACCTCTTCACCGTTATCCATATCAGCAAGACGCTTAAAACTGTGCCATCGAATGTCATATTCATATTCGCATAAGAAAATGTCATCCCCTTCATTACTAGCCTTGGCATATTCTTTGGGGTTGATGACAGAGCAGTGTCTAAGAATAGACTCCATCTGCAGCAGTGTGCACGAGCATTATTACAAACTCAAGGATGATAACTAAGAAAGAGCGAAAGCTGATGCCTGAATTACCACTAAAGCTACATCAAAAGAAAACTAGGATTGATTTTGTTCTTTTAGAAGCAAAATAGTTAGAGAAAATATTAGCTACCACCTCAATGTCAGCGAAGTCATTTGTACGATACAGCTCCCTCCTCAAATTATGTGGTTGTCTTCCAGCAGCAGTCTCCTCCGGAATTATATACCAACATACCCGACACCAAAAGGTACCATCCACTTCTTTCCACATACTGCACACCCCCAACATACAAAGCGCAAAATTAGCGCACATCACAGTCTAATAGCATCACAAATTCACATAGTTCAGCTGAAAACAACAAAAGCCCCTACCTTTCAATGCGGGCAGCCCATAAATCGCTGGAAAGCAGCTTCTCCCTCATCGTCCTCAACCGCTTCTTCCCCTCCGGTGGCACAGGGAGCTCAACCTCCTTACCTGATCTGCGGGCCTCGCAAAATCCACATATCCAATCCCCTTCTGGAACCTCCTTCAACGGCGGCTTTAGGCACTTCAAATGAAACCCACCTAAACAATCATCACACTCAATCATCACTGCCCTGCCAGTCTTGAAGCACACCCTGCAGTCCTCCATTTCCGGCTCCTCATCGTCGGAGGTCGCGTCCTCCCTCCTCTTAACATACACGTCATCTCCCACCTCGAACTCACCCCCATCATATTCCACTCTCTTGTAATACACCCGCCTCCTGGGCCTCCTCAGGGAGGAGGCTGAGCCCTTTTTCTCCGATTTCGATGAAGCCATAGCTCTCGTAACCACATTCCTATCTTCCACTCTCTTCCTCTTCCTCCACGTCGATTCGGAAGGATCCGGTGACTGCGGCGCAAATGATACCTGAACATCAAGAAATTGTCCCTCATTCTTCTGACTCCATTTCCCACTCCTCTTCGCTGATTTCGGTGTTTTCACTGATTTAACACAGCCATCTTCCGCATGGTCGATCGATTTCCGGGGCGTCTTGGGATCCGATCTTTCCCTGGTCTTGCTCCCATAGCTAGGAGTTTCAGCAGACCCACCGATACAGTCTTCGGCTCGATCATTAGGCTTCTGGGGGCTGGGGTCTGGATTTAACTCTAGCACGCGTCGGCGAGAGGATCTGCGAGGGGCTACCGTTTGTGGGGTTGCAGGGGTGAGAGAAGGTGAGGACTTGGATTTGGCATGTGATTGGTGCTTGGAACTTCTTGGGGTCTGGAAGGTCTTTTTGGGTGTCTCCGCCATTGATCTACGGAAAACGCAGTCGAGTGGCGTTAGGGTTTAGCAGACGGAGAGAGGGGGAGAAGGACATCTAGAAGGCAAATTTGGCGGGAACGTTCCCTCCCGTTTGGAGACCCTTTGAACGTGCAAAGAACCGTTGCTTATCTTCTTTGTTCTTTTCTTTTTTCCTTTTCTAATTCCAACTTCATTTCTATTTATTCTTTGCTTATGCTTTGTTTGCAAAGTTTAATTTTAATAAAACCATTTACTGTTTTTGTCTTTCATTTGAATGGTATTGACTATTTTAAAAAAAAAAATTCAAATGTAAAATGGTTGGGACTAGTGAATTAAGAGTAATTATTTTTTAAAACTATTAATGATATGAATGATGTTCCATATTTGATCCACTAATTGTATTAGGTTATCCTACTTGCATTAGGATTAGGATTAGGATTTAATTCCATTAGATGTATAGCTAGGGTTATATGTGTTCCTTCCCCATATTAATACTTTGTGATAAAAATTTTACATGTTTCTCCCTTTTCTAGTTCCAGCTTATCGACAAAGTTTTTGTTCCATTTCTTATGTGGCCCAAGCTTAATGAAAATTTCATGAAACATTTTAAAATGTCTCAATTCCCACTAATAAAGCTTTTTTTTCATAGTTATAATCAAATAACCTATTTTCATAAAACTGCATGTTATGCGTTTTGCATTATTAAAAAATTATTTCTCAAATTGTTATTCTAAACCAAGCCAAACATATGTGGTAGCTACCAATGCTCATGATACTATCATTCAAATAAGTTGCACATTTCCTAATTCTCGTATAGAAATTATTTTTCTAAAAAAAGATTTTCCTATACTTAAATTGACTTTCAAAGAAGATTAAATT
Source organism: Casuarina cunninghamiana (assembly GCA_028551485.1). Lineage (NCBI taxonomy): Eukaryota > Viridiplantae > Streptophyta > Magnoliopsida > Fagales > Casuarinaceae > Casuarina > Casuarina cunninghamiana. The sequence goes on along the minus strand of CM052367.1, from coordinate 22,002,905 downwards.
TTTTAATATAATATCATAGTATTGATAGGCATGTGACTTGATTAGCAACTTATGTTATTTAGGACCTAAAGAATCCAACACTCAACACTCTTCCACCCAATTTTCTTAAAAAAAAAAAAAAAAGAGATGTGTGAAAATCTGGTATGTGTTTTATATTGTCAATATATTAATTTACTATGATTCCTATATATAAAGGTAGTTATTTCTTTTACAAGTCAGTATTAAAGAAAAAAGAATCTTTTTAACATAACATCATAACATAGATAAATATTCTAGTACAAATACTTTCTCACACTAGGAGTAAGGTAAACCATCCATAACATGTTTGGAACCCCCAGCTGTTCTTTGCATAGAACAGCCTCGGATCCCTCTTCTTTTCATGGAAAACAAACACCAACGATTTACAACATTATCCTGAGAGATGTTTTATTCGAACAGCCATAGGGTGGTAATATTTTCTATCTTTCCAGGCACAACAAGAACCAAAGCTTGTGCATATCCAAGACTTATCTGTTCCTTTTGAAACCCAGAATGACAAGCACTAATCCAAGATAATCATAGTTGTAAGAGGTCTCAAGGAGCAGCATCTTGCGAGCATTCCATGGAGGAAACCTGTACCAGAAGTCAGTCAAGAAGCTTCTCCTTGCAATGGCCTTCTCATGGCTGAACGTGTCAAATGAGAACTTTCCATGGTACCTCCCCATCCCACTGTCACCAACTCCTCCGAATGGGAGCATGTTCGCTATGTACTACACAGGAAACCAGTACAAGGATTTAAATAGACAAGATCATGTATTAAAGTAGAGAATGTAGTGGGAATAGTTAGAGCTTTGTCTTGGCAAGGAAAATTCTATATTAGGAAAATATGATTTTTGGATAGTGTTTTAATATAAAAAGTATTTTCCAACTTATGAGCTATTTTTTGAGGATTAGATTATAAGTCCACTTCTAATATTATATTAAAATTTAAGTTGATTTGCTACAATCTCCATTCAACATTAAGTTCTTAAAATATGTTCAATATATAAGAAATATCTATTCTACCTCATTCAAAATTAAGCTCAAGACGTGCTTAGTCTAATACTATAAATGACTTACTTGCATGATTGCATCGTTAATAATCACAGCTCCAGATGTTGTTTTTGATATCACCCCCCTCTCCAATGATTTACTCTTGGTGAAACAATATATGGCAAGTGGTTTAGGCCTTGAACTTATGAATCCTATGCTGTCTTCAATCTTCTCCACCTGCCAAAACCATGAAAAAAATATTGAGTTAACTGAGATGGATAAACCCCATGCATTCTAAGACAATCTTCCAAGTACTTGGTTACGTAGTGTAACAAAATTCATTTTTTTGTTAAAATAAAGTCACAAGGAGGTAAATTATATGTAGAGAGTATCATGATAAAATTTAAGTAATGTAAAAATAAAATTATTTTCATTATGTCCTTTGTCAAACATGAAATACAACAAGGACTTTTCTTTCTTTCTTTCTTTGGTTCTATGAATAAGAAGGCACTGTCATTTAATCTAATGTATGATACTGTATAAAAAAGTCATTTATTTCTCAGAATTGGTTTGTAAAGATAAACCATTTTCATATACAAAGGCTATCAAGAAAATCATTTAGTCAACGGGATAGTAACCTAAAAAGAGGTTACTGTTTTCTTAGGATCTAGATCCTAAATTGGACATTTCATACCTCCATCCCTCCATGCTGTGTCAATAATTAAAAAGTTTAAAACTTAGCCACCAGGAAAGCGAGTACACTAAGTAGGGCAATCTCAAGAGACATAACATAAATTCTCCAAACAAGCTGTACAAATAGCTTTTTATATAGATGTGTATCTTACTGGTATTATTGGAAGCAATGGGCCAAAGATTTCTTCCGTCATTATTGCTGCTTGAAGCGGAGGATCCACCAAGATTGTTGGCTCTACGAACCTGCATGGAGGTGTATAATATGCAACAAAAATTATTCATAGTAATGCTGAAAAATCACCAAATCAGAAAAGGGTGTGTCTATTTTGAACTCATGATGGGTTTGGTAAGAAAAAGATTATGGTGTTTACAATTTGTCTTCGTCATATGATCCCCCGTAAGCAATAGAAGCTTTAACATTTGGATCATCCAGAAGACTCTTCAATCTCAAGAAATGGAGTTTGTTCACTATCTTCCAACACTATGTGATTCTTTTGGGTTCTCTCCAAACATTTCCTTGATCTGGGCCTTCATGGACTCTACCTGAAGAAGATCATGGTATTCCCAGATATTGTAGCATTAGTAGCTAATTGAAGAAATTTGAAGTACCAAATGCAACGGATATATGGGTATTTTCCACAAGTTTCGTACCAAAGTGGGTATGAATTTCCTTTCTGCAAGCATATAATCTATTGCTATGCATGCTTGACCAGCACATGCCCCAAACTTCGCAAAAAGAATTCGCTTCACAGCAGTCTTTGTGATTAGCACAAAATAACTCCAATCAGCACATTGTTAAAAACATGAAACTCTTATACAACACCGTTCGGACACAAGAAAGAACAAATATGAAATGCAGATGTCCTAACTTTGACTTACCCTCTTATCAAAGGAACTTGAAAGGGAATCGCAAATGGCTGGGCATTTGCCACCCAACTCCAGAACAACAGGCGTCAGATGCTTCACTGCCGCAGACATGACAAGCCGTCCAACCCGTGCACTTCCTAGCATTAGTTTTAACATCTTACTTCCATTTTCGAAAGCCCAAATGCAGGAAAGAAAGATTATAACTTAGAGTCATAGTAAAAATTGTCCATCTCTTCCTTAAACCCCACCTTTGCTGGGTGTAGATAAGTCCCCGAATGACAAAATGATATGATAAGATAGAGATTTTAGAGGTCCATTCATGATGGGGTCTTATATTTAAACATAAATTCTAATATCATATTAGAAAGAACTTAAATTCTTATCTTAAGACAATTATTAAGAAATGGGTGATACTGAACTATATAAAGTAATATCACACCAAAATATTGACAGCATAAGATTATTAGCGCTAAACACTTCTTGCTATTTTACCAGTAAACAAGATTTTGTCCCATCTGTGCTGTAGGAGTTGTTCACCAACAGCTGGGCCGCCTTGGACAACCTTGATAGCCTTACTGTCCACGTAAGTGGGAATACAACTTGTTAGAAGAGAAGCACATGCAGGAGCCAACTCCGAGGGCTTCAGGACCACCGCGTTTCCGGCAGCTATTGCCCCTATAATAGGTTCCAAGGACAGCCCTATAGTCGAGGACAAGATGGCAGTAACATTTATCACGATTAGTACTGGTAGAAAACATGTAAGAAAACAGTCCTATACATGTTTCACTCACCAAAGGGAAAATTCCAAGATGATAAAACGAGGATGAGGCCAAGAGGCTCCGGACAATTTCTGCGGTGCTAAGCAAAGCAATTCGTGGCAGTTTAGCCTATCAACCATGGATTACCAAAACTTGGTGGTTAGCATATCGTACTCGAAGATTCTTGAGTAACATCAAAATAAATGATGGCTTCTTTTTCTCCTTTTCTTCATTTCTAAAGCAATTTGCATTCCTTCTACTGGATGAGCTTACCTTCCTGCCCGACATCCATTTTTCTACAGACTCCAGTGCAAAATTCAGTGACAATGTCAAGGGTCCTACCTGGCAAAAGACAACAGGTGCACATGCGATAAGCAATGCAAGATATCCTTCAATATCTAAAATGTATTTAACAGTCTTTACCTCTGATTATATCCGTGTAATATATGGTCACAAGTCTTCAATTATCCTCTAATCCTATTTACTAATTATTCTCTCCAAGTACTTCCTTCTTGGATCAAAATCAACTACTTTTTCACCAAACACAGTTAAGTGGGTTAGTCAAAATTCTTCTACTTCAGGCTATGAAAACGTGCATCAGTTGGAAACTCCTTTACTAATGATAGCATGTATTTAACTGAAAAATAACTCTAATCCTAACATGAATATCATCCTTTAGTGTCAAGCACCATATAGCAAGCTTGGCTCATGTATGCAGGACGAGAGTTCTATAACTAGGAGATAAGATCCTTAAGGTGAAGCTTAAATGAAAGAAAGATTGTTTAACTTTAAAATTAACTATAGATTGAATTTTTTAATATGATATTAAAGCTTAAGTTGACTCTATTTCTTGTATAACCTTAAGTCTAATGATACTTAATATGTAAGGTAGTGGACGTAGGATGATAGTTTCACATTAAAAGGTTAGAGCCATGAGATAAGTTTGAATAAAGGAAGAGCCCTCCAACATTATAGCTAACTAGAAAGTCTTTCTTATATTTAAATTTTACCTCATGACTCTTACCTTCTAATGTGGAAAACTTTTGTGCTAAATACATTTTTCTACACATCCAACATTATTAGACTCAAGATCACACAAAATGAAATAAAGTTAACTTGAGTTCTAACTTCAAAGTCCAACCTAAAAATCAGCTCTAAAGTTAAAAAGAACTTTATCTTCTAACATAAAACTCAAGTCCTACACATACTCATTTAAGAACACAACATACAAAAATGTAGAGAGCATAAGCTCTCGTGAGCTTAAGATGCAAGGAGTAAACCTTAAAAGAAGTTAATTTAGTCTTATGTTCGATTATAAACAGAATATATACAGATTTTCAGTCGAAAATCTAAAAAAAGGCATGCATACCTCGTCTCTAAAAGCCTCGACATGATGTTTTCCAAGGTCTTGCTTAAGAGCTTGAAAGATATCTTCCTCTCTCTCCTTCAGGAAAGTAAGCAACCCTTTAAGCTGTGACTTCCTCCAAGATGCTGTCTTTGTCTTCCCACGCCCAAAGTACTCCCTCATGTTCGCGAGATCTCTCTCCAAATCTGCCATAGTTTCCATGGCTTAGAGAAAAGCAGTACAACTCGGATGACCTCTTTTCTGCATAGTCGGGTTTTTGAAGGCCCTCATCATGAACACCGGAGTTGCCATACAGTAAGACCGCTGGACGAAATGGATGTAACCTATCATTTTTTAGTACAACGAACCGCCATTAAAGTTAACCTTATCTTGACCGATAGAAAATCGCTTCCCGTACCCATAAACAGGCCGTGGTGAAGGAGTTAGCTGGTTGCAGTCTGTTGCTTTGGCCATATAAAAACTTCCACGAGCATCGAGGAGCCCTTTCAAATTAATATGCCACCTTGCCAACTTGGCCCCATGCCCAAGCTCTGGTTGCTGTCATCTTGAGGCACAGTATCCATAAAATCTTAACTCCTTTCTTTTATGTCTCATTATAAACTCACAGTCAACGTTCTGCGGAACAGCCCACATAAATGATGTGTTGTTATCTTGTGATCTCTAAAACTTGCATGGCAGGTTTTTTGAAAATGACATAAGTTTATAAATTACAAGTTTTTTTAATAAGTAAATCAAATTTAACATATACCAAAGATCATTACATGATGGTTAGGGGTATTCCGTTATAATGAGACCATATAAAATCATATTAAATAAAAAATAGTTTCTTCATGTCTCCAAGCATGTTAAATATAAAAATTTTCAGCTGTTTTGAGAATCTTTAAAATAAAAAATCTATTATTTTAAAAGCTTTTTGATAGTTTCAAGAGTTACATATTCTGAAATCATATAGTTTTTAAAAATTGTATTTTTCTATTTATTCCAAATGACATAAACAAATTATGTAAACATAAATTTATATATACATGCCTTAAAAAATTTCTTATGGTGAAGGAGCTAGTTGATTCTTAAATACCATGATATGTATGAATGGTGCACATTAATAACTCTATTTAAATGTCAATAGTGATATACCATGTTTTTTGTATAGCTTTCATAAATAAAGTGGTTGAAAGATTCATTATAAATTAGGAATATTCATAGATTCTAATGCAATTTTATTTTATTTTATTTCAATTCACATAAAGATATAATAGATTGATAATCTAAGTAAGTTTGTTATACCTAGAGATATGGTAGTAAACAAATTAGGAAGTTTTGTTATTATATAGGTACTATTGTTTTTGCAGGCACAAACTCTTAAAATTCATATTTATTGGTTATAATGAAATTAAATACTCTAACATATTTCTTAGATTAACTTTACTCATTTAAATTTAGTTGCTTTTAATTGTGAAATTCATCTTTGAAGAATATCACTTTTAACTTATTCTTAATCATTTTAATTTGTTAGATAAACTTTAAAGTTAATTCACTATTGATGTTTAATTAGTCGAATACTCATCAATCTCTATGGGGCAATATATTTTTTTATTATATTATTTGTTCAACACGTTTATTTGTATTTAGAATTCTACAAACACACATTTAACAAAGTCTATAGTTGTACCAAAATTACAATTAAAAGTAAACATTTTGAGAAAATGTGGTCTCCTAATTCATTAGTTGTATTGTAGAAACAATAACTTTTATCTTTGGAATCTTCAAAATAGTGGAGTTTATCTCTTGTAGCAAGTTAATTTTTTAATTGCAAGCCAAATGATTATTGAGTGTCAAGGTTTATCCTTATAAGTTAATTTTCAAAAACAAATTATTTTCTTACATGATATCTCCTATATACGACGCCTGCAACCTATAATAATTTGAAAATTGTATTAACTCCTAATATACAACTTCCAACCCACATTAAATACGAATGACATGGAGAACAATGAAAGTTGATTTGCATTACATAAATCTTACTTAAAAATTCTATTCAAAATGCAATATATTGCTTGTCTGTCTAAACTAATTTTAAAGAAGTAAAGCTTTCTTATAACTTATCTCTATCTCTTACTTCCCATATTGATTGAACTTAAATTTCATCCACTTGCTGCATTGTTAAACCGTGTTGATTAACAAAACAAGAAAGAAGTCCTATTTCCACAAAGTAGATCCACAGCTTTCTTATCTGAATTTCGAGTCAAAAGAGATGGGACACTGACAAATGCAATCGGAAATCCAATCGCAGGAGAAACAGTAAAGAACAAGAAACAACGACCAGACCTGACACGTTTCCAAATCAATTAAATGGACCTTTGCAACCTGTTCTTGCATCACATGGCCTGCTTTTCCAACAGATGGACGTACAAAAGCCAACCAGTTGTTGCATTGAAGGTGAAAGCATGCCTACACGTTAAATCACAACGATTGCTTCCGGCGTTTCAAGAAGAGCTCAATCACTGTCATCGTGTTTAATGAGCGGAGCAGTTAAGTTGAATTGAATTGAATTTGATGTTACTTTGGAACGTGCATGGACCACGCGCACGTCTTTCTTATTGTCCGATCATTCAAGAATCATACGCAATTAAATTCTGTGAGCTGTCCCTAAAGTGACGTGAGCGCCATAATCGTGGTTTTATCCCAAAAGACCACCAATAAAAGTAACAGTCAAACTCTATTATATTTTTCTCTATTTAAATTTAAGAGTAGACCGTCTGCCTATCCCACATTAAGGGATAGTAATTGCAAATACTATTGGATGAGTTTATTGTTTTTCTTTTTTATAACACATGCACCCAAGAATGGAAGGGAGAGAACTTGATGGATGAGTCCATTATTCACTCCATGCTAAAAGATAGTAGTCACACCTATTAGGTTAAGTTATGGATTGACTTTTGATACCACTTGTTTTAAATTTGAATTTTATTTCAAAAAGTCAATTTAATAGAAAAAGTAGTCAAACCACCTTTATATGGACGTGAAAAAATAAAGTCTGTTACATGATCATTTCTAGTGATATATGAAAAATGATGTCATATAAAGACCAATTTTTTTAAAATTAAGAGAATTAGATATATGTCAAATAAAATCATAAGTCTTAAGTCTTCTAACTCTTATATATATATATATATTTATATATTGTAAAGGAAAAACATTCATCTATTCTTATTTGATTCTTAATTATCATTAAATTAGTACTAAAATTTAAGTTCAAATATAATATCTTATCATAGTCTAGGTTTAAGTAATTTATAAAAAAAAATACTCACCTGCTTTTGAGTTAATTTTTTTATTATAATTAGACTTTTTATTATGATATTAAAGTTGATGTTCAAATACAACAATTCATCATAGACTAAATTTCCATAATCTCCATCTTATGAGCCCAACATAAATTGATCTAGTTGAAAAATTATTTTTAGATAAAAAAAATCTCCTACTTTTGAGTATGCTGGACTTTCTAACAACATCGAATTAAAGCCACATGATCCGTGTACCCCACTCTGAGCATAGTATGGGAAAATAAATTTACTTTCTTTCATTATTTCTTTGTACTTCTTTGGTGTACATACAAGGTACACTTTAAACACTGTACCCTACCCTGAGCATATTTTGTGCTTTCATTGAGAGACTAATCTTCTACTACCGGAATCTACATCACAACTGTTAACAATCAACGAAGACCATGAGAAATTCATATACATGCGTAACATAACAGAGACTGATAACCATGTGAAAACAGTAAATTACTATTATCATCCACCACAAATCAAAGCATTTTCAAAATCTTACAATAAGTCTAGGGATCAAGTCACAGAAGAAAGTAAATGATTCGGGAAGAAAGAAAGCCCTCGGCACCCTCATTAATATGGACTGATGAGAGATTGATGCAGGGCTCCAGCAGAAAGCTGCATAATTGTAAATTCAGTACAATAATGGAAAAAAGAAGGTCCAAATCCTGAGCCAAAATCTGTTGTCTACTCGAACTGGTCAATAGGTTAATGTTACTGCTACATGCAGCGTGGACCACAGTGTGCCTAGATTAATCTAATACATGTTGCCACTTCCTGCAGCAAGTATGGGCCCCGGTGTGCCTAGATTAATCTAATTCATACTGCAAATATGGGTGGTGGTCTACCTTGTGTAATCTAATTCTCGATGAATGGAAATCATTCTGCACCATATATAGTTCGATCTGTTGGAGAGATCCATATCATACCTGGCCCAGGCTAGTAATAATAGCGGCAGAAGAAAAGAAATCGTCAACAATCAAACCCACGTGCCCCACGCTAACAATAATAGATAGGCCTAACCGGCCAAGTAGCATTTCTTTAACTAAAGACCTGACAGGATGAAAGAATACAGGTATAGAATTTAGTGAACAATCTGTCCATATCATATACATATCTAATAGAATCCACTGCTACTTCAGCAGATTGAAGCACCACATTTACAAATAGGGGACCAGCATTGTTAATCAGGCCACATGCATACTTCCTCACTATTGTTTGGTGGGTTGGTGGATGAATTGTGATCCATAACCATCTTGCAATAAGTAAGACGTAGACACTATATAACATTCTCCATGACTTTCAACAATCATCTGGTTCCACATTGTTAGATGATTCTAGTTAGTGGCATCATTTTTTAACCTTGAAACAAAACTCTTCTTACAGTAGGAGGAAAAGGGGAGAAAAAGACTTGGTTACGTGATGGATTGAATCTTGCTAATTTTCTGTAACGCGGAAGAAGATTTGCTCACGTCAGTGCAGCTCTACCTGTGAACAAATCAACCATATCTTTTCAAACTGATTAAATGTTTTTGTGAGCATTCAAGTCATAATTAAAGTGCCTTTCTTTTGTTTCAAAAGAAAATCATCAAGTTTATGGAACTAATTCCATTTTTTTTTTGCACTTTAGGTACACATCAAGAATGGGATCATCATATCAATACTGGGACCTTCACCTAAAATAATGCAACACAAATGCACGTATGCATATGTATTGCATGAAAAAGGGAGGGGATAAGCATGAAGAGGCGTACATAATCTTAACAAATCTTAATATACCGTTCAAGAAAAAGTAACGCGGCTACATCCTTATCCGAATTGGAGTACCAGAAAAGCCTGCTTCTGTACGCAGTTGTTTCTCCATATGCCAGAGGTACGTATCAGGAAAAGGTTTTGCATCATTAACAAAGAAAACAAATGTGGGTGGCCTTATGGAAGCCTGCACAGGAAAATAAAATAAACTACGTAGCTACCAAGGTCAGTCATAGAACATGTCTTAAAATACATTATTTGCATGCGAGGATAAAAATTTCATCTCCTACTTATCCTAATACATCCATAAGTCTTCTTCTTATCATTGTCTCTTCCACACTCATTTTATAGACATCTTAATGTGCTATTTGTGAAATTATTCTAACCCAACAGCACAATGACCCAATAAAATGCATCATAAATAAGTGCAGCAAAATACTTCTAATTCACATAACGATACCACAACAAAAACGTGATATTCCAGTATAACATACCTGGGTGCATTAATAAACACTTCCTCTCAGAATACCACAACGAAAACATGATATTCCAGTCTAAAATACCTGGATGCAGTAACAAACACATCCTCTCTTGCCACCTTATCTCCTTGGAGGTGATTTAAAAGCTAGAGCTTCCTCTACCACCCGACTTAACATTGAAGTACTCTGCCTTCTTGGACCTCTCCTTTTGAACTGTAAAAGCAGCAATAGTAATCCTTCATAAGGTAACAACCATGTCATTAATTTATAGCTTAGCACTTCTTACACAATGATGTGTAAGGATCATCATATACTATTGCTAGGCCAAAAGTTATAACTAATAATCAAGGTGTTATCTTATTATCTTAACTTAGTAATGCATTAATTACCCACTCAAGCTCAGGCACATAAACTAGCTTTGCATAGGCTACCTTCGCACTAGGGACACAAAAGACCCCTTTTTACTCCACAGCTCACCCTTGATAGTGTCCATACCAAATAGTTGGTGAACATGAAGTACTATAACCGAGTACACATTAGGTGTCACAATTGGACAATTAGTCCTATTTGAGCATATGGGTATTGTCGGGTCCCATAGACCCAACATATTGTTCATATATCATGCAATAGTAGCTAGGCTGAATTGAATTTGATGTTAAGTCTAAACATACCTGGACCATATGTAGAAGGACGGACATGTTACTAATTGTCCGATCATTCTAAAACTATGCATAGAATTAAATCCATGAGCTGTCCCTTAATTGACCTAACAATTTATAGCCATGGATGAATAATGATTTCATATAAAGCCTAATTTAATAAAATTAAAAGAAATAGGTATATGTCAAATAGAAGCATAAGTCGTAAGTCTTCTAAATCTTGTAAAAAAAAAATTTGAAAAGAAAAATTATTCATTTATTATTGACTTCACTCTTAATTATTATTGAATTTTTTAATATAATATTAATCAAATACGACATTTTATCACAAGCTGAGTTCTAGTGATTTATAAGGAAAAGGTGCTCACTTACTATTAATATGGATATGTCGAAAAAAGAATCATTTAAAAGTAAAATGGTTGAGACTCGTTAATAAGAAGAATTATTGTTTCGAAACTTAACATGTTTCCCCCTTTTCCAATTCCAACTTACAAAGTTTTATTCCAATTTTTATGTGGTTAAAGAGTATTGGCAATTCATGAAATGTTTTAAAATATCTTATTTTCCATTAACAAATTTCAAGATTTTTTTCAATAGTTATAAAGAAAAGACTTTAGGAGTAAAATTTGGAATGAATGGCCACTACTAACAAACGATGTATTTTCATAGGTACAAGTACTCATGATACTATTATTCAAATAATCTTATAGCTCGTTAAAAGTAGTATGGTGTAAGTTGTACATTGCTTAAGTCTTGTTTAGGGATTTTTTTTATAAAGAATAAGGATTTATTATATTATTAATTTGACTTTTAAATAGGATCAAATTTTTAATATAATATCATAACTTAGAGTTCAAGTAGATATCCTTTTGCTCATATAATAAATTTTTTGTGAAAAATATTTTATTATGCTTAGGAGGAGGTATATAGAAATTTAGTGTTTATTTTACATTGTCAGTAGATTAACTTATTGTGCTTACTATATAAGAAGTGCTTATTTCGTTTATTTCTCTTACAATTTTTTTTTTAAAAAATATTTCTAATATAATATCAAAACATAAATTTAGGTACAGGACCCTTTTATTCATAAGTTAATACTCCACTGAAAATACATTCTTGAAATAAAGTAACAATCTATGACATGCTTGAAACCTCAACTGTTCTTCCCAGGAAACAGCCTCGGATTCCTTTGTTTTCATGAGAAACAAACACCAACAATTTAGAGCATTACCCCGAGAAATGTTTTATCGACTGGCAATAGGGTAATAATATTTACTATCTTTCCAGACACACACAGAATCGAAGCTTGAGCATGTACAAGCCTTATCTATTCCTTTTCAGACCCAGAATGACAAGCACTAATCCAAGATAATCAAAGTTGTAAGAGCTCTCAAGAAGCAGCATCTTGTAAGTATTCCATGGAGGAAACCTGTACCAGAAGTCAGTCAGGAAGCTTCTCCTTGCAATGGCCTTCTCATGGCTGAATGTGTCAAACGAGAACTTTCCATGGTACCTCCCCATCCCACTGTCACCAACTCCTCCGAATGGGAGCGTATTCGCTATGTACTACACAAAAAGAAATACAAGGATTTGAACAGACAAGATCACGTTTTAAAGTAAGGCTTTGTTTTGAAGTCAAAAATTCTATATTAGGAAAATATGATTTATGGGTTAGATTGTAAGTTTACTTTTGACATTATATCAAAGTCTGAGTTAATCCGCTACAACCTCTATTTAACACCAAGTTCTTAAATATACTATGTATGCAAGAAATATCCACTCTACTCCATTCAACATTAAGTTCAAGATATGCTGGGTCTAATAATATAGATGACTTACTTGCATGATTGCATCATTAATAATTAAGGCACCAGATGATGTTTCTGATATCACCCTTCTCTCTAACGATTTACTCTTGGTGAAACAATATATGGCAAGTGGTTTAGGCCTTGAACTTATGAATCCTATGGTATCTTCAATATTCTCCACCTGCCAAATCAAGAAACAAATATTTAGTTAACACTATGGATAACCGCCATGCATTCTAAGAGAATCTTCACATCCAAGTGCTTGGTTAATTCATTTTTTTTTTCTTTAAATGATTGTAGAGGATATTGGGATAAAATTTAAGTGATGTAAAAATAAAATTATTTTCAATATGTCCATTGTCCGAACATAAAATACTAGGAATTTTTTTTTTTTGTTCTTTTTTGGTTCTATGAATAAGAGGCATCAGCAAACATAATTTCATTAGATGGCTTATTTGTAAAGATAGATTTTCTATAGCTACAAAAATTGTCCGATGACTTCCTTCAATAAATATATTTTGTGATTTTTGTTAGTCTCATATAGAAAATATGAGTCATCTATTTTATGAGTGTGCATGGACAAGGATGATTTGAAAAAGTACTCTCATCCAAAATGGAATCCGACGTGACATTAGAGGATGAAATGCAGAGCTATAGTGGATGATCAAAGCAGTTAAACTTTTTAAACTATCTTTCTTAGCTTGCATTTATTGTATATGGGCTGAACGAAATAGGAGACGTTTTCAAGGGAAAGCAATTGATATCCCTATTCTCTTAGCTAAAGTCAAGAAGGTAGTACGTGGGAGAGCTTCTTTGTTTAAAAATATAAAATCTTCCTAAGAAAATGTTATTTTGAGTGAAATTTGGAGGCTTTCAATTTCTACATTTTCATAAATATGATGACTTTTGTAATACTGGGGTAAAGTATTATGATTGAACTTAATCTGTGATATTGTATAAAAAAATTAATTTATTTCTTACAAGCAATTTTTTAAAGATAAAACATTTTCTATATAGAGGCTATCAGGACAAAATATAGTCAGCAAGCTAGTAACCTAATAGTAGGTTACTCATTGTTCAAGATTTAGGTCTTAGACTCAATATTTTATAACTCCAAATTCTCCACATTGTTTCAATAATTGAAAATTTTAAAACTCAGACACCAAGAAAGGGAATACACTAAACAGATTAGGCAATCTCAAGAGACAAAACATAAATTCTCTAAACATGCAATATGGAGATGTACAAATAGCTTTCTGTATAGATGTGTATCTTACAGGTATTATTGGAAGCAGTGGGCCAAAGATTTCCTCTGTCATTATTGCTGCTTGAAGCGGGGGATCCACCAAGATTGTTGGCTCTATGAACCTGCATGGAGGTGTATAATATGCAGCAAAGAATTATTCATAGCAATGCCGAAAAAATCACCAAATTGGAGTGGGGTGTGTCTATTTTGTACTCATAATGGGTTATGAAACAATATATTGCGAGTGGTTTATTCTAAATAATAGGATTAGAACAAAAAGAAGTAAGTTGGACAGAAAGAAAACAGATTTATGGTGTTTACAATTTGTCTTCTTCAAGTGATCCTCCGTAAGCAATAGAAGCTTTAACATTTGGATCATCCAGAAGACTCTTCAATCTCAAGAAATGGAATTTGTTTACTATCCTTCCAACACTATGTGATTCTTTTGGGTTCTCTCCAAACATTTCCTTGATCTGGGCCTTCATGGACTCTACCTGAAGAAGATCATGGTATTCCCAGATATTGTAACATTAGTACCTACTTGAGGAAATTTGAAGTACCAAATGCAACGGATATTTAGGTGTTTTCCACAAGTTGCGTACCAAAGTGGGTATGAATTTCCTTTCTGCAAGCACATAATCTATTGCTATGCATGCTTGACCAGCACATGCCCCAAACTTCGCAAAAAGAATTCGCTTCACAGCAGTCTATGATTAGCACAAAATAACTCCAATCATCAAATTGTCAAAACCATGCAAATTTTGTACAATATAGTTCGAAACGAGAAGGAACAAATATGGAAATGCAAATGTACCGATTTTGACTTACCCTCTTATCAAAAGAGCCTGAAAGGGAATCGCAAATGGCTGGGCATTTTCCACCCAACTCCAGAATAACAGGCGTCAGATGCTTCACAGCCGCAGACATGACAAGCCGTCCAACCCTTGCACTTCCTAGCATTAGTTTTAACATTTCACTTCCATTTTCCAAAGTCCAAATGCAGGAAAGAAAGATTATAACTTAAGAGTCTAACATTTTCCTCTAAAAGCTGTTATTAAGAAAGGAGACTATTAAATATATAAAGAAGATATCATATTAAGAGTAATAATATGAAACAACCATTATCAAAAACACCCCTCTCTGAGCATAGATAAGTCCACGACTGACAAAGTAAAACAATAAGATAGAGATCCTGGAGTTTCAATTCATGATGTCTCATATCTAGATATAGATAGATTCAATTAAGAAACTCATTTTCATTTCAAAAATTGACTTGTGATGAAGGAACACACTTACATTTAACTAAGCATACACAAACACACTCATATCCTAGCAATATGGGACTAAACATCCAAACCACAATGCACTCTCTCACCACAATAGTTTGATCTAGACTATCCATGGTGTTGTTTTCTATGTAGACTATAGTCATGTTTATATCCATAGAAATGTTAAGAGATAACCTAGACTCTAATATCATGTTAAGAAATATAAATTTACCTCAAAAGTTAGTTAATGAAGTGAAAGGACACATTCATATTCAATTAGACATATATTAATATTATATTAGAAAGAGTTTATTTTCTTATCTTAAATGAGTTATTAAGAAATGGGTGAGATAACCTCATTGAACGTTTCTTATTGCTTTTACCTGTAAACAAGATTTTGTCCCATCTATGCTGCAGGAGTTGTTCACCAACGGCCGCTCCGCCTTGGACAACCTTGACAGCCTTACTGTCCACATAACTTGGGATACAACTTTCTAGAAGAGAAGCACATGCTGGAGCCGACTCTGAGGGCTTCAGAACCACTGCGTTTCCAGCAGCTATTGCTCCTATTAGAGGTTCCAAGGACAGTCCTATACTTGGCAAAAAAGTGGCAGTAACATTTATCACGATTAATTTTGATGGAAAACATGGATAGAAACTCTTCAGGTTTTGATTTGTTGTTCTATAAAGGTTATACTCACCAAAGGGAAAATTCCAAGATGATAAAATGAGGATGAGCCCAAGAGGCTCCGGAACAATTTCTGCAGTGCTGAGCAAAGCAATTCGTGGCAGTTTAGCCTATCAACCATGGATTACCAAAACTTGGTAGTTAGCATATCGTACTCGAAGGATTCTTGAGTAACATCAAAAGAAACGAAGGCTTCTTTTTCTCCTTTTCTTCATTTCTAAAGCCATTTTCATTCCTTAACTGGCATGAAAAGCCTACTGGAGGAGCTTACCTTCCTGCCGGACATCCATTTTTCTACAGACTCCAATGCGAAATTCAGTGACAATATCAAGGGTCCTACCTGCAAAAAACAACAGTACACATACGATAAGCAAAGTAAGATGTCTTTCAATATCTAAAATGTATCTAAAATTCTTTACCTCTGATTATATCCGTATCAACATATATAGTTACAAGTCTCTGATTATTCTCTAACCTTATTTAGGAGTTCGATTCTCCAAAGTACTGCTTTCTTTGATCATAATCAACCACTTTTTCACCAGTAACAGTTGAGGGGGTTAGTCAAAATTCTTCTACTTCTAGTTATGAAAACGGGCTTCAGTTGGAAACCCCTTTCACTAATGATAGTATATTTTTAACTGAAACAAAATTCAAGTCCTAACACGAGTGTCATCCTTCTGGACCCTATTTCTGTCAAACACCACATAACAAGCCTGACTCATTCATGAAGACAACATAAAAAGACGTAGAGAGCAGAAACTCTCGTGAGATTAAGACTTAAGGAATAAACCTTAAAAGAAGTTAATTAGTCTTATATTCAAGTGTAAGCAGAATATATACGGATTTTCAATAAAGAAAATGGAAAGAAAGCACGCATACCTCGTCCCTGAAAGCCTCGACATGATGTTTTCCAAGGTCTTGCTTAAGAGCCTGAAATATATCTTCCTCCCTCTCCTTCAGGAAAGTAAGCAACCCTTTGAGCTGTGACTTCCTCCAAGATGCTGTCTTTGTATTCCCATGCCCAAAGTACTCCCTCATGTCTGCGAGATCTCTCCTCAAATCTGGCATAGTTCCCATGGCGTAGAGAAAAGCAGAACAAGTCGGATGACCTCTTTTCTGCCAACTCGAGCTTCTTAAAGGCCCTCGTGATGAACACCGCAGCTCTGACGTAATAAGAACGCTGGACGAAAATGTAACCTATCAGTTATGAGAATAATAAACCGCCACCAAAGGTTGCTTTATCCCATACCGACAGAAAATGGCTTCATTCCTGCACGGATATCCAGTCTCACATTATTAAGGATTTTGCTGATAATTTAGGTCCAATTTTTCACCTTTTTGCCCATGGACAAAGATCTTTGCAGGCAATGTTACCTCACAGTCAACATGAGAAGACATCTTATTAGAGTATGGGAACTCATCCTAAAACCTCAAGGTATTAGGTAGAGAAATTTCATCACTTAATTATATTTAAAAGCTCATCCTCACACTTTTAATATAGAACCATACCTACCTTTAATACTCTCTCTCAAATGCATACTGATACAAACACTACACCTAAAGTAAAACTAACTTCAAGGTGTGAGGGATTACAAAGTAAAGGCTCATTCCTAGCTTTAATACTATATTAGAATGTGAGGATTCATCTCAAAACTTGAAGATATTAAATGGGAAAACCTTATCACTTATAAGTTCAATGGCTCATCTTCACATTTTTAATATAAAATAACACCACTTTTAAAATTCTCTCTCATGTGCATACTAACACAAGCATTGCATGTGCATTAAAGCCCAACTTCAGAGCATGAGAGATTATAAAGTGAAGGCTCATCCCTAACTTTGATACCATATTAGAGTGTGATAACTTATTCTAAAACTTCAAAATATAAAGTAAGAAAATCTCATCACTTATAAGTTTAAAAGCTTATCATCATGTTTCTTATGTAGGCCAACACCCACCTTTAGTAAGCATTGAACAAGGACTAAGGCTCAACTTTAGAGTGTGAGGGATTACAAAGTGGATGCCCATCTCTGACTCTAATACCATATTATAATGTGAATATCATCCCAAAAGCTCAAGGTAATAGGTAAGAAAACTTCATAACTTATAAGCTCAAAAGCTCATCTTCATGCTTCTAGTATAGGACAATACTCATTTTTAACACTCCCTTTTATATGCAAGCTAACACAAGCACTATATACGGACTAAAGTACAACTTCAATGCATGGGGAATTGCAAAGCAAAGGCTTGTTCTTGGCTTTAATACCATATTAGAGTATAAATGTTCATCCTAAAATCTCAAGGTATTAAATGGGGAAACCTCACTACTTACTTATGTTCAAGGCCTATTCTCACACTTTTAATATAGGATAACACCCACCTTTAATACTATCTCTCACATGCATGCTGATATAAGTATTATATCAAAACTAAAGCCTAACTTCAAAGTATGGGAGATTACAAAGCAAATGCCCTTCCATAACTCTAATATCATATGAAAGTGTAAGGGTCGATCTCAAAATCCCAAGGTATTAGGTGGAAAAACTGCATTACTAATAAGCTTAAGGGTTCATTCTTACGCTTCCAATATGAGACAACATCCATCTTTAACATGTGTTAAGTTAAACATGGAAAAACTAGAAACTCAAAAAGTAACTTTTAAAAATACGGATTCCTTCACTTAATGCCTTAAGATTTTAAATTGAATATTGGTTATTTATAAAATTTAACATGTTATCAAAGCGCATGTTCTTTCTTAACATCCCTCTATGGATTTGGATAAACCAAATCCATATAGAAAACAACATTATAACTTGAATATCCAAACCCATATTACAGTGACAGAGCATGTTGCAGTCCTCCATGGAAAGCGTTGCCCCACACTCAATGTAAGGGGGCATGTTGAGTCTCACATGAGAAAAATAAGAAGTTAAATAATTTCTAAAGAGATAAGTTCTTCAACTTAATGTTCTAGAGTTTAAAATTAGATATAAACCCTTTTTGTTATAAAATTTAACACATACCCATAAACGGTGTTGTTGTGTAGGAATTAGCTGCCTACAGTCCGTGGCTTTGTCTTTATGCCGAGGAACCCATTCAAATTAATATGCCATCGTGCCACCGTGCCAACTTGCTAATTTGTTGCTGTCTTCTTTAGACTTAGCCTCCGTAAAATCTGTAGTCTCTGTTTATGTCTCATGCTAAACTCTCGAACAGGTATGATAAATGATGCGTCGTTCTCCTGTCATATTCAATTTCTAGGTGGAAATATTTCTTTTAATGACATCTTTTATCCTTATAAGTCAGCTTTTGAACTTATTTTCTTACCTGATATCTCAAGTTTATAATTATATCTCCTATATACAAAGCCTACAACCTATAATGATTTGTAAGATGTATTAACTCCTAATGTAAAACCTCCAGCCACATTGAATACGAATGACTTATTGAGAACAATAAATCTTGCTTAAAAATATTACAAAAATGTATTAATTATTGTTTTAAGTTGATTTTAAAGAGGAAGTAAACTTTCTTATAACTTATCTGTATCTCATACTCTCCTTAGTGGTTGAACTAAAAACCCCTCCACTAGGTGCATTCTTAATCCATGTTGATTAGCAAAACAAGAAAAAAGGACTTTATTTCATATCACAAGTGAAACTATTCTGTCTAGAGACGAAAACATGTCGTATTTGATTCTATAACTTTTAAGTTATCTTGTTGTTAATTGAACCAAACTTATTAATGGAAATATGTTTCTTTTCTGTTAAATAAAGTTAGGATAAGGTGATTTGAACTTGGAATGGTCGTTTACCAATAACCTTGTCACTGAATTAGGTTTAAATTCACTATAAAAATAACTATAACCACATTGAAAAGTTTAGGTCAAGGTTTTTTTGCATTGCAAGCCCCTCCCATCTCCCAAATATCAAGAAGTTTTGAGAAATCCCAAGACCCAAAAGAAAGTGGGTGATTCAATAGCGATTCTTCTCATGTTCGTATGAAAATTGCAGATGCTAGGCTCCATGGAGCAATAATCTTCGTTAACAAATTACATCCATAGTTTTCCCATTTGAATTTCAAGTCAAAGAGATGGGACCCTTTTCTTTGACCAATGCAATTGAAGATCCAATCACAGGAGAAACAGAAGAAAAAGAAACTACCATACCTGCCAGTTCCCCATTCAATTGAATGGACCGTGCAAGCTCTTACTGCATCACATGGACTTACCAAAAACTCGATTAGTTGTTGCATTTAAAGGACAAAATCATAATGAATACTGCCGACGTTTCAAGAAGAATTCGATCATGTCGTCGTACCTAATAAATAAAGCAGTTAGGTTGAATTGAATTTGATGTTGAGTTCTAACGGACGTGGGCCACACGCCCGTTTTACTGATTGTCCGATCATTTGGGAATTATACACAGAATTAAATCCAGTGAGCTGTTCTTGAAGTGACCAGACAGTGAGACGAATAATGATTTCATATTAAGCTCAATTTCAACAACATTAAAAGACTTCGGAATCTTTCAAAATAGAACAATAAGTCTAAATCTTCATTTTCGTCTTCATCTTCTAAATCTTGTAAAAAAAATTTATAGAGAAGCAAATACTCATCTACTCTTAATTTGATCCTTAACTTTTATTAAATTGTTTAATATGACGTAAAAGTTTAAATTTAGATACAACATTATGTCACAGACCAAATTTCAATAATCTATAAAGAAAAGATATTCACTTACTCTTGAGTTGCTCTCTTATTATGGTTGAACCTTTTAATATATTATTAAAATTTGAGTTTAAATACAATACTTCATCACAAATTATGTTCTTGCAACCTCTATCTCATTACTTCATTTTTTGAGTCTGACATTAGGTAATTAGCTTTAAAATATTTATTAAAAAAATCTCACCTACTTTTGAGGAGACTAGACTTTCAAATAACATCAAATTAAAGCCACGTGATCCATGAGCTCCTACCTTGAGAAGACAAATAAAAGTTGCCAGTGTTAATAGTATATTTTACCCACTGTACCCTACTCTGAGCATACATGTACGGTAATTAACAGACCAACCTTCTACTACAGGAATCTACATCACAACTGTTAACACAAGGAACACCATGAGAACTGCATATATACTTAACATAACAGAGATTGATAACCAAGTGAAAACAGTAAATTTCTCTTACATTTAACACAAATCAAAGCATTTTTAAAATCTTACAATAAGTCTAAGGAATAAGTCATTCAAGAAAGTAAGGGTTTCGGGAAGAAAGAGAGTCCTCAGTACCCTCATTAATATGGAACGATTAGAGATTGATGCAGGCTCCAGCAGACAGTAATAGTAAATTCAGTACAGCAATGGAAAAAAGAAGGTTCAAATCCTGAGCCAAAATCTGTTGTCTGCTCGATCTGGTCAGTAGGTTGATGTTACTGCTACATGCAGCATGGATCACGGTGTGCCTAGATTAATCTAATTCGTACTGCCACTTCAGAGACTGCCGTCTACCTATATTAATCTAATTCATGCTGTCACTTCATGCAGCCAAATTTGGGTGGAGGTCTACCTTGCGGAATCTAATTCTCCATAAATGGAAATCATTCAGCACCATAGTTAGTTCGACATGTTAGAGAGATCCATATCATACTTAGTACAGTCTTATAATAATAGTGGCAGAAGAAATCGTTAACGATCAAATCCACCCGCCCCAGGCTAACAATGATAGTAGACCTAACCCGCCAAGTAGCATTTCTTTAACTAAAGAACCTGATGGGATGACAGAATACAGGTCTAGAGTTTAGAGAACAATCTGTGCAGATCACATACATATCTAACATCCACTGCTACTTTAGCAGATTCAAGCACCAAATTTACAAGTGGAGAAGCAGCGTTGTTAATCAGGCCACGTGCAAATTTCCTCACTCTTTTTTGCTAGTTTAGCGGCAGAATTGTGGTCCATAGCCAACTTGCAATAACTAAGACACAGACACTATACCTGTTAGTGTTTGAGCTAGTAAAGGGAATGAGTGAAAGTAGGAGGAACACGAACGCGCTGAACTGAATGGTTCTAGATCTTTTGATAACAGCAAACAAAAGCTACAAGGATCTTTAATGAACAACAGACAAGGATAGCACGTTATGGAGACATTCCTACGTGCTGATATTTAAGTAGCATTCCTACCTACTACATCTTAGGTGTCCATAGGACTTACATAAAAGTCATGGCCTTTCTACTAGGCTTACACAAAAGTCATGGCCTCTCTACTAGGCTTACACAAAAGTCTTTCAGTTCCATACTTTAGTCACTTCTCACTCTTACTTTACGTGCACTCCTTCCTACTTCATTAATTGGAGAATGCGTGTTCATCACTTGCAAAAGGTCCATGCTGTGCAAAAAACCCTGTCAACTTCAACAATACCACATTCTCCATGGCTGTGCAACATCTGTCTCCACGTTGTTCAACGATTCCAGTTGCCAGCATCATGTATTTCCATGAAACAGAACTCTTCTACAGCAGGAGGAAAAGGGAAGAACAAAACCTGGTTCTGGGATGGAGAGAATCGTGTTTAGTCATGAGCTAATTCTAATTTTCTCTCACGTGGCGCAAGATTTGCTCATGTCGATGCAGCTCTGCCTCTAAGCAAATCAACCATAGCTATTCAAACTGATTAAATGTTTTTGTGAGCATTCAAGTCACAAATTAAAGTTCCTTTCTTTTGGTCCAAAAGAAAAATCATCAAGTGAATGCAAGAAATTGCATTTTATTATGCGCTTTTTGTACAACCTCAAGAAATAAGGCAATATCAATACTTAAGACCATCACCGGAAATAAGACAACACAAATGCACATATGCATACGTAAAATGCGTGAAAAAGGGAGCGGAAAGCCATGAAGACAATTACATATATTAACAAAATGGCAAATATCTTAATCTGCGGTTCGAGAAAAGGTAACGAGGCTACTGACTTTCTCTTTTTCCATTTTTTTTCTGCCATGCCAAAGAAACCGAACTGGAGTGCCAGAAAACCCGGCATTTTTACGCAGTTGCTTCTCCATATACCGCCGGTAAGTTACAGGAAAAAGTTTTGCATCATTGACAAAGAAAACAAATGCGGGTGGCCTGATGGCAGTATGCACAAGAAAATGACATAAACGTCTTAAAAATACATTATTTGCATGGATGGATAAAAAATTCATCTCCTATCTTTCCTAATACTTCCATAAGTCTTCTTCTTATCATGGTCTCTTCCACTCGTTTAATAGACATCTCAAAGTTTGTGAAAATTATTCTGATACGCATAAGAATACCATAACAAAAACATGATTTCCACTATTACATACGTGGGTGCAGCAAATAAACACGTCCTCTCTTGCCACCTCGGGTCAATGGAGTTGATTTAAAAGCTAGAGCTTCCTATTATTAAAATCCACATCAACATGCCATGTTAACATGGCCACATTTGACTCCACCTCAACTACCGCAAGATGACACATGGCTAACCCTAGCCACGTCAGCCCTGCACCACGAGACACTGGTGCACCGTCTCTCTCCCCAAAGTTTCCAATCTCTCCCGAATGTATCTGGCCAGAATCTAGTCATCAGAGAACTTCCATTTCGAGCACAGATTCGTGTGATCTTCACCATAATTCCATATTTGTCAATAGAACTAAACCACATCGAGACTTAATTTGGGAAAAACCCCAAATTTCCTCAAGATTCATTCCAATCAAAATTCATTCCGTAGATGTGTAAATTAGATTCAATTGTATTAGGGTTTCTCTTTCTTTTTCTATGTATTTTAAGGAATCCTATAAATTGATTGTACAGTTTTCATTATCGAAATCAAATATCCTTTTCCACAATTAGGGTTTTGTGTTCTTGAGTTAATCTTGTGAAATCCAAAAATTTTGTTGAATTTTCGGGTTCAATTCCTGTAACACCTGATTTAATACTGAAGTAATAACCCTTCTTTACCTCTCTTTTTGGACTGTATGAGCAGCAACAACGATCCTGCATAAGGCAACAACAATGTGATTAATGTATACCCTACCACTTCCCTCACAATGATACCTATATATCATCCAACATGAGAGCATTTTCTTCGAGCCAAGAACAAATGTTGGTTAGGGATTACAAGAGGATTGAGTTTGTTAAACAATGCAACTCAACTTATGTTTACGAAACAAGCATTATAGTTTGGCAAAAATACCTTTCAACACTTTGGCTAGTTGTTGAGATGACTAAGCAATAGGCCCCCAATCAAGAATTTGAAGCTTCTCCCTTACATTTTGCTCATAGTATGTTGCAATCTACTAATTTTTATTTCGTATTGTATCCCATTTGTTTATGACTATCAAGCACACCTTTCCTTCTATTTCTACCCTTTCAGTAGTCCTGTAATCCTAATACATTCAGGAAATGAAATACATTATAATTAAAAGTTAACTATTATTGGAGAGCCAGTTTATCACTCAATTAACATGCTAGAAATATTAATACCATACTAAAGAATATTAGAAGAGCAATCTACTCTCTCACAATGCTTAAAGCCTCTGGTATCACAATCATTCACTTTAACTTCCACCCACAAACCAATCTAAATAAACTAAAGCATAGAAGATCTAAAAGTCTATAGCATCAACAAGTTCTTCAAGGAGAATATAGATAATAATAGAACACAATATGGTAAAGTAGCTTTTATCTATGGGTAAAGGTAATTTTCGAAACATACTTGCTTTTGTCCCTCTATTTTCTTGTTTGTATAAAACTATGTGATTGCAATGAACAAACCCAATGAGACTAGTTTAGTTATGTCATGACCTAGTCTAGCCCAATATGACTTAAGGAGACCCACTCAAATAAACCTAGGGCAATAAACTAGAAGCAACTATAAGGAAGTCTTAGTCATCAAGGAGAAGGGCTACATAAGAAACCTAATTTATCTTTCAATATTTTTTTTTAATGCTCTAGTCATATTGCACTCATAACCTAGTAACAAGAGTATATTAATGGTAGTATTGCAGTATTGTAGTGTTTGTTAGACTTGGTTACTATCAATTGTTTGGATTAGGATTGTTTATTGGACTTTTATTATTATATGTTGTTTGGATTTGGATTAAATGAATATTCTATGGTATTGCTTTACTTAGGACTTGTATATTTCCCTAATTGTGTTGCTTAATTAGCACTCTAGTCACAATAATGTAACCTGTGGAATAAAACGATCTTAGGATTAGAAGCTAAATTGTCATTGTCAAGAAAATAGGCCACCATCAACCCGCCACAAAAGCATGGTGGAATGTCAGAATCCTAGAATCATGATGGGCCTAGGCTTATAGGGGCCCAAGTTGGTGATGATTTCAAATTAATTGATCCTTTAGTAGCCACTAGCTCTAGGACTTTTGACATAATGGTCAAAGATCATAACAAATGGTATCATAACCAACCTCCATGTCCAGATAATTTGAAATGGTTCTTTCCTATATAAACCATTCCATTCTTTCAACATCTCAAGTCAAAACCCTAAAAAAGATAAAAGATAAAACCATGGTAATGAAATTGCTACTATTAAAGCTTGTAAGATTGTTCAAAATTAACTAGAATTTGCCATAAATGCTCATTGATTTGCATACGAGGGAAAGTTTTTCAAATTTTGGTTGTGATTAAATATGACAGGTATGCTAGAGCATCCAATTTCACCATAGTTAGTAGATATGAATTCCAATAGTTTAATGCTTGCAAGAACAATAATATATATGAGATGATAGAATTTCCTAATTTATTCACTATCCTATGTCTAGGTATAGCGAACCTACTTAGCTCATTAATTCATTATATGTCTACCTATGAATTAAATGAGCTAAGAGCATTAAAGTCAGTGAATATTCCAGCTAAGGCCACACAATCAACATAGTATATGTCTACCCACATTTAATTTATGGTTGTACATTATAAGATGCATTTACATACTTTCTCCTGTCGGTCTCAAATATGCATATCAAATTAATTAATTGATGATTAATCACTCAATCACATTGAAGGTAATAATTTACAACTCACATAAATATATTGTCTTGCATAACATGTCAACTAAGGAACTCATAACATCCTAACTAGGCTACATCTTAGCTCTAACAAGAGTAGTTTAGTTCATAATATTAAAACAAACAAAAATAATGCATCAAATTACACAAAACATCTAGATTTGATAAGACTTTCGTAACCAACTTGCTTGTTCTTCAAGGTGCCTTCCCTTTCTTTTAAATAATAGCATTCTCTGCAATCTTTTTTCCTTTCCTATCTTACACTCATCTCTCATTATTAGAAAGAAAATATGTCATAACCCTTGGTTTTATGAGGATTATGTTGAACCTAAGCTAGTGAAAAGATCTCAGACTTCTGCACGTAACACTAGTGAACCACCTATGGACAAGGACCTAACTCCTATACATAAGAACTCAACTCCAATAAAGATAATATTTTATGGTGTCAATTATATAGGTCTAGCAGAAGAAATTTTGATGTAGGACAAAAGGTTTGATAACCTAGTATAGGAAGGAACGCAAAGGTGTTGTCATAATAAAATAAATAGTACTCTAACACTATCCCAGACAATAGAGTTATATTCTATACATTATAGCTAACATGTCCTACATTGCCAATTCCAAGAACACCATGAATGCATAGGCAACAACCCGGGCATTGATCAATGCAAATAGCACCTTTAACAAACACAGGAATCTCGTCCATTTCTCTAAAAAGAATATAAGTTCTTCTGTTAGAGTCTTGATTTTAATCAAGATGCATTTGATAACTTTGGTTCATTCTTCCCTTGTTTGCAAGAACAACTAGGAGAAAGACTTTTCCAACCCAACGGGTGTCTTTCTTCCTCCTTCAGCCCCCTATGTTAACATAACACTACAACTACAACCAAGAAATCAACACACACAAGCCACCATTCCTATGGGAGAAAACAGGCCGCGGCACTTTCAACGGAGGGAATCCGCACCTCACGAAGGCATACATTCCAGAATAATCCCAAAATACGCAGCAGCCCTCGTTTTACCAACCCGGAGAACCCTTAACAATTGGGCCTCACAGTTCCCTGAGCCGAGCCTTGGATACCAACACCAGACAAGTAACAAAGCCTACAAACATATTTAACACATAGCAACAATTACATGGGCTTGCATACTGGACTGCTTACTTCTTGGGCTCATGGTTTCTTAGGCCTTCAGCGGACCGCATCACCTTCATTGGAAAGTAAGAACAAATGCACGTAAGAGAATATGCAGGGTAGGGACTAAGGTAATGAGAAAGCTTTGCTGGGTATCTGCTCGACTATCTCTGTCCCCCTCATAATTCAAATATTATTTACAGATGGACTCGTTGTCATCACGAAACTTTCTCACTTTATCATTTTACTAGTGAAAAACCAACAAAAGAAAAAAAAAATGGAAAGCCAACTATGGCATAATTTCATACGATTAGAATATTATTTTTTTATTTCCCATTTTCATTGGACGTTCATACAAAATGATTACACATTAAAAAAATATGCAACGAAACTATTGCTTATAACCTTTTTAACAACAGACAAATGACCCTCTTCGGCTCTTTTTTAAAACAAAGGTCCAGCGGGAGGTAATTCTAAAGCTTTTCTTTTTTTTTTTTACGATGGACTTCTTGATTTACGCAAGTATGAATAGGATTAACAAGAAAAATGTTAACCGGTGAATGTAGAGGTAGGTGAACCATTTTTTCTTTTTTTTCTTTTTTCTTTTTGTGATTTTCCTTTCTAAATATGAAAAGAGAATTTTTAGCTTATTTCCTCTTATAAATTTCATAAATGTAAGGCGCCAATTCAAATCTTTGTACCCAATAATTTGTAGTGATCAAAATCAAACAACATCACATACTTGAATGAATAAAAAATATTGATAAGATCAGTTAGGTTTAAATAATTATAAGTCATCATAGAATTAAGTGAATATATTGTCCTATGTATTTTATGATTTTACTTTTATTTATGTGTAAAAGTTTATTATGAAGGCGTTTAACCTAATTCTAAGAGTTAGAATTATATCAAGTTGTTTGTACTTATCCAATATATAGTTATTGTTCACAATCTTGTTAAAATTAATAATATTTGTTAAGATGTGTTATTGTTTTTTGAATATATATATATTGATAAGCACGTGCCATTTGGGGTGGGGGGTGGAAGTGTGTTTGTCTACCGTTGCAATCACGCTGTACGACGAGTGCCTAAATTCTACACTGCTGCAGTTCAAGCCTCTGCTTGAGTAATCAGACGATACGCCTGAAAAGCTTCATCTAGATCCAACAAAGAATAAATTACCAAGGAAAGCCCAGTGATATCTTGACAAACACAACCAGAAAACACAACAAAACATAGTCTGCTATTGTTACTTCTCGTCCAAGGAAAGGTCTTCCACATAACCAATAGCATCAATCAGACACCTTGATGATTAGGTCGTAGTATCCGGCGACAAGCAGCTGCTCGTATTACCTTCGTGAGATGGGTTTGAGCACGTGTGGAGGCCAACACCTCTTGAATTTTAGATATAGATTTAGTGCAAAAGAGCTCCTCCACCTCATCTTTGATCGACGACATGGGGAAAATCTTGGATAGAGAAAATTTTGGATTGAGAAAACCTTGTCTCCTACTAAAGAGTAGGAGGCATTTATAGATACTCATCAATTCGGCATCAACGAGAGGGAGATGTGGCCCTTCGTGACCAAGACCTGAATTCTGCACTGCTACAATCCGAGTTACCACTGGACTAACCGGACGAAAGGCCTGCAAATTTTCAACCAAAATGGAATACAGAGAAAAGGAGTTCAAAAAGGGAACCCTGCTATTTTTGACTGAAGTGTTTATTTACAAAACTCCAACACTTTATACAGACTCTGTATTCGCTCCCTAAACAATTTCACTAACCACTTGTTCTTCCGCACTGCAGAATGGCACATACATCACATATACTGGGTCAAGGCCGAAGCCGTCGAGATCAACCCCCTTAGGAGTCGAGCAATTGCTTTAAAATATTCAAAGCTTTTAAAAACTTGTACAACCAATGCCTCTCTTTGGTGTACTTAGCGAAGGCCTTGTTAAGGAAGTATTGAGAGCTAGTGTACGGAGAGCATTAAGGACGATTATCTAAAGATAATAGGACGAGGGAGCTGACTTTGTGAAGAAATTAGTCATGAAAAATTTTGGGATTTAGAGACATCCGATGTGTCAACTTTTATTTTTCAGTTTTTGACAACTTATACAATAATATTATATCCATCATTTACACCATTAATATCGAATTTAACAAGTTATCTTTAGATATACAGCTATTTTTCTCCATGGACGAAAAAAAATAGATTAGAAAAACTAAAGCTCTTACCCAAAAACACAATAGCAATAAAATTGTTGTTAATGGTGCAATAAAATTGTTATTTAAAATAAACAAAATTCTTATATTCTTGAACTAACTTTTAGATTAAGCTTAAAGCTTTCTAATCTTAAGATCTTAATATCTAAATAATTATAATTATGAAACTCATCAAAATGCATTTTGCTTGGACCGGATAGATTATAATACCAAAGCACAGATACATCTTTTATTCAATAATAAATATTCTAGTGACAATACTTTCTCACACTTGGAGTAAGGCAACATCCATAACACGCTTGGAACCCCTAGTGTTCTTCCCAAAAAAACAGCCTGGGATCCCTCTCTTTTCATATGAAACAAACACCAAAGACTTAAGCACTATCCTAAGAGATGTTTTATTCGAATGGCAACAGGGTGGTAACTTTTACAATCTTTACAGTCAAAGAGAGAATCGAAGCTTATGCATGTCCAAGCATTATCTGGTCCTTCTCAAACCCAGAATGACAAGCACTAATCCAAGATAATCTAAGTTGTAAGTGTTCTCAAGGAGCAGCATCTTGTAAGTATTCCATGGAGGAAACCTGTACCAGAAGTCAGTCAGGAAGCTTCTCCTTGCAATGGCTTTCTCATGGCTGAACGTGTCAAATGAGAACTTTCCATGGTACCTCCCCATGCCACTGTCACCAACTCCTCCGAATGGGAGCGTGTTCGCTGCGTACTACACACAGAACCAGTACAAGGATTTGAACAGACAAAATCATGTATTAAAGTATAGAATGCAATGGGAATAGTTAGAGCTTTGTGTTGGGGTCGAAAATTCTATATTAGAAAAATAGGATATTTGAATCATATTTAAATATAAAAAGCATCTACCAACTTATGACTTATTTTGTGGGTTAGATTATGAGTTTACTTCTAACATAATATTAGAGCTTAAGTTGATCTACTATAACTCTTAATTAACATTGAACTCTTAAAATATGCTTAATATACAAGAAGTATCCATTCCATACCGTTCAACTTGAAGTCTAAAATATGTATTGTTTAATACTATAAATGACTTACCTGAAGGATTGCATCATTAATAACCACAGCTCCAGATGATGTTTCTGAAATCACCCTTCTTTCTAGTGATTTACTTTTGGTGAAACAATATATGGCAATTGGTTTAGGCCTTGAACTTATGAATCCTATGCTGTCTTCAATCTTCTCCAGCTGCCAAACCAAGAAAAAAAAATTAGTTAACTTGATGGATAAATCACATGCATTCTAAAACAATCTTCACATCCAAGTACTTGGTTACATAATATAAGAGAAGTTCATTTTTTTCTTTAAAACAGAATTACAAAGAGGGTGGAGCTTTTTTTTTTTTTAACGGATTTAAGTAACAAAAAAATAGTACTATCTTCAACCCATCCTTTGTCTGAATTTGGAATACCATGAGGATTTTTCTTTTTTTTTTTTTTGGTCTGCTAATAAAAATGTATTATAATTGAACTTAATCTATTATATTTTGTTTAAAAAAATCATTTATTTCTTAAAACCAGTTTATAAAGAGAAACCATTTTTCACAAATAAAAGCTATCAGGAAAAACTTTAAGCAATACATACAAGCACTATTTCAATAGTTAAACCACAGCCATATGTACAGGGAGTAGACTCGGCAGCTTAGGCAATCAAGAAAGACAACATAAATTCTCCTAACAAAAGCAATATAGAGACCAAGAAATGGCTTTTTGTTAGATGTATCTTACTGGTATTATTGGAAGCAGTGGGCCAAAGATTTCTTCAGTCATTATTGCTGCTTGAAGCGGAGGATCCACCAAGATTGTTGGCTCTATGAACCTGCATGGAGGTGTATAATATGCGACAAAAAGATATTCATACCAATGCTGAAAAATCAACCAATTGGACTCGGGTGTGTCGATCTTGGACTCATAATGGATTTCCAAAAAAAATGTATTATAAGTGGCTATTCTAAATAATACGATTAAGAAAAAAAACAGATTATGGTGTTTACAAGTTTTCTTCATCTAGTGAACCTCCATAAGCAATAGAAGCTTTAACATTAGGGTCATCCAGAAGATTCTTCAATCTCAAGAAATGGAGTTTGTTTACTATCCTTCCAACACTAAGTGATTCTTTTGGGTTCTCTCCAAACATTTCCTTGATCAAGGCCTTCATGGACTCTACCTGAAGAAGATCATCATATTCCCACATATTGTGGCATTAGAAGCTAAGTAACTAACTTTGAAGTACCAAATGCAATGGATATTAGGTATTTTCCACTAGTTTCATACCAAAGTGGGTATGAATTTCCGTTCTGCAAGCACATAATCTATTGCTATGCATGCTTGACCGGCGCATCCCCCAAACTTAGCAAAAAGAATTCGCTTCACAGTAACCTTCAGCAAATTGTCAAAAACATGAAACTTTTATATGATAAAATTTGGAGACAAGAAGGAACGAATATAGAAATGCAGATGTACTAACTTTGACTTACCTTCGTATCAAAAGAACTAGAAAGGGAGTCACAAATGGCTGGGCATTTGCCGCCCAACTCCAGAACAACAGGCGTCAGATGCTTCACAGCCGCAGACATGACAAGCCGTCCAACCCGTGCACTTCCTAGCATTAGTTTTAACATTTTACTTCCATTTTCCAAAGCCCAGATACAGGAAAGAAAGATTATAACTTAAGATTCATAGTAAAACTTGTCCAACTCCCCTCTAAAACCTATCATTAAGAGAAGGAAACACTTGTATATATAAATAAAATATCATTTCAAAATATTAACAATTTGTATATATAAATAATATATCATTTCAAAATATTAACAATGGAAGACAACTCTTTTTTAAAACACTTCCTTTCCCAAACATAGATAGGTCCATGACCGACAAAATGAAACGAGAAAAAAGAAATTTTAGAGATCCAATTTGTGATGAGGTCCATATTTAAACATAAAGTCTAATACTATATTAAAAAGAATCTAATTTCTTATCTTAAGTCAGTCATTAAGAAATGGATCATACTGAAATACATAAAAATGATACGACACCAAAATATTGACACGCTTAACACTTGTTACTATTTTTACCTGTAAACAAGATCTTGTCCCATCTGTGCTGTAGGAGTTGTTCACCAACGGCTGGTCCGCCTTGGACAACCTTGACAGCCCTACTGTCCACGTAAGTTGGGATACAACTTGTTAGAAGAGAAGAACATGCAGGAGCCAACTCTGAGGGCTTCAGAACCACTGCGTTTCCAGCAGCTATTGCTCCTATTAGAGGTTCCAAGGACAGTCCTATGTTCGGCGACAAGATGGCAGTAACATTTATCATGATTAATACTGATAGAACACATGGTAAGGCTATTTTCAGGTTTTGATTTGTTGTTCTAGATATGTTTCACTCACCAAAGGGAAAATTCCAAGATGATAAAACCAGGACGAGGCCAAGAGGCTCTGGAACGATTTCTGCAGTACTGAGCAAAGCAATTCGTGGCAATTTAGCCTATCCACCATGGATCATCAAAGCTAGATGGTTAGCATATTGTACCTGAAGGGTTCTTGAGTAACATCAAAAAGAAATTATGGCTTCTTTTTTAGCCTAAATAATAATGTTGCAACTGAAAAATTTTGTATTCCTTTTGGTGATATGTAATACTTTACTTTTCACTAAAAAAAATGATGGCTTCTTTTTCTCCTTTCTTCATTTCTAAAGCAATTTGCAGTCCTTAACTGCCATGAAAAGCCTACTGGATAAGCTTACCTTCCTTCCCGACATCCATTTTTCTAAAGACTCCAATGCATAATTCAGTGACATTGTCAAGGGTCCTACCTGAAAAAAAAAAAAAAACAACGGTGCATGTACGATAAGCAAAGCGAGATATCCTTCAATATCTGAAACGTGTCTAACAATTTTTACCTCTGATTGTATCCGTGTAAATATATGGTTACAAGTCTTCGATTATTCTCTAACCCTATTCTTGTATCAAAATCAACTACCTTTTCACCTATCAAAGTTTAGTAGGTTGTCAAAATTCTTCCACTTCTAGTCATGAAAACGTGCATCAATTGGAAACAATTTTTCTAAAGATACCATATATTTAGCCAAAAAAATAATTCAAATCCTATCATAAATATTACCCTTTAGTATCAAGCACTACATAGCAAAGCTTGACTCATGTACATAGAATGAGAGTTCTATACTAGAATATAAGATCATTGAGGTAAAACTTAAAAGTATTTTAACTTTAAAAGTAACTTTTAGATTGGATATCTTAACATAGTATCAAGGCTTAAGTTGACCCTACTTCACCTTGTATAACCTTAAGTCTAATGATACTTAGTGTGTAAGGGAGTGGATATAGGATAAATGAAATGATTTTGAATAAAAGAAAAACTCTCCAACAATGTTTAGAAAGTCCTTCTTGTTATTAAGAGATCTATTATCTAATCTAAAAATTAACTAAAAATATGATAGAATTCATTATCTTATAAACAAGATTTTTTTGTAACATCTTTAACAATGTAAGACTCATTTGCCACATCTTAACACTTATGTTTAAGTTTTACCTCTTGACTCTTATCTTTGAATATAGAAAACTTTCATTTGCATGCATTTCTCTATACATCAAGCGTCACTAAACTCAAGATTGCATGAAATGAAATAAAGTCAACTTGAGTTCTAATACCATGTTAGAAAGTTCAAAGCTCAATCTAAAAGCTACTTCTAAGGTTAAAAAGAGTCTTTCTTTTGTTTAAACTACAAGAACATAGTTTTTGTCTCAAAAATGTTATCTTCTAACGTAAAATTGTTATTCTATACATAATCATTTATGAAGACAACACACAAAAACGTAAAGAGCATAAACTCTCGTGAGCTTAAGATGCAAGGAATAAAACCTTAAAAGAAGTTAATTAGTCTTATGTTCTAGTGTAAACGGAATAGATACAGATTTTCAATCAAGAAAATTGTAAAAGGCATGCATACCTCGTCTCTGAAAGCCTCGACATGATGCTTCCCAAGGTCTTGCTTGAGAGCCCGAAAGATATCTTCCTCTCTCTCCTTTAGGAAAGTAAGCAACCCTTTGAGCTGTGACCTCCTCCAAGATGCTGTCTTTGTCTTCCCACGCCCAAAGAACTCCCTCATGTCTGCGAGATCACTCTCCAGATCTGCCACAGTTTCCATGGCGTAGAGAAAAGCAGTGCAGCTCGGACGACCTCTTTTTGGTCTAGGCGGGCTTTTAAAGACCCTTATCATGAACACTGCAGCTGTGAATATGATAAGACCGCTGGACAAAATCGATGGAACATATCATTTATGAGAACAATGGATCGCCACTAAAGGTTATAATTTCCCTAACCGTACTCATAAACACTGCAGTTGTGAAGGAGTTGGCTGGTTGCAGTCTGTGTCTTTGGCCATACTGAAAATTCCAGGAGCATCGATAAACTCTATCAAATTAATATGCCACCTTGCCACGTGGCGAACTTGAGCCCACGCCAAAGCTCTGGTTGCTGTCTTCTTCAGACATAACATCCATACAATCTTTAGTTATCTCTTTTATAAAATGAAAGTCTCGTATTAGAAATATAATACTTTATAGTAAAGTTTAAATAAATAAAAAAATATCTCTTCAACTTTTAAACTAATTTTAAATTTGAGTTTTAAACCTTCTAACAATTACATATCTTGTAATCTCTAAAACTGAGAAATTGTTTTAGAATGACATATATGTTTTATACATATAAGTCAATTTCAAAAAAAGAAAATATTTTTCTTGCATGATTTCTCTTCTTTTTTTTCTTTAAGCCACACACCCACAAGACCAAAAAATTCCAAGTAGTACCTACTCTCCACTAAGTTAGGCACTTGTCAAATGCATGATATTTCGTGAACTGATATCTCCTATATTTGATGCCTACAACCTATAATGATCTTAAAATGTATTAACCCCAAATATAAAACTTCCAGCCCACATTAAACACAAGTGACATAGTGAGAACAATTAAAGTTGATTTGCATTACATAAATCTTACTTAAAAATTTTATTCATAATAAAATATATTACTCATCTTTTTAAACTAATTTTAAAGAAGAAATAAACTTTCTATGATCTATGATTTATTCAAAACAAGAAAAGAGAACTTCCTTTCATATCACAAGTGAAACTATCCTATCTTGGGTTAAAATGGAAATCAACACACAACGTTGTTATTCCATTAACTGTTATATTATCTTGTTATTACCTAAACGAAACTTACTTCTTGATGGAAATAGTTCTTTTTTATTAGGTAAAAAGAGAAGAGGGTTATTTAAATTCGTCACCTTAAAATTTTTTACTAATAGCCTTGTCATTGAACTATTGATCCGGGTTTGCAATAAAAAAAGATTTAATCAATATCGAAAAGCTTATGCCAGGGTTTATTTGCATCGCAAGCTCCTCCTATCTCCCAAATATCAAAAGTTTTGAGAAATTGAAGCAGCAAAACAATCAAAAACACAAAAGAAATTGAATGACATTCAATAACTACTCTTCCTATGATCGTGATGAAATTTATGGGTGCCAGGATCGATGGACCCATAGTTTCTTTACACAGAGTACATCTACGTTTTTCTTATCTGAATTGAATTTGATACCAAGTTTGGCCGTACATGGACACACGCACGTCTTACTTATTGTCCGAACATTCAAGAATTATACACAATTATACTAAGTTAGCTGTGCCTTAAGCGACAAGAAAGCTTCAGACGATGGGTGAGTAATTATTTCATATGAAGCCCAATTTCATTATAATTAAGAGAATTAGGTATATTTTAAATAAAATCATAAGTCTAAGTCTTCTAAATCTTATAAAAATCAGTAAATTACTCTTACCATTCAATACAAATTAAAGCATTTTCAAAACCTTACAATAAGTCTGGAGATCAAATCATTGAAGAAAGTAATGGATTGGAAAAGATAGAAAGCCCTCGGTACCCTCATTAATCTGAACCGATGAGAGATTGATGCAGGGCTCCAGCACACAGCTGCACAATTGTAAGTTGAGTACAACAATAGAACAGACAAAGGTTCAAGTCCTGAGCCAAAATCTGTTTGTCTGCTCAAGCTGGTCAATAGGTTAATGTTACTGCTACATGCAGCAAGTAATTTGATTCATGCGCAATTTCATGCAGTAAATATGGGTCAAGGTCTATTTTTTTATTACTAATAAATGCACCCAATCTCACATACCTAAATGTCTAACTTAAGACGAAAGGTTCTAAATAACACTTGCTCTTAATTGAACCAGGTATTTTCTGACTAGAGGTCTATCTTATGTAATCCAATTATTCTCGTGCCTGCAAATTTAGTTCGACATGTTAGGAAGATCCACATCATACCTGGCCCAGGATAACTGTTGAACAACAATAGTTAGACCCCACCCAGGCTAATAATAATATGGCAGAAGAAATAGTTAACAATAAAACCCACCTGCCCCCTGCAACACGCTAAAAATAATAGTTAGGCCCAAACCTTCAAGGATCATTTCGTTTTAACTAAAGAACCTGAGAGGATGAGAATACAGGTATAGAATTAAGCGAACAATCTGTCCATATCATACACGTGTCTAACATAATCCACTGCACTTCAGCAGATTCAAGCAACACATTTACAAGAAGGGGACCAGCAATTTTAATCAGCGACCTGCACACTTCCCCACTCTTCGGCAGGGTTGGTGGCTGAATTATGATCCGTAACCAACTTGCAATAAGTAGGACATAGGCTCCATTAATATTCTCCATGACTGTTGAACAAATCATGGGTTCCACGTTGTTGAACGATTCCAATTAGCAGCATCATGTTTTTCCATGAAACAGAACTCTTCTAACAGCAGGATGAGAAGGGAGAAAAAGACTTGGTTCTGGGATGGAGGGAGTCTTGTTTAGTCATGATGCTAATGCCAATTTTCTGTCACGCGGCACAAGATTTGCTCTTGTCATTGCAGCTTTGCCTGTGAACAAATCAGCCATAGCGGTTCAAACTGATTAAATGTTTTTGTGAGCATTCAAGTCATAACTCAAGTTCCTTTCTTTTGCCCCAAAACAAAAATCACCGAGTGTATGGATGTAATTCCATTTTATAATACACTTTAGGTACAACATAAAGAATGGGGTAATCATATCAATACTGGGACCATCACCCAAAAAAAAAAGGATACACAAATGCACATATGCATCCATATATGCAAGAAAAGGGGATGGGATAGCCGTGAAGACGCATACATATATTGACTAAATGACAAATATCTTAGTATACAGATCAAGAAAAAGTAAGGCGGTTACTGACCTTCGTCCTTTTCCATTTTTCTTCTGCTACGCCAAAGAAGCCGAATTGGAGTACCAGAAAACCCTGCATCTTTACGCAGTTGCTTCTCCATATACCGCCGATAAGTTTCAGGAAAGAGTTTTGCATCATTGACAAAGAAAACAAATGTGGGTGGCCTTATGGCAGCCTGCACAAGAAAATGAAATAAACTATGAAGCCACCAAGGTCAATCATACAATACGTCTTAAAATACATTATCTGCATGGATGGATAAAAAGTTCATCTCCTATCTTTCCTAATACTTCCACAAGTCTTCTTCTTATCATGGTGTCTTCCACTCGTTTTATAGACATCTCAAAGTGCCGTTTGTGAAAATTATTCTAACCCAACGGCACAATCACCCAATAAAATGCATCATAAATAAGTGCAGCAAAATACTCCTAATACACATAAGAGTACCACAACAAAAACATGATATTCACCTGGGTGCAATAATAAACACGTCCTCTCTTGCCACCCCGGGTCCTTGGAGGTGGTTTAAAAGCTAGAGCTTCCTGTAACACCTGATTTAATATTGAAGTACTAAGCCTTCTTGACCTCTCCTTTTGAACTGTATCAGCAGCAACAATGACCCTGCATAAGGCAACAACAATGTGATTAATGTATTGCCTAGCACTTCCCGCACAACGACGCCCGTATATCATGCAATAGTAAAGCATTTTCTTTGAGCCAGGAACAAATGTTGGTTGGCGATTACTAGAAAATTGAGTTTGGTAAACAATACAACTCTTGTTTATCAAACAAAAGTATTATAGTTTGGCAAAAATACCTTTCAACGCTCTGGCCAGTTGTTGCAGTTGAATAAACAATAGGTGCCCAATCAAGAATTCGAAGCTTCTCTCTAACATCTTGCTCATAGTATGTTGCAGTCTGCTGATTTTTATTTGGTATTGTATCCCATTTGTTCACGACTATCAGGCAACCCTTTCCTTCTCTTTCTACCCTTTCAGCAATTTTGAAATCCTAAGAAATTCAGGAAATAAAATACATTATAACTGAAAGTTGACTACTGGTGGAAAGAAGAGCCAGTTTATCACTCAATTACCAGGCCAGAAACAATAATACGGACTAGAGGACATTGAAGGAGCTACTCTCTCAAAATGCTTAAGGCTTCTGCTATCACAATCATTCACCTTAAGTTCCATCCACAAACCAATCTAAATAAACTAAATCATAGAAGTGAAAGTCTGCAGCATCAACAAGTTCTTCAAGGAAAAAATGGATATGATACAATATAATAAAACAGCCTCTACCAAGAGGCAAGAGATAATTTTGGCAGCATACCTGCTTTTTTCCCACTATTTTCTTGTTTGTATAAAACTATCCAATTGCAATGAACAAACCCAACGGGACTGGTTTAGTTATATATTGACAGCTTAATCTCTGGGTTGCCTAATGGACTATCATGCAGTCTCAGTAGTTTGAAAGGGTTCTTCACTATCTAAACCTTTCCATTCTTTGCACCATTCTCAAGCCAAAACCCTAAAGAAGATAAAAGAGAGAACCATGGTAATGAGGCTGCTGCTGCTGGAGTTTGCAAGACAAGTTAAGCTTCCAGAATTGATTTCAACTTGTATAAGCCCCATACATTTGATAACACAAAAAGCTTACAAAAGGCCCCATTAAAGACAACTATGGCTTGTTCTTACGTTACTTTAACTTGGTTAGATTAAAATTCCTTCAAATACTTGAGACTATTCATATCCTTTAATTATTGTGGTTACTTGTAGCAGTATTAAGTCAAAAGTCAAAATTGCTATCTCAAAACTGTGACACTCTCATTCAAGTTTTGGCCACTGGAACAATTGTGGAAAGAATCAATGAGTGCGCCAAAACATGAATAGGTGGATACACCTTCCTTCCAGAATCTTTCAACATTGGAGTGTATTAAAGAGGCCAATAGTAATTCAACTTTTCAGATATATATGAAGAAGCCAACAACTTGAATAGACTAAATTGAAGAAGTTTCAAGAGAAATCTGTGCAGTACTTATCATTTGATAAATCAACCTAGATTCTATATTTTCTAACTTCAACTTAAAAGAATTGTAATCCAGCCTTCTCATCTCTTCAATCTTATGTTTAAATTTCAAGAAACACCCCGGTTTCCCTACATTTACCTGCCTACACATATAAAGCCTACACTTGTGTTAAGGTTGTTGGAAAGATAGGACATTTTTATATATAAAATAATCAATTTCGCCATCTTTTATTAGTATAAACGTCTGAAATAATGTGACTTACAACACTGGCAGAGATAATGGCACCAGAAGTAGAAATCAATGTACTACCTGTTCAGTGATACAAGCCATGGCCTCAATGACAAGCGCAACAACATCAGCACGACGTATGGCACGAAATGCTCGGTTCACTGATAAAGACTCAGTCAAACTACCTGATGAAGCTACAGCTGCCCTTCTTCTGATTCCAGCAGTATCAATAAGCCGGAACTTCTGCAAGCAAGTAATTATTGCATAAGTATCCAGGACAACTATACGCACAAAAACTCATTTGCAACTTTTCATTAAGGATATATAGGAGCCTCCTATTCAATCAATTATAAAGTCTGATAGCATGCACTCATTTGTAATACATGCAAAACCAATAGAGTTGAGATTCCATTGATCAACAACCAAAGACCTATATATTCCAATTCTAACCAGGACAGAACATGCAAAATAAAAAATAAAATAAAAATAAAAATAAAAGGCTACCTAGTGCCTCAGCAGACATCATAAGCAGTCAAAGTAAACCTGCATAATCAGTTTCTATAAGTTTCCCATTTCACTTGACAATCTGTTGGCATGCGAACATCCTAGAAGATTTAAAGAATGGATATATCTGAAATAATCCCATCCAAGGAGGTACAATATAAGATCATTTTGAAAATCATCAAGCATTTTATATGGAATATCTGGCTCAGAACAGTTCTGGTAGATTAAAAATAAAATTGTTGTAGTAGCCAACGACTAAGTGACAGCTTCATATAAACAAACCTGGCCATCTCGTCCCATAAATTCAGTGTCAATAGCATCCCGAGTAGTACCACTGATTGGACTAACAATTGTTCTATCCTCTCCAACCAATGCATTCAAGATGCTACTTTTACCAACATTTGGTCGGCCAACAATGGCAATTGCAGGAACATAATCCTCTTCTTCTTCATGATTCTCTGGACCCTATTGACAAACAAATAGATTTTACAGTCAATAACCACTAGTTACCTTTTCAATATAAAAAAATAAATAAACAAAAAGGTTTATAGGTGTGTGCAAGGCAGTTGATAATGGCAAATTTGTCAAGTTGGCAATAGCAGAGGACTTTGACTCCCGAAACTGCCATCAACTTCAGCATCAAACTATTAAAAGGACATATTTTAACAGTATCAACACCTCTTAAACAACTAAGAAGATTTTTGCTTTGATCAAACTGCATGATCCAACAGTCAATTAAAAACAACTCCTGCATTCACAAACCTCAATTTTTTTGAATCCTGAGCAAACAAGATCAAGAAGTTCTCCAGTTCCAGTCCCAGATAAAGCAGATATTGGGAGTGGTGAAAACCTAGTCAATAAGCCACAAAGTAAGAAGTACAGTACATTAGACCAGATGTATAAAGAAACAGGCAAACAAAATCACACAGATGCCACAAACATGATTAAAGGACCATAATCTGTT
Source organism: Casuarina cunninghamiana (assembly GCA_028551485.1). Taxonomy (NCBI): domain Eukaryota; kingdom Viridiplantae; phylum Streptophyta; class Magnoliopsida; order Fagales; family Casuarinaceae; genus Casuarina; species Casuarina cunninghamiana. The sequence goes on along the minus strand of CM052367.1, from coordinate 21,961,512 downwards.
AATTACAGAAATGATACTACATAATCCCCGTATGGAATAATTGTTAACAGTTTTAACACATACACATGCATGCACACAGAGAGAGAGAGAGAGAGAGAGAGAGAGAGAGAAAGCAAGGGAGAGAGAAAAAGAAGATAACCATCAGACATAACATCCTTTGTAAAGTACCAGTGCTCAGAAGATTACTTTGATATTGGGGAAGCAAAAAATTAAATTTCCATAACTCATGAAAAGAGGTTGATGTCGTAAATTTCAAGAGTCTCGCCTTGTCCAGGCAAAATATTTGAAGTTTTCAAAAAAAATCCACAACTTAAAGGCGAAACATCATAATAGAGACTGTAGAAAAGAGTTTTACAGCCATTTAAAATGAATATTTGTTGTAAAAAAGTGGAATACTTGACAAAAAAAACTCTTTTTAATGAGTAAATGAAAATTAGATACCTGAGGAGAAAGTCATACGGTCCCAAGACCACTGGCTGCTCTCATCCAAAGGAACAAAGTTTCAGAAATTAAAAATGGATTTCAGAAGGGGGAAACACAAAGACAAGGATTTCTACAAGTTTAAAGACCGATCCACTCTACCAACCACATAAGAAGTTACATCAACAAGCTAAATGACAAATTGACAACAAAAGCCAATCAAGGATGGAACTCTATGTTAGACAGTGGCAGTATCTTGTTTAAGATAGGAGCCAAATATTCTCGTGGTATCAGTTTCTTTAATGACATTCTCGTGAATGAACAAGTGAACAAAATTCAGCAAGGAAAAATCCATGATTCCCAGAAAGCAATGAGCACCAAAACCGCTAATCACAACTAGCAAACCTCAACCAAGTAACTACCACCTCCACTGTAGGATATTTAAAAAATAAAAAATTGCATAATGAACAACATCAAATAGCTAGAAGATGTTAACCAAACAAACATTAGTGTGTTGTAAAATATATTACTAAAATAGTAGAGAATACAGCATTAAAGTTTTCTAAGGAATTTTATCATCCTTTGACAGAATTTAATGCTGTTCAGGTGCAAGTAACAATAACCAAAGATCCATATTTGATTTACCACGACATATACAGCTTCACAGATTGTGCTCCTTGTTGCACTGGATAGACACGAGGTAGCCATCATGCATATATTGACTAAATTTGCAGAATAATACTACAGTATACATATGTAACCACAAGACCGTTACCTTTTATACAAATATAGGTAATGAACATATTATCAAAAACTTGAAATATCTATTGAAACGCCTATGCTAAATGCGCCCACTGAACACACAAGAGAGAGAAATAAGAGAGCACCTCACCCCAAGGACCAAAATTCAGATGCTTGCATGATTCCTTTACGAGGAGACTCACACTTGTTAACAGCAAGAATGACACACTTATTTGAGTAATTCTTTCGTAGCCAGTCTGCAATTTCCTCATCAGCTGCTGTCAGACCTGCCTGTTAAGCATTATCATCATCTCCTTGTACGAAACAATCATATTAGCGAGCCCTCACATATTGAGAAGAGCTTGGAAACCAAAGAAAACATGGTGTATGAGTTACGCTATCTTTTACTTAACACAAAGCAAAGTGAAAATAAAAAAATAAAAAAGAACTAAATCACCACTTATGTGATAAAGGACAAATATAACCAGTAAGACCTATACAATGATACATACAATGATACATAGGATCCAACCAAGGTATAACCACAACATTCACAAGGATGACTCAGCGTCCAAATATTACCCAAATTTTCCTTCGTTTTGTTTGAATTTGCAGAAAAACTTTGACACATCAAAGCTAATAAAGAAACAAAAGTATAACCTTTGACTCGCATAGCACCTTAAAGCTTTGATAAATAAGCTCAGAAGAACTCCATCATCCTTTCTTGGAAATTGAACTCATCCTACCCATATGACTGACCAAAGTACCTCTGTTCCCATTAAAATTTTTAGCTATGATTCTAATAAGTCACTCACATTCAAGGCCAAGATTTAATCTTTATTTTTTTAAAATCTGGAATATGTCCCACTTCACTGACATGACCCTAAAACTATTGGAATGCAACAAATTAAAAATGTTATTGAAGAGAACAAGCAGGCATTGACAGAAGGTTCGCGCTCATCTAAAAGGCAGACAAAATACAAAGAGCATAAACATTAAGTCAAGACCCAGCATTACTTAATGTGGAAAGTGTTAGCCTCAATATGTATACCTCATTCAGATATTATAGAGCAAAGAGCAGATATTGTAAACCCACCAAGAGCCTTTGTCAACCATAATTACGATGGCTCAATTACAGATATTTAGTTCTAAAAGCCAAGCACTCAACGCAATTAATTCCAAGGAAGTCTTCCTAGGATATCTTGCCTAATTCGCATTAGAAAAGAAGTTTATGGTGACAACTGAATAGGAAACAGACATATACGTGCCACATGCAGCCATACTCAAGTAACATGTGGGAACAGCTATACTCCATAATAAAATGCATGACAAAGCAAACCCATTTCTGGTTTACCAGGGCAAGGTGTGATGAGAGCTTACAAGTTTTCAAATGCACTCAGGCCCAAGTTTGCTTTCACTACTTGATCCACCATATTTTCTTTTCTTTCTTATTTTTTTTAGTTAAAAATAAAAACCTGCAAAATGTACCTTTCTATTTTACCATAACAGGCCCTTGGCGCGAATGTGTTTTGGCTTCCTATTTATGCCTTTTGATTCAGTAACTAATGATCCATCAGAGATCTATGCTAATTGTATAGGCAGCTCAATCTTAAAATGAACAGTTTGCTTGCACAATCAGTTAGTCCCTTAAAGACCTGAAAGTCAAACTAACTATAAGGCCTTTGTCTATTGAGATATCAAGGGAATAAGAAATATTAAATTTATGCATAACAATACTATGAATCTCCTATGCATAAATTTAGTATATATGTGTATATATGCATATATAAACATATATTTTAATCAAGGGAATAAAAATTTCAACCATCAACGATGAACATACTAGCTTTTTCCAATACTAACAAACATCAGAGTTTGAAAGAAAAAGATCATGAGCTTGAACAAAATACTACAGGGAAGAAAACTTCCAGTACATTTAATTATTAATCATATACAATACCTGTCCATCAACTAGAAATATTACGACGGATGCTTCCTCCACAGCAGAAGCAGCTTGTTTCTCAATCATTGAAGGCATCCTAGCAACAGCTGCCTCCCTCAAGGCCATTGGAATCCCATCCATGCCAACAGTTGTTGTAATGGCCAAATCTTCCATAACTTCATCCTGTGACTTTGAAATATTGAGAACACCTCCAGTGTCAACCACCATAAATTCATGCTCTCCCCAATAAGATCTACCATACAAACGATCTCTAGTAACCCCAGGTTCATCCACCACAATTGCCTTGTTCCCCTACATCATTCAAAGAGAAAATTGAGATTTCCCATAAGAAAACATGCCTGTAAAATTTCAATCCTTTTATACCCAGAGTATAGAAAACAATAATTAATCAAAATCCCAGGAATCAGGATTGAGTACCCCAACAAGACGATTGAATAATGCCGATTTACCAACGTTTGGCCTCCCAACAATTGTAACTCGTGGAAGAAGCCGGTCAGGGATCTGCACATCAAATTTACAGGTTTTAGCAAGTCATTACTGACTTTCATTTTCTTTTCAAATCCAAATCAAAGATTATCAAGGAATTCTCTGAAACTAGCAATATCTTAAGGTCCCTTTTCTCCCAAGTTTCTTGCATATTTCCTATAATAAGCCTCTTGAAAAAAAAAAAAATTCCCTTGATACAATTATGATTGAACTCTCAACTTGTTGTATCTTCTAAATTAGTGGCTTCAACCTAAAGGTATCTACCAATACGTAGTACAAAAGTAACCACAAATACATCCTCCAGGAATGTCTGACCAAATCAGATAATGAAAAATCATACAATCTTCTCTTCTGACACTAGTTTCATAGTATATTATACTCGATTTGATGCCAAATCACGTCCTTATCCTATCTATACAAAGCTGTGACTATACTATCCCAGAAACAAAAAAGTTTGCTTCAGATGCAAATCTTGATTATAGCTTTGAAGGAAACCAATGGGGCTTCCTATTAACCAGTTGAAACTTTCATGTCTCACATACTACATTTACCAGGAAAAGACTAACAGAATATTTTCCAGTAGATTCTGAACTAAGCTTTCGGAGTAGGTCTCCACTCTTGCCAAAAAAACAGAAACTTTTCTTTTTCTTTTTCTTTTTCTTTTTCTTCAAATCAAACACCAGCGAACAAGAACAACACTCGCACAGCACCTCTTGCATGTCATCGTCCGCCAGACATTAGTAGAAGTCACTATCCTCTTCACAACAAAGAAAACAAATAAGTGCTTACTAAGTTTGTCGTTGCAGCTTTACGCCTCCTCTGTTTCGCACCGCTCTCGCTTCGACCACCGGCCTCCTCCTCTGAAACCAACCCAAAGATGAACACGACCACAGAAAAAAACAAATCACACGCAAGGAATGAGAAACTCAGACTCACCAATTCTCAATTCGCGCGACAACGAGCTCGAGTACTCGCGTGCGGCTTCTCTGGCCTCTTCCTCGAGCGCGTCGACGTCAATGTCTGAGAAATCCTCTCGGTCAGACTCATCAACTTCTTCGTCGCCATAATCTCCGAGCTCATCTTCGTCGAACGCCTCTTCGGCTCGTTGATTAGTGATAGGGAAGCGGGAAACACAGTGAGAAAGAACGGAGCGTTTGGGAAGGGAAAGGGAGAAAGAGCGGAGAAACGGAGAAGAGGGAGGAGATAGAGTTAAGAGTTTGGGGATTGGGGAAAGGAGGGAAGGGGTTTTGGAGAGAGACGGAGTGCAGAGAAGCTCCAGACCCTGCATTTCTCTTAGCAAAGCTTGGGGAGAGGCAGGTTTGGCGGTTAAAGCCGGGTGCTGGGGCTTTATCCTTTTCCAGTCGTTGGATTTAAACATTATTTAATAACTCATCAATTTTCCATTTTTGGCCAAATTTTCGAATTTTGGTAACCTTGATCATTATTTAAAACTTATTGAATGTCAAGTTAATGATAATATTCAAATGAAATAATTATTAATTGACCATCAATTTTATAATTTTAAGCATAATAATATTATATCATAATAAATAAAATTAGAATTAACTCAATAAAAACAACTATCCAAGAGTGTTGCAAAAGGTAAATAACCAACAAGAATGGAGAACATGATGGTTGTTATGATAGTAGAATTAAAACATTGATCATTGTAGTATTGAACTTATGAAGGCCTAAGTTAGTGACAATATTTAAAAGAAAATCATTCTTAATTAGTTATCATATTTAAAACTTTTAGTATAATAATCTCAAATCATGATAAAAGATTACAAGTTTACATCTTTTCATATAATTCATTGTTGTGGAAGCAATGTTAAAGAACAATGTGAATTATCTAAGTTACCCAAATCTTATTTTTGAAATAAAAAATATAACACCTACATACAAACTAATTTTAAAAAATAAATAAATTTTTTATATAGTATTAAAATCCAAGTTAAAAGAAAATAATGGAAGCCATTGGCTACTTATATGAAGTGATTGAGAAGAAAATGAACTTTCTACGATGCATTTTAAGTATGAAAGAACGTGTTAAGCACAATATAAGTTATCTTATATTGCCCAAATTTTGTTTTAAATTTCCTTTAAAATAATAAACGTCCCTCTTTCTTATAAGTTAATTTTTTAAAAAAGTAAATATGCTTTTTAACAAGTAAATCCTTCAGTTTTATTCTTTTGAGGCTCAATGGGATTCAAAATCGTCACTAGTATACAACAGGGATTATAGATACATGGACATCTGCAAATTGGTGCAGATTCAACCCACCCCATGAAAAAAGAATCTGTGAACAATCAACTCATCTCAAAGAATGTTGTGATGTAAAATAGTTGCAACGACCCCATGTCCAAATATTTGATGAACTCCCCCGTTGGACCTTCTACCAGGGCATGAGAATCAGTAAGAGGACTAGTGGATACACTCACTGCTATGCTTTCTTCCCAACTCTGGTCATTCTCCTGTATTTGTCATCATAAAAGCTAAAAGATCTGCGTCCACTTCTTCCAAATCTTTTGCAGCCAGTTCGTTGGGAATCTAGAGATTGTTTGCTCCTTGGATGTCTGTCTTCTGCGTTTGAGAGCAGCAACATGGGAAGTTTTTAGTTCTCTGCAAAGCTCTGGACCATCTTTCTGATCTGACCCCAGAGACACTTCTGGTTGAACTTTTATCTTGATTGGCTTTCCAAGCTTTGATTTGTCTTCCATTCTTGCAATTTCAAGTGCCTTTGCACACACAGGAAAACCCTGATCATCCCAAGACTCCAAGATTATGCCAGAGCCCAAGCAGGTTCTTCCCTGATAAAAGGCCGCAAATTGCCCTGCTGCCAGGCCCTGATCATCTTCAGGTAAGTTGACAACAGCAATGTCTTCACAATCATCTTTACCGGTTTCCATCGTCAAACTGCAATTGTAAAAACCAGGGCCATGTCTCACCTGAAAATTCGTTGACACAGGAAAGCTTTGAGTTCATTGCATTGGAGACTTGAGACTAGACTCATAATCATATTCAGACATAAACCACAGAACTGCGATCCAAATGCTATTCACACAATCAGCTTGGCACCATTTTCCATTTCAGGGTGGTAGTAAAGGAAACAAGGTTAAATGGTATTTTCAGAACTAAACATAAAAGCAACCATATGAAGATAAATCGTATTTTTCTACCTTGCATTGGAGCTGGCATAAGTCGTTTGGAGGGAACCCACTAAGCCACTTTAAGGAGCCAACACGGAATGTGCGTCTTCTTTTGTCAAATGAAAAGTAATTTCTTGACACAAACACTACATTGTTTTTAACGTCCTTATCAACGACATACCTGCATCAATATACCATGGGGAAGACTTCCTAAGCAAGGGGAACCAAGGTTGGAATAAACAGGAAAAGCCTTTTCAGAAAATGAACAAAAAAAGGATGCTGCCATCATAGGAATCATCAACATAGAATGTTCGAGCATATAAAAGTACCATTCCTTTGTAACAACAATTTGAGCCGGTTCTCACAGCATCATATTATGGAAGAATACATCTTATTGGATCAATAAATGATATGTCTAATTGGAAGAAATTCACAAAAGCCTGCTCCTATGCTTCTTAAAAATATACAACACTTGATTACACTAAAGAGTACCCAGAATTTAGTCTATTATTTATAGGGACTAATAGAGCTTCCGCTTTTAATGGCCAAAACTCGAGAACAAATGAAACTGAAGCTATGAGCCGTCACAGGAAGATTGTACTCATTCACTTCAATTCAATAACTGAAAGGAATTAAAGACGGGGGCCATCCAAGGAAACACGAAGTGTGCGAGAGAACCTCAGATAAAACAACATAGAACTAAGATGCTCAAAGAGCCAATGAAGTCCAAAAAGGAGACAGAGAACCCAGAAATCCAAGCAAAGGAGTAAGAAAAGGAGCTGGCAATATATAGTCAGAATGCATACCAGGGTCCTCCAGGTAGTCGTAGCCCTTGGCGTTGGCCAATTGTGTAGAACCAAAAACCACGGTGATTGCCAAGGAAATCTCCCGTCTCAGCTTCCAGTATGACACCTTCTCTCTCCCCAATGTGTCTACCAACAAATTCACTAAACTTTATCTGTAACCAAAAAATAAAAGCTTTCGTGATTGCCTTCACAACTCAGAACATTGTGATAAAACCAGTCATCAGAAACCAGAATGAATAACGTCTTCTAAAAGAAGAGAAGAAATGATGTTAGAAACAACAACCTCTCATAATGAATCCAAAACAATTTACTACAGGACATTAGAGGAACATTACAACAATAATTAGTAAATCTTATTTCATCCCTTGCATTACAAATACTGGCAATAGGAAAAGAAAAGAAAAAAAATCAACAGAGATTAACACAGTGGACAGACAGATTTCTTTAACAAAAAGTTGTTTGATAGACATACCTTCCCAAGGAAGCAGATTCCTTGTGAATCCTTTCTATCTTTGTTTGGCAGATCAAATTTTGTAGCAAGTTTGCGAACTTCTTCCTGAAGAAAATTTAGTAGACATAAATTGCATGAGAATCAATGTAGAAAGACACCAGTGGAAATGCTCTACAAAGCTCCACAGACAGACGAAAAGTTTAAACTGTTCCCAGAAAGAAGAAAACAATCAAAAAAGCGAGATTGCATAATCCAGTGGAAAATTAAAAGAAACAAATAAAAGAATTGCAAAATCTTCAGAAGTCTACAACTGTGTATGTTCAAGTACCCCATGACATTGAGAAACTATATACTTAGAGGACAGAATGGTCAAGCCAACATCTATAAATCAGTAGTATCAAATAATTCACGGTGTATTTTTATTTCAAATCATTTGAGTGAGAACAATATAAAGCCTTTTGAGGGCTATAAAATATTCAACAGATCATGTGAAAACAGAACAAAAATAATGGTCTCAACTCTAGCATAACTTGTCTCATAGAAAAACTAGTACCAACAAACCTTTGGAATAGAACCAAGTGGGAATAGAAGTCGCTTGAGCTGAGTTTGTGAGAGATGCGAAAGGAAGTATGTTTGATCCTTAACCTAAATAGTCAAAGTTGATATATGTTAAAACCAGACAAACATTGGGGACAACTAAAAGAAAAGAACAAGGAAAAAGAAAACCAAACTCCCGGCTCAAAGTGGAAGGCCGGGTAATATGCAAAAGAAAACCAACGATTCACTTGTTGTCTTCCCTCCTATTGGCATTTGTGCAATCAAAGCACCCACTTGCAAGCTCAAAACCTCATTTAGTACAGATTCCATCTTAAAGCGACATCAAAACTTTGAGGATATCTATGGTTATCACAAAAGTTGCATTATGCCTAAAAATGAGCACCAGTAACCATTGAAAACATTAACTCAGTGAAAAATAAAAATACAATACCGTAAATAAACCTCAAATTTAGCAAAACATTTTTTGGACATTCCCGAGATACATAGGGGGAGAAAACAACAAACGGAATAAGGTTAGGAAATAATAAAAATGATTGCAGTAAATCCTGTGAAGGTACCATGTCTTTTGATAGTTCCAAAATAGATGAGTTATCCATTTCATCCACAGAACAATGAACAATATTTGCATAATGTCCAGAAGCAACATAGTCAAACTTCATACTGCTGATGGCATCCATGAAGGCACCTGGAAATTGGCATACAGTTAAAAAGAGGCAAAAGAATAGTCTGTGTTACTTTAGAACAGTCAAAAGTGCATCTTTTACAATAAGTTGATCACGTACCGAACTTTATTCTTGTATTGCAAAGAACATCTGGATTAGGAGTGCGTCCACATTGGTACTCTTGAATAATGTAAGACACCTGGAATGTTCATGGTTAATTCCCACCATTTAGAAAAACCAAAGGAAGTCTTTCATAACTTCATCTAGTCAGTACCCAAGAATGACAACAATGAAGAAGACTAACCAAAAAAATATTTACGTTAAAATTCAAATGCATGATGGAACATTGAAGGGTCATAAGTTGATGAATACAATTAGCAAGCATAATATATCCCAGTTGATGATACACTCGAGAAGTGAGTGCTAGTGAAACATTACCCAAAGAAGATAGAGTCAGAAGGAACATACATACCACGTTCTTCCAATATTCATCGGTCAAATGCACAACTTCTAGCGGGACATCAACCTGAAAGCAGATATTGCTCAATTTTAGTTGTAAATCCTCCATTCTGCATTATTTATGCAAGAAAACAAGAGAAGCTTCTGCATATTATTCTTCCAAATAAATACAATATCTGGATTACCGAACTTTATACAGACACACACTTTGTGGCTAAATCAAAAAATAAAAAAAAAAAAATGATTTTAGAACCATGACAAGATGTAAAAATTACATCTTGCTTAAAATTTCAATGCACACCTCTTCTGTCTTCAAATGCGACTCAAAATTTTATCTCACGAACAGAATCATAAATGAGAGAGGAAAGTTACCTGATGACAAACAGCTTTTGCGTACTTCAGATCTTCTTCCCACGGGCATTCAGACCAAAAGTTCTCAAAGTCTTCCTACAGAAACCGGCACATCAGAACCAGCAAAAACTAGTCTCAGAAACACTAAACAAGCTCAAAAGAATAGCCCATTTTATGTTTAAAAATAAAAAATAAAAATTCATTCACTACATAGCCAACTTCCATATACTCGCACTACTTCAATGAAACCCACAATTAGTATCCATTCAAGGACGCATATTCACTCTATCAGACCAAATTCCGCTCCGAAAACACTAAGGAGTACAAAAAACCGTACTTGAAACCAGATTTTGAGATAGAAAGCAGTGCAGGAGTGGCCAGCAGCGTGGAGGAGGCGGAGAGCGACGCTGCTATCGACGCCGCCGCTGAGAAGGACGGCGACTCTGAGGCGCTTATGGGCCATACAGCAGGACAGGTATGACTCCTCGATACCCGCAGCATCGTAGCTCTTGGAAGCGTGTGAAACATGGGCCGCCGCGGGTGAAGAGGAAAAGGAAAACGAAGAGGAAGATAACACGGAATTGGTTCTTCCAGTAGCGGTGGGGTTCCAGGGCTGAATGAAGGGTTTAACAAGAACAGGGCCGTGGAGAGCGAGGGAGGGGACTCGACAGAGCGTCGGACACGACATGCGCACAAGTCTTAGTCTCAGCATTGGTCTGATACCAGGATGTGTTGCTTGGTTTGGGATAAGTCGACAAGGGATGCTTATGTTTGTTTTTGTTGCGACGACTACTCTTGGTTTTTGTTGTGACGACTCCTCTTAATCCCTGCTACTACCCTGTTTCTCAGTTTGAATGCAGATTGACGACTTTTGTCATTTCTTCTTTTGGATATGGCAAAATTTGAAGAAGATACCAATGCTGTAAGCAGCCGAAGGATTTCTACGGTTTTGGGGAGTGTATCCATTGGGCATGGTGCTCATTTTTTTAGCTCTAGATGCCAGTCTATTTATTAGATATACCAATCTCCGATGTCTTACTTTTTGAGACGAAGTTTTTGACACTTATTGACTTGTTAGGCATCAAATTCAAGAAAAGTACTATTAGTGGTATTCTTTTATCCATTGATGCACTTTATTAGAAGGCAATACATAAAGTTTCCAAGACATAAATCTATAAAATTGATCTCCAATTTGGGTCTTAGATCCATGTTAATATGTAATTTCCGAGTAAGCTCTGTATTTAGAAGTTTATCCAATGCTCAATAATATGTAATCTATGTATATCTTATGGGTGTTGTTTTTATGTTATGTGTTGATTTTGGGGATTTTATTGGGGAAGGAAGAGGCTTAAAATCCCCTAGGTGCCATCGAGCTACCAAGGGCTTGAGGTACTAATGTAAGTCCTTCTATTTTATGTGTTGATTTACATTAGCTTAAAAGTCATTATCCCAAATGACTACCTGCAAATATATCTTCTTCCATCTCCCTCAATCTTTTTTTTTTCTGGGATCTAGAACTTGTGTTATTTTCATACACAAATTTGAAGTTGACCTTCACTGTTGTAGAAGTTGTTCAATACTCTTTGAAAATCAGTTGTGTTTGATTATTACCATTCGGAAAAGCTTTTCTGTTCGGGAAGTAAGAAACTTTGCCATGACTAGAAATATTGCTCGTGGCTTTGATGAAGATCAAACCTTGGTCAAGTACCCTTTGAATTGCCCATTGAGATAACAAGGAACATCGGCATCGTATTACACCATGAATGTTCAGGCAATGCTTTTTCTTCTTAGCTTTTAATGCATTTTTCAGATTGCAACACCTTGGCAGTGGAATCTTCGATTTTTTTTTTTTTTTTCTTAGGCAAAATGGTTGATCCCGGGCAAAGGGGCCGATGCGACTTATGTATGATAAACTATAATAAATGGGAAAATATACAATAGTATAATCTGAATCAACTAGATTATAATCAAAGTCTAACTATCTTGTGTCCTGAGTTCAGCTTTATAGGCTGCAACAGGACCTCATCATGTTAAAAATCCTGTCATTTTCTTGCATATGCAGCCTTCTTCGAATCATGAGTGAAGGGATGGACCTCTATCCAGCTACATCCTGCCACTTTCTTCAACCCCATCCATCTCATTTCGTCACGAACCCTTTCAGCATCTTCCCATCTATCAGACAAAGCATAAGTGTTTGACAATAAAGCAAAAGTCCCAACACTCACACCTCTTGTATCAAGAATGCATTGCCTGATCCGTTCAAACATCTTCTCATTTTGATGAACTCTGCAAGCATTAAGCAAAGCTCCCCAAATCGATCCCTCGGCTTCCACAGGCATCTGCCTGATGAAATTCTCTGCTTCCTCCAGCAGGCCAGCACGTCCATACATGTCTACCATGCAAGCGTAATGCTGTTCTTGAGGGATGATCCCGTAAACCTTCTTCATGGCGTCAAAGAACATCAACCCTTTATCCACAAGTCCTGCATGGCTGCAGGCAGATAACAAGCCTATGAAGGTTACATCATCTGGAGGAACCCCAAGGACAAGCATCAGCGAGAAGAGCTGCAATGCATTCATGCCATGACCATTCATGGCCATGCCGCTAATAATGGTACTCCATGATATGATATCCTTCTGCATAAGAATGTTAAAAACCTGAAATGCCATACCCACATCCCCGCATTTAGCATACATGTTGATCAAGGCGTTTCCCACGTTTCCCTCCACCGTAATATCACTCCTAGTGTCGATGTAGGAGTGCACCCATTTGCCCAAACTCAATGCCCCAGTGGAAGAACATGCTGACAATACATTGAGAATGGTGACATCGTTAGGCTGAGCTTCCCCTACTTCCACCATTACCTGGAACAGCCTTATTGCCTGTTCACTAAATCCTTGTTGTGCATAGCCTCCTATCATCGTCGTCCAAGAAACAACATCTCTCTTAGGCATATCCCCAAACAGGTAATTTGCACTCGCCAAAGACCCACATCGAACATAAAAATCCAGCATTACATTTCTCAGAATAATGTTATTGCCATCCACATTCCTCAAGCTATACCCATGAACGGCCTTACCGAGCTTCAGAACTCTTAGACCTGCACAGGCAGACATAACGCTAACAAGAGTATTCGAATTAGGCTTCACATCCATGGACGAGAACCTAACAACGGCTTCCTCCTCAAAACCGCACTTAGAAAGCCCCGAAACAATTGAAGTCCACGACACAACGTCCGGGGAAGACATTGAATCGAAAATCCGGCAAGCGGATGCAATGTCGTTCTCAACAACGTAGAAATGAAGCAGGGAATTATGGATGAACATGTCAACACAGTGACCCGACTTCAAGACGTGTGCATGGATTTCAAGACCCTTTTGGCGCGCATGCAACAAGGAACACGCCTTGAGGACATGCGTGAACGTGTAATGATCATGGGTGGCTGGGAATTGGAGCATTTGGTTATAGAGAACAAAGGCATTTTGTGGCGCGGCTGAGTTTATGAAAACTCCCAACAGTTGGTTTAAGGAAGAGGGTTTTGGGTTTTTGAGAATTTGGGCATGGATTTGATTTACTTGTTTGGTGATCAAAGTGGGTATGGTAATTTTCGCCGGCATGCTATGTTCTGTGCCTTCTTCACATGAACTTGGAGCTTCTCATTTATGAGGGTACGAGCATGACATATTATGCATCTTTGGTAAGTAAAGTGGTCCAAGGTGTAGGGTCTTGGGGTTTTGACATTTTGGACATGGATATGATTGAAGCTGTTCTGGGGTGGGAAGCTTTAGGGGCGTGCTTTAGTGCCTTTTTATAGTCAATCTAACATTCAATAAGGGACATTAAGGGGTTATGACGAGTGACAACCAATCGAAGGGAATCAAAAGGAGCCAATGTTCTTCACTTCAAAAATAAATTTTTTTTAACTTCATTTTTATACTTTGCCTTTTGGTCTATACATGACCAATCTTTTTTTCTTTTTCTTTTTCTTTTTTTTGATAAGCAAAATGGTGGGAGATTTTTGATATCTTAAACCTTGGATCCCTAATTGAGCCAAGACATGCTGACATATCAGTCCTATTTATACACAAAAGGGCCATGTTTTCTTAATTTAAATATACAATTTACAAATTAATTCATAATACAAACTTAAAATTTATTTATATTCAGAATCAACTCTTGATTTGGATTAGTAAACTTGATATGGAAGCCAAGGACTCATTAATTTGATGAAGTATATACTAGTGCTAAGGATTGATTTCTCTTTCAATTTTAAGATTGGGATGTGACCCAATTTCTGTGAATTCAGAGAAAACTCATTGGATCCCCCCGAGTTATGGAGATTTTTGGGTTTTCAAAAACTTGTGGGTTTGGCTTCCTCAAAAATCTCTTGGGCTTTGACTTCTCAAATTCCACGAACTCAATTAGTAGTAGTCTCGTATTTCTACGTACAAGTATGACCTTATCATGCATCTTTTACGCGTAAAGAGTGGTTGAGATGTGGGGTTTTGGGTTTTCACGTGTTGGGCATGGATTTGCTTGAGTTGTTCCGATGTGGGATATTTTGCAGGCGGGTTCCGCTTCAAGCGTTTTTGTTGTCTATCTAACATTCAAAAGCGTTCCTTGAAGGTACTCTATTATTGATGTACAGCCTATAATGCTTCTTTGCTTCTTAGTGGTTTAAGGTGTGGGATCCGTGGTTTTCATGTGTCATCGATGGATTTGATTGAGTAGCTTCAGGATTGGATGTTACATAAGCGTGCACAGGTGGGTGCCTTTTTTGTTGTCACTACACTCAACATGGGTCCGATAAAGGTTGTCTCTTTACATATGGTTACGATCCACTATGCTTCTTTGGCTCTTAGTGGCTTAAAGTATGGGATTTGGGGTTTTCATGCGTTGGAAATGGAGTAAATCCTCTTGATTTGATTTAGCTGCTTCAAAGCAAGATGAATATGGGACGTTTTACTTGTAAGCTTTGCTTTTCTCTCCTTCCTTCTTTTGGCAAATCAACTTTCTCCCTTTAGCTCATTCCCATTATGAATTGTCAATATCATTAGTCTCCTAATTATCCCAATTAAAATAATTGAAAACTACACTTACGTTGAAGTATTCAAATGACACTAAAAAATGTTCAACAATATATAAGACATGAAGTGTAACAAAAAATAAAAAAATTCAAATTCAAATCAATCAATTAAGATAGAATAGGAGGTTAGATCATTGTCAAAAGTTTTGAAAGAATGAACAAATATCGTCTCCGTTACTTTTGAAAATTAGAACTACTTTTTTTATGCAACCCAAAAGGGGGATAGAGAGGATTGATGAAACTCTTTTAATTTTAATGTGATCAATTTATTCTTCTAATAGCAAATGTTATATTAACTTAGCAACATTCACAACAACGAAATATATATATTAAGGAAGATACCACAATGTAATAAGGAAATCTTAAACTTTAATTAAAGTAGAATCTTTATAATGGTCTTGTATATATCCATTATCCTTAAATCAAAATCATGTTACTTCTCTTTTTTCACGAAATCTTTCCAAGATCTAAAAGAGATCTTCTTTCTCTTACTTTACACCCAACTTCTCTAATTCAAGAATAGTTGAAACTTTAATGTGCCGACAGCAGGTAATCAAGCTAAATAAAACTCAAAATTAAATAGCTCTTACACAAGAACTCTCGAGTTTTCATTATGAAACCCTAAAAGTTTTCCTTTTTGGATTTACAACAAATTATGCTTAAAGGAACAAGAAATATCTCAACAATTGCACAAACTTCTTGCACAAAGAATATCTAAACACTTGTTGTTTTATTTATTTATTTTTTGATAGGCAAAAGAGCTGGGAAATTTTGATGTCCTGAACTTCGGAACTCTTTGGTCTCAAGTTGTCTTAGTTACCGATTTTGAAATATTATCCTTGCTTCTTCAAACTTTGAAAGGACAGCATGGATCACCGATCAAAAAGAGTAGGAAAAGGGGAGAAATCTTCTTGGCAGAGACATGTTTCCAACAAGTCGAGAGTTAGGGTAGGCCTTTTAGGAAGTTAAAGTTACTGTTACTGTAGCCTTTATCAAAATGGTGTGCTTGGTTTGTTAAGACAGTCAGGCAAGCTTGCCACAACAAGTGGATTTTATGAAGAAAACCTAATTAGACATCATGAAATATTTAGCATCAAAACACCTAACAGTTGTCACAATAAGTACAAAAAAAAATCACATCTATTAAGTTTGGTGCACTTGTACGAGTTTCTTATTTTTTTAATCCATTATTTCATCTATTTTAACATTAGCATTTAATGAAAGAACAGAAATTAGAATCAAACTAGTAGTTTAATGAGATTAGGTGTCATGAATGATAGTTTATGGGGTTTTTGTAAGAATGATATGGACTGCTTCTAAATGTCAATGTTTAGCAGATGTATTTAAGATCCCAAGCAATGGAAGAGCAACACCTCCTTGATTAATTAATAAATTCGTTGAAAAAATTGGAATCTTAATCTACCCCACCAGTCGGCTAGAAACTCTTTATACACCTAGAAAGTGCTTTCACCGACGTTGCTTCTATGTATTTTCTGCATAATAATCGCACCTTTACAACCCGACTTTTGACAAAGACAATGCACCAATTCAATCGGACAAATAGCTCACTTATGATGTGCCAAAAGGAATCGATTTATCGAGCACAAAACACCAGAGACTAAAAGACAAAGCAACGGGTGTGGACGAAAGTAGACGCTTATTGCATCAAAATTCACAGAAATCTTAAGTTGAAGAAGAAGAACAGGTAGAAAAACTCATACTGGAATGGACCTGAATGCTCAGACCAAGTTCTAGGTTTCTTATCTGATTCGGGACACAACCACGTGCATGCAACGCTTGTTGTCTGAAGCAAATCATGCATTTAGGATGCCTGTAAAGGTTGTTTGATTAAACTGTATGACAGTGAAATTTCTATATAAAGACAAGATGGTAAGTAAATGTGTCTCACGAGTTTATGGGTTTGGTAAGGAAAATACATATCTGTTACATTCATAGTGTTCTTGGAATTCTGAATCAGCTTGTGGCCATGCATTTTCTGAATGTAACTTTCACCGGTAGTAGCAACCTGAATGATATCATGTGCGCTATGTATAAGCGCCAAGGATTTTCCCTACCAATATTGACATTAGTTTTGAGAATGACAATGGTATATCCTACCAATCTAGTACTTTGTCGTTTCCTTCTAAATAAGTACTTACAAGAAGTTTTCGAACAAGATTTGTCATAATGTTACCATATTCGTATTTCCTTTTTACGTACTAGTTTTATGTAAGAAATAAACTTTTTTGCATCATTTCATATCAAATTTAGAATAAAACCCCAATAGATAAAGCCTATCTCTCAAATTAGTCTGTGAGAGAATGCATGAGAAAGTTTGTATTTCACACTAACTATAAAGATATGTGTAAAGAATAGTGTAGATTATCTAACTACATCAAAATTCTTTCTTAAACATAACATTTAACTATTTTTACAAGTCATTTATAAGCAAGAAACAAACTATTTTGAGCTGAAGCTACTGCTATAGAGCCTCCAATTAGTCATCTGGCGTATGATTTTTGACTGCAACTTGATGAAGCAGGATATTCTTGCTATCAAGTGCTTTCAAGAGTTCAAGAGATCAAGGATGGCGTGCATTGAACTAATCTTCCAGAACCGAAGATACTTCAGTGAACTGTCTCATCGAGTTCAAAAGGCAAACTATCATGTTCGTTAGGTGAAGTACAGGATAGAGGGGCACTTCTTTTCTTCTCATATGCTCCAAAATGACTTCCAGCAGCGTGACATGGATATTTCACGCATTTCATCACAAAATTTGTGTCCAATCATGGAATTTTTGTCTCAAATTTCCAAAGCACAGGACATGGATATGCATGCAAAGACAATACCTATATCTCCACCATGTCCAAATATTGATCTTTGCTATTGATTTTACGTAAAAACAAAAGCAGGCTGCCTAAGTAGGTAAGTAGGTGATTCATTTCATCTGTTAAAGAACTTGGGAGTATTAGAAATATCATTTTCTCTCAAAAAAGTTTCTGATCCTGCATTTGAACCACTGACTCTGATATCATGTAAAGTCAGTATATAAGGAGAGTGACTTGTCTTTCATTCTATGATAGGTTGCAAGAGTCTAGGTGTTTTGATATGCAATATGCTTCTATAACAACAACAGTTGCTGCTCCCAATCTGAAGCAATTCTACCCGCTGTTGGTGCTGGAAAATGATAACCACGTCCCTTCTAAAGCACTGCAATGCTTCTGCTTTTCCTGTCCAATCTTATCCCTTTCATATGGAAATTTGAAAGTGGCGACAAAGGCGGATGTTCATATTCATTTCCAAATGCACGTCACTTGGCTGAAATCCATGACTTTCCAATGGCTTTTCTGTGGCTCGTTTCATTGAGAGAGATGTCCTACGGGAATCTTTGTAGGATGGCCCCCAGACTAGGTTATAGGCTAGGCGTTTTTGCTTATCTTCAAGGTGTGATTAGCATGGGCGGGGATAAAGCTTTTTCTGCTGACAACAGCAAAGGCAGAGATGGAAAAGGAGGATGCCTTTATAGGATGCTCGCTCTTTAGTTTCCACTTCTTTAGACGTTCTATATATGTATTTTTGGGTCGTGTATTTTGGTTTGTTTTAAAAAAGCATTTTGGAAGAAACTTTTGAGCATATTCTAGGCTGTAATAATGGTTTGTGACGTTTGCTTTTCATGTCCTCTTCATATTGGTCAGCCCCTCCTCTACATAGTAGATTCTCCAGCTTTTTTTCGTCGTTAATCATGAAACCAATCGAAATCAACAAACTGACGTGTTGTGATATAATTTGAAAAGCTGATATGACCGACTAATTTTCAATGATAAGATTTTTTTTTATAAGCTATGTGAGAAAGTTCATTTTTCTTTACAAATTTATTTATAACAAAAGAATAATAGGTATTATTTCAAATATAGTTTTTCAACAAAATTTAGGTCATATTTTTCACATTGATTTTAACAGATCTCTTGATTTTTCTTTTTCTTTTTGTTTTTAAAGAAAAAACTAAGTCTTAATAATTGATATTGATATTACAGGTTGACCTGAATGTTAGACCTAAGAGAAAATACAAAAGGAACAAGACAATAAGCCTAATCCTATCACTTATAAGCCCAATAAGCAGGTGCAATCCATTCATGAAATATAACAATAATACATATCTTCGTAACTTACACAGATTGAAAGTTTCATTTCAAGAGTATATCATTATCTAAATGTAATTCTTATATTTTATAGATGTAACACCTTTACGTAAAAAGAAATATTACACAAATCTACGTAACAATACATGCATTTCAACGGATAAATCCCTAGCAAATCCTGCTTTTTGACACGTAACATATTCCTGAAATGTGTAATTTGACAAAGGAATCTCTCTGGTCCTCCCATGTCAAAAGTACTTGATTGCCGTATGCAATTAGGTCCCCTTCACGTTCTTGTGTACTGCTTCAAACTTTAGACCTTTCAACTTTCTGCCACGGATGGATCGAGAAACTAAGGAAAAAATTGCAGGGATAGAGGGCAATGATGGGAAGTATTCTTAGGATGAGCGTCATAAAAGAAGCCTACAAGCTATACGCCATGGAAGAAACTGCTGCTCTTTACCATCTTCAGTCATTCTTTCTACTGCTGCTCTTTACAATCTTCAGTCATTCTTTCTGGGTTTACTTTTCTGGTGAAGATTCTGTGTCATTGATTGGCAAGAGAACTTTGAAGTTGATGTTCGTATCATTTGCAGACGAACCCATTATGCACAACCTGATGAGGTGGAATCTCCTCCTTTGCCAGTATATTTTGAGAAGCTTTTAGACTGTCCCATCACTAGTTTACCCACCCAGAAATCGGCAGAGGGTTATCTAATTTAGTCTTGCATTGCTTAATTACATTCTAGAAGATTAATTATGGGTCCTCCTATGGGGTATATGGATTTCAAAGCTATAATGAGAGAGAGAGAATCTCATTTTACTAGTAGCTTCAATTGCACAAAAGGTAAACTCAAAGAAATCGTTTTCGTGTAGGAATTAGAACTACGTCCAGTGACATAATTAAGGGTATTTTAATCAGAGTAGATAACAAGTCGCTCCTTACTGAAGATTGTTAGGGTTGATAAGTGTACTAAGTGACTGATAAACTTGCATATATGTATCTATCAAGGAGGGTCATGAAGTCAAAAATAAATAGTTATAACATTAAACTATTTTCTTAGTTTACAAACCTTCATTTTTTCTTTTTCTTTTTTTATAAATTTTCATATATTTTATATATCTCAAAATATAGTACTAAATAGTTCAATAAATTATTTATCACTTAAAATTTTAAATTTTTTATAAATAATTAATATAATTTATAATGTTGGACGAAGGTGTCAAACTCCTAACTTGCTAGTTTGATAGGTTGAGCCCTCTTAATTTATCAATGAGTTAAGAAAAAGTCCACTTACATTAAATCCTTTGCGCTTCAAGCATTGAATTTTTTTCTATTTTTTAATTTTAGATAAATTATAACTTGTTATTGTGACTAACAATTAATTGGAGAGCCCTAATTAATTGATTTTGTTGTATCAACAAAAGAACAAAATAATATATTGATTTTGTTGACAAGTATTTGTTAACAAATACAAGTTATTTCACAAAGATCCATATCTTTTTCTTGTCTTGCTAATGACAATAAAAACTCTTCCAAGGTCTAATATATTATAGAATGGAGTGATTTCTACTTTTCCCACTTGCATTTTTGGGCAATCTGCAATCCAAAACTGCAGATGATTTGGATCGTTCAGGATGTGCCACGTGCATGATCATCATTATTCTATTGTCTGCCTTAAGATACACGTGTGTGTGTGAGAGAGTGAGAGAGAGAGGAAGAGAGAGAGATTATGTGAAGTGGAAGCAAATACTTGGCTTGGTCATAAAACAAAGTTTCGTGTATTTGGAATGAGTAGAAGTGAGTGAAGAGACTTTGTAATACAAAAGGACAAGGTTACGGAGCCATGGAGTCAAAGACAAGACCACCAGCTTTCTCTCTCTGGCTCTCTCTCTCTCTCCCTTCTCTCTCGTCGGTCCCCCTCCAAACCGTTGTCTACTTAGACCCATCAACCAACTCCTTTTCTCTCTCTCTCTCTAGCTCTCTCTCTTTCCTTAATTCTAAGCAAACCCCACAACCATCAATGTCATCATGATCATTTTTCCCACTTCATGAAGCCTCCTCTGCTTCTCTCTCTCTCCCTCTCTCCCTCTCTCTCTGGTTGTTTCTCTATAAAGTCTTCACTTAACCTACAGCCACCCAGTTGGAGTTGGAGATAGAGCACAGACATCTCTGAAAATGAGGAAGCCTGACCCCTCTGCCGGAAAAGACACCCACCTCAACAACAAGCTCCGGAAGGGCCTCTGGTCTCCGGAGGAGGACGACAAGCTCATGAACTACATGCTCAACAATGGACAAGGTTGCTGGAGTGATGTCGCTAGAAATGCCGGCTTACAGCGTTGTGGGAAGAGCTGTCGTCTTCGTTGGATCAACTACCTGAGGCCTGACCTTAAGCGAGGCGCATTCTCTCCCCAAGAAGAAGCTCTCATCATCCATCTACACTCCCTTCTCGGCAACAGGTTCACCACTCTCTCTGCAATTTCCTTTCCTTTCCTTATTCTACAAGCTTGTGGTAGTCCTTTCATGGCTTTTTGCGCCTTCTTCCTTGCTCTTTCCACACATAGCAATTGTTTCCTCAGTACTTCAGGCTAACACAAATGGACGCCATAATGGCACCCATTCTAAAATCATTCCTATCGTGAAAACTTCTCAAACCGACAAAAAATCATTATTTCCTCGAAAGCTTAGTACAAGCAAGCCGACAAAAAACCCCATAATAACCTTTGTTCTAAATATCTTCCCCCACATGACCATCTACGCTGTAACGCATACATACATGATGCATGTCTACATTGTCTTGCACAGGGCACGCACACATGTATGTGTATTGGGATAATAGAATACTACAATTTTCTGAGGAAGCTGAAAAGGACTTGGTCCTCCTATGGCTGCTCTTTGAGTTGAAGATACTCAAAACCCATTGTTGTTAATACCCGAGCTTGCGTGAAAAACATGCATTCAGAAGATATCCTGCCTGCATGACAAGTCTCAGATTTTGGAATTTAACTACTCCTTTGTGGTGTCGGTATCTGGTCTTTGAGTCGAAAACACTCCTTTTTTAACCCGTTTGCTTTATAGATTGGCATGCAAATCATGCATTCACCAAAATTATACGCCTTCGAACCCACTCGTTAGAAAGTGAGACTGACAGTTCATTGTGTTTCCTTATGAAGGTGGTCTCAGATTTCGGCACGGTTGCCAGGACGGACTGACAACGAAATAAAAAACTTCTGGAACTCAACGATAAAGAAAAGGCTAAAGAATCTGTCATCATCGACTCCATCGCCGAATACCAGCGACTCATCGTCGCCAAAAGATGTTATGGGAGGACTGGTTTCCATCCAAGAGCAAGGTATCCTGCCTATGTACATGGATTCCTCCTCCTCTTCATCGTCGTCTTCCATGCCGAATATGGCTCTAACCCACATGATCGATCCGTCGATGCTTGAGCATGGAGCAAATGTTTCCAGCGCCAACGGATACTTTAACTCCCCACAGTTCATGGCTCAAATGGGTGTAGCAGGAGGAAGCTTCCATGGCGGGAATGGGGTCTTTGAGGGTGTGGATATGGGGTTCGAGGGGGAACTGTTTGTTCCTCCATTAGAGAGTGCGAGCGTTGAAGAGAAAGTAAAATCTGAAAACGTAGGTAAGAGGGAAACCAACAATAGCAGCCTGAATAACATGAACACCAACAGCTACTACAATAGCAGCAACAGAACAGAAAACCTCGCTCGGGTGGGAAATTACTGGGACGTAGAAGAGCTTAGAATCCCGGGGGCATGGGACTTGGAAGAGCTGATGAGCGATGTTCCCTCCTACCCTTTCCTTGATTTCCAAGTTCAGTAATCAATTAACCTCCCAAGATTTTCATTTTCTCTTCTGATATGTATATTTTTTTTCCTTACTATGAAAATTAAACTCCTCTTCCTTTCATAGAACTCCCAGATCCCAGTCTTAATCCTCATCGAGAAAGTAGAAAAAGAAGAGAAGAAAACAGAAAAAAGACGATGTTTATAACAAACTATCCTATATATAGATAGCTTTTCTCTGCCTTACAAGTTGGTTTCTTCTACTGTACTGTATGGAACAGTCTGAAATAAAGGCCAGAAACTTCAAGAGGGTATATATATCTGCTACCAAAAACTCTTGTACGTATGTATGTATGTTATTCCGCAGTGGGCGGCAGGATTTGGTCATTTTCTGAGATGTAATGATCTTCATGCACGTGAATAGGCTCATTTTGGTATGTGTAAGTACATTCTTGCAGGCTTTGGGCCAAATTTGGTATAGAAGATGGTAGTATTTCGAGATGTACAAAGACTGATGAATATATGAAGAGAGTTTCTATCTCTGTTTCTCCTTTCCCTTTCTTTAATGGGGTTAATCATTTAGTTGAGACGTCCACTTGGAGATGAAACTGCCATTAAAGAGCAGCTGGTCAGCTTGCTCTCATTGTGTCATCTTTCTGCTATTATTTTATTAGTTAGTTAGCGAATATGGTAGGAATTGGTGGGCAACTACAGCACTCGGCCTTCCATTCGTGGTTGAAGATAACAAGATCTTATGACGTTCATCGTCTGATTGAAAAGGGGAGAGAAGCTTGGGAGTGGGCATGCTCATGAAACCATATATACTCGAGAAGTGAAAGGAAAGCAAGGTCCGATAACGACACCGACCATGTTGGTGTGTGAAGACAAAGCTCCCATTTTCAGTTGAATGACAGATGAAGCAAGTGGTTTGCTAAATCATTTTCCCTTAGATTTCTAACGTGCCATAACTAACATGTGTGAGCCTTCATTATTTTGCTTGGAAGTTGGAAGCTACGTTGGTTTCTTCGAAAGCGATGTGCTGACCGATGATTACGTGGATGTTTCATTCTCTTTGACATTTCCTTTGCTTGTGTTGTCAACCTGACAAGGCATGGATTCATCCACAAGCATCTCTGTCGGTTGTTCCCGATCCATTTTGGGGCTACGATGATCTGATTTCGGCCTCACGTCTAGCCCAAATCAAGTGTGTCGAGAGGAAATGAAAGCCTAATTTCATCATGGTTTCATTCACCCAAAGGAATGGAATCACAATCCGGGCTTATGGCTGAGAAAATACAGAAGTTCGACAAAATTTTTAAAGTGAAACTTAAATAAATAAATTGTCTAGTTTTGATCTAAGTTTTGGGTTGATCTTTTGACTTTGTGACATAATATTAAAGTGTATGTTGCTTTTGCTCTATCTTGTACAACTTTGAGCCTAAATGTGAAAGAAAATGTGTATAAAATGAAATTTTTACATCAATATATAAGATCTCTAAGATGAAATTTAGATGAAAGAATGATTATGTAACTTTTGAACTAGTTTTTGAATTGATTCTTTGGACTTTTCAACAAATTCAATCTATTTTGGTCACACTTGACACCAAAACCCCCAAGTTCAATAGTTTGGTTAATACTTGGAGTTTTATAACATCTAAGAGGAATAGTTTGATTAGATCAACTATCCAATGCTTGATCAAACTTGATGTCGATTTGATCTTATCATTTGAATTGTAAGCATCAAATAAGTTTAAAGGTGTGACTAGAACTTGGGATTTCTTAACATCAAAGAGGAAAAAACAGAATTTGAGCCCTTTTTTTTTAATCTTTCCTCAATTTCTTTAATTTTTCTGAAAATTTAATTGAATTGGCTATTCAAGAATTTGATCAAACTTGACATCAACCTAAGCTTATTATTTAGATTGTAAGTATCGTGTAAGTTCAAAAGTGTGACTAATACTTGGAATTTCATAACATCAAAGAGGAAAGATGCAACCTAGGCCCCATTTTTTGAATCTTTTCTCAACTTCTTTAATTTTTTTTAACAGTTCAATTAACTCAACTATTCCATAGTTTAATTAAAGTCGACACCGTAATGACCTTACCATTTGAAAGGTTAGTAACCTAAGTTCAAAAGTTTGTCTCCTAAATCAAAAGGGAATGATAGGATTTAGGTCCAATTTTCAACTTTTTTCTTGATTTCTCTAAATTAACAGTAATTTGATCAAACTTGACATCAATCTAATCCGTCATTTCAAAAGAAAACTGATGTTCAGAAGCTCAAAAGCAGGTTAAAATCTTATAAAATTAAAAGTAAAAACAGAACTTAGTCCTGATTTTTCAAACATGTGAGCTGGAAAGGACAGGAAATAGAAGCCACTCTTGGAAATGTCCAAAGGCCTTTTTTTTGTATTCTAAAATTGGACTCAAAAGTACATCATGTACCAACCTATGTTACTATACCAAGCAAACGAATAAAATAAAATAAAAGTACACCTACTACCTTTTGCATATTTTAAATTAAATACAAATAGGAATATAACAGTTAGTTCTCATAGCTCAAGTGAAGATACTTGTGCGTAAAGATGATAATTTCATATTAGAAAAAAAAAAAGATTTCAAAATGGAGCTCAAATAAATAAATAAAAAAAAGAACCCCAACTTTTAAGCTAATCTTTTATTAGCCTTTATACCTTATGACATAATATTACAACTTATGTTAAATCTATTCCATCTTATGCAAATCTTGAACTCAATTGTACTCAGTTTGTAACAGAGATCTTACATTAGAAGAAAATATTTCTAAAATAAAACTTAAATAAAAGTAAATCCTCTAATTCTTAAGATAACTTTTAAGTTAATATCTTTTACCTCATCAAAGTATTGATCTCTCTTTTTTTTACTTAAGAGAAAATAAATTTTTAAAAAAAAAGATACAAAGATAAATAGGTGGGCCGTGCCTATGGGCTTAAGTTAAGGCCGTGGTCCACAAGGCGGACAACTTTGCTGGACCAACCTCGTCCATACGCTGTTTGCATCAGCAAAATTCCCCAAAATCTCTGCACGTGCGAATCTATAGTGCCAGACTGCCCCTTCTTGGATTTGTCCCCTCGCGGTTCAGGGGCCGTTTCGAGATTTCGGAAATATCGGAACCAACACTGGCCTCAGACTCAGATCTCCGGGGCCACCCCTTTCCCAAATTCGCTTTTGGGTCACCCAACCCATCACCTAACCGAAGCCCCAGAATCACCCTCCACTCCCGCTTCGCCACGTGACAGGCGTTGCTTTCACTGGGTCCCTCTGTTTCAGTCCACGTCATCCAAAAGCTTAGTCCACGCCACTGGACAGCTAGTAGGAATGGGACATGTGTCGACTGCCTCTGGTTCTCTGGCGGAACTGAAAGCTCCAAGCTGACCAGTGGCACAGAGGATCTGTGGCGGACATTTCAACTTCACAACGTCATTTACGAAGGCGGAAAAGTCAAAAGCCCGTATATTCCTCTTGCCGCTGTTACCCTCTGATCAACATCCGATGGTCCAATCTCCTTCCTTCCTCCTCCACAAACGCTGCTTATAACCCCACGCACACAGTTCTGCAGCAGAGTTTCAGTCAGAGGGACAGATCTCCATCACCGCAAATGGCGTCGTTGGCTCTGACCTCCTCGCTCTCCTCGGCTCCTCCCTCCCTCCCATCGCTCCGCTTCCGGAAACCCACTCGCTTCGCCGCTCAGCTCCCTTCCATTTCCACCCCTCTCCGTTTCCCGCGATGCCCCAATTCCCTTTCTCTAACTAAATCGGCTTCCACTCCCCTGTTCCTGAGACATCCTACCACCAACACCAACCATTCCAATGATAATAAACTTACTGTCAGAGCCGCTGCTAGTGGTGGCGCGTCCTTGGCGAAGCCTGTGCAGCAGCCGTGGCAAGGCGCAGCAATTAAGCCTCTGTTGGCTTCGATTGCGACTGGAGTTATACTCTGGTTTGTGCCGGTTCCTTCTGGAGTCTCGCGCAACGCGTGGCAATTGCTTGCTATCTTCCTCGCCACCATCGTCGGAATCATCACGCAACCTCTGCCGCTCGGGGCGGTGGCTCTGATGGGCTTGGGTGCGTCCGTCCTTACTAAGACGCTTACCTTCGCCGCCGCGTTCTCCGCCTTTGGTGACCCGATCCCCTGGCTTATTGCACTTGCTTTCTTCTTCGCGCGCGGGTTTATCAAGACGGGTTTGGGGAACCGAATCGCGTACCAGTTCGTGTCCTTGTTTGGGAGCTCGTCCTTGGGATTAGGGTACAGTTTGGTGTTCAGCGAGGCGCTCTTGGCGCCGGCTATCCCATCGGTGTCGGCGAGGGCCGGCGGGATCTTCCTCCCGCTGGTGAAGTCGCTGTGCGTGGCATGCGGTAGCAACGTTGGCGATGGGACCGAGGAACGGCTGGGGTCGTGGCTGATGCTCACATGCTTTCAGACCTCAGTGATTTCATCTGCAATGTTCCTGACGGCGATGGCAGCTAACCCGCTTGCAGCAAACCTAACATTAAACACAATCAAGCAGACGATAGGGTGGACTGATTGGGCAAAGGCGGCTATCGTGCCCGGCTTGGTGTCGTTGGTTGTAGTGCCGTTGCTTCTCTATGTGATTTACCCTCCGACGGTCAAGAGCAGCCCCGACGCGCCAAAATTGGCAAAGGAGAAGCTGGAGAAGATGGGGCCGATGACTAAGAATGAGATTATAATGGCTGGGACACTGCTTCTAACGGTATTGACTTTTCTTTTATACTAAAATTTATTGGTTTTATGGTTACTGATGCTTTACTCCATGTTTTTTTTTTCCTTTATGATTGGTTTGGCGTAGATAATGATTAGAGGTAGTGTTACGCGATTAGCCGTTCTTGGGCTTAGGATCTCTATTTCTAGAAATATGGTTATACTTCAATGAGTTTTTGGTGTCGTTTCTGAGTCTACCCGTTTGGTATCTTGTTAAACCTCTTGTCACTTTTGAAGAATGCTTGAAAGGGTTGAAGCGAACTTGAAATATATATGCTGCAAAAGACTACTGCCACTTTAGTTAAGCTTCAACTACTGGTGAATAGGAAGGAAAGCAAGGCCCCTGGTGCTTAAGAGGCAAATTTTTCCCGTTTGTTTTTTCTCAATGCTAGATGGTGTTGTGTTTGCAGCATGTTGATTCATGCTTCTCACTTCTTGAGGAGGGGCATATTGTTTTTCTGTAGATTGTTAGAGTTAGAATAGGTTGGAATGCAGACAGGAATTTTATGACTGTCATTGGACTTCCTTAATATGCTTACTTCCATTTACTAGAAATCTTTCGTGGGGTACTATTTTTGTGGTTTAGTTTGTTATCTCCAATTTTCGTCCTATTGTTGCTTTTCTTCAACTGCAGCTTGCTACTGTTAACTATCATATTATTAGCTCTATATCCGCTGCCTATAAGCATTTTGCAATAGTCCTTGCCCGTAAGTTGAAATGGATTCTTCTTCATGTGATTTTCTCGTTTTAGATGGAATTCATGCAAATTTTGTATGGTTTTCTTGTTGGGAAACTTCATCTATTCGTAGGGGGAGATCATACAGATCTGATCTTTCTGTTGCTTTCAAGTGTATTGATTAGGTCATAATGTCCTGCTTGATTGAGGAGAAGGAATTCTGGGGTGAAGTTGGAGGGGATGGATGTTGTGTTTAAGCTTCTGTTTCTTTTAGTGTCAGTGATGTGCTGGTGTCTGGATATCTGAAAGTAAGTCTGATTTTTGCTGGGGGTAATTCATTTTCTTTCTTTCTGATTAATGTGTGGTCCTCGTTTGGAGTAATACATATTATTGGAGATCTTGAGGATTTCACTATATAAGTCCCTTGGCATCTCTTAGTAATTGTGCTTACTAACCAACTTAGTAAACCGGAGGAATGAAGTGTTCTTGGGGTTAGATTTCCACTGAATTATGGTAAATTCTTTCCTGCATTGTGGCATTGGGGGGTTTTTTGGTTCAAATGGAAGGCCGTTGAAGTGGAGCGATGCTTCTGGAGTACTAGCTTTCTTACTTAAAGTTGATTGGGTTGGTTACAGAGGTTGTTGGCACTCATGGTTTTGCCTTTAGCAAGGAACTTTGAAGCTAAATTTGGTTTTGAACGGATGATTAAATGCAGTTGTGGATTGATTGTCAACATAGCAAGTTAAAGGGCAAAACCTTTTGATTCATATTTTTGATTGTTGGTTGTTACCGACTTAATTATTAAATTGAAGTTGTTTTACTTCTTCCCTTGTTAATGACAATGACTGATATGTTGAGTGCATGGCCTTATATTGCATTTAGACAAATGCATTATGGACCCATATTGGTTTCTATATGTGTAAGGTGCTATATATATCTATTTAATTTCTCCTTATTATCTTTATAGTGAAACTTTTCTCCTGTGTCTCTATTATATCAGGTTGGGCTATGGGTTTTTGGCGGGAAGCTGAATGTGGATGCTGTCAGTGCTGCCATTCTTGGACTAACAGTGCTCCTTGTGAGTGGTGTTGTGACATGGAAGGAGTGCTTAGCTGAATCAGTTGCCTGGGATACCCTTACTTGGTTTGCTGCCCTCATTGCAATGGCTGGATATCTTAACAAATATGGTCTCATCTCCTGGTTCAGCCAAACTGTGGTCAAGGTTTGTCTTTCTTTTTTCTAACTGGTATCTTTTTAAGTCTTCCCTTTTCTCAATCATGTAGAGATAGGTTGCTGACATTAATGCACTTGAAATCTTGCTTTTGTCTGATTTATAAACATTAGGTGAGTTAGTTACAGTTACCATCTGTTATGATGAGTCCTGGACATCTCTACTTCTGTTTTTGCTATTTCTGTCGAGTTTGATTCTGTGTAACCAAACAAGACTAACCTCTTGTGCTGATTTTGATGCTGTCAAGGCAATCCATACTTGAAGTGTTTAACTTCCACAAGAAATTCATCATCAAAACAACTTTATTTAATTAAAGACCGCCATTTTTTTAATAGATCTTTACGTGTCTAAGATAGGAAACATAAACGGGAAGTTGGTTGAGATTTTTGAGGCCTAGGAATTTAATTTTTTTATTCCTCTTCGGTATGTTGTTGCCATGACTAAAACAGTCGAAGGTACATGCATTGAAACATTCCCCTGGCCCTTCTCTCTCCCCTGATATGTAACACTAAATGCAATTTATTTTTTCTATCCTGTGAGTGATATAAAATGAGCTCGATAGATTACTTGAGCTCTTTTAGTCACAAAAAAGTTTATTTTTTTCCATAGTTGAATCATGCACAATTTTTTCTATATTAGACGGGTATTACCCAAAAAGAAAAAATTGTGTATTACCCAAAAAGATACATCATTTGTTCTTTTGCATGTGAAATGCTGCCTTGGGATTAACGAAGTAATTAATCTAAAATGATCATCAGTAATCTTAATATTTTATTTTATTTATCTATATATTTTCCAGATCCATTTGCGTGGATAGTTTCCTTGGTTAGTAGTTCCTTCTATCTTTGGACGTAGATGAGAAGATATAAGATGGCTTTGCTGTGGAGTTTTGAGGTGCATCTAACATTGGTTAAAGTATTCATTGACACCATTTATCTTCTTTGCAGTTCGTTGGTGGATTGGGTCTTTCGTGGCAGCTATCTTTTGGCATTCTGGTTCTTCTCTATTTTTACTCTCACTACTTCTTTGCTAGCGGAGCAGCTCACATCGGTGCCATGTTTACGGCCTTCCTATCAGTTGCTAGTGCTCTTGGCACTCCACCGTTTTTTGGGGCCATGGTGCTCGCCTTCCTCTCTAACCTCATGGGTGGCCTCACCCATTACGGCATTGGCTCAGCTCCTGTATTCTACGGTGCCAATTATGTCCCTCTTGCCAAATGGTGGGGCTACGGATTCATCATTTCTATTGTCAACATTATCATCTGGCTTGGAATTGGAGGGATTTGGTGGAAGGCCATCGGTTTGTGGTAAAGGAGTCGTGCAGAAGAATTTTGTTAACCCTCAGGTGCAAATTTTCACTTCCACGTTTGCTTTCAAGGCAGGATGTTGATTTTCCTTTTTGGTTGCTTATCTTTGAAAATATCCATTGGTTGCTTCGGCGGGCAGACTTCAAGAGAGAAGATGCTATACAGATGAGGTCCATTTTAGAAATTAGAACATGTTCAGATTAGAATTCGTTTCAGAAATTTTGATGTCGCATCGCATGCAAATTGCCTGCAGTTTATCACAGTGATCACTTTAATCCTTGAATAATTCTTTTCTTCTTTCCACACTTTTTTGGGATTTTGTTCTATCTTGGTGGGTTACACATACCAGAAGCTCGTACTGATCTGGAGGACAACCTGATGGAAGCCATTACCTGCCTGATGTGATGGTGATAAAACACATGTCTCTTCCTTGACCTATATTCTCGAGGGCACAAGTATTTTCTACCTCTTCAGGATCAGGTGGCCCACGATGTAATGGAGGTTAAATCAGTCCACTGTAAACTGGGCTTTGGAATCAAAAGGGGAAATAGGTGTCTGTGGGATGAGGTCTCAGAATAGCTTAGAAACAAAAGTTTTATTTCAAAACGTGGAAAATAAGCTTTCAAAACCTAATATAATTCTCTACACAAAAACGAAGAGAATTACTGCAAGCACAGGGGTGGGCCAAATTCCCAAAACCCAAATATCTTTGATGATGGGCGAAATGCATTGATCATAGCATTAAAAAACTTATTTTCTCTCCCCTTTCACTTGTGGAAAGTGTTATCTGGCTTGGGTTGATAGGGTGAAAACTCTTGAGAAATAAATGGTGTGAACAAAGAGGAAGGACACATTGAAACTTGGACGCCCGAGGGCCATATGGAAATCTATTCACAATTGTCAAATTCAATGATACACTAGAATCCAAAAGCTATTTGTGCTCTCATCTTAGGAAAAATAATAAAATAAATAATAAATAAATATTTAATTAAAGCCCATGAATCATAGGTCCAATAATCAATATTTTCAAATAAAAGTCCATACTTACTTTAAAAGTCAATTCAAGAGATAATCATATTTTAATTAGGTATATAATTTCACGTTGTAACAATGTGAAAATAGATATTTACACTGCGACATAAGATGTGTTAAATCTCACACAAAAATATAAAAACTACTAAGTAATCATTTATAAAGAAATGAATTTATTTATTTAATATTTTAGAATCTTATATTAAATATAAGCGTTCTCTATAATTTGAAATAGAAATGTATCAAACACGAAAAACGTTGAGCAAACATCTAAATATACCAAACATCCAAGGAGTAGTAAGCATGTAATCCAAGATCTTTTTCTTCTAAGCATAAAGTTTTAGTACGCAAGAATCATAAAAGGATCTTCACTCGCACGCCCACCCATGAGACCCACCGATAAGGATGTTTCACGTCCTTACCCACCCCAATCACAAACAAATCTGTTAATTGGAATCCTACTCGGACCAACATCATATAACAAGCATTTCCAAATCTATGTAAAGTCACGAGAAATTTGGTGGACTTGGATAGTGGAGTGTCAATCCATGGGCATGATAATGATTTTTTAGGAGGTGGGAAGGTGGAAGATAAGATAGAAAATCTCATGTGGAAGGTTGTAGCTTCCCACTTTTGCTTTCTTTCTTGAAAACCATGGCTTATAAATCCATGGCTTTACAAAGATATCACTTTAGAAATATTAGTAACGTGAAAAAATTGTTATTTTAACAAGTACCATCACCTTTGATGTAAAAATGTTATGAGAACTCAGTTCGTAAATAATAACTTTTATAGAGTTAAATCATATTAAATAAAATCTATGAGTAATAAAATATTACACATGCATGCAAGACAAAATTCCACATTCCGTGTGCAATATTTGTGATAAAGCTTAAATAAAAAAATATTCTTCTTAATTCTGAAGTTAACTTTTAAGTTAGACTTTTGAGTATTCTAATAATATATTTGTACTTGAATACTGACATTATACTTAAGAAGTTTAATTTATTTTCTTAAAACTGGCTGTTAAGATAAATATATATATATAAAGCATATATTAAGATGAGCTATTAACAATATTAATTATGTAGTGAACCACAAGCTTCAACCATAACCATGAAGAAGCAAGAAGTTATTCTTGGTTCTACCTTTCTTAAACTTGGACGGCATGATCTTCGACGGGGGTTCCTTTTCTAACTACGTATTACAAAAGGGTGAGAGAAAGCGATGGTGCATAACATCATGCAGGATGCCTAACTTGATGGATGTTTCTAGCAACTTGGTGAAAATTGCTCGATTGCTTTCTTTCCTTTATCTATATTGAATTTATCCCTCAACTTTTGTATTAAGACCATTAGAGATGCAAAGATTGAAGCTTCAATGTAATCCACTCAAAAGTGTGTGGCCGCCACAAAATATTGGAAGAATAATGCCACTTTTCCTTGCCCCACATCTTGCTTTTTATCATGAACAAGCATACTCAAACTCCTTTTCGATCCATCGGCATCAATGCCCATTAATTAGCAAGAATATGCTTGGGAATGTGTAGCTTCTGTAAACGTCTTGATTAGATGATTACTCTACCGATCGGGTTATAGAACAAGAAAAGGAAGGGTGGGCAATCGTCGTAACTTTGGTAGCTCACTAGGTATACCTACCCAGAAAGGTAGCTCTTCATATATACCCCAAAGGATGCTCATCAATAAAAGGCTTCCAAGAAGGTGAAATATAGGTGTAGGAACATATTAAAATAATCTAATATATATCACAAAGTATCAATATTTCAGTCAATAACATCCTTTATATGCTGCGAATTCTACTTTCATGTCCACCCATTAAAAAAAAAAATGTGAATCTTTTAAGAAATAATTTTTCATACCTAGAGTAGGCACTCATGTGTTCTAAAGTTGTGGGGACATTTTGCTGACGTTTTTTTCACCTTTAATGACCATTAACCTCCATTTTTTTGAAAACTCTAGTCAGAAAGGCTACTTATGGAGGAAGTATAGGTTGAAAGTGGACAGGAAAATACAGTAAAACAGAATGGTGGTTGGCTTTTTTTAACTTCTTTAACTTGCATGTGCATGGACAGAGAGTTGAAAGAGATGGAAGATTAATATTTTGTAAAAATTAGGTAAGTATATCTTAAATTCAAGTTTAACAGAATAAAATGAAAGTTTTTCATATATTAACTTAAAATTTGGTACTATTATTAAAAATATAAGGTTTAACATAAAAATTAATTTATAAATTAATTATATCTTTTATAGTAAAAAGTTTATATTGTTTAATTTTTTTTTAAAGAAAACTATTTATCCTTAAATAACTTGTATCACCATTTTTGTCATCCGTATGTGAATTGTTGTGCTAAAGGACAGGTTGACAGCCTGACCTTCTTCTTTCCTAAGTGCAAGAATGGGTAGAGTGTCTGCAACAGTCTCATCGTTGTCCCTTTCCATTCCTTCCCTTCCTAAATGGGCAATGTCATTTTTGATTGGTTTATACTCCCAGCTCACATCATTACCAATCCATCTACGAAAAGACACAACGTTTATCCAATACCTTCTCTGAAGCGTCAAAAGCCATGATGAAAAACTCGACCACCTCCCATAATTTTTAAACATTTGTTTGTCCCACATGGAACTCTCCGTTAACACTGGAATCTCAACAAAGAACCAAATCACATCTTAGGAAATGACGTCGAATTCTGCAGATTTTGAAACCGTGAAGACAGATAAGTGTGTATAAGATGAAAGTTCTGTGTTTTATTTGATATGTTGAAAGATGAGATTTTTAAAATGAAGTCAGGCCTCGTAATCTTTAAGATAGTTTTTAAGTTGGGCACCTTCTAATTACGAGAAACAGTGTGGATAATGTTACCGATTTATTTCATTGAAGACATTCATTTAATTATGATTACAGTGGACAGTTATTTCTTCGTTTGGTCTGTCCGCCATTGTTGGTTCAACAGTTTTCTGCAGACGTTGGAGACTGTGCATGGAAGAGAGGACCACCTGGCAGCTTCTACGGACATGCAGAGATTATCGGGCGTTTCCGATGAACTTTCTCCTGCCACGCGTCGATCTTGACGGTCAGAAACTGCCAACAGAAATAGCCGGTGATGTGGGGTCCGGGCCTTTCCAACACCAGCTTCTAGAACTCACTGATAAATTAGTATTTAATATAAATCATAGTATCATGGTTAGCGATGATTATTGATACTTCGGAATACAATTACTAAAAATAAATTCTGTTGTTCAATAACAACTCGAATTCTACGTGAAAGCTACAAGCTTTGCTCTTTTCTCTCTCTCTAAAACGAACATTGATTGTGGTTCTTAAGTTTCTCTCTGTCTCTCTCTCTCTAAAAAAGACATTTGCTGTGGCTCAGAAGATGCTGCCTTTCTCTGTCCAAAACCAACGTTTTATTGTGATTGTCAAGGTTTAGTCTTTCCCAAGGAAACCAGGTGCTTCCCGTACGAAGGGTTTTGGGGTTTCAAAGATGAAACGTTCATGAGTTCAGACTTTCTTTGGCTTTATGGTTCGTAGACTCGTAAAGTTTCTGAGTTGGGAACTTTCAGAGGAAAGTTCTTTGGTCTTCTTGCGCAGGTGAGATGTATTCTTTTTCTCTGTGGACTTTGAATTTGTGTCCGGACGGTGAGGGAAGACAAATGAGTCTTATGGTTGAGTGCGTGTTGAATTTGCGGTAAATCATTTATTGGGGTGGAAGGCTAGACTTTCAAGATTTTGAACTCTGTACAGTATATGAGCTGGTTCTTAGTATTCACTGGTATTGTAAGAGGTTTCTGTTCTCCACTTGGATGTTATCTGGTTCTGCTAGTGGTTTTCTAAAGTTTAATGGTTTTTCAACATCATATGTTTTGAATTGGAACCCACTAGCATGAATTAGCTGACGATGGAATCTGCAGACTATGAAGCTCAATTTATGACCTCTTGTATTTATTGTGGCAACACAGGCTTGGTGTCATTGTATTGCTTCAAAGGAAACTTGTGAGGTGATGGCTGAAGAAGATGACCCGTATTCATCCGGTGATAATAGAAGTATACCCCTATGGATTTTCTTTAAAAACGTCAGGTATTATTTCCACGATTTCCATGAAGCCAAACACTTCTTAAGAGGTTATCATTTCTTTAGTTATCTTCTGGTTTTGGAATTAAGCCTTAGATTGTATGTTGCTGTGTAGGTAACATGAATGCTAGAACAGTCTCCAACTTATCTACCGTATTTCTGCTGGTTTTTTAACCTTATATGAAACAGAGATAAGCGAAATTTTCTTGTGGTTTAACTTTCCCAGTAACTAATTAATAAATTGCTAAGACAAGACTACAGCAGTAACTCAGAAAACAAGATATCACTGTCTCCTTCTCTGAGTGCTTCATAAGTACCACTGATATTACTTAATAAGTTCTTTTTTTCAGAACTTTCCCTGTAAGATTGGTCTTCTGTGTACTTTTAGAGTAATAATGTTTAGTGTCAAAACACTGATAATTCAAACAAATTTAGTTTGTACTAAATAAAGATCTTGATTACTTGGTGAATACTTTAATACTTCTCCTCACATGGGGCTCACTTGCTTTTCAACAAACAAGGCTGAAGATGTTGAATATTTAACTAATTATTCTAAAAATTTTAACAATTGAAAAAATTTCTAAAGTTAGTCCTTAAATTAAATATTAATACATGCCTAAAGAAGGTACAACAGCCACTGGTAAGTATGGTTCAATCCCATTCTGTAAGGCTGCAAGCGGGAGCTTAGTCTTTCAGATAAAGCAGGCTCTAATGATGCTAAGCATTTTTTTTTCCCCAAAGGGAAGAATGGGTTTGATGTGCTTTAGAAAATATCGTTAGGACTTCCTTTTTACTCATGTGTGAGAGCTAATACCTTATCTATATTTTCTGAACAGATTCATCTTTAAACTGGACGAACTTGGTTCAGAAATAGTACAGATTGCATTACCAGCCGCACTCGCTTTGACAGCTGACCCTATTGCGTCTCTTGTTGACACGGCATTCATTGGACAAATAGGTATTTGTGATTCTCTTTTACTGTTATTCATTGTTTACTTGCATGAAATTTTGTTTTGTGATTTTGGTATCATCCTTTTTCTTATACCTAACCTACTACTCTTGAGGACACCCAACACGTTACATGTTAGTATGATTGGCCTATGAGCTAATGCTGTAAGTACTTGAGTAGATTGTAAAGTTTGTGATTTCTGGACATTAGCACGTTTTTCTTTCAGAGACCATTTTTATTGAAGAATTTGAATAATGAAGTTGCCATAACTATACAGGTCCAGTGGAACTTGCTGCTGTAGGCGTTTCTATTGCTCTGTTCAATCAGGTTTCAAGGATCGCAATATTCCCACTTGTCAGTGTCACAACCTCTTTTGTTGCAGAGGAAGATACCATTGGAAGAGCGAGCAATGAAGCTCTGGATTGTGAATACTTGGAAACAGGTTCAATTACAAGTGGTGAACACAAAGAGTTGATACCAAAAAATGGTATGCTTTCCATTTTCTGTTATTTTAGACCACTGGAAGAGTGAGCACTGAAGCTCGGGATTTTGAATTCTTGGAAACAGGTTCAATTACAAGTGGTGAACATAAAGAATTGATACCAAAAAATGGTATACTTTCCATTTTCTGCTGTTTTTCACGCTCTGTTCATTCTTAGTGACATTCATTTTGGTTCCTCTGGATCCTTTTACTGCTTTTGTACACTTCCAATATAAGTTGATGAAGTAAACATGTATATTTCTTTGTCAGGTACACGTGAGAATGCATATAAGTCAAGTATTGATAGCTTAGAAGTAGCAAAGAATGAGAATCAAAGAAGGCGTATTCCATCTGCCTCATCAGCACTGATCATTGGCAGTGTACTTGGTCTCTTACAAGCAATATTCCTGATATCTGGAGCAAAGCCTCTGTTAAACTTCATGGGAGTTGGTCCCGTAAGTCCTTTCAATTATCTTATTAGTTTCATTAAATATCAAGTACCTGGATTTTTATTGCCATATGATCATTATAAGACCATTCGGCTACCCTTTGTTTATAGGATTCACCTATGTTAACCCCTGCACAACAGTACTTGACATTGAGGTCACTTGGTGCTCCTGCTGTTCTCCTTTCATTGGCCATGCAAGGGGTATTTCGTGGATTTAAAGATACAAAAACGCCTTTATATGCCACTGGTATGTCTTCAAAGACTGGAATAGTTTAACTTATGGTTTGATCTTTTTCAACATATGAACATTTTGCCCTTTGGCTTGATTCTGATTCGTTTTAATCTTGGCTACTAAAGTGGCAGGAGATGTAACAAACATAGTACTAGACCCAATATTCATGTTTGTTTTTCGGATGGGTGTCAGTGGGGCGGCCATTGCCCATGTTATATCTCAGTACGTCTTATCTAACCTTTTTCCACATGTTAAACTGCCAGGGGACTTGTCTCTAATGGTTTAACGTTTATGGTCATAATAGGTACCTCATCTCAGTAATACTGCTCTGGAGATTAATGGTACAAGTAGATATTGTCCCACCAAGCATCAAGCATCTGCAATTTGGTCGATTTCTTAAAAATGGTAAGGATTTTGCTTTAATAATGCTTTACCAATGACCAAGACACATCATCTATAATCTAAAAGTTTTACTAGATAGCTTGTCTGCTACTCTCGATCCACTATCTCCTTTTCTAAGTCCCTCTTCTTCAATTAGCTTGTGATTAGTATCTAATATATGGAAGTTAGAAGTTATCAAGAATGATACTACCAACAGATTTCAATCATGAAGCTCAATGAAGAGTTCTAATCTTTTGTAGATGTCTTAAGACATTTGTGATTATCTCAAAATATTTTTGGCCTCTTCACAAATGTTTTTCACTACTTCAGAAGAATTTTTTTTAGTTCTATATGAGTTAAGAGCAATCTTAACATATCGCATCATAGCTGATGAAATAACGGCATTTTAAAGTTGATACCCCATTAGTCTTTTCCTCTTTTCTGTTTGTCTCCAGGTTTTCTACTCTTCATGAGGGTCGTTGCTGTGACATTCTGTGTTACCCTGTCTGCATCGATGGCTGCACGCCAAGGATCAACATCCATGGCTGCATTTCAAGTCTGCTTGCAGGTTTGGTTGGCAACATCACTTCTTGCTGATGGCTTGGCGGTTGCAGGACAGGTAAGAATTATTTCTGGATTGGCTGAATATAGTGAAACTTTAGTTGTTGTAGTTATCTTCTCGAAAGCATTGAATGAAGGAGGCAAATACGCCAAGAAACCATGAAATTCTGAAAGAGATGAAGATAAATGGAGGAATTTTAACATCATCATCTAATATTTTCTTTTTCATTCTCTCCAAAACAAAGAACATCCGTTTGGCTGATCAAGTTGTACATTCAATACCAACTTAACAAGTTTTAGGCAATAGTGAAATACTGATCCACAGTTTTGCTTTTGTATTCTTAAATCTTCTCAACATGACTTCAAGTGTACCAATTTCATTTTTCTTTTTTCTTTTTCATCATTGTTAAGACTATCTAATACTATATGGTTACTTGCCCAACCTTTTGAATAGGAAATTGGCATCAGCTATACTTTGGAAAGTAAAGAAAACCACATTGATTCTTTATCTTTCCCTTCTAAAAGGATGGCAGTCCTGGCTCATGATAGACCTTACGTTTTTCAGAGAGTCTAAAGTGATCAAAAACCCTCTATTGATCTTAGCCGCGATATTTTAAGTATCATGGAAAGAACATTTTTTCTGACGTCATTCTTTCTCTGTTCAAGGTTCTTTCAATTTGTTTTGGGTTCTCTTCTCTGAATCACCAATGCATATGCTAAACTTAGTCGCTTTTTCATGTTTCAGGCAATACTTGCGAGTGCATTTGCAAAGAAAGATTATGACAAGGCTGAAGCAGCAGCATCTCGAGTACTGCAGGTGCAGTGTCATAATCTGTTTTCTTTTTTCTTTTTTCTTTTTTATTTCCTACATTAGCTGACACCTCGTGTTGTATAAGACAAGATCATATCTTGCTAATACTATTATTGTGCTAAGAGTGTGCGATGCATTTTAACTGCAGTTGGGATTGGTTCTTGGTTTGATACTTGCTGTCTTACTTGGAGTGGGAATGCACTTTGGGGCACAGCTATTTACACAGGATGTTAATGTCCTTCACTATATTAATATAGGCATTCCGGTACTCGTTCTATCAGAAACCTAATGGCATTTTTTAACTGTTCGAACTAAAATAATTTAGGAGCGATAACTTGTTTTTTCATATCAGTTTGTTGCAGCAACTCAACCCATTAATTGCATGGCCTTTGTTTTTGATGGCATCAACTTTGGAGCATCAGATTTTGCATATGCAGCCTACTCCATGGCAAGTCTATAGTCCTTCCTTTCCCTTACTAA
Organism: Casuarina cunninghamiana; assembly: GCA_028551485.1. Lineage (NCBI taxonomy): Eukaryota > Viridiplantae > Streptophyta > Magnoliopsida > Fagales > Casuarinaceae > Casuarina > Casuarina cunninghamiana. Next base: position 21,920,994 of record CM052367.1, on the reverse strand, counting down.
GAAACTATAATACTGTTCTTCTGCTGTCAAGAATTGTGGTTGATTTGTGATGCACATGTTTTCTATCAGTGCTGAAAAGATTAGAACACATTCTGCTCACTCATAAAATAAATAATGAAAACAATAGTAGAGAAAGAAGGAAGAAATGTCAAAAACAATGTAGGTTGTCTTACATTGTCTAAATCTAGGTAAAGAATTCTCATTAAATTGAAAAGCATTTCCTCTCCTTAGGAGCTGGTTTTTAAGTAGGGAAAAAACTTTCTTAGGTTCAGCAGAATACCTCCTCTGTAAGAAGTTCACAGGACAAACTGGCTTGTAAAAAAATATATTACCCTCATGACCAAGCCCCAACTCACATTATTGCGAAAATGTGTTAATAACGGTGTGAGTTGTCCCATATTGCATAAATCATACTTGAGAAGGTTTTTTTGAAATAAAAAGATACCCCTTACTTAAATAAGCCTCCTTACAAGAACGATATGAATAATCTAACAGTCTTCTTCTCCAGATAATGGTGGCTATTATCAGCATTCTTTGTGTATTTATTCTCTCTTCTAGTAATGGATTCATCGGTCTCTGGGTTGCACTGACAATCTACATGAGTCTCCGAGCATTCGCTGGCTTTTGGAGGTAGTTTTTCCAATCCATCAAGCTTGTTATTCCTAACGGTTAACTTGTGAAATCAAGATATTGATCTCGTGCCACACCCCATTTGCAGGATAGGAACAGGAAAAGGTCCATGGGATTTTCTCTGGACCAGATGATCATTCGTTCTGGTTTCCATAGCTTCTTCACTTACCTGTTGCTCAAGTTGCAAGTCGATCCATCATTCTATCCTCAGCAGCTTTCTGTGGCATGCTTCATTCTTAGTTGCCTGAAATACATCTCCTCCTTATACATCTTTATACAGAACACAGGAAATTATCCTGACATGAACATGCAGAAATGAAATAGATGCTGCAAGTTCCATGTCAATCAATGCTTAGGAATGCTGTAATAATATTCTTTCAGGCTACAGTATATGCTAAAAGGCTGTCAGATCACATTCCTTCCAAGGATTGCCAAGAAATGTATAGAACTTTCTAAGGATTGGCTATAAATGTTATTTGTTAAATAATACATAAGATAATAGATTATACTATTTCTTGAGTCGATTTTTGAATTGGATAGTGAGTCTTTTAATATAATATCAGAGTCTAGTCTGTTTCTAGCATTGCAATATGGACCAAGTTGGACCATTGCGGCCAGGGACTATATTAAATATTAGTATGGAGTTATTCTATATTATTAAGATATGAGCTTGTGGAGTAGCTTGTATGTTAAAAAAATACTCTTTTCTTTTGAGCTAATTTTTGTAGAAAGATTGAGCTTACTAATATTATTCTACATCTTTGTATTATATATTCTTATTCTCATGTCATATTTATGTCACTACAAAAATGCCATTCACTTCTTCCATCAACCATTTCTCCTCCTATGGCTCTGCATATAGCTGGGGAAAATATTTGCTCTAGCTTGCATAAAGGAAGCATTGCTCCACTCGTAGACTAAATGATTTGGTTGAATCTTGCTGGGAAATTTCCTGAAAATGCGAAATAATCATGAGAGGAAGATATCATGAAGTCTGCAGTCAAGGTTTATCTATGTAGAAGTACAAGAAGTTTGCCAAATCCCATTCTGTTCCCATTCTGTCTATCAAATGCTACCATTCCTATAGATTTTTGCTTATGTCAGGCCTACTCGTCCAAAAGGAATATATGTGGGAATTACTCATCAGGCTTTCTTATGTTTACTTAATAATGAGATTGGAAGAAATCTAGACCAACAATGTGGGCATATATGCATAAAAAAGTGAGAAAATAAGAGTCGAATATAATCTAAACTCTTTGAAAAATATTAATAACGTGTGGAGGATTGGGTTCACTAGACATAAGTGAAGGATTTTGGAGACTAAGCTCAACCAGCTATATATATATTCAGTAGATTCACGTGAACTATAATGGGTTCTGTAAAGTAAAATAGTACTCATGCATGGTCATTTTCCAAGTGGCTTGGAGGTCCTCAAATCATCCAAGTTTGAGGTATCCATCAAGCACTTACGTAGGCAAAAGGACTGTTGAGAACAAAAGGCACATGGAAAAACATGTCTAATGTTCTGTTCTCATTCTACCTAATACCAAAGACTTTTTAGATGCATTGTGCCTCCAGTTACGGCGACCATCAATGGTCTCTTGATAGCTACATATTCAACATGTTAAACACAGAGACCTTCCAAAAGCCCAAATTTAGACTGCCTGTAATCGTACACTCTGGAAATTCTTTTCAGTAAGTATGCATTTAGTTAACTTAAAAAATGATATCAACACAAAAAAATTAAAAAAATTAAAAAAAATCGAGACATACACTGTTTTCAACACATCTTTTTATCTTAAACATAGGATAACATTGTCTTTGTTTAAAAAATTAATATTATTTTAAAACTGTTTATAACATAATTAACATATTTATTTATTTATTTTACAAATACATGATTTTATTCATCAAAAAATAAGAAAATATAAAAATTTAGGAACATATCTATCATTATAATTCATTTAAGAAAAAATTAAGTTCTAAATCCTCCCATTATAACACAATGAAATATTTACTTAAAAGAGTTTAATATTGTTAAATAAAGATGCTCTTGCACTCATTACTTTTCTGATTTGCACCAACCTATATATGATGAATGCAATTAAAATTTCAAAAGAATATAAACATAAAGTTTTAAAGGATATGTGCAGTTTCAACATGTTAAAGATAGGAGGCACTCTAGAAGCCCTTGTCTTGAACTAGTTATTAAGACATGACACGTCGAAAATCAGATAAAAAGCTTCTTAATAGAAGATAAAATAAGATAAAGATTCTAGAATGATAGAAAATAAAATAAAAATTCTAGAAAAGTAAAAGAGGGAGGCTTTATAAAAAGGATGACATGCAAATATTTTTTAGTAATTAGAATTTTAGTAGCAGCGGCTCCTATTTTCTAGGGAGAGGCTTCTTTACTATTTTGAGACCTAATTACTTAAAAAGGGACCCCTACCAAATTCATTTTATGAAAATTATTAAATTTTATTAAGAGAAGTTCAAATCGTTACAACTCTTTTCCATAAATGTGAATTTGTTAAACTTCTTTCCGGTGTCCAGTCTACAGAAACTGCCTTCCACGCGACCAACCACGTGCCTTGCAAGCAAGTTGAAGTCCCAGAATCTTCAACTTGGTCCCAAGAAGTAGGAATCTTATCTCACGCACCTGCATCGAGCGTGGATTGCAATTCTCTTTATTTGCAAATCACTCCCTTTCTCATAAAAACTAAACCCTATTCAGCATACTCTTATTATAAATTAATTATCTTCACACTCATTAAGAGTAAGTATGTTAGAAAACATGCTTCTTCTCTTAAAATCAATCTATAAGCAATAAGAGTACTTATATAAAGTAAAGAAAATATAATAATTTAACATATTGATAAAATATGACATATTATGTTTAAATATATTCATTCATCCAAACATGTTGTGTTTAAAGAAAAAGTAAAGAAAATATCTATAAAGTGAAGCTTAAATTTTTATTTTCTTTTATACACATATCTAAATTTACATGCTCGAATGTCAAACTTAAAATTTAGAGGTTTTAAGTATCATTTACTATTATTTAAGTCAAGTATTTGTTAATAAAATAAAATTTAGACAAAAGAATGATTCCCAACTTTAAAAAATTAGGTTTTTTTACAGCCTTGACACATGAAAAAATATTTTTCATGAATAAAAATATTTTTCTAATTTATGAACTAATTTTTAAGTTGAATTTTAAACTTGATTCTAATATGTAGAACTTTTTTGTAAAAAAATAATTATCACATAAAATTAATTTTACATGTTAATATATATTGATAATGTAAAACATTTTCAATAAAATATCTATATGTTACCAAAAAAAAAAGCTTCAAATGCTTCCTTCTCGAAGTTGGCAGTGTGATCCGGGCGAGAGCGCTGAGAGTGGGCAACGATCACCGTTTGGGTCAGTAAAACCGTTCAAACACGTTGAACAATATCTACACGTTGGTATAAAACAGACAAGATTCTTCGAACGTGGCAAGACTCCACCGAATCGGGAAAACCGTCCAGGGGGGGAGGGTGGGAACCAGATTCTTGAAAACTTTGCTCGGAAAGAAGCCAAGTTCGACTCGAATCCTACCCTATAGGCTGGACGATTTTGGACCTCAGGTTTTTGTCTGGTTAAGCTTTTTCAAACTTCGCACGCCTTCCAAATCCCCAGTTTCCCACGACTTTCCTTGCACACGAAATCTAAGATTCATTTTCTACCTCCCTGAATCTCTCTCTGACTGCAATTGTTAATTCCTACTTTTCTTGTACACCCAATCGAACTTACTTGGGGTTTCTCACTGGGTATCAATCATTTCTTGAATCCCACCTTCCGAGACTCAAGTTCAGGGAGAGTTGGGATCCGGGTGTCGATTTCCGCCTGCTTCGTATCTGTTTGGGAGAAAGAGAAAGAATGGTTGGGGGTTTATCGGTAGTGGGTTCGTCGGTGGTGGACTCGCACACCAGCCCGTGTTTGTGTTTGGATGCACTGCCTTCAACAAACATGAACCTCAAGAGTAGTGGTGGGTTGTTTTCGCATAGGAATTCAATGGCGAGGAGGCATTTTCGGAATCCAGGGTCCGTGAAGTTAAGCAGTCCGTTCATTGATTCTGGGCGTGAGTTTCGGCTCTCAAGGAAAGCGCTTTCAGGCATCGTTCACAGGAGTTCCAGGAAGCAGCGGAAGGATCGGAGGTTGGTGATCGTCAACGAGCTTGCCGGACAGTACGAAGACAGTTTTGAGGATGTTAAAACGGTGAGAAAATTGATATGCCGGAACTCATTATTGCCGTAATCCATCATTAAGCATAGGATATCTAGTTCTGGAGGTATTTGCAGTGAATAATTCTTCAAGATTTTGGTAGCTTCATGAGTTAGAACTTCAGCTAAGGAGCACAATAAGCATGTCATGGTTTTGCAATGAAAGCACTAGCTGTTAGACCATATCTAGTCCTCTAAGGATGAAATTTAGTAGCTCATCAGATTGTGGGTATTAATGTATATAGTCTGACTCCATTTTCTAGATGAAGATTGGGAAGTCATTAGTTTGACGCATGAAGTAAGTCTCTAAAATAATGTGGAATGAAAGAGAAGTCACTACATTATCTGTTGTCAGTTCATATGCATATCTTTGCATTCCTAGTGATAACTTGTTCATATGCATGCGAGTTTAAGTATCCACATGAATGTGCCCAGGAGCTGCATCTCAATCTGTTATGTAGAACAGTAGCTTTTTTTCTGTATTGTTAACCTGTCTGAACGCAATAATCATTAACATATCATGTAGGTCATAATACTAGCGCTTAATTTTTATAACCCTCTACAAGACTCTTGCCATTAACCTTAAATTCTTGTTTCTTAGATTAAACTTTCTTCTTGTCCTTCAGCTGTCGGAAAATCAACACCTATCCACCAATGCATTTTTCTCTCTAATCTTTAGCCTTTTGCAACCATATAGAGAATATGAAAGTAATAGATAAAATTATCATCGAAAACTAAAGATACAGAAAATTTACCATCTTCTATTGAAAGTATTTACCACTCTTGGAATAAGTTTAAGAAATATAGAATTTTGAAAATAAGCTAATGTTTAACTACAATAGAACTTAATTTTATAATTTCTCTTAGTTACAAGAGAGCATATCTATTTATAGGAGAGATATTCTTATTCTCAAGATATAAGTCAAAGATGAGTACTAGCATGGGTTCCAAGGATAATCAAGGCTATTAATTGATTTTAGTTAGCTGAGAGATGGATGTCTTGAAAGTTGTTTCTAGTCGAAGTTACCAAACAAAGCTCCCCACGTGGATCACTAATGAGTGTATGGGCATGGGCTGAATTGCATATTCTGTTGGACCAATAGGAGTTGATTCTTGGGCTTGTCCTGGATCAATTTGGGTTGGTCCAAAATGGCTGCAACACTTTTGTAGATACAAGGATTGAGGCCATAACCAGTTGGAATACAAATTATTTATCTATAGTCATAGTTCCAAGATGAACATAACAAAAGGAATGCAGAATATAGATCCCATTGCTTGCTTTTTTTTTAATCACCCGTTTAATGATATAGCAAGGAGTCTGTATACCTATCTTCTTTGAAGAATACCGGTTCCTGCTGAGATACTTCCATTAACCTTAATATTACTTTGTAAAAGTCATATCCTGATAGGAATATAGCTGACAAAATGTCTGTCTGCAGCAAATCCTCAACTATTTCACATACAAGGCTGTGCGGACTGTTCTTAACCAGCTTTACGAGATGAATCCAACACAATATAGGTGGTTCTATGAGTAAGTGGAATCTTCAACCTCACTTTATAAAACTGTCCTACTTTATCTATTGCAAATGGGCAGAACAAGCTGTGGCAACACATGATTTTCCTTGCACAGGATAGTAGGTGTTTCTGTTTAACTCAACTCTGTTCTTTTAGATAGCCTTATCCTAGGTTAATGACATCAAGAGACTTCCCTTTATCAGATTCCCCAACATAAACATATTTATGTTGTGTTAATCATTCTTTGGTCTAAGGTTGCTTCTTTGCTCTTTTGGACAGTTTTGTTGCAACAAACAATGCTGGTGAAGGAAAACGTTTCATCCGTATCCTTGGGAAGGTAAGGCTTCCGATTTTGGTTTAAGTAGAAAGAAGTACATCAAGATTTAGGAGTGTTTTCTCTAGAATCCTTACATAGAAAAGGGCTTGTTTGAGATTTATTAATGAAAAACTGAAAATCGCTTGTACTTCCTATCCGAAAAACTCAACACTTGGTTTCAAAACATTCCTTTAGAGACATGACAAAGGAGATAATCCTCTTAGTGTAACTAAACTGAACCATCTACTGTTGTTAATGCTATTTCAATAACATTAAAAAACAAAAAAAGTGAATATTTAGTGCAAAATATTAAATGTTGATGTTTTGAATGATGTTATGTACTATGCATAATTGAGAGTATGTATGATTTCTTTCTAATGACAGGAGAAGCAAGAGCTTGCTGAGAGAGTGATGGTAACACGGCTTCACTTGTATGGGAAATGGGTCAAGGTATGCAATTTGAAATTCTTATTCAATTCTTTTCCTTAAGCCTGCAAAGTACATACAGAAAATTTGAAGAGTGTGTAAACCCTTCTTTTCCTGTCATTTTGATGTAGAAATGCAATCATGCTGAAATATATCAACAAATCACTGATGAAAACTTGGAGTTGATGCGTGAACGTCTCATGGAGACTGTGATATGGCCTTCAGATGACACAAACACAGAGAAGATTGGCTGACTACTTGCAAATTCCATACTTTGGTTATTCTTTTTTCTTTTTCCCCCTCTGCTCTTCCTAGTCTAGGTATATTTTCTCTTTACTATCAAGGTCTCATGATTGTCTTTATATATTATTTTCCACATAACTAATAAGATGTCATAATCCGCACATTGTATATATGAATGCCACCCAACAATTTAGAGTGCTTGGAGCAAGATGACAAACTGGCTTTTCTCTCAATTGGAACAAAGCTACACAGATCTAGTGTGGCATATAATTATGCCGTCACAATCATAACATAGTTCTTATACCGTATGTGTGATGAACATGGATGTTACTAATAATATTCCCAATCTTTAACCAAAAAGACAGAACAACAAATAATAGATCACCGAAAGGGGAAAACAATCTCTTGCAGAGCCTCACTAGTAACAGTTGAATCGAGTCTAAAATATTATGTATCAGCTACCATATATATCCTAATAAAAGGCAAAGCTGAGCATTTTCAGAACAATGACAAAATCCTTACAACTTCTATTCCAAGCATATAGTGGTCAGGCCGTGTTAGCTTGGAAAGAAACGCTTCTGAAGTCTGTGGCCTCGATCATAGTAGCCTTACGGCGGCCATAGTCGGTAGCCTATTATATTGTTTCCCCAAAGACATACAAAACCTACAAGCTGAGGTACTAGCCTACCCAGACAACTTTTGGCATATGATGTCATCTAAGCTAGGATCACAGTACATATTCTTCGAAACTGTACTAAATTTGACCATTGGATACATAAAATACAGAAACGAAATTTTCAAAGGTTATCCAGGAGCAACTACAAAATAAGAAAGCTGTCACACTGCTCCGGAAAAAAACTGGAAGCAATGTGTCACACCTGCAAAAAGGGGAACATGGCAATAGAAACATCAATTTCACTCATTAGGAGCTGCAATTCAACATGTTTGAAGATACTTTCAAGGGGAATTGACTTCTAAAGGCAACTAATACTAGCATCAGTCTGAAAGATTAAAAAGTAAATGGAGATGGGTGGCGATCACGAAAATACAACATAAAGTTTCTGGAGAAATTGGGTAAACTAGACAGCTAAAAGTGAAAATCTCAACCACATGCTGTGAGTAAAATTTTCAGGTCCACGGACATCGCCCCTTCACATCTTTGACTTGAGGCCAAGATTTAACGTAAGCCTTATTGCATTGTTTTTACCATAATAAATATCCATTGCAATGGCCTTAAATTTATTTATTTAGTTCTAAAATTAACAAAGGGCCACAAGCACTTCTTATTCTGACTGTCATGGTGAGGTGTTAGTAAAAACTCAGTTCTGTGGCCATATAAAAAATTATAATAGACCTTGAATGAAGCATACCCATGTTTTTGCAGGCTATTGATGGATGGCTGAAAAATATCTCGAGGAAAAGGCGAAAACAAAACTGCATCTACTATTCCGTTTCTTTGTTTGGGGTCTAGGGATTCACGAAAAATGTGAAGAATTGATCACGTAGAGCTGTCACCAAAAGTCATTAATTGCCCAAGTGCCGTTCTTACACGAAGCTGTGCCAAATGAGGGATCAGGCATGGTTTAGCAAACGGATAAACAAAAAAAAGGCCAACAAATGCCATCCTAATTTGAGATATAGAATGAAGTACCTTTACATCCAGGCAGGGATCACTGACCATTGTCTTTACTTGAGAAACTATGCCAGCACTGCGTAGTTTTACAACCCGGCTTGATGCACCAGGACTTGATGGAAAAGTGAGATTTATTATGGCCCAGATTGTCGCTGTGCGTAACCGGCTGTCGTTACTCTGCAAGAACTTGAGTACAAAAGAACATGCCCCTTCGGTCACTTGTGTAAGGAGTTGGTGCATTACTGCTTCCTTATGAGATTCATTCCCCGTCGCAATGTTGCTGAGAACATACATTCCCTGCATGAAAAAATTATGGGGATGATGTAATTATAATGATGATAATTATGATAATAACACAAGTAACAATCATAGTAACAGCAGCAATTGTAGATATTAACAACACCAAGAAAGTACCAAAACTTCCCGAAGTTTGGTAATACAAAACGTAAACCTCGTTATAATGGTGACAAAGGACACAGATGTGGACACTATCTGTGCCCTTTAAAATGCCTGGAGTGCCGGTGCTGTAACTATATTAGAAGGACAGAAAAGAAAAGCCACAGGTGCTAAATTGAATATTTAGCACAATAGAGCCTGCCTCGTGCTGTAAGCGATAAATTAAATGGTGGCAACATTGAGGTTTGTTATCCTACAATGCAATATAGAACTTAACTCTTCTTTAACGGTGATCCAAACATATTGAAATGACAAGATAGCAGACACTTTTTTCAACCTGACAGATCTCATTCCACCACCTACACCACTAGGAAAGCTCCACACATATTATACAATAGGACCTGGGTTCTCCTTCCTTGCCTCCCAAAATTTGAGTTATATTGTACTAATTGACTTCCTCTCATTAGATGGAGGGGATAACATCTCGCATGGCAACATTATTCCGATGACATGATTGGTCTTCCACAAGTATTTCATTCTAAACAGGATAAGGTCAGGACATGTGAAGGTATCTGGCAGTGGAACTTTGGCTGTCCACTTCCAAGATCACCAGTAACACCAAATAGCTATAGCAACTATTAGCACAAGACATTAACATCAATGAGCCAATGATGGTATCTTATACAATCTCCAGTTATACCAAGATCGGATTTTGCCATCTTTAAGAGCACAACAAAAGCAAGTTACCAAATTTTGCACCAAGTTATCTTTTAAATGTACCAGTAATTAGGAATCACATCTCATAATTTAGATTGGTCGCGCAACAAGTTACAACATCTAACTATCAAATCAATATGACACTCTTAACATCTTAATTACTAGTTCAAAAAATTACTTTTCAGACCATTTTCCCCTAAAACAATACTAACCTGTATTTCAATTTCAGCCTTTGAAGCACTCTGCAATTGCCTTCCAATAGCATCCAAAATGTTACAATCTTCAGCGCACACAAACTCAATTGAGTCTATACAACCATCAACAAGATTGCGAACAAGTCCCAATGCTTGCTCTCGGACAGAAGGCTCCGGGTCTGCATTGTAAATGCAATGAAAGAGTGGGTTTTACACGATATCTAGAGCAAGAATTTGAACTATTGTCACAAACAGAGTTCAATCATTACCGCATATAAGGCTAACTAACAAGGGTGTGGTGAGCTCCAAAAGAATTCCTTCTTTGCAATTATTGTCTGCGAAGAACATCAAGTTCTTCAAAGCCAACACGGCATTTAACCTTAGAGTTGCATCCATTGACTTTGATAACTGTACAAGACTTTTCAGACCTCCACACTTTACAATCACAGACTTATGTGTTGTAAAATCAACCACAATGTTGCTAACAGCACCCAGAGCTGCAACCTGAAAAGTGGGGAGGAAGCACGGTCATAGGTAAACCATGAGTCGAAAAATGCTTTTCCAATTCTATGTACGAATAGATTCCATGAACCATATCTTTGTGTTTTGATGAGTTTCTTGCTTTCAAAAGAACACCAATAGCATTCAAAACATGCAGTTTTGCATCTCGAATCTAAAGGAATTTTTCCCTCCCTTCTGAACCCCATATTCAGGACAAGAAAAGTAAGAATGACTGAAAGATTAGAAGTAGATCATCGAAATTCTTCCAAAAATGTTACGATATGCAGATGCTACCAACCCAACCAGGTCAGGAAAAGGTATAGTCAATTAGGCTCCCAATGCTTAACCAACTAACTCCACATCCCCAGCTATAATAAAGTGCATAAGCAGTTCATAATAAGGTGTATATCTGATAAACTTCAATTACAATTTAATATAAATAAATCTACAAAGTGAAGAACAACAACAATCGCTATAATAAGCTTGCATACCTGGACAGAGGTAGACGGGTCATGTAAAAGCTGAAGCAATGGAACCACAACCATTTCATTCAAAAAATGTCCTGCACTCAAATTCTGAATGATGTTTTATTAGCAAATTTATAGCTACAATAACAAGAAATTAGTTATCAGGAACTTAAAATTGGGAGCACAAACCTTTATTGACCTGGAGACACTTCTTAGGCAAATGCAAGCTGCAGCACGTACATCAGCATTATCATGAGATAATGCATGGGCTACTACGTCCAACACCTGTAGTCATGGAGATATATTAGTCACATGTAATGATAATTGGCAAAGTATGAATTACCAAGTTTCTAATTGACAATATACACAAAACAAACAACCAAATCTAGGTCCCATATAACATCTAAATTGCCCAAATTGCCATTCAAAAGCCCTGTCGACTGTTTTTGTTACTGATTCAAAGTTGCAACCCTTGCAATTCCTAACAAATGGCCTGTTTGCACCCAGAAAGAAAAGTGAGAAGAAGAAAGAAAAAAAAAAAAGGCGGTTTTTTCTGTGTTTTGGTTTTTTTTTTTTTTTTGTGGGGGTTGGGGGTGGGGGGGTTGTGGCGCAGCAGATAGAAGAAAAGGTTCACCAGAAAACATATCACAACAACGCCACTCCAAACACTATGATCATAGGTAAGGAAAGTAGAAGGTCAGAAGTTGCTTTAGAGGAAAAGTTTACAGCAGAAGTAGCAAGAAAGACTTTCTACATAGATAAGCTCCCACCTACTTAAGCTGAGTGACAAAAGTCTTAAATAATTCATGCACTTGCATACTGTTGGGGAACTTGCAACAAACAAAAAATGTATAGAACGTAAGAGGAGAACAAGTTACACACATTGCTAGATAAAGAATGTTGCTAGGGCTACTACGCAATTATGGCAATCATGTTGTATCATGGGATTGTGAGAACCTCTAAATGTCTACACACATTTTTTGCATGCCAACTGGAATTATCAACTGAGATCTACAGAAGCCAATGAAAGGACAGACAGCTAAATACAGTAGTACCAACATTCAAGAAAAAGAATCTTCCTCGTAAAACAAAAACTCTTTCAACGCCAAAAATTGACAAGCTAAGAAGTCCAAAATTGAACTACATCAGACCTTCTAATTTCGAGCATTTGAGATTTATTTGCTTTTCCAGGGAGCAAAAAACTGAACTCATATTTCATGTGCATACACACACATCCAAGAATTAACGAACACAAACTTCAGCCATCTACTGATTTCCACAACCAAATTTCGAAGGCCTATGCTCCATATCATTATTGCAAACAATAACAAGATAAAAAAGGAGCAGTTAATAGAAATATCAATGGAGACATAATTAATATATTAAATAAACAAGTTTACGCAACCTTTTTGAACAACATACCTGCAGAGATAGGAACCTAGATCGGCAGCTCTCCAATTTTGAGCATAGATCAGCCAATACCAACAATATTCCTTCGAAACGTCTAGAAAGTAATGAATCTCTTTGCAAGTGACTGTAAAGTTTATCAATAGCATTTGCCTCAAAAGCTAGTTTCTGTAGATCCTCCTTTTGTGCAATTAGACTAGATAAAACAAAGGGAGTATCATCTCCAATTTGACCAGGATCATCAAGAAGCTCAAGCAAAATGTATACCAATTTGGTTTTAATGCCTATATCATTTAGATAGCAAGGAGAAGTGTTCCTTATCACAATTAAGCACATGCAGGCCAGTAACCTTGTCCGTGGACTCCTATCTTTAGTTAAGTCAATAACAGAGCTCAAAGCTCTTCCGATATCAGAAACAAACTTTGAAGCAGCTTCTGGGTTGTTCTTGATTATAGTGGCGAGAGATTCTAAACCAGCATCTTTCTGACTTATGGAACCTTCAAGAAGGTTAATGAGCTTCTTCAAAACCCCAGCCTGACATAATGCATTTTGCTCTGCAACTGTACCACATGAATGTATTATGATACTTGCACCAAGTCCAGTAACAGTTTCATTCTCACTATTCAATAATGAAAGGAGAAATTCCATGTTTTTCTCTTGAAGGAAATCATACTTTGGAGCCAGTTTTGATTGGTAAATCATTCTAAGGGAACGAGCACCAGCATCCACAACCTGGAGACAAAGCAAAGCCATTCAGTGACATTAAAAATGAAGTGGGCAGAACAACAGTACTAACAAATACAGCTTACATCAGAAACAAAGTCTAGCTTTGTGCATAATCCAGGCAAGAATGGCAAGAGTAAGAATAGAATGTGCACTGATATATATATATATATATGTGTGTGTAATGGATTTTTTAAACTAACAGAAGGCTAGTAGATGAACAGGCTGAAAAATATAGGAAACAAATATGACGTTTCTGTAAAGAAAGAAAAGACAGCAGTTCCCTTCCCCCCACCCAACCCAGCCCTAAAGGGTGCAAAGAGATAATTGAAGATATGGGAAGAAAAGTAGGGAGAGAGATTTTTGCTTTAGTGCAGCTGATTCTGAGGATGAAACTTCTTTGGTGAACCACCTTCGGCAGTATGCACAAAGCTTGAGTGAAACAAACTCTCGAACACTGATGGATTGGTCAGGCGTTGACAAGCAACAAAAAATAGCTACAACTTTACCTTGGTGGGAACGTTGCAAAACAAACGCCACGGTCATTGAATCAAAGGGCAACAAAAACCAAAGTAACGAACATAGTGTTAAACGTCTATCATTCCACCAACCACCAGGCCACTTTAGATTGATACCAAAATGTACTAAAAGCTCCTGGTTCGTCAAACAGACATGCATAGAAAAGCCTAATGCAACTATTAGATCATTTTTGACGAGTTTTCTTCTTAAAAACTGAACAGTACAAAATTTCTTTTCTCCATCTGCCACATTTTAGCAAGAACACAAACAAGCCTTGCAACCGAGGTATTCCAAGGGCTTGTTAGCTCGATTCAATTTAAAACCCCTTACAACCGAGGTATTCCAATGGATTTTAAATTTAATCGAACTAAACAAGCCAAAATTGTTGTTCACCGTATGAAATGTTGAATTTTCCATCTCATCCATCGTAAACCAAACAACAAATCAGTTGAATTGTTATTACTTTACCTTCTCATCGGGATGGGAGAGGAGGTCAACGAGATTGGGGAAGGCACCGGCATCCCGGACGGCTCGGACGCCAGCGTCAAAACCACAGGCGAAGCTACCTAGCGCCGCCACCGACTGGACTAAGAGGTCAGAGGGGGTGCCAGCTTGGGTCAGCGCAGCAGCAACGGCGGGGACGGCCCCTAGTTTGAGGAAGGAAAGCTTCTTGGTGCGGTTGCCGATGATCTGATTCTTAACCTCCCTGAGCGCCCTCAGCTTGACTTCGAGGTCCGTCGAGCTGAGCCGCACGATCAGGTCCGACGAAGAGCGCCGGTGGCTCGACGAGGCTGTGGCGGAGGTAGGCATGGTAGGAGACCTCGGAGGGAAACCGTGTTGAGGGTAGAGACGCGGAGAAATCACCAGATTTTGAGTATTTAATATAAATTTCAGAAATTTTCATAGAAAATATAAATCCTGTAAATAATCCCATAAGTGTAATTTTATTCGTAGTACTTGTCGAATAAACAGTTTAACCAACCGCTGTCATTTTCCCTTTGGACAGACCGGATGGCTGACGTGGCTTATTGGAAAGCTTGGGTCCATCTGGATTGTACGGGAATTCAGAGGATCCGCTCTCTAGAGTTGCCCAATAGCGCCACGCTGGAGCGTGCGCCAAACGCGTCCGCAATTTTCAATGAAAAGCAAAGATGTGGGTGACACGCGTTTACTTATCTCCGAATCTACGCTGTCTCCAAATCTTTGATCTTTGATCCACTTGTCCATGTAATCAATACCATAAATCTAAGATTAAATATATATAAATAAATATGAAAAATCATGAATCAATTTCATTTGAAGAGTATTTCACTAGATTAATGGTTATATAACTCTAATGTGTTAAATTTCTGTATTTTTCAACATTCTTAATATATTAATTGGTTATTTTTATGTATAAAGATAATTTTTCTTATAAATTGATTTTAAACAAAAAATGAGTCTTGTATTGTAATATTAGACTTAAATTTGAAGTAAAATACTCTTCATTTCCTTGTTTTTTGAGTGAACATACATTTTGAGTGAGTATTCAATTAAGAGAAGGTGTTATTTAAAATTTTTTAGTCATAGATTCAACACTTGAGAGTGACTGAATCAAAATAAATAAGTAAATATCTATATATATATGTCAATTTATATATAAATCTATTGTTTAACTAAAAATTTAATTTATAGATTAATGAAGTATATTTTTATACTAAATATTTTTTTTATATGGAACTTTCATTCTCCACACTCTTTTGTACACTAAATATATTTTATGCAAGTTGAATAAGGTAAAATTGATGTTTCTTATACACCAATTGTATTTTAAGAATTCAAGTGAATGAAATTTTTAGTACATTAACATAAATTTTAATTTCATATTAAATCTAAGCCTAAACCTAACATAAAATTTAACTTGTAAATTAAAAAACATTTTTTGTACTTAAATATTACTTAAAAATCATATATTTTCTCTACAAAATTTCCATTCTTAATATTTCATGCTATCAATACATCACTATCAATAATTAGCATTTTAAAATTTCATATTAAAAAGAACTCTGTTTCCTTTTACAAGTTGATTTTGAGGAAATAAATTACGTGCTTATAAGATCATAATTTTTTTGTATAACTTTTTTCTCTACAAGCTTACGATTCATATAAATAATCACTCATCATTTCACCTTTTTATTATTTTTGTTTATCATTTTTTAATGGCAAATAATTTTGATAAAAAATGTTTTGTAAAATGAAAATCTTGTTTGATAGTGGGTTTACATTATTATACTATATTTTATGGGTTAACCCACTTTGACCCCTCCGCTTGGACCGAGGTCCCGCTCCACCGCACCCACCAATAGAAAAGGCTCCGACCACCCAGACCCCACGCCAAGTTCCACCGCTTGATACGGTCACCAAACACCGACTTCCCCTTACCTACTTCACACTCCAACTCACCGTCTCTGCCGGTTTCCCGTTTCCCCGCCCCCCAAATCTCACGCCAGGCTTTCAACACTCTTTAACCTCTCTCTCTCTCTCTCTCTCTCTCTCGCGCTCTCTCTCTAGCTGTGTGGCCTGGCCCCCATAAATTCAACTCAAATTCACCTCTCGTTTTACTCTGAATTTCATTTCACCGTAATTTGAAATCTCTTGCTCTCGCGGCCATGGCGATTGAGCTCTTTCGCTCGTCGCTCGTCACCGTAATTTTGAAGGCCTTGCCTTCGCCTCTGCTATCTGTTTCTGCTTCCTCGCAGATCCATGAGTGAATGTGCGTGTACCAGAACTCCACATAGTGCATAAGTGTATCTGATGGCGCTTTGGAGACCATTTCCGACTCTTAATCTTCGAATCTGTGAGTTTTCTCTTGGATTTTTATGTAAACTTGCTACGCATTTTCATACCTTGTGACTTGTTGGTTTTTTGTGCTTTACGGTAGGAACTAGTTCGTTTTTCGCTTTCTTTTCTGGATTTTTTTCGTCTGGTTGCTGAGAAAGCGTGGGAAAAGACTATTCGGGGCAAACAGACTGAAGGAAAAAAGAAGTTCCATTCAAACCAGTCTTTCCTTTTCTTTTGGTTCTTGTATTTTCCCGTCGACCAAACGGAATCTCTATATTCTTTGTGCACTTAGTTTCACATTTGTTCATTTTCACAGACTTTGTCTTTTTACATGTCTTTAACATTTTCTAGAGAAAAAAAAATACGAAGCTTGGATATCGTAATGGGGTTTTTCCTCCAGGTCCGATCCGGAAGATAAGGGTATTTGGGGGTCCGCATCCGGGGTGCTCTCGAACTTTCCCCTGTTAGCACACCAAGATTTGGGGATAATATTTCTTTACCATGTTTGTAGTATGTGACTTTTTTGTCGTATCTATGTACATAATATATATGCCTTTATGCTCCTAAATCTTCCTTTACCTTTCACGGGTTCATTTTCATCTCTTGCGAATGTTTTTGGTGGGTCTCTTTATTCACGTCCCTTCATATTGTTTTTGGGTTATCCCTTGCTTTTCTTTCCCTCTTTTCAATTTATTGTTGGTTTTGGCTAGAGACAGTTCAGCATTTGAAGTGGGTATCTTTTAATATAAATATTTTCTTTCTTTGTGAAGAGGATTGATGCTAGAGAATCCGGGCTTATATTAGCATATGATTCTAATTTGTTTTCATATGCATTTATTCTTATAAATTAGTACTTGATTCTTTAGAATTTTTTGCCTGTTAATTAAAGCATGTGTGGTGGCCCGGAGCATTTAAATCCCCAACCGGCTCCATCGTCTTTGCAAGAAAGCAAATCTTTGACTGAAGCTATGAAGGAACCGACGGAAGCAGTGGAATCCGAGCATTCTTTCTCCATTTTACTTGAGCTTGCAGCTGATAATGATGCAGAGGGTCTGAAGCAATCTCTCAGCAATGGTTCAGCAATCAACGAGATTGGACAATGGTATGCTCGACAGAGATTTTCAAAAAGGATGGTTCTGGAGCTTAGAACCCCGTTAATGGTCGCTGCTACATATGGTAGCGTTGATGTTGTCCAACTAATTCTTTCTCTTTCTGAGGCGGATGTAAATCTCTCCTGCGGCCTTGATAAGAGCACCGCCCTACACTGTGCTGCTTCTGGTGGATCTGTTGGTGCCGTCGATGTTGTTAAGTTGCTTTTACTTGCCGGTGCTGAGCCTAATGCCACTGATGTGCATGGGCAGTCTCCGTATGATGTTATTGTTGCTCCTCCCAAGATTCCCAATCAAAAGATGGCGCTCAAAGAGCTTTTGAAAAACGATTCCTCCGCTTGTCAGCAGGATCTGCAGGTTTCAAGTGTTGATTTAAGTTCTAGTTCTCCGTCCTTCCCATCATCCCCAGAACATGGTTTCTTGTCCTCTGCCTCAAATCCAATATTGACTCCTGTAAATTGTAAGCTTAGTAACGGAAATGTTTGTTCTGCGCCAGAGAAGAAAGAATACCCAATTGACCCATCTCTTCCTGACCTCAAGAGTAGCATTTATGCTTCTGATGAGTTCCGGATGTTCTCGTTCAAGATCCGCCCTTGTTCCCGGGCTTATTCCCACGATTGGACCGAGTGTCCTTTTGTTCATCCAGGCGAGAATGCCAGAAGAAGAGACCCAAGGAAGTACCATTACAGTTGTGTGCCATGTCCGGAGTTTAGGAAGGGGACTTGTAGACGGGGAGATTTGTGTGAATATGCTCATGGGGTGTTTGAGTGCTGGCTGCATCCAGCACAGTACAGAACACGACTTTGTAAGGATGGCACAAGCTGCATGCGTCGAGTTTGCTTCTTTGCTCATACACATGAGGAACTGCGACCCCTTTATGCGTCCTCTGGATCTGCAGTGCCTTCTCCTCGAGCAGCTGCCTCTGCAGCCGCTGTCATGGATATGGCAGCCGCCTTAAACATGTTCCCTGGCTCTCCCTCAGCAGGGTCTGCTATGTCCCCTTCCCCGTTTTCTCCCTCTATGTCTCCTTCTGGAAATGGCATTTCTCATTCATCCATGGGTTGGCCTCAGCAGAACGTTCCCACTTTGCATCTTCCGGGGAGCAATCTGCAAATGAGTCGTCTGAGATCTTCTTTCAATGCAAGAGATCTTTCTGCTGAGCAGTTTAGTATGTTGCAGGATTTTCAAATGCAGCAACAGCTGCTCCTTAATGATTTGTCCCGTCTTTCACAGCCTCAGGTTAGTGCTTCGCCTGCAAATCTCACTGGCTGTTCAAAAACCCTGACTCCCTCAAATCTAGAGGAGCTTTTTTCTGCCGAGGTCTTATCCCCTCGATATTCTGATCAACTTATGGCTTCATCTGTATTTTCCCCATCACACAAATCGGCGCTTCTTGGTCAAATCCAGCAGCAGCAGCAGCAGCAGAACATGTTATCTCCTATTAAAACTAACGCGTTCTCAGTTAAGAATGCCGATCATCCTCTCTTGCAGGCTTCTTTTGGTATGTCCTCACCGGCGATGATGTCACCTCGCAGCATTGAGCCTCTTTCCCCGATGGGCTCTCGGGCTGCTGCACTTGTTCATCATGAGAAGCAGCAGCTGCAATTCCGCAGCCTCAGCTCCAGAGAGCTTGGGTCGAACCTCCCACATGATCTCGGATCCAACAATGCTGTTGGTTCTCCTGTGAATTCTTGGTCAAAATGGGAGTCCTCAAATGGAAAAGTAGATTGGTCAGTTCAAGGAGATGAATTGGGTGGTCTACGTAAACTACGTTCAATGGGACATAATGGAGAGGAGCCTGATGTTTCATGGGTTCAATCCCTGGTGAAAGAATCACCATCCGATATCAAAGAAAATCCAGCAGCTCCAGTCTCTAGTGCCGCAGTCTCTGCAGAGGGATCTGATGCCAAGCCCCAGACCGAATCCAATGATCAGTCTGTTCTGGGAGGTTGGCCTGAGCTGTTTCAACTTGATCAGATTGTTGCTTAGTGAAAATGATATCATTTTCACATAGCAACAGGGGGTTAAAAACTTAATTTTTAATTCTTTTAGTTGGTTGGTATAGGGGGGACTTAAGAAGGTTACGGTAACAAAAGAAGAGAAAAGGAGAAGGACGAGTCTGAGAACAATATTCGTTTTACCTCTTTGTTGTGATTACAGAGGTCAGTCAGGAAGGGGATGACAAAACCTTATCTGGGTTATTTTACTAAGACCCAGCCCACATAAGGTAATTTTCTTCCATATTTACCATAACTAGGTCTAGGTCTAGGACTATTTTTAAATTATTTTGTCTTTATAAAGATTACATGTTTCTTCTTCATTAACTAAAAGTCTTGGGGGTTGAGGGGAGGAATTCTTTTTTCTTTCCAAGTTTTTTAATGCCTTCAGAAGGGCGTTGGGAGACAAGGCCACATTTGATGAATTGGAAGAAAGTTGGTTGATGCTGGTGTACTCTTCTGGTTTATTCTTCCGTATGGGGACAGGATGCAGGGCATTTGGTTCCTTGACGATGTAACATTTAATATATGTTTCGAATTGTCAAAATTGTTGTCCCGATGGGGATTTCTTGTTCCTTCACATCTCTGATTACCCATCCATTTTCTTTTCTTGGCTTCCTTTTCATTTGTCTGCTTATGCATCTGAGAGCATGGGAATCTGTGATGAGGTGGATCCCAATATAAAGATGGTGGTGGGTTGGATGTTTCATTGGGGCGGTGGAAAGTCATTTTAGCAGGATTCTTTTCAATCTTTTTTAAGAAGATCAGGTGTCGGGATTGGGAATTTATAATCCCCTAAAGATTAGACGTGATGTAGAACCTACTTTTGTGAGTACGGGGTGGGCTGGAAGGTATCAAAGCACCCGATATGATGCCCACCCACTAATTTCCTTGGTAATTGGTTCTTTATTGGAGTGGAGAGTGGAGAACCCGTATCTTCCCATGTTCTGTGGGGCAGATTTCATCCCACCATCTCTCAACAAATTGTTGTGTTGTTTGGGCCAGTTTCATTATATTATCCTTGATATCTTTTTGTTAAGAACGATGTGTCGAAAATATTATATTAGCAAAAAGTTTCTTTATAAAAAATATTTTCCTTTTTAGTTGATTCTAGAGTAAGAATAACTTTTTTTATATAATATTGTAACTTTAGTTCATAAAATGGCACTTTGTATGTCAAAATCATAATCAAGATGTTATTCTTGACAGGAAAATACAATTTATGAATACACTCAATATCAAGTTTGGAACCTTTTGGATTCAATTGAAGTGCATTCGTTGATAAATTATATTTCATATTAGTGGTGAAAAGTTGTGTTTAGAATAATACCTATAAGTCCCATATTAGTTGAAAATATTTTTATGTAGAAAGAATTTAGTCACTTTTGGATAGGCATTTGCCCTAGCAAGTTTGTAGATCATGCCAAACCTTGTATAGTTATGTTAATCTAAGCTGGTGAACGCCAATGAGCTCTTAGATGCCTTCATTTGACAAGGAATACCAATCAAGATACTGGCCCGGCTTAGAGACCATTTTTCAACTCAAATCTACTCGGGTTTCTGTTAATGCTTGGATTTTCAACTCAATTAATGCTTGGATTCCTGTTATGACGATGTCAAACTGACCATGTTCAACCAATCAAAATAATGTCTCTAACTCTCTCTTGATTGTTACGCCCGAAATGACTCCATGATAAATGACCCATTCTGTCAAGGTTTTCAACTGTTTCCAGATTGGAAAAGGTTGAATTTCAGGGAACGATATCTATTATTGGAGAACACTTTGCAATCTAAATCAAATTATCCTCAAATTACAGGTATCTACAGTACCATAATTTATATGTACAATTGTATACACCTGTCAGTTTTCATATACAATTAAGGCAGGGGCTGGTAACCAACCTCCTGGATTGATAACTTCTTCTATGTCTCATGTTGAAGATCAAAATCCCTTCCAAGCTTCTGGGAATTCAAAATGCTGCAAGATTTTCTTTCATTTAGCAGCTTTATGGTAAGGTAAGTTCAAGTGTTCATGGCAGCCCAAAAGCCTTGCTGTAAAACAAGCTTCTCCCTGTTGATGAACATCATCTTGTTTTCAACCATATTCACCTCCATCATGCGAAACCCAACTAAGATCAGGAACATACCCACTTTCCTTGATCGAGGACAAGAGATAATTCAAGTTTGCATAGATTTTCTCTGATTCCGGATGTGATATGTCTCGAACAGTAAAATAGTGGACCTGACTTCCAACAATAATCCAACTAGTTCCAGGAGCCTTGTTTAGACCCTTCTCCCTGAGCAATGTTCTTATTTGTCTAACCTCCGACCACCGACCTGCTGCAGCATAAATATTTGATACCAGAATATAATTCCCTGGATTTAATGGTTCTAGTTCAACAAGTTTTTGAAAAACGTTTTCAGCCAGCTTAGTGTCACCATTAAATCGACTGGCACTAAGCAAAGCTCTCCACACTGATGCATCTGGTTCAATGGGCATTGATTGGATAAACTCTCTAGCTTCATCTAAACGGCCTGCACGGCCAAGAAGATCAACTATGCAGCCATAGTGATATAGTTCAGGTTTTACCTTAAAATCCTGAACCATGGAGTGAAAAAGCTCCAATCCCTTCTCTACCAGCCCTGAATGGCTGCACGCAGACATAAGAGATAAAAACGTTACTCCATCTGGTTGGTGACCATCTTCCAACATTTTCAAGAAGGCATCAACAGCATCATTTCCACGACCATACGTACGATAGCCAGTTATAATGGCATTCCATGAGATAAGATTTCTCTGTGGTAAAGTTTCAAAGATCTTTCCAGCACTTTGCATGCTCCCGCATCTTGCATACATCGTTATAAAAGCATTTGCCACTGGCAGATCAAAACCAAAATAGGAACCCTTCTTAATTGCATAAGCATGCAAGCATTGGCCTTGGCGCAGATTTGCAAGGTCTGTACACGAAGAGAGAACATTTATAATTGTCACAGAGTTGGGTTCCACTTCTGAAATCATTCGATTAAAGAGTAATAGAGCTTCATGAGTTTGATTGCCACTGATATAATAGGCAATCATAGTATTCCATGAGATCAGATCTCTATCTGGACATCCCTCAAATAAAATCCTAGGTGAAACTTCATCTCCACATTTCATGTACATATCTGAAAGTGCAGTGTGCAAAGATAAGTCTACTTCAATACCATTTTTTAGGACGAAGCCATGAATTGATCGGCCAATGCTCAGACAAGTTTCATCTTCACAAGTAGCAAGGATAGACATTATTGTATATAAGTCCGGTTTGAAATCTGATTCTTGCATCGTCACAAAAAGTTCCCATGCTTCACTTCTCATTTTGTTACGGGTCATTGCCCAGATCAAGGTGTTCCATGAGTTTATATCTGGACTTCTCAACTCAGCAAAAGCCTTCTGAACATCTTTAACACAATTTAGCTCTGTATACATACTTAGCAATGCGTTCACCAGAGAAGTATCCTTCTTCATCCCGCTCTTGATTGCATGAGCATGTAAAGCTTTACCCTTTTTTAGCCCATCAGCTAACTCTGCACATGAAGAAAGCATAATGGTAATAGTTCTTTCACCTTCTCTGATGCCTTTGGTTCTCATACTGATGAACAAATTTAGCGCTTCCTCATAACAGCCATAGTTACAATATGCAGATATCATAGAATTCCACAAAGCAACATCTCGGGTAGGGATGATGTCAAACAACTTGCAGGATAAGTCTAGACTACCATTTTCACTGTACATATTGAGCAAAGCATTGACTATATACAAATCATCCATATATTTCAACTTAATAGCCAGTTGATGGATTTGCTCCCCCAGTCTCAGGTATCCAAATTCTGCACAGGCTTGGATAACAACCAGCATTGTAACAGAATCAAAGTGAACCCCATCCATGAGCATTGATAGAAAAATCATTATAGCTTCCAAGTAATCTCCAGTATCAACATACCCAGTAATCATCGCATTCCAGCTCACTATGTTCCTCACCACCATCAAGTCAAACACAAGACGCGAAATCCTTACATCAAATCTTAAATAAAAGCCAACCAAAGCAGTAGCCACATAGGGACGCAAATCAAGCAGTCCATTTCTATAACAATAACCATGTATCTCTTGTCCCAGTCTCAACTCCCAAACCTCCCCGCACGCCGAAAGCAATGCCACCACAGTGCGAGAGTCGGCCTTCAGACCCTCCCTTTCCATCTCCCTGAACAACAAAATCGCCTCCTCGTAACAACAACATCCCACATAACCAGAAATCAACGCGTTCCACAAAGCCAAATCTTTCTCACCAATTTCGTCGAACACTCCCACGGCCTCCTCAATAAACCCGCATTTACTATAAAAATCCACCAGAGCAGTCCCCACTCGAACATCTCTCACCAAACTGGTTCCCACAATCGAAGAATGTATGCTCTTCCCGCTCTCGACGGCATTCAACTTCGCACACGCCTTGAGCACCAAAGGCAAAGTGGCGCTCTCCGGCCATATCCCCAGAGACGCCATCTGGGTATAAGCAGTAAGAATTGCACGGTCATCCTTTAGCTTGGCATGGTGCTTGATCATCGAATTCCATTCCTTTGGGTGGTTTTGTTTGGGTGTGATAGGCGCATTTTGAAGGCCAAGAGTCACAGAGAGTACCATTGTTAGGCCCCTCACCTCTGGCTCGCCAGGGACGATGCAGAGGCAGCATTAACACTACAAATAATAATAATAAATAAATAAATACCTTATACTACTTTGTAGTCCTATAAAAAAATAGAAGCAAATGTGAGAAGTGATAGGGATATTATAACTTTATCATAAAAAGTGATAAGTATTATGATTCTTATGTAAATAATTGAAGTAATAAATAAATTCATTCATGTCCAAGTCAAATGTAGCAATTCATTAAAGAAGAAGAAGGATAGCATTAAAGTCTTCAACAATAAATGAAAGTTGTGATAAAAGATTCAATAAGACTTTTACATGTAAAGATAGAATCAATATTTAATCCTTTATTTATATATCATATTTAATGTGATTTGTTTTAAATGATAGTAAGGTATAGAATTCATTCAATTTCATTGCTCTTTTATTCCATGTGTTATATATCTCAATCATGGTATGTTGTTTTATAAAGGATTAAATGAAATGCTCTTTAAACTTATTGAGTTAAAAGGATCAAATGACGTGATTTTAAAATACAAATAGGAAAAAAAAAAGGGGAGCACAGAAAATAAGTGGTTTTGAAATACCTAAATAACATGTTGTTTTAACAATGTATAACCCACATATCAATTTAGTACGATCTGAACTACATAGTGTTTTAACAAAACGAAAAATAAAAATCGAAACGTTCTCAATGAAACTCATATTTGAAAACGGTAAATGTAAGTGAAATGACCTTAAAAAAAGCATTGTTTAAGAAAGGTCTAATTAGTACGAGATTTTTGAAGGCTTGAAAGTACAAACCGCTTTGAAAGGGGTTAAACAAGTTGTCGTTTTAAAAGAGTTTAAGTGACTTGTCATTTAATAAACGCCCTAACAACAAATCAATTTAAACAAGCCTCAGTAATTAATCCCTTTAGAAATGCCTAAGTGACACGTCCTTTTAGATTTACCTAAATGTCATCTCAGCTTAAAAAAAGATTAGATGAGGTCCTTTAAATAGTAAGTAAATGACATGTGCTTTTAAAACACATTTAAAAAAAAAGACAACAATTTTTTTTTTTTTGTACAAAAAGAAATTAGGATGATGTTATCACAAATTTTAGTAATAATAACAATGTTAGGTATAATAATTATACCTTAGATAAATATAAAAGGTGGAGTATAAGTATAATCCTCAAAAAAGATAAAAAAAAGCTTAGATATCAAATGCTATATAAAAACTTAAAAATAAGAGCATGAAATAGATTAAGTAATACATTCGTTTGATTTTATAGTAGTGTATAATTACTTAGACATAATTAATATTTCTTAAAAATAGTTAAGCATGGACATGACAATGAACTAGAATTTTCAAAAAGTTTTACATCTTGAATTGTACGCCCATAATTAACAAAGTAGTTTGTCAACAAAAAATGTTATAATACAAATACTGTTAACATATATTGATTTATTATCAATTTATAGTAAGATGTAGAAAGCAAAGTTGTCATCAAATCCAATGGGCCTTTGAAATTTCTTTTAATTTTTATTACCATATTTTAAAAATGAAAAAAATAGCTATCAAATCCTAGAGGTTTATTAAGTATTCTTTTCCTTGATTGTCTTCTAAATTTTTTCATGAGTAAAACCCCCCAACGCTTCAACTTTGGGCCGCATTACAAACTGTGAAGAGCTCGAAGCCCAAAAGTAGGCCCAAATCCAGAGCCCCCAGGAAGTCACGGAGAGTGAGGAGGCTAGTGATAAAAGCGACATCGTCCAAACTTCCCCTACACGTTCACGACAATTTCCTTCGCAGTGTGAAGAAATCCACCGCCCTTTTCTTCAATCTCTATCACGCGGTCCTTTGAAATTGCGATTGAGGGAGCAAGGAAGAGTTTCAAGTGGATTGCTTCTCCCAACCATTACCGACAACATGTTCTACAGAGGGTGGGAGACTTTTATCCTTACGCTCTTTTTGGTTCAAAGTTCTTGTTCTTTTTATCTGTTATTACTTCTTTGGTTGAGATTTAGGTTTTGTGTGTTTGGGTTGTTATTGATTTAGTAATTTTGTTCATTAAGTTTTTGGGAGATTTGGGTTTGTATTCAATCTCCTTTCTTAGTTTTTCTGTTTCGATATGTTTTACGAAGTCTGATTGTCTGTCCCTTCGAAATTATCTTGTCTGGGTAGCTGTTTCTAACTAAAAATTGTATAAAAAGAAGAAGTTGGCCGTTGATAAAGTCTTCAGTACTTTTGCAGCACGCCCTGATGCTCACATGCACACAGAGGTGTTTCTTTTTTTTGTTCTTTTCTTTCTTTTTATAGACCTCTTTTATGTGGATGTTTCAATGTCCCTTTTTACGCGTTTCCATTATTAAAGATGAAAAGAGAAAGGTGGGCTATGTTTTCGGATTTTAAAGAATGCTTGTTCTTTTGTATTTTCATGAAATAATTTCACTTCAATCTGCTGGAAGAGGGAATAATGTAACTGAAAGTAGTAACAGGTATTATGTTTGTAATTTTTGTTCAATCTGCATGCCGCTAAGTATAGATAGTTTATACATGTTAAATGCTATAACTAAATCAAGATTTGCGTAGAGTCGTTTTCCATGTCTAGATTTTTGTTACCCCTCTTGACACCTGAGTTCATATATTGGAAACGAGAAAATTTGTTCATCACTGCATAGACAGCATTACAAGGTTTACTTAGATTTTATGAAAAAGCCAGTGCTTTTTGAATCAGCTTATGTCAGTTCCACCATCAGTATGGAATGGTGGACCATGAGATTTCTAGCTCAGGGATGCGTGGTTATATTTTTCCATTAAAAATAGCAGTTAGGTTCTTGGGGAAAGCAATGATCATGCACCATATTAATTTTCTTTCTCTAAGTCTTCATGTTCTTGAAAAGAATAAGATTCTTAAGAAGGATAGATATTGGTCTTAGAAAGATGATATATGACCTTTTTTTTTTTTTTTTCCCCTTCCTTGTTAGTACCATTGCCAATACTAGAACCACCAAGATCCTTTTAGATGATAGAGCCAGAGCAAAAATGTGGGGGCATATACTCACTATGTATATCTTCAACAGTATATGGCTAGTCTGGGAATGGGGATTGGATATTTATATTAGAATTGTGTAAGGAGACCTGATATTTGTGAGAGGTAGCGTCATGCTTCAGCAGTATTTCATTGTTATCTATTTATTTCTCTTGCACTCTAGAAGAAGCTAAACTGGAAGTATGAGGAGCATTGCATTTTGGTTTCCACGATAGGCTGTTTCACATGAAATATTGTGGAGACTTGGGGATTGAATTAGATCTAATTGAGTACATATGTTGAAATATTCGTGTGATGTATTAGCTGTTTAGTAAGCTGTGATCTTATGGTAACAAAACCGGCCTAAGGGTTACACCATTATCATTATTATAGAAGGATTGGACTTATACTAACAAAACCGGCCTTGTTTTGATGCTGCTTTTCTGAATCTTGAGTTTATACCCTCTTCTCGTTCTTTCTTGCTATTGTCTGCTTAAACCTGTATTTATATGCACTTAAACAAAAGAAAAATTCCTTTGTCACTGGCTATTGTGGAGATATGAAAACTTTACCTTTTTGGTGCATGCCAATCTTAGATATGTTGACTCATCATCAGGCGGCTAAACAGGCTGTGAAATTTTCTTAGACTCATTCCCTGTCAACCTACTTTGTTTGTTGATGGAAATAAGATGTTGAAACTGCTTTCATGGTAGAGTATGCTGGGATGTGCACATTTATACAGTAGAAGCAACTTCAATTGAATGTTATTCGTGGACTAGCTCATTGATACAGTAGAAGCAAGCTAGGGACTGAGCCTAACTATCACAATTGTAGGATGTTTAGGTTAAAAAGGTTTATGAAAAGCAACCTCCTGAGATGATGTGCTCTAGCACATGGTTGCTGAGAGCTCAACTTGTATAGAGGGGAATGATGACAATTTAAACCAAGAAATTTTGCCTGAAAATATGTACATAATAGACTCCTGGCAAATGTTGAGTGAATTAAACTATGTATTGTAAACTGGTAACTGGGTGGGATATGGGAAAAATCAAGGTCACCTGGTTTTGAAGCCAGTGTTTATGGGTTTGGATAGGCCTAAACATTCAGGTAACATATGGTGGTGATGAAGATAGGATGAAAGAATAGGAAATGATTGAAGATTATTTGTCTTGCCAAAGCTTGAAACTTGAAATGATTAGTAAGATGGCTAAATAAAGTTCTTTTTTTGGTTCTTTTAAGTGGCAAGTTAACTGACACCATAATAAGTAGGAGGTGTGACCATTCATCCAACCATCCCATTTTAAACCAGGTGGAGGCACATTTGGAATGTAGTTGAACTAAGTAATGTTGTTTTAGTTGTAGTTTGTTCAGGGATTATTGACATAATCTCTTCTGTTGTCTACTTGACATTGTGAACGGCAGTAAATATCCTGATGGCAGCGATGGTCGTGAAATGGGTCCAAAGCGTCAGCGGGTAGTTGATCAGGGATCTTCATTTTATGGACCTGCCCCTGGCTCGAGTTTTATGTACAATGCATCTCCATTTGCCTATGTCAACCAAGCTCCACCTTTCCCTGTTGTTCGACTCCGTGGTCTTCCATTTGATTGCACAGAAATTGATGTTGTTGAGTTCTTCCATGGTCTGGACATAGTTGACATTCTATTTGTCCATAATGGTGGCAAGTTCACTGGGGAAGCTTTTTGCGTTTTGGGTTATCCTCTTCAAGTAGATTTTGCACTTCAAAGGAACAGACAGAACTTGGGCAGAAGATATGTTGAGGTTTTCAGAAGTAAGAGACAGGAATACTACAAGGCAATAGCGAAGGAAGTTTCAGAAGCTCGCGGCGGTTCACCACATAGAAGGGTCCCGAGGGCTAAATCATACGATGAGGGGAAGGACTCAGCTGAGCACACGGGAGTACTGCGGTTGAGGGGACTGCCATTTTCAGCCAGCAAGGATGATATAATGGAGTTCTTTAAAGACTTTGCTTTGTCAGAAGATGCAATTCATATAACAATGAACTCTGAGGGAAGGCCTACTGGAGAAGCAATTGTGGAGTTTGCAAGTGCAGAAGATTCAAAAGCAGCAATGGTTAAGGACAGGATGACCCTTGGGAGTCGATACATAGAATTGTTTCCGTCCTCACAGGCTGAGCTGGACGAAGCAGTTTCTAGAGCAAGATGACTTCCTGTCGGACATCTTCTTTAATTTGTTGTTTTGTACTTTAAGAAGGTATTAATTTTTCTTTTTGCCTATGAATTTTGCTTCTGTAGTTTCACCTTTTTAAGTGAGAAGAGACCACCTTCAGATGTTGTTTGATACCTTTTTTTTGTCAATTCATGTTTGTTAACTAGTATTTGACAAAGGTTTCACAAACGGGTAGATTCCTTCCAATGAACAAGATAGAAAGGTCCTGGATGTTATGTATTCATCATCATGGCAGGGAACCTCTATATTCAAACTGTTGCGGAACTTCTGAGTTCTTTGCTAGGATTACTTGGCATATATTTCTACCAGTTGGGCTAGGCACAATATAGGTTCACTTTGTTCAGGTTTTTCTAAGGTTTATTTAGGGAAAAAGGTTACTCAAGTTGGCCATTAAATATATTTGTGCCTCATGTCAAATTTACACCAACTCTTCAGGAACTGGTTGTTGCACAAGGGAATGTTCTGGTTTTCTAATTTCTAAACAGTAAGAGAATTCTTTATGTATAGACAAAAGATTTACATCTCAAATAATGTAACATATCTTTCTTCTTTATAAATGTTTGTTGTGTGTGCATTTATTGTATGACCCACCTAAATTCATGACAGAGAACCTCTGGAACACTAAGCAGATGTTAGACATTATGAGATGAAATTGTAAACTTTAAATTCCTGCCGCCAAAATTTGTCTCTATTTTCTGAGAATGCCTTTTTGGATGGGAGTTAAATGCAGTCTTATTATCCACAGCCTGAAGGGATCCATAACTGTTTCATTTATACTCAAAGTGCACGGTTTACAAGAAGAAGACTGTTTGTATAGATCTTATTTTAACATAGGTTTCGGTAGTTGTAATACCATCAAGGTCGTTACTGGTTGGGATCAAATCCTCACAAATTTATAACGTTGTTTTGGGATTCTGATTGTTTCTGATATTCTAAACTCCAAGCAGTTCTAGTTCTATAAATGTTCTGAGAACCTCGAGGCCTAACCTTCAATTCTCCCATTAATTTCCCTTACATCTATGCAATGATAATAATGTTCCTCCCATTGAAATTGTGTTGTTGAAGCCACATGTTTTGCAGCTCTTTCAAGACTGTTATTATTGTAAGAAAGTCAATTTTGAGTTGAAGTTTCTGTGCCCGGTTCGGCTCCATACCCGAGTTTATGATTAACTATTTATAGTAAACTCAGGAGGAGCTGATATCTGTCCCATCATTTGATAAGACTTGTTGCTCTGGAAACAAAAAAGAGAGAGAAAAGCAGTCCTAAAAGGTAAAACAACCTAGGAACAAAATGTGAAGGTCTCAAAAAGACTAGTCAGATTTCCTCTTCTACATGCAATTGTTACTGATTGGTGTGAGATTAAGATGATTTTATGAATTGGGCTTTTAAAATTCGTTTCTCTCTAGTCAAACTAGTATTAAGATGAAAAATTAAATCAAATGTTAAAGTCTAAGTGTATTTTTTACATTATTAATATCTTGACATGTTATGTTTGTTATATATAAAAATATTTTTTCTTATATAAGTTATTAGATTTTATAAGAACAAAAAGAAATACAATGTATATTTAAGGTATATTAAAAAGGTATATATTATCAAATAACTTAGATTTAGTGTTAAACATGTTTATATCTTTGCATTTGATAAGTTTCAGTCCACTCAGCCGAAAGTTGTGATGTGAACACAAGACTAAAAAAGGATCAGGAGGAAAAACTTGGAAGCTACATTGACCAACTTGTGGATTACTGAGCCAGGTGCAACCAGCACTTTTCAGGTCATTTGTCAACCTGTGGATCACAGAACCACGTGCACAAATAGTACACCCTTTGGAATCCCATGAAGGTTGTCTGAAGTATCTAAACACAAAAAGTTAAAAACAAGGGCAGGACGATGGGATCAGACCAAACCATAAATCAAATTTAAAAATGTCTGACCAGGTGAAGCTAAGAAACAGGAACCAACTGACACAACACTTATGGGGGGCCTTTCCCAATTCTGAATTTTATTTGTTTTCTCTGATTTTGGTTTCTCCAAGTTTGATAAAATATAGTTGTATATAAACTAGTGAGAATGAGAATCTTAACTACATAGTAACTGTCCCTTACCATTCCTCTTCTATGTAATCCCAAGAATGCACAAACTTTTTTAAGCATATGGGTTATTCAGGTTTTGCTTGATGTGATCCAAAGAGGATAAGATCAGAAGCTAATAATAACTTTGTTAGGTTAAATTTAACATACTACTTTATGAACAGAAGAGTTGAATCAAAGGAAAATGTTAATATAAATAGTGAAACTAAGATTGGAAAGTTGATGAGGATGAATGCATGAACCATTATACAGAGTTTGAATAATGATCCACAGTAAACAACAAATAAATTTGAAGAACTGTGTTTCCTCCCCCTGTTTTGGCTTTTTGCTGAGGGTAGCGGGCAGGCCTGACCGAAGTACCTATCACTAAGCAATACATAAGCCCTAACACAAAAGTGTGAAATCAAGTTGAAAAGAGGATAGATGAGAGCAAACATCTTAATTACCTTTTTAAACTCTTCCCACGGGCAGCGGGCAACCCCCTGCCCAAATTATTCCCAATCAATCAAGAATCCATAGGATCCGTAGAAATTTGAACCAACCCCTCTCCCTCCCCCTGTCTCTCCCTCTCTGGGTGTTGCTTGATTCGGGCAACGGGCAGAACTGCCCGGATTAGCTCTCTTAAATATAAGTCCTAGCTAGCTCTCAGATTACTTGAAGTTTCTATGGGGTTCATTCCTTCATAGGTTATCTAGGATGGAGCTGAATTATTCTGTTCCTTGAACTGCAGGATCTTTGTTGGGTTTCTCAAAGATTGCTGTTCTGTTCATCATGGTTGTATCAAGGTTAAGGTAGAGTTTAGATGATCTTAGGTTGCGTGATTACTGATGCTGGTTTTATCATGGTTTGCCATGCGCGTGCTTGATCTCAGGTGGGTTTGCTCATAAAAAGGTTTCTGGTTTAATCTCCTTGAGAAATTCAAAGTTGCAGTCTCCGTAGATAGTGGGTGCTTTCCTGAAGTAGTTTTGGGCTTAAAAGTGATCGTCTCTAGTGGGTGGCTACTACACTTTTTTACCACTTTTCGGTCAAATTCAGTAGCTTTCAAACACTCCAATAGGATTTTTGGTTTTATTTTGTGGTCGGAGTAAGGGTTTCTAGCTTTCTCCTGCTTGATTCAGCAACTAAATCTAGCAGAAGCTTTGTCATTATTCACCTTCAAATGGCTCCGTCTGGAAGAACAAGAACAAGACCAGCCAGAAAGCCAAGAAGAAGCCGTTTCAAGAAGCGGCTTTCACCCTCCAAGAACAAAGAAGCATCAACAAATTTGCCTTCTAACTCTTCCACCACAACCTCTGATGATTGTTCGAAGATAGGTGATATAGATTTCGAGGGTGTTGAACTGCCTTCAAGCGGCTGCTGCACACCCAAAGCTCAGAGATTCCGGATACCGGAGATTTCAACATGCCCGCCGGCACCCAAGAAGCAAAGGCTGGTCTCAAATTGCTCCTTGCAGAGATCGCCGATAGCATTCTTCGCACCTCCAGACTTAGAGCTCTTCTTCTTCTTTGCACTTCGAGATATTTCAGTTTGACATGCGTGCTTACAGAAAACCAAGATCATTTCAGTAATTTTAGAGATGGTCTTTAAGAAGTTCTAATCTAGTTTGAGTTTTTCCATCTGATCATTGAAGTATAGTGTGAGAATTTGGGATTTTGATTGGGTGCATCTTCGGAAGCAGTTGTTAGATTTGTTTTCTTTGCTACTTTTTTAGTCGTTTTTTCAAATTGTAGGACATACTAATCACTAAATTTAGCTGGTCTTCTCCAACTAAATTTAGCCTTTATACCTACTTTCCTTCTTTTCTATTCCTTTTCATATGTATTGCTGACCTCTAGCATTTGGTGAGTGCAATGTAATGGGTGGATTTGGGGTTTGTGAGTGTGATCGCTTGCAATTATATCAGCTTTTGTTTGTTAAGTCAACCAAATTAGTAAATGCATGGACTCCTTTTTATGTGTGTTCACTACTTTATTATCATTCTGTCTTCCTACCATGAAAGCCGCGTATGGTTCTTTACAAACAAGTGCTTGTAACAATTTGCATATTCTTGGGATTAAAGGATCTCAATATGCTATTCCTTATCCATCCTTTTACAAATCCTTTACATTCGCATTTTCTAACTTTTAAGTTGGAAATAAGTTGTTAGAAGAAAAGTCTATTTTCCTTTCTTATAACATATATTAAAAAAAGAAAAATACCTTAACACAAAGAAAACAAAGATTGATAGCGAATAATAAGATCGCGAGGTGTTATAATTAAATTTTCTCTATAAGAGAAGTATCATATTAAAATAATGGTAACGCTCTCAAGAAATTTAAATCTTAACCCCACCAATCATATTGCAGGCCCATCCTTTGTCTTTTAGAAAATCAATCAGACTCAATTAGCGGCTTATATTGTGAGACCAGGGGTCCCCTAAATCGCCGGTGTACTCCAACATTTTGATGTCAAATATTGTTGTCTTCCTGTAAAGGCCCTTACAAGAAGAGTTCTTCCTATTTTCTGTATTTTCCATGCAGGGGTTCCACATGCAATGGCTCTCGCAGTTAAAACTTTCTTGGGATTTGCCCACGACCCAGAAGACAAAAACTCGAGAGTTTAACTTTCTCTTTGAGTGAGAACATAAAAGGGGCAGTGGGGGTGTCATGTTCTTCTCTGCAAATTGTTAGGGTGAGATTATGTTGTCAGGTCTGATGGGTTGTCTGTGTGTCCGACAGGAGCCCAGCATCCGTAAGAGAATCCAATGAAGCAACTCTCGTGCGGGTTGGGATCCTTGTCACCGTAGAGAATCTCAAGAAATTTCTCATCATATTTTTGCTTGCTTTGTTGCTTTTTCTACTGCATACGAGCTTTGTCGAATTGATCAGGGCACGCACGTGTTATGGGTTGTCAGTGGGATGCCTTGCAACTATAGTTTCACCATTTTTTTTTTGGGTGTTCTTTCACATGCAAAAGATACCCACAACTAAGAACATAACAGGACTTCTTCCGGCTTGTGATTAGAACTTGTCTTCTCGGTTTGAGCTTGAAAGTTTCACGAAGTTGGAGTCTCTTGATGTTGGTGAACATACTTGTTTTCATGAGAATTTATTAGTTATTAACATTCAATTTATGTTACAAGACTTATATTTGACTCAAAAGTTGCTTCATTCGGATATAGAGATAATAGCTAATAGGAAAATTACTTCTTCTTTCCTTCTTTCTTTGACAATTGATCAACAACAGAGAGTACAAGATTAGCACAACAAATATCAGCTAAAGGGAACACTTGTTAGATTTTAATTTCATTGGAATGATATTCTTTTACATTAACATAGTTAGCAATACTTTTCAATAGAATCACCTTTTCCCTATCTAACTTTTCTTGACCAAATTCATGTTTTGTTTAAGGATACCGAGTGTGAGATTAATCCTCGCTTCTACTTTTTTTATTTTCCTTCGGTCATGTTCGTTTACAGACTAGAGAGCAGCAAAATTCTGACTTTGGTAAGTCCGTAATACTCGGCCCCCGGCCAAAAACAACCTTTTTCTTACTTTTCCTTTGGGAGAGTCGTGTTTTGGTACATCCTGTGTCATGTCAGGAGTGCCCATATCCCTGTCCAGACACAATAAATTGGCATAAAAGTCATATCAGAGGCTAAAGCAGATAAGTTTAAACATCTGGAGGGTGGAGATTTTCGGGAATATACAATTGTAGAAAGAATGTGAGGGACGGGTCTGCATTCTTCAGGGTCCTTCTCTGATATGATGGGTTCCCTTTCCCTTAGGGAACTCTTTGTCACAATGCCGGGGGCCCTTCTTTGCTGGGCATGATTGTACCTGCATTGGCATCATCAAAGCCATGCTTGCCCTGAGCTTCTGTCATCTTCATCATGGCCTTGCAAACTGAGCCTCCTTGTTCATGCACGTTCGTGGACGTGTACATAGATATTGACCAATTTTTTTTAACAAATAATATTTAAGTATATATAAAAAAAAGCATCAAACTAAGATATCGATGATATATTAAATTGTTAGTTTTAATGTCCTAGTATCACAAATGTAAAGAAATCACGAAAGAAATCAGTTTTGATAATATATTTTAAATTAGATTAGAAATTATCTAATATCTTTTTCTTTTTTTAAAAAAAATTGATTGTTAAGCAAAATAAATGTCTAAATATATAAAAATCAAGTTAAGGAATTAGTAATATAACACAACTATAATTTTTAATAATATATTAATATTATAGTTGACAAGTACCTAGTTCAATTTAGAGTAAGTACTATTTAGAATTTCTTAATTTTAAATCTAATACTTAAATGTGTGAATTTATGTGCATGCATATATATATGATTATCATCATGGTTAAAATATATCTTATTTGTACTTAAAAACTCATTAATCTCGACTGCATGGAGAACACAAATTTTCTCAAATGATTCAACTTTTACTAAACATATGGAAATTTGACCACTTCAATGGCTACCTCTTGTCCTCATTTTCCTATTCGAAATGATTCTTTATCTCTATAAAAGGTAGGATCCGATCCTTCCCGACCCTCTGCATATTCTTTCCTAAGGTATATAATCTCATATTCTACCTTTTGAAGGAGAACTAGCGTTTGAAGAGGAACTTATAATGAGGTTGTAATCATTTACACGATGGAAACTTTAGCAACAATTAATAAACTCTTGACTACAATCAACATACTACTGATGAGTTAAACGGATAAAATTGTAATAACATCATTATAGATACCCTTTTTGAGTTCTCATTGCCTGTCTCAATGATAGCATTGAAGGGCATATATCTGGAATGAGACCATGCAACGGCAGTAGGGTAGCCATGGCCACAAATTGAAGCTTGCTTGGACAAAGTTCTTATATTATTTGGCAAATGTGGTTCAAACATATATTACTATTATTTAAATTTGGGAACATCTAGAGACTACTTGTTTTTTAATGTCGAAACAAAATCCATTGATGTCTATCTTTATCAGCAAATTCGAAGTTGATTAAATTCAAGTTAATCCGTGAAGTTTATTTTATTAATAACTTTGTTTTCTCTAGAAAAAATGAGCTAGAGTTGTACTTGTTTAATACAAATTTCATTTGGTAAGAGACAGATTGTCGCCAACTTCCTCGAAACTTTTCTATATTTGATCATATTAAAGAAGCATTGATGGCGTTTGATAATATAAAAGAATTTCCTCCACACCTGTGAAGGGAAAAGAGAGAGAGAAAGCCTTGGAATGAGGGATGATGAAATGAATTATGGCACTTTGTTAATTCACCACAATAAGAAACTGTATGTGGATTGATGTTGTGTCATAAAGTAAAGGGGTTCTTTTTCAATTCCAATGATGTGATGTGTTAGAACACGGATTACTTTTGCTTTGATTTGTTAAAGTTAATTTATTGACACAAACATTGCCACTTTTCTAGAATCCGAGGTTGCCCCACTTCTTTTCCCAAAGAGAAGTATTCTTCTTTAGCTTTTGGGTCAAACTAGTTACAGCAACGGTCATTTTCCTCAAGAAAGAAATGCGGGAGCTTTAATAGAACATCCAATCAAATTAAGTAAAACATGACTTTTTTTCTTAAACTCTCTCAAAATAATTAACTTGATTAAATGGCAAGTATTTTACGTTTTTTTTTTCTTGTTGTTGAAATTCGATGTGTTATTTGCTTTATCAATTTAATGACTTCTTATTCTACTGATATGTTGAAAGTTATGTGTGAGAAGAAAGTTTCACATTAGATAATAAGATATTTGAATAAAGCTTAAAAGAAAAAAGAATCCTCTAATCTTGAAACTAGTTTTTGGGTTGGATCTTTAAGCCTTTTAACATAATATTAAAGTCAATATTATATCTATTGCACCCCACATGATCTTAAGTCCAATGATTCTCAATATATGAGGAAATGTGTGCAAAACAAAAGTTTTACGTCTGAACTAATTTTTAGATTGGGCTTTAAAGCTTTTTATTAAAGTACTTTCTTCTATTTATTTAAGAAAAAAAATTATAACATGGTATTAAAGCCATTTTTTTATTATTAAAATATCCTTTCACCAAAGTGGAAAAGCGTATTAAAATTTAGTATGTATTCTATATTGCAAAAATAATATTATGTTGTACATCTTTTAATAGTTACTATTACGGTTTTTATTTTTTCTAGGTTGGGATTTTGGGTGGAGTGTTAAAAAGGTTTAAACCAAAGAGGAATCCCAAGTTTTGCTTTTAGAGTTGTACGTTAAAAGGTTCATAATTATCCCATTATTTCTGATCATTTTGAGGCCGAAAGAGTCTCCTCGTGGGCCGGGCTGTAGGACATCGATTCTTGGGCTGTTCGTGTTAAAAGCTAAGATTCCCTTCTTTATAGATGTTATAGTTTTAATTTTCCTCTATTTCATCCATTAAACATTTATCCATTTATGGATTAATTAATAAGAGGTCCCTCATTTTTTCACCCTCTAAATCTCAAGTTATAAACTAAGTTCTTCACACTGTCCAATGAATGTAGGATTTTGATCCCGATTTCTTACCCAATCGGTAACATGTTTTATAAATTAATTAATTGGCAGTTTCAATAAAGATCCTTCATCAAGAAAAGTAATCAAAAGTAATAAGATATCTTTAGAACAGCCACTTCTATGTAGATATATCATCCAAGTCCAGAATTCGAGATTTCTCATCTTTTTAGTCTAAAGGCATTGCAAAAAGGAAAATCATTCTCTTTATCTCTCTTGTGAACACCCATAGACAGGTATAACCCACACTATCCTCCTCTAAAATTGTATCATGTTTTAATATTCTCATTGTTAAAGGAAGAAAAAGCACCATCGATTAACTCAAACTTCTTAACCTCAAAGGCAAGTCAATCCTCAATACCCCGGCAAAGTTTTTGTATCTCTTTTGTCCCACTATGAAACTCTCAGTGTTTAATGGCCATGCAAGTTCTTTTTTATTATTATTGGAAAAGATTCAACTTCTTTTTTACAAACTGGTTGTTATGAGAGAAGGATATATGAACTTACAAGAAGGATTTTAGTATAAGATATTAACGATATAAGATAATTCTATTTAACACTCTTTTACTCTTAGTACATGTTGATTCATGAGTGATGAGATGAAAAGATGGACAAAAATTACAAAAACTCAATTTGTGTTGAGATATCTTAGTTAGATCTGAATTATAATATTATATTAAAAAATATTTGGCTTTTTCCTTTTTGTTAGAAAGTTTAAAAACCCAACTCAAAAATTAGTTCAAGAATTAAAAAAACACTTCTTTCATTTATGCTTCACTATAATAAATCGCGTACTTGATATGAAGCTTTTGTATTGTACACATCTTCTAATCTCCTATGATTCATTGTTAAACTCAAAGCTGGAGAATACTAGAAAACCTAAACTCAGAAGGTTATAAAGCAAGGTATGGCCCTCCAGGTTTCATGCATGGGACATGGAGGTCCAAAGGCCGACCTCCCTTCGCATGCTTTAGCCCCAACCCTTCAAAGCAGAAAAGAAGAACTACGAGTTCATGCCGGAGGATGTAGTAGCTGAAATCGTAAGGCTAATATTTTCCTTCTCTTTGTCGAATAGTGTTTGAGAACGATGTTTATTCTGCTTTAAAGCAGGGTTTGAAAAGCGTAATGACTTGCAATGCAAGAATTTGGTTAGATTTTTGACATTGAAAGAGATGATCACTAGTTTAAACTACTTTAACCAGTAAACGTAACCTTTGACCAAAAAGGGAAAGCCAGGAGGAGTTAAGGGAAATTGGAGATAATAAAGTACATGGGTATCTATCTCAATTTTGATTGGTCCACCAAAGCATGCATAATCCAAAATTGAGGATAATAAGAAAATAGCTAGATGCCAAATTTTCAATAATTTAGAGGGTATGGAACTAATATTTGAGTTACATATAGTATATTGACAAGCATTTAACTCAGTTGAAAGCAAATGTTGTTCAAAAATTATATCTTGTGACTAATGATGGATAGGACGTTATGATTGTTCAAATATATTACATAAAGATTTAGTAAGTTAACCAAGCAAATTGGTAATAGCTCGAGTTCTTTTGAAAAATAAATTCAAAGGACAGATGCTTCAATTAAGCTATTCCCACCAGTCACAATAGATATGTAAGATAATTTCGCGTTGATTATTTCCAGAAGCTCTTTCTTGATAAAGAATATTCGTGCCTTCAAACGATTACACATTTCCCAAGCAAAACTTCAGCAAGTTGCCAAAGCACATGCAAGTTCACCAATTTCCTTACCAGAAGCATAAGTTAGCAAGTCATATCTACAACCACAGATGCTTAGATTTCAGGAAAAATGCTACAGGTAGTCCTCGAGTATTAACATGCCTCTTAATCCTGAAATATTCCAGTAATTGAAACAAGAGAGATCTTGGTTTCGAGAAATCAGAGGCCAGGCAAGGCAGACAAGAAAGAAACATTATGACACTGCAGAAGATAGAGATTGTGGTAGTACTAATGTTAGTACAAGCAGCCTAAATTGTAATCCATAGACCTGGACAGGGAGAAATAAGCAAGGGCAAAGTTGATCTAACCAACCCAATTAGTAGTAGCGTGACCCGGTGTCATAAACACGACCTCCAGGGTAGGGGCCTCTCGGCTCAAGTCCACGATCCCTGGCATCCCCAAGAAATCGAGCTCGTTCTCTGTGGGAATCGAAATTATCAGTATTGTAGCCTCTATATGCTTCTGCCACAGCAGCTGAGGTTGCAATTCCACTGTAACCATGAGGGTCGCTAGATCCCATGCCACTTATAGGGTACTGATCCATCATGGCTTGCTGGTACTGTTGCTGCCGTAGTTGGGATTCTCGCTGTAGGATCTCATCTCTGCGAACAGCATGCCGTGCTCTAAGTGCTGCTAATTGTTCTTCATACTGAGCATTTATTGCATTTAGTTTCTGAAATGAAAGATCAACACACAGACATAAACCATGTTAACCTTTAGTAGCATTTCGAAGGGTCAAACAGCAGGTTTTACTCACTGACACCCCCTTTTCATGGCGAGAACATAAAGACAGAGATGTGACTAACTTAAGAAACTTAAGCCCCGGTTCTCGATTCTTCATTTTACATTGTAATTATAAAATGAAACACACGTTACCTTATATGTATTGGAGTTGGCCACAATTCAACATTGTTTCAAACTTTTGGTGACGTAGAAAGTATATGCAAGTACTCAACGAATTCATTTCAAAGTTCTAGATAGTTACTGGCACAATAGACTAGGTATGAGATATGAGTCTTGGTAATTCAAACTGAGTCGATGGGTAAAAGATTGAAGCCATTCATACGTACACTTATCACATCCAGAAATAGGGAATCTAGAAATATGTGACTTATTTGCTAATACTTCGCCCCCCGAAACCCCACCCCCACCAAAAACAAAATAACAATAATAATAAATAAAAGGAAAAAAAAATGAAAAACATCTCAAAATAATGGAACTCCTACCCTCAATAGCTACTTTATATTCCTCAGAATGTAATTCAATATCTTCCAGGTGGACACTTCTAAGTAGGTTGCCCGAGTCTGACAATTTTCTAGGCAATTCTGAAAACCACATATCCCTCTCCAGTTTAGTAGGCTAAACTGCTTTGCCCCACCTGTACTGAGGCGGGAATAGTTATGTTCCATCCAACATGACTCCCCTAACTCTGAAAACAACTCAACTCCACAAAACAGCCTACTATGAAATTGAACTGAATCTGAAAGGAAGCTACCTAATATCCTAGTCCATATTTAAGGAAAGATAGGAGTCTGGCTATGGTGAAAACCATGTTAGTAGTTCATATGAACTGGACCCACTACCTAGGAAAGAAAGAAAGAAAGAAAGATAAAAAGAAGAATGCCACCTAAAACTGATCACAACAATTTAAAGATGAGGTACGGCCGCACATTTTCACAGTGGAATAGGTTCATGTACCACTAAAAGGGCTCTTGCCTCCTGCTCTCAATTTGTTGCATGCACCCTATCTAATGTTTGTATTTAAGTCAAATTTCTAGATTAACCACCATCCTTGACAGAAGCCATCTCATTTACATTTTTAACTTTCAAACTAAAATTCAGAGTTCAGGGACTAACTAGGTACAGTGATGGTATTCGAGGAGCACACTCATTTTAAATCCCATTCTGTTCTTATCTCAATTACTCTCTCATATTAATATTCATGTGGTTAATTGTGTGCAACACACCCAGTTGGATATAAACATGCAGGCGGTCCGTGACATGTTATGAGAGTTAACTATAAGCCCTTCACGGATTAAACTACCATTGTATAGCATTCCACCCCTTCTGGAGGCATCTGGATGCGACTTAATGTTAGGAGTTCTGTGTGTTTTCCCATTGTCAGCTAAGAATTTAAGAAGGGAAAAAAAAACTGAAACATATTTACAAAAGAGGTATGATTTGAGTTTTCTCATTGCTGTCAGCAAGAGCCAGATCATTTTTTGTTAAAGCATACCTGAAAAAACACCCAAATTTTAGATTTGTGCTCCTGAAACTTTTTATGTCAATTTAGGTCATTTATTCTTGAAGCTCATCACGGTGGTCATTCTGTGCTATGGCGTCACCTAATAGAAAACTTCTGTCTTGCCCCTTCTTGTGATACTCTGGCATGTAAGATACCTTAAAGAAACCTTCTTAGGTGCCCATACAATTTCGGGAGGACAGTGAGTAGCAAGAAACAATAAAGCATTATGAGACTGGACAATGAGTCACTAATCCCCCACTAACTGGTTGAGGATTTGCTGACTAGGCTTCTTTTAGGCTTATTACGTATCAAATCATCATAGAAGCAAAAGTGACAAAAGTTGTCATTTCAAGTAAGGCGATAGTGCAGAAAGACCAGAAAGAATCATTTTGAAAAACTAGGGGAATGAACTGAGACAAAAATTTCATGGAGATAATGCTGAAATTGAGGTGATGTTTAGAGATCAAAGGCATACTTTAACAGACATCTTTTTAGCCTAGTGAAAATTGGAAAGCCACAGTAGTTAAGAAGAAAATGCACTTTCAATGATCTACTAACCTCTCTATGTCGAGCATTTTCAGCATCCTCGCTGTCATTCTGCTCCTTGGCTAGTTTCATAATTTCATCATGGAATTTCTGCTCAAGAGCATCGAAAGTATGTGACAAAGGATTACCCTCATATACAACGCTCATATTTTCTTCATGCACTAATGATCTGGGATCACTGTTGCTTTGTTTCTCTAAAGCCACTTTTGGATCAGGCCTCTGACCTTGAAAATAGGATCTTGGAGCTTCACCCCCTTGACCTACATCACAACAAACATGTGCCTCTAAGTCTTAAGGAGTCCAGAACTCGTGTTAACATAGAAAGGCATGTCAAAACCTTGATAGTTACAATGTCAAATGTAGTTTATGAAGCAGACACAGCTATGTAAGATCTAAAAACCAAGAGTACTCAAAAGCATGCCCATGCTATTATACCAAGCGCATCCATTTTGATGTTAACTAAAGCTGAACTGTCTCACAAAATAGGTATTGAACTTAAGCTCCTACAGCAAATCTAACTTCCTAACCTGAAAGGGGGCGGGGGCTTTGTTGAAGTCAGAGGCTGACACAGGCCTCCCAATTCTGCTCTAAAGGATAATATTCTCCTCCAACCACAACACCAACCCCCCCCCCACACACACACACTTCTCCTCCCTCTCTCTCTTCTTGTGTCTCACTGAAACTCTATGACACATGAAGTTTGAACAGAAAGGTATGGAACGTGGATACAAAAAAGAAAGTGGCTATAAAAGAAGCAGGGAGAAGAGACTAGTTTCACATTTGCATCAAAATTCTTCGAGTGTCTGCAGGACTCCATGACTCTAGCAATAAGCAGGCAGCAATAATTATGAAAAAAATAATTTTTCAGACAAGATTGTTATGGTTATACACCTTTTGAGCATATCTGATAACTTGCCGAAGTATGTCAAAGAAACGCAAAAGTGCATCAATACTCTAAACAGAGAATCATACTGCATGAAGAACTCTATAACAAAATCAGTGTGTACAAGATGCACACAAAGATATACTTATATTCTCTCTTGAGTAAATACAATAAGTACCCCTCTGTCACGAGGGAACCCTCATACACATGTACAAGCCTAAATGACAACACACACGCACACACACAAAAACATAAAACACTCACCTTCATTGGACAAATAAGATGCCATTGAATTTGACACTTTTGATCCATCCCTTTCCCATCTCCATTGCCCCTCTGCATTTGAGCTGCCATATGGGCGTTCCCTTTCTGGAGTGAAGGCCTCTAGACGTCCTTGGAAATGACCAGGCTTATGTTCTATCCTCTGACCAGATAAATGATGCGTCTGGCTGCTAGCATATGTATTGGCACCTGAATGACCATATTGCCCGTGCTGCCTCATTACTATCTGCTCAACAAAGCAGCTGGTATGTATACCTGCCAACGTAACAGCCATCAGAGGCACTTCAAATTAGTTATTAAATGCAAGGCCCAGAACAAAATCTCATATTAAGTTGCATTCCATTTCCATAAAAAACCAAGCTGATTTATTGTCTCTTATGGAAAAAAGAAAAAGAAAAAACGGAATTACATTCATGCAATGGAAAGACCATGGAAGGCAGGGTTTGACAATGAACACAGCTTCAACTAAAAGTTGATGATCATAAACAAATTTAAGGACTTTTTGGTAGCGACTGAAAACTATTATACCAAATGATAAGTATTTGT
The DNA here is from genome assembly GCA_028551485.1 of Casuarina cunninghamiana. Taxonomy (NCBI): domain Eukaryota; kingdom Viridiplantae; phylum Streptophyta; class Magnoliopsida; order Fagales; family Casuarinaceae; genus Casuarina; species Casuarina cunninghamiana. Next base: position 21,876,350 of record CM052367.1, on the reverse strand, counting down.
TAAAACTGCTATCCTAGATTATTCCTCTCCCTTTTTTCTTCTTTTGGTGAACATGACAAACCTCCAGAGAGAACCTCTGATATGAGAAGCTTTTGAAACTCAGATCTTTTCAACTTTTCTGCCACGAGAAGCAGTTTAGAGAAGATGAAAGTTGTTTTCATTTACACTGCCAAAAGGATCCCTTCACCTCCGTCAAACCCATCTTCTTAAATAAATCCAATCCCAGTATGATCGGGATAGAATAGGACTTAAAAACAAAATTGCAAATAGTGTTGCATGATAACATAGCACTTAGAAACAAAAGGACACTGCAGAATCGAAAAGATTGTCCAACGCAACAACCAAGCTTAAGCACACACTCCAAAACAGTCCACGTTGCTAAGTTCCTGAAGCCTTAAAAAAAATTATCCAACATCAAGATTAGCAGATGAAAAAAGAAAAGTGAATAACTTCAGCAAATCTTATTAGCAGATTACAGCTAATATACATGCACGGAGACGCGGATGAAACAACCATATACCGAAAAGTAATCTACAAGACACATTTTATCAAACATATGACGTACAACAAAACCCGAAACAATAATGAAGACCCTTCTAGTAACGGAAGTTCATCCAAAACAGAAAGACATCAAACCAAAGGTTCTATCACCGAGACGCAGCTAAAACCAGCGGCAATCAGCACTAACGAACCCAGATGAAAAAAAAAACTTCAAAATTTTTAAAAGAATAAAAATAACAGAAGGAATTAACCCCGAATTACTAAAACAAATAAGAACATGGAATTTTTTTCCTACCTTATTTTTACCTATTGTTTGGATACTGAATCTTCCCCTATTCTGAGGGATAAATCGAGGAGGAGGGAACCCAGCGTCTTAACCATAAAATGGTGACGATTCGTCTGCCAAATAACTTGTGCCCGATTCAACCCGAAAACGGGTCGGGTTTGTCCTGAACCACCATACTTCGGGCATTTTATCCCTATATAGTTCTTGAAATTATATATTTTCTACTTGACCAAGAAAGGTTATTTTTCATCCATAATTACTTTTTTAACTAAAATTTGGAGAAACTCTGTATTATGTAAATTCCCAAAGCCTTTATTTTGAACTTGCACATTGCTGTTTAGATTTTGATTTTGGAAGGCTGCGAAAATAGTATAGAAACTTTGAAATATACAAGAAATTATAGATCTTTAATTATTTTTAAACGAATAAACTAATATTGTATGTGAGCGGTAAAGGGATGTGATTGTCTAGTCTAACATTGTGGTAAAAGGATGTAGTTGTTCAGTATCATATTGATAAAAATGTGAAATCATATGTGAAATCATGTATCTAGTTAAATGTGATTGATTTTTCATATTTCATTGTTTATTTTTTAAATGGATTAAACATTTTTTATATGAAATTAGAGTTCAAATTGAAAATACTCTATCTTATGAAACCTTAATCTCAATGTGCAATAGAGTGTATAAGAGCTAACTTTTAGGTTATGTTATATATAAACTATAAAACTTGTACAAATCAATCTAATATTAGAAATAAAATTTGTATAAGTTTCCTTGAACTCAAATGAAAAATCTACACTTTATTTATATATATTTATGCATATGCATGCATGCTCATATATGTGTATTATTGTGTAATAAATGTAAATCTCCTAGCAAATAATGTTTGAACTGCACTTAATAAAAACATACAAGCTAAAGGTATCTTGACATTTAATATGAAAAATAAAGTTCATGATTTATCTTAAAATATGTATTAACATAGCATTAATGAAGAAAAAATAGATAGGTTGCTTAATTTTTATTTCATATGGAAAAATCCATCTTTTTTAAAACAATGTCTTTATCATTTGATCCAATAACACTCAATCTCTTACTCATTTGTCAACAAAAGAAGTTAGTTTTGATCTATAATGAATATTCTTTTTATTTTTTTAAGGTTTTGTCATTGTAAAAGTTTGTATCAAGAAGAATCTTGAATTCACAAACAATCTTATATCATTTAAAAATTTGAATTTATGATAATTTCATATTTTTAATTGTTGGAATATGATTTTGATGAAATATTTATATGTAAATATACAAGAATATTTTTTTATGTAATTCTTGGGTTTAAACTATAGTTACTAATATTTCACTCCTTTTATAAGCGTTTAGGAAGGCCCAACTATGAGTGTTGCTGGGAATTGATGGCTATATGAAGTTATAGTCAATTATTTTGCATTGTTGTTCTTCCAAGAAAAGAGGGTGCAACAATAAATAAGAACATGTGCAACAATTAGTGTGATTTACCACCTTAGCTTTCAATAAACCACCCATATTTAATGGTTATAGCTATAATCATTAGAACAATACATAATGGGTCAAGATATGAAGTTTTCGAAAATTATCAATGAGGAAACAAAAATACTTCAAGTATAACATACTTTCTTATTCTTTGACTACCATTGAATATAATAGAATTTCAAGTTGTAGTTTGATTGCCACTGTAGTTTATTTCTAAGGTCCCAATACGGTGTCACTCATTTGAAAGGAGTTTAAAATACAAGATATCACGACTCCATATCCTTAAAGCAACGGAACTATACTTAAAATAGAAGCAAACAACCCCAATCGTTTCATCTTAGAAAATGGTTTCAACAAGTTAGGGGAAACAGTTAGAGAGCTAGGGCAAAGAGCTATCTTGCTAGAGATTCAAAATTTCTTCCCATTAAAGGTGAAAAGCATGGTGTATGAAGCAAGAAGACAATATTGATCCAACTACTTTCCATCTCAAAAGTAGTCTTGCTTTGAAATTGGCTGTGAATCATAAAAAGAATCTTCATCTTACTATTTTATTTGTATGATTTTGTTATTGTACTCTTGATTATTGGTTATATAACATTGTCAATGTTGTATATTGCTCAATTGAACAATCCTAGGGTTTGAGAAATTTTTTGGGGCTTTTGTTCATATTATCTTATATTTAGTTTGTAACACTGAATAAAAATTTCTAAACTATATTTGAATTTTTATTAGAAATTTAGTCCAAATTACTTTTGGGGTAGAGAAATTATAACAAGATTTAAGAGATTGGTTATCATTTGTAATTAATTAGAAGAGTAATTATGAAGCAGGTTAGACTGGGATAATAGTAGGTGCAAAGGTGGTTTGAACTAAACCACTTTCAAAAAATCCCTATTTTTTAAGTACAAATGAAACTTAAAAACTTAATTCATTGCTCCTGTGATTGCTTTAGGACCCAACATTAATAATAACCAAAACATCAAATGAAACACGACCTTGAGCAATTTTTGATTGAAAATTTAGACATTAATGATTGATAGCCATTTGGCAAAGTACCAATAGATAAAAGGAATAATTTACATTTAATTATTATATAATAATCTTACATCTCAAATGGGAGACTTTCATTTTCAATATATTTTCTAAGACACTGAACATGCTTAAATAATTGAAGTTGAACATGAATAAAATAGATAAACCTAAATTTTGATATCATCATGTAAAAAATTAACTTACGAGTAAAACAAACAAAACTAACTTTCAAATATACTCGAAAAAGCCTCCCAAAGTGTGGGACTTTATGATTCTGCACGTTTCGTCCTTCCATAGGTTGCATCCCCAACTCTGAAAGCTTTACCGCTACAGACAAGATCCAAGATTCTGGGGAACCCGAACCTTCTCTATCCGATGCGGTAAATAGCTCCGGACCAAATCCGATACCCAATCCACTCATAGATTTCGCCACATCCGGGTATGGACCCCTAGCGCGTGGTGCGCGTAGCCAATCAGACCTAGACAGAGAGCAAGCAGTTAACGTCCCCCGACTTTATGGTCCCGTTTCGTCACGATAATTTGGTGTTTTCTCGTGTTCCTTATGTTTTTGGGGGGAGAGAGATTGATTTTGTCGCGGAGAGCGGGAAGCGGAGGAAAGCGTGCTCGAGGACACTGGGAGTGAGCGAGAGAAAGAGAGAGTGAGAATGGCGAGTGGCGAGGCAAACGCGGTGGAGAATCACGACGATGAAGCTTCGGTGGAGCTTTCGGCTCCCCGTGGTTGGAGGAAGATGGTTCGGTTTCTCTACTTTTTTCTCTTTTTTATCTGGTTATCGTTCCGAGTTCTTGCTCTTCTTCTTAGCTCACTTCCATGACCTAATTCGCTTTCTCTGGCTCTTAGTCTGGAATCTGCGCGTCTTCAGTATCCTCGTGCTTGTGTTGCTTTTCCGTTGCCTGTAGGATTTCTTTTTTCGGAGTTTCTTGTTGAAGTTATGGAAGCAAATTTTTGCTTGATACAGTCGGTTTTAGTGGTTCTACTGTTTGTTCGGAACTTTTGCTTGCACGTCGTTCTTCGGATTCTCGGAGCTTGTTGAATTTTGTTCGTAATTGTTTCTTTTCTTTGTTTATGATTTTTGTGGTTAGTGTAGCTAGTTTTAAACTGTCTTTGGAATATGCTTGATGTATGCAATCTTTTTTATTATCCTCTTTCTTTGTGCTCCACAAACTTTTTCCTGTTTTCTACCCTATTTAATTTCTTTTCGACTGTTCTCTTACTGTTGTCATATGCTCGCCATTTGCTTTTTGAGTAACCTTTAAGAACCGTTTCTTTAACGACATCTTATAATGGTTTTCTTCTTCCCAGAAAATTTTATTGAAGGGTTTGCTGATATTTGGTGCGTTTTATTCACGTAATCAGAGTTATTCTAGGTCATAACCTGCCAGATAAAGCGGTTAGTTACACTCTATAGTTTTCTTCTCAGTAATCTAAGAGAAAGAGAGAGATGGAAGTTGGCTTCGCATTGAACTCGTTTCTATCTTGGAGGAGATTAACTTGAATTTGTCTCGTTTGAAAGTTGTGGAGTACTACAGGGAACCGTGTGTTTTAACAGTATATAGTATGCGGTCCCCTAATGTGCACTGATTGCTTTTTTAGGGAGATATGTCGTTCTTTGGGGGTCTGCATTGTGTTTTTCCTACATGTTTCCTTGAACAACCTTTCTGCTTTTATGACGGAAAGTTAGCAAGAGGTCATACAAACTTTGATGTGGGCAGAGCAGGCCTCGTACAAACTTTGATGCTGCTGTAGTACCTCTTAAATTAATTAACTTTAGCATTTAAACGGAAATATTCCTGAGGAGATACACACTTAAATATGACATTGCTTATCCAGGCCCGGATCTCTCTCTTAGGTTTCTTTACCACGTGGTACTTAGACTCTGTGCCACGAGAAATTCTTGTTAGGCAGACCAATTTTCTCACCCGTACAATCGAATTGGAGTTGACCGTTTTCTAGTACATTTGTTATTCATTAACTCGTGTAATTAATGACTTTAAAAGAAATCAACTTCCTACGTTGATCAGATTGGACAAATAAAAGGGGCGGGCCCTTTGTTCATTTTTGGCGTTGCTTGCCCTTGAAGTACGATGTCGTGAAGGGAATAAATGTTACATGAGAAGTGAAGGATGCAATTCCATTATTCTGACAGGTGCAGATGATAATCTTCGGAACTAATAATTCCTATATTTGATGTCGTTTCTAAGATTTATTCTTCAGAGTATTAATTACAAGGAAAAATTACGATTACTTTGGAGTATATCGGGAACTAATTAATTAAGAGTTATTCGTGAAACTTGCAACAATGAGATTCTTTTTCTCGAGAAACTTTCTTTCCTTAAATAAATGCCTCTGTTCAGGCGAGTAAAAGTTTCAGCTTAGTCTTTAAGAATAACTTTAAACCTCTTACCCGAGCCCCCCAACAGGCTCCTTTTTCTTCCCCTTTTTGGGGTTTCCCTCCCTCTTTTTTTTTTTTTTTCCCCTCCATATATATTATACTCTTCAATGCCGGGTCCTTTTTGTGTTTTAACTCCCCTTTCCTTTCATATATTCTACTCTTCAAGGTTAGCTGTAGTCCTGTTGCCAAAACTATACAATTTTATCGTGTAAATCTATTGGGAGATGTTAACATAGCCAAAGTTAAAGTATACGTTCAAGGTTACAATATTTGGAATGGAGACTTAAGAATTTGGTACATCCCTTTGTTTTTTACTGAAAGTTTTCTGTATTTGGACTTTTTTCTTTTTCTTTTTCTTTTATGACAGTTAATAGAGAATTCTTTTTTTTTTTTTTTTTTTTTTTGGTAACCAAGGTGTCCGGGCCAGAGTTAATAGAGAATTCTAGTTAGTCAGAAAAGCTGATAATTAATAACCTTCTGCCTGCCATGAGTAACAATGGTACAGGGTCATTTAATGGTTTTTAAGTTTGGGTATTGAACAAACCATAGAAGCAGGAACCGTGATGTTGATCTGCAATATTTGAGTCTAACACGTCCTTTTAATGAAACAAACTACTTTTTGTTCAATGGCATTGGGCCCGGCAAGAATTGATCCAACATGAGAGATCATGGTTTTTGATCATTGTTATCATACTACTGGGTAAGAAGAGCTCATAACATTTGGTCCCAAAATAGATTGTGCACCTCGCAATGAGTTATTTATTTAGTATGTTACATGGTTTCTATCTGTTGATGTGTGTCCATGTAGGTGCTGCAAATTTCAAACAATTGAGGCTTTGCTTTAGACTGAAGACAACTTGCCTCTGATCTAACCTTTTAATGTTATCAAAAGCAATTGTTAACTTGACTATAAAAAGAAGCACATGTATTTTTGGGAGTGCTTGCTGGTTGAGCTGAATCTTGGCCTTCGACTTGAGGTACCCTGAAGCTTTTGTTTGGTATGTAGGACCTTGTAAAGTTTTTTTTTCAACCTCTGATGCCATCAGGTGTACTTTGGTCGCTGGTGGGTTAGGTGGTAAAACCAGAATCTGGATGCAGAAAACCAATTAACTACTATATTAAGGGGGTGCCATAGTGTCCCATGAATATATGTAAGCTCTCCCTTGGTTGGGTGTTTTTTGACCTATGGTATTTTCTTTGTCAAGTGATGGTTACATTTTTGGTTGGATCTTATAATTTGTTAGTTGTGGCATTTTGTGGAAATTTTGATGTCCCATTATATAGCTACAATGCTGATTTTTAAGGTTGTTTGTTATTTACATTGTCAGGTAGATTACTTAGTGTTGTCTAAAATTTTCTGAACTTTGGTGACTCAATGATTCCATCACATTTCGTTCCTTCCGCTAATATAATCTTGCCTTTTCCTTGTTGATTTGCGGAACATAAGAAACGAATCTTGTTTCTGAAGAAGTACAAATGCCTAACTTCTACTACTACCTTGACCTTGCCGTAATTCATTTGGAATTTGGCCTTTGCCTTTAATTTCCCTATCTATTTTGAAGCTCATAATATAGTCAATTCCTATTTTATATTCGACATTGTTGTCTTCTATTCTTTCTTGCCCTGCTTTTTTAAAGCTGATGGTAACATAATAGTGCATTTTGTACACTAAAAGTTTTGTTAAGTTGGATGATGAACTGTAGAGTTTTTGCTTGTGTTTCACCGCACATAATTCTGGTGCATCAACGGGTATAGATCTAAGTTGGAAGACATGTGTCGCATTCTTTTTAGATGATTCTTTCTATTTCTTTTACATGGATCGTTGTATTTTTTTTTTTCTTTCAGCAAAAACCCTTCTTGCATGGGACCATCATCTAATAGTTCACTGTCTTCTTCTCTTGCACTAATTATTTTGTGAGTTGGAAAATGGAGATCTTCCCATGAAGGCTCTGTGCCGTGGTTTTAAGTATCTTCCTTTCTCTTTTGGCAGACACATCCAACGTGTTTGACCTATTAGCTCACCTTCCTTCCCGTCCTTTATGGGGTGACGTAGTCTATGATGACAAACACTAAGTGGGTGCATGCTGGCATTACCCATGTTGACCTCGCTTGTTTGTATATTCTGCGGCACTCATGACAAAGGCACACATCGATGAGTTTGAGGAACAACTGAGAATATGTGGAGTATGTGAGTTCCATTTTGATATGAGGTTATGAAATCCTGTCTTAGCAGGAGCGGAGGGGGCAATGTCAATGAAATGTATGAAGTTCTCAACATGTGGTTATTCTGAGTAACTGGCATGGTGTGAAGGGCGGGAGCTTGGTTCATATGTCTTTGGTATAAGCTAGATTTTGGTTGCATTTGTCACTGAGTTTATATTTAAAATATTTTCTGACTGTTTCAGCAGGGCTTCTATTTGGCCTTTTTATTGCTTTCGTGCATAGCTTAGGTACCACAGCACATGGGCCAGACGCATATTGTCATTACAGAATCAATAGTAAAACAATTGATTCATGTTAGTTCACTGATAAATTATGTCATGTCATTGTCCTGGAGATTCTCAATCACTTAACAGAGAAGCTTTTTAGTGGATTCACTTAACAGAGATTCAATAACATCAGGGGCCTTGCTTCTTGGGATTGTCATTTTCTTGCATTTGAAACGGTTCGTATTTTTCTTAAGTAGTAATTATGTATGAACGTGGTAGGTTCATGATGATCAATATCAGTGTCGAGCTACCTTGTTCTTGCTTTGTAATAAATAATTGCATGAAACTAAGATAGGGGCCACGTTAAATTAATATGATAACTTGAATCCGTTAATATATCTCAGCAAATGAAATTAGAGCGTGCTGAATTGGGTGTATTGTATGTTGTACCACCAAGAAAACATTTTCTTTCGTTTCATTTTCCTGCTGCTATGAAGGGCATGCAAGGTGATATATAGTTTTTCTCTGGAATTTGTTGAGGTGCCTCTTGGAGATTCTGTGAGATGACTGATGATTGAGAACAACTAGAGAGTGCAATACAGTCTATATTCTTCTGTTTTGACGCAACATGAGAGGAGCAGTGAGGCGTAGGGGGGGATTGGATTAGGGTGCTGGGGAAAGGCAAGGATCAGGTGCTTGAAGAGGCTTGTGTAGAAACATGGGAGGAGTTATCATTGGGTTTGTGCCTTTGAAGGAGTCTGTTTTCATCAGATGACAATTTAGCATGCCTTGTTTGTGTGGCAATGAGAGCTTCATGTAAGGGTTGTTTTGCAAGAAGCATTGCATACAAATCATTTTCTGTAAACCAATGTTAGTTTCTTGCCAAAATTGTGTGATTACTTTTTGGTTTCAGTACTCGTTGGAGTTTTGAGTTGTGATCAATTTTGCATATTGCCTGTTTATAGTAGATGGAAGTTGTAATTTTGTGGCTGAGGGGAGTAATTTTAAGTTGTTGAAGCTGTGTTTTCTTTAGCGTTCTTGGTTTGTAGGTATTGTAACTTGGCTGAGATATTTAGTTATTGCAGGTTTCTGTAGTTGTTATTCACCATTTTATAACCTTTAGTTGGGTAGACTTTGAGAGAATTGAAGAAGATGTATTCATGCTTTGGTTTTACATTTCTTATTTCTTCTCTTCTTTTTCTTCTACTCTGCTTTCCATTAGCAATAACTTGGATACTTAGCGTAAATCCCAGATAAAAGGAAATTTGATGGAAGATATCAGAGTGGATCATGTAGGATCTGTGGAGATTGTTTTATTGTAGTTTCCACAGTTCTGCCATACCGTTTCCTTGATTAGTTATATTTTGGATCATGTGGGATCTATGGAGGAAAATATCAGACTGGATCATGTAGGATCTGTGGAGATTGTTTGATTGTAGTTTCCACAGTTCTGCTATACCGTTACCTTGATTATTTATATCTTGGATCATGTAGGATCTTTGGAGGAAAATATCAGACTGGATCATGTAGGATCTGTGGGGATTCTTTGATTGTAGTTTCCACAGTTCTGCTATACCGTTTCCTTGATTAGTTATATTTTGGATCAGTGGCTTGTGGTCAATGTGGAAGATCTTACTATGTCCAATTTCGGTAGATAATCAAACGAATGACTTTTTTTTTTTTTTTTTTTACCTTGTAAACTTCTTCCTATTTTGGTGTGAATCATCTACTTTGAAGTATAAACAGCAATTTTGTCTAAAAGAATCATGATTTATTTTGCTATTGGTTTATTTTTGTGTTCATTTCTTTTTTTGGAAGACTATTTAATGTTATTTAGGCGCCCCTCCACAGGACCTTGTGTATATCTCATTAAAATTTTTGGTGACGGCTTTTTTTGCGAATGTTTATACCGCTTTATGAGGAAAACAATTGCAATCCTTCAAGTGGATGGTGCAATTTTCTGCGTTACCCAGTAACGTTCCTGTGGTTATACATGGTTTATTTGTTGTCATTAATTGTAAAATGGTCCATATTAATTTTCTTTTTCATTTGTGGGGCACTTATACTGACTATTGAAAGATTCCTTGAAATTTGAACAACATTAATTTTAATCCAGTTGTCATTTTAAGCGTCTTGTTGGTGATTCAAGCTTGACTTGTAGCAGTATCTCTTGCATATACGGTGTTGATGGCCTAACTTATTTTATGAGGGAGATGACTGATATGGCTTTTGTCTTTCCTTTGTATAATGGGGGGAGACCCCTCAAGTGTTAGATGGATGTAAATTATTTGCGTGGGAGGTAAATTTGACTTTGATACTGTGGATCATTTAGGTGTTCTTTTGATTCTATCTTTTCCTGTGCTTACAGTTGAATCCAAGGAAAACTGGGACACCAAGGAGGAATGAGGTAGTCTTTGTTTCGCCTACTGGTGAAGAGATAAAGAGCAAAAGACAACTGGAGCAGTATCTCAAGTCTCATCCTGGAGGCCCTTCCACTTCTGAATTTGACTGGAGCACAGGTCTGCTTGCGCGTCTGTGTGTGTTTTGTGTCTCTGGCATACATTAATGCAGATGGGTTCTGTTAAACTAGGCCTCTAATAGGGTAAAATGCTCTGAAATCTCTCTATTAGCAGGCGAAACTCCAAGGCGTTCTCCAAGAATTAGTCAAAAATCAAAAGCAACGGAATCGCCAGACACTGAAATTCCCAAGAAAAAGCAAAGTAAAGCAAGCTCAAACAAGGGACAGAAGGAGAAGAATGCTGCTATAGAGGAAGAAGGTAAACCTGCTGAGGAAAAAGAAGATGCTGCAGTTGAAGAAGAAAGCAAAGCAAGTGAGAAACTGGAGCTACAAAATAAAACCGATGTTGGTGAAAACAACACCGAACCTACTGATAAAAAAGTTGATGAAATGGATATTGATAAAATAGAAAATAAGGAGGAAGCTGCGAAACAGCAGAAAGAGCCTGAAGCAGTCCTTGAAGTGGAGAATCAGGAAGCTGCTAATAAGACTACTTCCAATGCAAAGGTAGAAGTTGGTGAGACACCAGCTTTACAACCAGAGCATGACGAGAGGAAAGGTTTAGAAGGGAAAAACTCTGAAGGAGTGGGAAAGGTTGAAGAGGAGTCTGAGGCGGAAACCAAAACCAATGAGAACCTTCAGGAAGGTCTAGGTGGGTCAAAGCCCATGGAAAACCATCCAATGAGTTAGCAGAAGGCATCTCAAGTTAACTGTTGAAAATCTGATTGTTGGCCTAGTACACAAATCATAACTTATATCCCCTTTTGCCTTGTTTATCATAACTTATATCCCCTTTTGCCTTGTTTATCTATCAGTCAGGACATTTAACTGACGATGTAAAACTACTGCAATTAACATTAGAGTCCCACTTCGCGACAGGGTGATGCCATCTTGCTGTAGCCGCAGCATCATCACTTTGAACACTTCGCATTGGACCTTTTGGTGCTCATATTACAACTCAAAACCTCGGCACTCAGATTTAGTTGTAGTCTATATTAAAGCTTTGTACTGATGAACTTATTATGTTTGAATAAAAGTCTTCCATTCTGCCTCAGGAATCCTCTGTTAGGTCAATAAATACTTAACTTGGTTAGGAGTAAATACTGTCTAGGATATAGAAGTTTTAGATTGGATGCTGGGTGCGTAGATGTGTGTGTTTATTTTTAACAAAAAGAAAAGAATTGATGAGAACAGTCCAATCATTTGCACTGTTGTTGTCAAAAAATGGTGATTTGCTTAATTTGTGCCAAACACGGAATGACTCTTGCATCCCCTGAATATTCCCAAAGACGTCAGGCAAAAACGTCATTCCACCATATCTATTGCCAAAAAGAAGACAGGCTGTTTTCTTACCATGTCCAATATGATAAGCTTACTTATTACCATCCACACATGGTGAATTGAATGGAAAGGCATTGTGAAACTGACAACGAAAGACATCCATACAATACTCACAAGACTGCATATGCAATCCTAATTACAACGCACCATGGATGGAAACATCCAAGCAAATATCTGCAAGTCATTCAAGCAGAAGATACCGAAGATCCAAAGCTGATTGTGAAGCCGAAGGTAATGCAGGCCAACACTTGACTGTTGTGGTCTTCCAATGTCATCTTAAGGGTGTAAGAGCCCTGTGAATATCACAAACTATCAGCAATGAAAAGATGAGCTATTAAGTATGACTATGTTTCACATGACAGGAAACTTGTGTCTCTTGAGGAACACGTTAATGACCGTTCCCAGTGTTTGAGGAGAAAATTTGAGGAGAAAATTTGTTAGTGTCTTCATTCTTTGTAGAAATGGATTAGTGTCTTAATTATTTGTTCTTTGGCAAACATTGATGCTGGTTGAGCAGTTGGTGTTTCAAGCTCAGCGTGACTTGTTAATCAGTAGCAGAATGTAGATGTCTATGTAGGTAAAGCAAATAGAGGAAAAGGAGGGGGAAGAGCATACAAGCCTAGGAACATGTTCTAGTCCTACCAGTTTGGGACCAAAATTTCTTTGCTTAATGACATGGCTGCTGATTTGTCATGTATTATGACATCAAGGAGCAAGGAAAGCGAATAGACATAGAAATAGAAGTTCTCTGTTTCAATAATACAACGAGGGAAGGAGCAAAGAGGAGACAGGAGAGGTCAATGAGATATGCACCAAACAAGATAATTCTCAAACAAACTGATATGGTTTACTCATAGGCCTACAATGAAGATAGACATGGCAGTGGAGACTGTTAAACCATGTATGGGCAAAATATTAAGCCTTAGAGGCACATTGATGATGCTAAACAATGGCATGAATCAACAAAAGAATGAATTTAATCTCATACATGAACAAGAGATAATAGCTTTAGATAGGTAAAAGACAATGGAGTATCTTTGATGGAGATGCATAAATATAAGGTAAGAGTTAACTTCCCAATCAGAAACCATGCACTGCAAACTGCCTTCAATGATATAGAAATAACAGAAAGTACAACCAAAGTAAAAATTAAGGGCATGGGCAGTTTCCCAATAATTCAAGGGAAATAAGTTCACAAAAATTATCATCAGACAGGATTGCCAACATGATTGGTAAACAACTACCTAGATAGAGAAGCAACCTACTCGAGAAATTACCATGAAATAGCATGGAAAAAGAAACAGAAAATTTTGATTTGGTGCTAATCTCAGAAAGACATTGTGTCCTGCATTGTTATAATTGTCAATGTTGAGAGGGTCCTTATGTCATTACGAGTTGGAAACTTATTGTGATACAGAGCCTCCAAAAATGAAAAGGTAAAGAAAAAAGAACAACATAGGGAGTCGGGAACTTGTTAGACGTTCCCTGGAGTGTTGGAACAGAATTGAAAATTCAAAATGAAATTTACTGACTGCAAAGCCAGTATTGAAAGAAAAACTAGACTAAGTATACCAAGAAAAATTGTAAAATAAAGCATTGCTCAAAGGTTAAAGTGCTTAACAGGTTCCCTTTTCTAGAAGAATATATTTAGCTTCTGACTAAATGAAGATGGGGAAAAACTAGACAAATTAGGTAAGCAACTTATGATCGAGAAACAATTATTTACACTGAAGAAGATAGAGGTTCTCTGTGTGGTGGTAAGAAAAGGACTAACTTCAGACTTTGACAAAAAAAAGTAAACATAATTAAGCACAATTTTCAAGAGCCAGGAATAGGCAAGGTTGGGGGTTTTAATTCTTGTCTTCACAACTTAAAATCAGGCTACTTTTCAACTTAGAAGCTGGAAGGAACTGAACCACCTAAAGGAAAAAACTCTTAGGCAAAGACAAGGTAAGTTGGGATAATGTCAATAACATCAAGATAGCTGCTAAAGGATAGCCATTAACATCATACTTATTTCTACTACAGCTAAATAGTTGGAGGCACTCGTTCAATATCATCTTGTAGCATGAAGAATGGCAAAGTACCGTTAGCCATGGTAGATAAACAAAAACTCAGAAGAGAAAACGAAAAGATAGCAATACTTGGACAAAGACATGTTTGTTCCACCATAATCTGAAACAGGCAACAAGCTGACTCGTTCTAAATGCTGCCTAGTTCCCCACTCAGTAACCGAAAAAATAAACAGCATTTTTCAACAAATATGATGCATGAATGCAGTGGAAAATCCATGTGCCCTGTTTTCTGTTGATGCATCATCCAGGAGAACAATCCTGGCAGTAAGGAATAATGTAAAAAGAAATACCAAGAACCTTAAGACCACATAATGACAGAACGCAAAACAAACCTTAATTAAAAAAAGCAAATATGAAGTTCTAACAATGTCCAACTTAAAAATCTCCAAGACAGATGCTAATTATGTTTATCAAGCTTTTCAATTCCTTTCTAATGAAAGAGGGGGAGGAAAGGAGGGAGGGGGGGGGGGGGGGGGTTGCGTTTGAGGAGAGGGAGACAAACATTTTATTCATTTTCCTCTTTTCTTTTCTTTTCTTCCCTCCCAAGAGCCACTTTTCAACATAATCGTAAACATAACATGAAGCCGGTAGAGTAACAGTCACAAGACATTTTGGCATGCACAATCAGAATTTTATTAGGTTCAACTTAAATGTCAATACGTGGGGAGAAAATCTAAATCTAGCTAAGGGAGACTTACAGGTGGGGTGAATCCGGGTAAAACTTGGGTGTGAGAGAGGACAAAGTTGCCTGCAGCAACAGGGCAGGTAGTCTCGTCTGAAAGGTCAAGCTTTTCTCTATGGACACGCACCCCAAAGTAAAATACTTCAATGACCACTTTCCCACCATCAATGGCTTCATCTGCATATAAAAGATAAATGGTAAGCTCATTGTACAGCCCAGATAAAAGATTCCAGCAGCACATAAATCAACTTCTGTAGGACGAGTAAACTTGAAATGGAACAAAAGCAGGGTGGGGCGAGGGGGAATTATTTGAAGGGGCAACATCTAGTATCAAACACAAGCAGTTTCAAGTTGCAAATTAAGAATTCGAAAACAACCTGCCTTCAGGTCTGCACTTTTAGCTCTTAATGTCATTTACATTGCCTTCTACATTTGAGCATTGTGGTATGCTCAAGCGTGACCAATCTGGTTTGAGGGCATTTATGGGTCGATCAAAGAGATTAAGGGTAAGATATTTCTTCTTAGGTTGACCTATGATAGCATCAACGCTGGAAGAGAAAGATGGGTGTTCCTTGGTTGGCCTCGTTGGAGAGAGAACCAAAACCTCCTGTATTTTCATTAAGTTCCGTTCCCTTGTAACTGTCCCAGCTTCATACTGACTATACCAGCATGGAAGGATGACAAGGGATTACAAAATACAGGAATGGAGCGACCGCATGATCTACCTCCTCAACCTAACAGCAACACTGATTACAGAAAAACCACCAACTAAGATAATCACCAGACTCTAACTCCACCTACTTACAAGAGAGTAATGATGTCGCCGACCCATGTTGATCATGGACTCTAAAGACTTACTCTAATGTAATTAAAACCAGATTAGTTACGCGAACATAACAGATGGTTCAAAATATGCGTTGCATCATAAGTTTACAGAGTCCAAGTTCAATCAATGTCCACCTAAGTGAAGGACTTCCCCATCCTAACAAAACATATAAATGAGAAAGCTAAATCACCAACGTATTGCACATGAAAACAGGATTTTGTCTTAAAAAAACACATATGCACCATCCGATCCTCTATTTTTAGTGCGTAAATAATATTAAGCTCGACTTAGATAATTTACTAGATATTAAATATCCAGTTGGAATATAATCCTAACTGCTTCGTTCAGATTAAGCATAGACAGATATTGAAGAAGACAAGGCAGGAAAACAGCACCAGTCAAAAGGAATTACCAGTTGACGCAGAGATCTTAAACGTGGCTGGCTTGCCTGACACCACCGGGTTGGGTGATATATCCACACCTTGCACCTTCACAGCATAATTACCTTTCTTATCTGCAACATTCTACAAAATCCCTTAGGAAAAGAAAAAAAAAGTAACTAACTTCCCTGCAATCCAGATAACAAACAGAAGAAAGATATGAATCTAGGGGCACGGTCACATATCTATAAACCCTTGAAGATTAAAAATCAAAGATTTCAATCCCTCTCTCTGCTGAGAAAATCCAAGAAAGCCAAAGAAGTAATTTCCGATCCTTATGATCAATAAGATGGTAGCCAAGGAAATTAAAAAAACTGACCGCAGTATTTGACATTCGTGGCCTGGGTGGATGGTAAAAGAACCAAACATCCAGCAAAGAAAAGCAAAAGGGTAAGCTTCAACTGAGCCACTGCGTCCATGGATTCCTTGCTACCTGGGATTTCTCTTTTCTTTTCCTGGGTGGAAGACGCAGCGGAAGATAAAGTCTCGACCTTCAAAGGGAATGCAATGAAACTCTTCCTCTGGTGTTGGGTGGATTAGGTGTCACCGTTGGCAGTCTGTCTTTATGTGGATGCGTCCCGTAACATTGACACGCAACAGACAAAGCACCCGACCGTCACGGGGCCCAACTGCGAAAGGGACCTCCATGGTCAGCCACCTGGGATCTTTCGTTAAAAACTATAGCAAGTAAAAGGCTTATTATGCAAAGAAAACGAAAAAAAGAAGAAGAAAAAAGTAGGAGAGTCTCAATGGAGAAATTTATTCCTTTTTTTGTTAGATAAAGGGATTTAGAAAATGATTAAATTTTTTATGCAAAAGAAGCCTCAAACTACTAATAACTCTATTAAACTACTAGTAAATCAATTGAAGTTTTTCTTTATGTATAAAATGATGGAGATTATTGAATTTAGGGCGGGTTTTTTTTTTTTTTTTTTATAGATTAAATCATTCCTTGTTCTTCCCTTTTCTACTATTTTAAGGATAGAAGAGGCTTATTTTTCTCATTCAAAGGCATGTAATTTAAAAAAAATTATAATATTAGTATTAGTCTTACGAAAATTAATTGCTGACATCATTATTTAGACTTATCAAATTTGAAATAAAAATTTAATATTAAATTCTCTTAAGTTAATATTTTATTATATTATAGTTAGAAAATTTCAAATTTATTTTTTTTTAAAAATGAGTTATAATTTTCGAGTCTATCCCTAAATCTTTGTACTTTATTGTTTTTAGATAAATAAACTTATATATTCATCAAATATTTAGAATAAAGTTTTGCCTATATATTCATGTTTAACATGAAAATAATAGCTTAAAAGGTTTAATATGTTGGAACCTTTTCAGAAGTAGTAATACCCTCTTGGATGGAGGATGTTTTCCATGCTTATGTGATTGGTCTTCTGCAAAGCCCCGGAAGGACGGATGGCCCATATGTTAGGTCAAGTCCCTCTAACAAAACCAATGAAAGGTGCATAGATCCTAACATAAGTCCCCTGATCTTGGCTGAAATGCACATGGTCCCTGGGCTTCAAGAAACCAAATTGCAGATACAGTTTGCATGCAAATTTCCTAATTCTTATCCCATTTTTATGAACCGAAAGCTTTGTGCAAGGTTAACTGCAAACCGCTCATCTTCAGCCAATTTAGAGGAATGATGCCTGGGATCTTTCTAAATGCATTTCCAGTGCCTAAAAAATGACGCTTTGAATCAAGCTGTAAAGATTGAGGAGATGTAATGCTTCCCTTGCTTTGATCTGAACAGCAACCTCTTTCCCACTTATTCGAGAAGATGGACTTCTAAATCTTGGTTCTGTTGCATAAGGATCATTCATTTGTTTCAGCTCTTCCTTTTCCCAAGTAAGACAAAAGAAATGTGGACTGAGCAACATCATTTTTGTGCGGGGGTACAGCCACAACAAAGCCATCAGCTAGGGTTCCATCTCTCACGGGTGTGGTAGTATTTGTATTATGATCTTGGATTGTGATAGAGTTAGGCATATAAGGGTTCAAGTTAGTGATAATATTCAAATAAAATGTACTTTGGTTAACTTTTAAACCTGAGTTTTTTTTTGATACAATGAAATATATAACAAATGATATCATAACACTTTTGTTAACATAGATGGGATGACACCAAAAGGTTTATTTGGGTTAGGTTAGAGAGCTGTCATGGAGCGGGCCATTGGAGCGTTAGTTGTGGAGCATAATGAGCTGTTATGGTTCTAAATTGTGATGGCCTTAGGCTTATGGAGCTGAAGTTGATAATGACATTCAAGTAAAATGTACATCAATTGGCCTTTAGACATTGAGTATAATAAAACATCTTAATAAGTTTGCGAGGAAGAGAATTCTTGCTCCTCATAAGAATTGGGGTAATACTTGTCTCTTAGTTTCGAGTATCTTCACTGATGTGTAAGGAAGAAGACCACTGATAATTCCAAAATTTTAATATTGTTTAGTCAACGAAAAAGGAATCATGGGATATACTAATTAGGTGCAATATACGTGAAAGCCACATAGTTTTATTATCCGTTTTCTTTCTTGTAGAATCAGGGGCTTAGTTATATTATTCACCCTTATTGCTATCCGTGCAACCCAAAGACATTTGAGGCTTGAAACATTAAACATATATTAACTCAAGAGTTGAATATCCCTGAGATCCGTCCGAGAATCACTGAAACACTGACCATTCCTACATTTGTCTGAATCAATTAGTCCCTAAGGAATCTGAGCTTGCTTTTAGAACAAACTATGAACCATATTGGTCTTCACGTCGCTTTGCCTCCATTGGGTTCATCACTTTAGATTTACTAAGGGGCACATTTGAATTCAAAGCAAGATTTTTAAGTGTATTAATTAGATAGATGAGATTGTCAATGAGGAAAAGGTCACATTTAGGATTTTCAACTCATGCTTAGCCAAATTTGAGAAATAGAAAGTCTGTCTATTTAAATAGAAGTTCATGGAGGAGAATCTAATATCCAGAAAACCAACCCCTCATTCAATATGTTGACCTCAAAAATTTTTGCTGTTAGCCTTTTGTTCTTCTGCCTTTCCTTGCATCTTGGCAGTGGTGCTGATCCCTTGTACCATTTATGTTTTAGCAAGGAAAACTTCAGTGCCAATAGCCCTTTCCACGCAAACTTGAATGTGTTGATCAATCCCTTCGGATTCGGACTAAGCTCAACCGGTCAAGCTCAGAACCATGTACATGGTCTTGCCTTATGCCGAGGTGATGTCTCGAGATCAAACTGTACGAGCTGCATCGTCGACGCTGGCAAAGAGCTTAAGGACCGTTGTCCACATAAAAAAGGAGCGATCATTTGGTATGACAACTGCCTTGTGAAGTACTCGAATGCAGATTTCTTTGGAAAAATTGATAACAAAAACAAGATTTACATGTGGAACGTCCAAGGAGTAGACAACCCCACTTCATTCAACCGGAAAGTTAAGGATTTGCTAAGGCGCTTATCGAACAAAGCTTATGCTAATCGAAAGTTGTATGCCTCTGGGCAGCTGGAGCTTGGTTCAATGCACGAGGGACCTTTCTGGTCCTAAATGTAAGAAGTGTCTGGATGGTGCGATCAGTGAACTCCCAAACTGTTGCGATGGGAAACGAGGGGGGCGCGTTGTTGGTGGGAGCTGCAACTTTAGATATGAACTCTACCCCTTCGTCAATGCCTAAACTATGATCACGTTTTCTGAATTTATGTATCAAAATGTATGATCTACTATTATAAAAAAGTAAATAATTGTCCATTGGGACAACTTCTCATTTGTCAAAATTTCACGTCTTATATTGATAATATATTAGTATGTTATTTTTTTTATTTTTTATATATAGATATATTATCCTCTATTACAAGCAAATTTGAAAGAAGTGATTCTTCTAACAACAAAAGCATAAATTTGAAAGGAAGCCCCCATTCATTTGTAGAGTGGGTGAATTCCTATAAAAAGTACTTATACACACTTAGAATATGAGAGCGTGTTGAAATCTAGTATATATCACACAATACTAACTTAGTAGGTCTATTGGGTTCCTTATATATAAATATATTTTCCTCCTTTACAAGCCAATTTTAAGAATTCACTATAATACTGACCATTTCCTACATTTGTTTAAATCTATTAGTCCCTAAAGAATTGGAGTTTGCTTTCAGAACAAACTATGAACCATATTGGTCTTCACGCAGCTTTTGCTTGTATTCGGTTCTTCACTTTAGATTTACTTTGGGGCACGTTTGAAATCGAAGCAAGAATTTTAGGTGTAGTAATTAGATAGATGAGGTCAATAAGGAAAACCTTAGCATTTAGCATTTTAACTCTATTTTGTTTTTTAATATTACAACACATACATTCACTTCAATACATATAGAATATTGAATTCCAAACCTTTCAATTAAAATTTCTACTAACTCACGACTAAGAAATGGAAAGTTTGTCTATTTATGGAGGAGAATCTAATATCAACAAAACTAAGCCTCATTCAGGATGTTGATTTCAAAAAATATTTCTTTAGCTTTATGTTCTCTTTTTCCCTGCACCTTGCCAGTTGTGCTGATCCATTATACCATTTCTGTTTTAGCAGTGAAAACTACACTGCCAATAGCCCTCATGCAGCGAACCTGAATGGGTTGATCAAACTCAGCCATCAACGCTCCTCCTTCTGGATTCGGACTTGGCTCAAGAGGCCAAGCTCAAGGCAAAGTAAATGGCCTTGCCTTATGCCGAGGTGATGCCTCAACCTGCATCATCGAAGCTGGCAAAGAGCTTCGCAACCGTTGTCCACGTAATAAAGGAGCGATCATTTGGTACTAAAACCACTTGTTGAAGAACTCGAATGCAGATTTCTTTGGAAGAATTGATTACGAAAACAGGTTCTACATGGCGAACACCCAAGTAGTAAATAGTCCTGCTAAATTCAAGCAAGAAGTTACGGAATTGCTAGCAGAATTATCTGAGGAAGCTTATGCCGGTCCAAAGTTCTAGGATTCGGGGGAGCTGAGGCTTGGATGCTCATTAAGTAAGCTCCATTGTTTGACTCAGTGCACCAGTAACCTCTCTGATGCTGATCTGAAGCAGACCCTTTTCCACTGTTGTCTAGATCATTGAACTCTAAATCATAATCCTACTTGCAAGGGCGCTATGGGGAGAATCGCCTATCTACTAGCCGTTTCTTTGGCATTGGATAATTACTTGCAACAGTTATCCCCTTAGAGATCACAGAACCTGCTAAGTGAGTACTCGTTTCCTTCTGTTCTTTTCCCCAAATGGAACAAACGAGCTGTTGGTCTGAGCAACTTCATCTTGATGTGGGGTTTGGTTTAACTCAAGGAAAAATATCTTCTGGGGACTGTGATAGTGCTTGTTATTGCGGCAGAGGATCTTGATGGGTTTATAAGAAAGTAAGTTCATTACTTCTCTTTAAGGTACCTAAACAAGTTGGTGCAATATCTTGATGGGTTCATAAGTAAAAAAGTCCTTACGATGAGACATATTTTGAATAGAGATTTCCAAGGATCAAATTCTATCAACAATTAAAAGTGAGTATTTTTTTATATTGAAAACGAGAGGATAAATGCTTAATATTATATGTGATGATGTTTTTTGATTTATTGCTTTAAGATTTTGGGATAAATCCTTACACTTTAATATAATATTAAAGTCAGGAATGAACATTTTCTTTATAATTTCTCATGTTCTAAAGTTAAAATTTTTGTCCACATGTAGTACTTGGGTTAGTATATATATGAAGAAAAATATTAAAAAATGAGTATTACCTCACTTGAAAATGTGTGAATAGTCTTTTGGCCTTATAAGTGATAAAACTTTTCTATATAATATCTTAAAGTTTTGAAATAGGCCCCTGTATTCTAAGAACAATAATATAAAAAAAAATGCAGGTCTAGAAGGTTAATAATATTAACTTAATAAAAAAGGCATCATGGTGTTAGGTGCAATTGCACGTAAATGGCACACAGAAATGGTGCTGCAGAACGAGGAGAGTTTTGTCGTACACCGGATAAATCTCCAGCACAAGCGCATTAAGCTCTTAAATCTCCAATTCAATTGAGTTGATTGTAAACAACTCTCTCTGCTGACTCGGTTTTCTCTTTCTTCCCGCAACTTCCGTGGCCAGCCTTCCTTTTTGACTTTTATGGAGAGATAAGTGCAGAATCCTTCGGAGAGATAAGTGCAGAATCCTTTTTCTTGATAAGTCCAGATCCTTTTTCTTTCTTTTCTTTTGCTTGTGTAATCCGGCGCTCAAATAATTATATCATCCCTTCCCAGAGATATCCATGTGACCCAACGTGCATTTGAAGCTTGAAACATTAAACATACATTAAAGGAAGACCGTACATTAAATTAAGAACATATAATTCAAATCCTTAGTGCACAATTTACTGAAACACTGACCATTTCCTATTAGTACGTGAAGAATTCAGCATGACTTGCTGCGCCAAAAAATGAATCATATTGGAATACCAAGAATGATTTTGAGTTTTTTTTTTTTATTAGATAGAGGTTGCTACCGAGGAAAAGGTCAGCATCCAGCATTTTCAACCCCATACTTGGACAAACTTGAGAAAGTTCGTCTATTTATAAAGAGTTCTTGGATGACAATCACATATCCACCAAACCAATCCCTCATTCAGTATGTTGACCTCAATTTTTTTTTTTTTTTTTTTGAAAGGTCAAATTATATATCACTCATAAAAAATTTATAAGATTGTTCGATTACAAAATATCATCATCTAAGCTCAAAATTTTTTGCTGTTAGCCTTTTGTTCTTCTGCCTTTCCTTGCATCTTGGCAGTGGTGCTGATCCCTTGTACCATTTATGTTTTAGCAAGGCAAACTACGCTGCCAATAGCCCTTTTCGCGCAAACTTGAATGTGTTGATCAATCTCTTATCCACCAAAGCTCCTCCCTTCGGATTCGGACTAAGCTCAACCGGTCAAGCTCAGAACCATGTACAAGGTCTTGCCTTATGCCGAGGTGATGTCTCGAGATCAAACTGTAAGAGCTGCATCGTCGACGCTGGCAAAGAGCTTAAGGACCGTTGTCCAGATAAAAAAGGAGCGATCATTTGGTATGACAACTGCCTTCTGAATTACTCGAATGCAGATTTCTTTGGAAAAATTGATAACAAAAACAAGATTTACTTGTGGAACGTCAAAGGAGTAGACAACCCCACTTCATTCAACCGGAAAGTTAAGGATTTGCTAAGCCGCTTATCGAACAAAGCTTATGCTAATCGAAAGTTGTATGCCTCTGGACAGCTGAAGCTTGGTTCGTCACAAACGCTTTATGGTTTGGTTCAATGCACGAGGGACCTTTCTGGTCCTAACTGTAAGAAGTGTCTTGATGGTGCGATCAGTGAACTCCCAAAATGTTGCGATGGAAAACGAGGGGGGCGCGTTGTTGGTGGGAGCTGCAACTTTAGATATGAACTCTACCCCTTCGTCAATGCCTAAACTATGATCACGTTTTCTGAATTTATGTATCAAAATGTATGATCTATCATTCTAAAAAAATGAATAATTGTCCACTGGGACAACTTCTCCTTTGTTAAAATTGTCTTATATTGATAATATGTTGGTATGTTATATTTTTTATAGATAGATATGTTATCCTCTATTGAAGCCAATTTGAAAGAAGTGATTCTTCTGACTACAAGAGCCTAGATTTGAGAGGAGTCCCCCATTCATTCGTGGGTTGCATGAATCCCCATGGAAAGTAGTACTTACGCACACTTAGGACATGAGAGTGGACTGAAATCCAATATGTATCACACAATACCAGTTTAGTAGCTTTGTTATGCTACTTATATATAAATATATTTTCCTCTTTTAAAAGCTAGTTTTAAGAAAAGAATTGAGTCTTTTAACATTTTTGCTTCATTAAGAGTGGAACTTGCCTATAAATAGGAGGTACTTATGGTATGTGCCAATAGGTAATATCAATTTCATATCAAAGCCTAATGATATGAGAGAAGATAGGCATATTTGGATTGAAGTTGTAGATGGAAAGTTTTCAATCAATTCAACTTAAAAAACTATCATTTCCTAGGGGCCTAAAGTCAATTGATATAGGATAGTGTGGCTAACAATGCAGAATTGTTTAACCATGAGAGAGACTATACTATCTTAGAAATTCTAGAGATAAATGTTATTGTTTGTGCAATGCAATTGATGAATTCCAAGACCACATTTTCTTAGAATGTTGACACTGAATTATAGTTTGAGTATAATTGGAGACTTTACATAATGTAGCACCATCAAACCTATTAGGAAACTTAGGATCAACTAACTCCTTCACCATCCAAAAGGAAAAAGGTCTAAGGCATGGATATTTAAATTTATATTTGCATATTTCGTTTAGGTTATTTGGATTAAAAGGAATAACATGATCTTTAGGAACAATTTAGTTTTTGAATTTGCAACTCTTGAAGCCATAAACAAAACTTTTAAGAGAGATTCTATTATGTCAAAAAGATTTCTAAAACAATTGAAAACTTCAGCATGCTTAGACTTAAGAAGACCATTTTTGATTTGGTGTAATTTTGTGCACAATCTCATCATAAGGGTATTTGCCCCTAATATCTTCTAGTGATCATTGGTATATATTAAATTTTGCTTAGCAAAAAAGAAAAAAAAAAGAATTCTGTGCCTCTCAGTTTCAACTCCAAGTTTTTGGTAATCGAGCTGTTAATAAATGGCCTTAAGCCATGCAAACTCAGCCATGCTAAATCGGCCTGGATGGCTCAAAAGAATGGACTGATATGGATTCCTTTATGGATAGGGAAGATGGTGAGCTGTTTGGTGGAATTTCGTTACTTTTTATACTGTCTTTCGCATATTAAGACACTTAGGTCCTTTTGCATCTTTCAAATGAAACAATCATTGTTCTTTAATAATTATAAACAATCCATCATTATGGCTTAAATTGTTCAGTTATGATTTAAAGGGTCATGGATTTCTTGACATATTTCTTGTTTTGGATTCTGGGGAAAACCTCAGCCAGTAGATGGTTTTCATATTTTCTCAATTATAATACCGGACTACAAAAAACTTTTAAAATTTATCCTTTAGGTCTTAATTGTAATTTGCTGACTTAGGTCATGAGTTTGTGGAAATTCCATAGAAAAACATATCTCACAACTCTTCATTGTGTGCTGCAAATTGAAGATTTCTATTTATTTTTCTCAAGTATATAAAAATAGTTTTAGAATTCTATGATACTTATCCATCATATTTATAAATTATAAGATACGAAAATAAATAGCTTGATGTGAGTTATCCTTGTATTAGGAGTGATCATATTCATTCTTTTTGCAATGGCAATAAAGAGCCATTTTTTGTTTTCCATGTATTGGCCGTTATTCATCCTTCTTTTCAAAAGCATTTAATTTGATACGAGGCTTTCATACAATTATTCCAGCCATAGATTTAAACTATAATTTTAGTGAAAAATATAATATTCATGTCATTTTTTAATTTAAAAAATTAACAAAAGTTCAAGATTTAAAATCTCAGAGACTTTTATAGTTGGATTATATAAACCTAGTAGGTCAAGAAAGATTAAGACAAAATGAAACAAATAAATATGCCAAGACAATATATCAATAACGTTTTGTGAATTTGTTTAGAAATTGCGTATAAGTAATATATTGCACTAAGATAATTGAATCATCTTTGAAAAAAAAAAAAATCCTAATCGATCGGACCTCTCTTTTAAATCAAGATGCTTTGTAATTTGTGAAGTCAGAACTTTCTTTAATGATAACCACTATTTCTGAATTAGATTATTTGAATGCTATTGCGAGCGGATATCTTTTTTTTTTTTTTTTTGATTGAAAGAGGAAGAGGCAATGTTATTTGCCTTTTAAATTTTAATTTTACATGAAATTAATTCATCATATGCAGAAAAACTAGGTTTCAAAATCTGCACCATTGATTTTGTGTTCCAAACAATATTGCTTCTCCTTTTTCATAGACTATTAATTCTTTTGTGAAATTAATGATTAGTCGGAATTTTTTTCTTCTTGAAGGGGTTTTCATTTTTAGAGACTTTGGACAACACCTTAATTATTAATTCATTTTGCTAGCCTAGGCAAAGAAATGGTGTCAATATATATATATATATATATATATATATATGCTTTGATCGTTGCAACCTCGCTAAGATATGAGTAGGAAGCAACTTTTTCTTTTGGTGACCTGCTATCAAGAACATTGACACCTAAATTTTGGTCTCAAATTGAAATGGGACTGGGGAAATGAACAACTTTCACATTTTTTGCTTTAAAGTCCTATGACCTATTATCAGTCTCTTCCTCGTTTCTCGTTTTCTAACAATGTGCAGCTCAATAGAGTTAACAAAATCAGCCTTCTGATTTTCCAGGATCTAGCATGGGTAACCTCCAGTTTTCATATTTTGGCGAAGTCCATTGGATGATCAAATCTTTGTTTCTAATATGATCGGGCATCTCTACCTACTTAACTTTCCATTCTCATAATTTTGCATGCCCAGCAATCAAATTATATCTAAACTAAATATGAATTTCTAGAGACTAACAAGTTTCTTACATGTGGAGAATAATCGCATATTGCTAAAAAGTGAATGGAAATATTGGTTAAATGAAAGAAGTTTCTCCCTTTTCAGAAGGATAGATCTCCTAACATAATATTAAGATCTATGTTCTTCCTTAACTATCTTATAGGTTACCATTGATTATACTCATGCATTACCGCACCAAGTTGGTCTCTCACTAACCTAGCTAATGTGCTGAGGGGGTTACAGTATAAATGAAAATGGTTTTTCCTCTCTATAAGTGGGCTTCGAAAAATATTTAAACCTCTATAACAAAACCATTGGTGTAAAACCCACTGAAATTGACCGTTTTGAAGCAAACTTCTTAGGATCATTGGTGGAGAACTCACCGAAATTCACCTTTTTAGAGCAAACAATGGGACGGGTTCATAAACTGTGAGCCAACAACTCATATGCCGGAGTTACTTCGGGATACATAGAAAAAGGTCAGCATTTTCAGCTCGAAACTTGGCCGAACTTGAAGAACCATGTCTATTTATAGAGTTCTTGGAGAGACATATAGACTCACAAGACTAAGAACCTCCAGTTTCCTTCAATATGTCGAGCTCAAAGCATGTTGCTATCACCTTTCTGCTTTTCTGCCTTTCTCTCCATGCAGCCAATTGTGCCAATCCATTAAACAGTATCTGCTTCGGCCAGAATAACTACACTGCCATTGGACCTTACGCTGCGAACTTGAATGGCCTGCTCAATCGTTTGTCCGCGACGGTTCCTCCCAAGGGGTTCGGGCTTGCTTCAGTTGGCAGAGGCTGGGACGAAGTAAACGGTCTGGCGCTCTGCCGAGGAGATGTCTCCCGCGCAAACTGTAAGGCCTGTGTCACTGACGCTGGCACGGAGCTTCGCAACCGCTGTCCTTACCAGAAAGGAGCAATAATATGGTACGACTACTGCCTCCTTAAGTACTCGGATGTAGATTTCTTTGGACAAATTGATTACGAAAACAAGTTCTATTTGGTGAACACCCAAGAAGTAGCCAGCCCTGCTATATTCAATCTGAAGGTCAAGGAATTGCTGACGGATTTATCTGAGAAAGCTTATACCAATTCAAAGTTCTATGCATCGGGGAAGCTGAGGCTTCCACGCTCATCAACTAAGCTCTACGGTTTGGTTCAATGCACGAGGGACCTCTCTGGCAGTGAATGTAAGAAGTGTCTTGATGATGCCATCAGTGAACTTCCCAACTACTCCAATGGAAAAGAAGGTGGGAGAGTTGTTGGAGGAAGTTGCAACGTCCGATATGAAATCTACCCCATCGTCAATGCGTAAACCATTATGGTTTCGGATATCTTATGTATCTATATGCATGGCGTGTTATGTTTTCCGTTCTTCCTCAAGTGTTTGATGTACTATCATAAGTACTAAAATAAATGTCTAAGGACATACTCCTCAATGTTTAATCAAAATTATTATTGAATTTTGGTGTCTGTCATGTATTGCAAATATATTGATTTACGGAAAATGTTACCTGGGTACATAGGCTAGTGATGAATTTAGAGCTCGAGCAGATCAAGTTAAAGTGCTTTTGAGGTGTTACTTGCTCCATTCTATTATCTAATTGGGCGTCCTATGAAACAAAGAAGTGAAAAAGGGTAATACCCTCTCTAAAAGTACAAGCCACCCTCCTAATGCAAGTTCTTCTTTGGGCGCAGTAGCCACAATCAAAATCTTCTACTACAAAATCTTTTGTGGTGGCAAAGAACGCATCCATCACTGTAGCTCATATGATTATAAAAATTTAAGCTGAAGTTATCCGATTTTGGTTTCCAAGGCAGTCTTTGCTAACTTGGAAGCATTCTCAAAACTTCTCTATGCTTTTGCTATGGAGCTCTAGGTTTTGAGTAAGTTGAAGTCATTTTAAGATCTCATCTACAAGCATTTAATGACAGATATTGTAAGAAGAAATTCCATTGAACTTAAAGATGGCTACGTTTTAAATTCATCGAACCTTATAATAAGTACCAATGGTTGACTCTTTATCTGCATTTATATTAATGACTATTTTATAATACTTTGTCTCCCCTTTAAAATATATTTCATCCTCTAGTTTGTTGTTTTATTTGGACTGTACCTATCCAAATAAGAACATGAACTTGGAATTTTCCAATTAACGTTATAGGCATTGACCACCTAAGTCAACATAAATCATATTAAGACATCATTTTTTTCTTCTTAATATGGATGTGTCCTTATATTTGATTCACTTAAAACATTCGGTACCATTGTCAAAAACATTGTTACAAAAAGATAATATCTCCTTCGCTTATCACAACTATTTTATTAGCCTTCTTAATTCTAAAGGATTTCACAGATAATTAGTCACTTTTGTTTCGAAGTTAGAATATTAGTTAAATAAACATTTATTGTAATGTATAAAAAGGAAGAGCAATGAAACCCGAAAAACGATGGGTGACAATATTTCAATATTACTTGTAATAAAATCAATTGCTGGAACCTTTACTTAGAGTTACCAAATTGGAACAAGAGTTCAGTACACCATGCATGTTTAGCGTGAAAATAATGGCTTAAAAGGTTCAATATGTTGGAACCATGTCCGCTCTTAGAAATGCTATGTTTTTTCATGCTTATGTAGGGCCAAACCATCAAACTACTCTTCTTCTAAGCCCAACAAGGAAGATTGGCCCACATGTTAGTTCAAGTCCCTTTAACAGAACTAATTGATAGGTGCATAGATCGTAACATAAGTCCACTAGTAGCAGCTGACACCCACAGGGCCGGGCTTCCAGAAGCCGAATTGCAGATGGAAGATGCATGCGAATTTTCTAATTAATATCCCATTTTTATCAACTGAAAATATAGTGTAAAGGTTGGCTACAAATTGTTCATCTTCAGTCCATGCAGAGGAACGATGCCCGAAACCTTTCTGGATGCATTTCCAAAGCCTAAAACGTGTCGTTTCGAATCAAGCTATGAAGATCGAGGAGGTGTAATGCTTCCCATGCTTTGATCTGAAAAGCAACCCCTTTTCCATTGATTCCAGAAGATGGGCTTCTAAACCATGGTCCTTGTTGCATCAGGACCATTTTGGAGAATTGCTCTTAAGCCTTTTCACGTTATATACCATAAGACCGACTAAGGACTATATTCGTTGCCTTTTGTTCCTTTTCCCAAGCAGAACAAGAGAACTGGTGGACATCATCTTTGTGCCGGGGTTCACCCACAACAAAGCCACCAGCTATGGTTCCATCTCTTATGGTGGTTGTTAGAGGATTAGACCTGCGCCACGTCAACAAGTGTTGACCACGTCTCTCACCATCCAGAAACCTACGCCTGTTCCTCCCAGCGCTGCAACACGAGGGAACCCTCGCATCTCGGCCAGCGCTGCAACGTCGCCCCCTCCCTTGGAAACTATGGCAACTCTATACAGGCCGTATTCTCGCCATATTTGTTGATAATATGTGTATGAACGTTGGTATATTAGGTTTTGTAAAGATTAACACGAGAATAAAAAAATAAAAAACATAATTTTTTCGACCTACCTTCTCCCCTCATCTCCTCCGGCAACCCTTGAGTTTTTCTGTTTCTTGGCCACCATTCTTTTTTATGTTGGCAAATATAGCTTCAAAGGAAGCTTTTTCCAAGGATCGAGCATCAACCATAAATGAACAAAATGGGTTACGAAAATAACCTAGAAACGAGATTAGTACCTAATTTTTGCAACATTTTTCTTGATAGCAGGCTGAGGTCTTATCCTTTATTGCTCTTTTTCTTATTGGCTAGATGAGAAAGTCAGAGCTCCTTTGAAATTAGGCTAAAAATCCAAATGGTGGTGCTGCAGTATGGGTTTCAAGATCTCTCTTACCTAATTGGAATCAAAGAATTAGTAGAATTGTTCCGTCCAAGATGGGAATGGGCTAGGGTTATGGACTTATAATCTCTAATCTAATGATCAAGTCGATTCTATGATTATAAGTTCATTTGTCTGTTGTGACAAGTAAGTGTGAAATACATATATTGAGGCACAAATTACATTAATGTTCGTAATGGGTATTAACACATAACTACATCGTAGTGCATCACATGCCCACCATAATCATAAGATTTCAACTTTACACAAGCTTTAGTGTATTTATTTACTAGACTAATCTTAATTACATCAATATACCTTTATAAGATAACTATTTTATGTCCATTGATATAAGTACACATTTGTGAGATCATTAAAAAAGACTAACATTCTCCTACTTAGGCTATATTAATGTGTATGAAAAAAAAAGAAAAAAAAAAGAAAAAAAAAGAAAATAATTATAGTACTGATAATGGTTTTGAAAATAGTTTTACACACAAACTTTACATTGTTCTAGAGATAGTTCTTAATTGTTAATCCAATCCCATAGAATTTCAAAACACAATACAATAGTGGTAACCAAGCCAATTTAAAGAAATAGCACCTACCATGATTGCAATGGCCCTCCATTCTACTAACATGAATTTAATATGATAGTGTGGCAAATTAATAAATACGCAAAAATAGACCTTATAGTTAGCTTTCTTGTCAGTCGAATTTGCCTTCCTTAATTGAAAACTGTCATTGTAGAATATGTACTAAGGTTCTATTAAACTTAGATTTCTTATATGTTATACTCGAGTTTAACTTTATGTGATACAAGATATTACTTTACGGCCAATAATTATTAGCCTTGAAAATGCTTAAGGTTATACCTCTCTTCAAACTTTTAGATGATATGTATTGTTTAATGGCCTACCTTATATAAGCTATCTATGTGCCTTTTACAACTTTATGAATTAAAATGGTAGACATATAATATATATTAAACTAAAGTTTACCTCATAATAAATAATGTCAAATGCTATTCTATTACACGGTAAAGTAAGTAAAAGCTCTCATTATACAAAAGCATCCTATGATGCTCCTAAACCTATGTTAAAAACATATTTTTCTAACACCTTTAGCAAGCGGGTCAACCAACATAATGTTTGTTCCAATAAGCTTTATTGCAATGTTACCATTCTTTACTTTTTCCTTAATGGTCAAATACTTCATTTCAATATGCTTGATCCTTTTAATGCTTCTATTGTTGTTGACAACTAGCATTGTTGGACTATTTTCATAATATAACTAAATAGGTTTATCAATGAAGTCAAGAGTGTAAAATTGCATTGTAAGGTTCTTTAACTAGATAGCTTGAATAGTTGCTCCATAACAAGCTACAAATTCTGCTTGCAGAATAAAAGTTATGTTCAATGTTTGGTTAGTGCTTTTTCATCATACTGCTCCACTTCCCATCATAAAGATATAATACGATGTAGATCTCATATCATCCTTATAGCCTACGAAGTCTAAATTTGAATATCCCATGAGTTGTAAGTTGTCAACATGTTTGTAGGTTAGCATATAATCCCTTGCCCTTTTAAGGATCTCATAACCTTTTTAGTAGCAACCTAATGGTTGTGACTTGGATTATATTGAAACCTACCAAGCCACCTTATAACAAAGGTAATATCAATCATAGTGCAGACTTATGCATACATGAAACTACCTACTACACTAACATATGATACACTCTTCATAGATTCTTTCTCAACTTTACTCATAAGGCATTGTAACATACTTATCTTATCATTCCTATGTATTGGGACACTCTTAATTTTGCAATTTTGCATGTTGAGCTTGATCAAAACTTGATCAATATATGTCATTTGAGAAAGATGTATTAGTTGGTGCAAAATACATGTTCTTATTATCCTTTATACTTTCCTTTGAAGATGTGCCCAAATCTTTTATGCTAGAACGTGTAGGACTGTTCCTTTGACAAAGGTCTTTTAAACATATTCTATCAATATTTGTAGCAACATAATTCTTATGTGGAGATAAATGTAATCTATACAATCCATGGGATAAGACACAACTATCAACCATATTTGAATTATAAAACATATTTACAATAGTTTCTATTCTAAAAAACATATTCAATTTTATCTAGTACAGAAATTGAAACTAAATTATGCTTGAAAAATGGTACATAGAAGGTATTAAATAAAGTTATCCTAGAAGAAATCTGTAAAATTATGATGACATTTCTAACAAACTCCACATTAACCTTCTTATTATTTCCAACAAAAAGGTATTACTCATCCTTGTTTGGTCTTTTTCTGCTTAAGAACCCTTGAACAATAAAGGCCACATATTTAGTTGCGACACTATCTAATCACTAAGAACTAGATGGGGTCTTAGAGATATAAGACTCATAAACATAAGTTAAAGAACTATTACTTTTAGCTTGATGCTTTCTCAACTATCTCTTCTACTTTTGAAACACTGAATCTCATTTTTCTTTTTCCAAAAGTTTTACTAGGAGACCTTAATTCTTAATTGGCAAGATGAGTAACTTTAGGTTTCCTTTGAATCTTATGCATAAATCTCTTACTCTTACTTGAACTAGAGCTATAAAAATACAAGATTGTATGTAACCTACTTCAACTTTTTATCTTTAACCACAACCTCAACTAGTAAGTCATTAATTAAACAATTTTCATTTTGCTGGTTGTAGGTTGTCTTCATGATACTAAAATCAAGATGAAGATTATTCAATGGCTGATAAACACTACTATCATTAGAAAGAACAACATTCAAGCCCTTGAGCTTTGTTTGATATTTAACCATTCTCATAATGTAGTCCTTAACATTAATAGTTCATACTTAAGGTTGAAAAGCACATGTAGGAGTGTGCCAATCTCAACATTAGAAGAAACCACATATTACTTTGATACTGCCTCCAAAAACTCCTTTGCAGTGCATTCTATAGGCAAATCACATTGGAGGTGTTCCAAAATGGACCTCTTTAATGACAACAAGCATTAACTATTATATTTAACCCACGAAGTATATTGAGCTTTCTAATTCTCTAAATTATATGGAGTTAGATCAACTGGCTTGTCCATAATGAGAATTGAATACAAGTTTGCAACTTCCATAAAAAACGAACATCATCCAACCATTTCTTATAGTTAAAGCCACAGTAAGAATCTTTATTGAAACTTGAGTGTTATTGATCGAAAAGGTGACAAAAACAAACAATACACATTTAACATCATGTGAGCAAATTAAAAGGGATTTCATACATATCATTATACAAACACATTTAAGTCAAATTTATGACATGCAATTGCAAAAATATACAAAAAATTATGGTGGGCTTGCAACACTGGGATGAAGTAATGTGTTAGTACCCATCAAGGGCATTAACATAATTTGTCCTCAAAATATAAGTATTTCACACTTACTTGTCACAACACATAATAGGGGACTTTGTCACCCTAAGGGCACAAACACCCTTGACTTAAATGTGTTTGTATAATGATATGTATGAAAGCCCAAACATTTTTTAGTTCAAAAAAGTTGCTTGTGCCTCAAAGTTCTTTGAATATCCTATAAACTGACTTAGTTTTGTCATTCTTTAGGCCACACCCTTGGCTGGCCTTCTTGTTTGACATTTATGGAGAAGATAATTGTAGAATCCATTTGTTTTTCTCTTTAAAATTAAGGACTCAAATAATTAAAATACTCTTTTATAGGTATCCGTGTGACCCAATAGACATTTGAGGCTTGAGATATTAAGCATATATTAAATCAAGAATTAAACATCCTGAGTGCGTACAAGAATTAACTAAAATACTTGTCATTTCCTACATTTGTCTACTCTATTAGTCCATGAGTAATTTGAGCTTGCTTTGTATCAAAATATCGACCATGTTGGTCTTCACTCGCTAAGCGTGTATTTGTTTCATCACTTTAGATTTACTCTGGTGCACATTTGAGTACAAAGCACGGTTTTCAAGTGTCTTAATTAGATAGATGAAGTTGTCAATGATGAAAAGCTCGACATTTTGCATTTTTAACCACATACTTGGCCAAACTGAAGAAAGTTCTTGGAGAAGAATCGCATATCCACAAAACCAACCCTCATTTAGTATGTGGAGCTCAAAAATATTGTGTTATTTTCTTTCTCCCTACACCTAACCGGTTGCGCTGTTCCATTATACCATTCTTGTTTTGGTCAAAAACACTACACCTCGAAGCCCTTATGCTGCGGACATGTATGGGTTGATCAAACTCAGCCACCAAAGCACCTCCTCGGGCCCAATGACAGAAGGCCGATCTCAAGCCATAGCAAGTGATCTTGCCTCATGCCGAGGTGATGTCTCAAGCTCAAAAGTGTAAGACCTGTGTCATTGATGCCAGCAAAGAGCTTCGCAACCGTTGGCTACACTATAAAGGAGAAATCATTTTGTATGACAACTGGCTCCTGAAGTACTTGAATGCAGACTTCCTTGGAAAAATCGATAATGAAAATGAACAGCCAAGAAGTAGACAACCCACTTCATTCAACCCAAAAGGGCTTATGCTTATTAGTTTATTGTAAGCGAATCATCCATTTTGGGTCCCTCAATGGCATGTCAAGTAATAGTTTATCAACAATGAGTCATATGCACAAATTAAAACTTTAGAGATTGTGTTGGACAGAACTTCTTGAAATTAAGCTCACAGACTCAAACATCAGACCAATAGACCTACTCTCACGTATGTGCTTTTCTATAAAACTATTATTCTATCATTGTACATATTTTAAAATTAGAGTTAATTCCCTTTTATCTTACACAAAACAATTTGCCATTCAATAGAATTGACAAATGAGCCTTATGATTTCTCAGGTAGCTAGCATTGGCAATCTTCCTGTTTTCGCATCTTGGCAAAACCACTGGATGAACAATTCCTTATTTTCATATGATCGTGCATGGTTTTGCACGTGCCCAGCGAGTGCACTGGGCTTGACTGGAAAGCAGTCAAATAAAATCTAAACTAAATTACAATTTCCATAGATCATAGATCCACAAACCATTGGCGCAAAACTCACTGAAATTGACAGTTTTCTGCATAACTTTCATCCCACTGGTCCTCGACAAACTAGACCCTATCTTCTAGAGCGAACTGCGGGTTCCCTTAACACTTTTGATTAATAATTCGTTCATAAACTGTGAGCCACCAACTCCCGCGCCGGAATTACTCCGCGACCCAGAGAAAAGGGTCAGCATTCTCTGCTCGAAACTTGGCCGCACTTGAAGAAGTTCGTCTATTTATAGAGTTCTTGGATAGGCTTACAGAACCATAAGACCGACAACCTTCAAGTTTCCTTCAATATGTCGAGCTCAAAGTATGTTGCTATCACCTTTCTGCTTTTCTGCCTTTCTCTCCATGCAGCCAACTGTGCCGATCCATTAAACACTATCTGCTTTCGCCAGGAAAAGTACAATCCCCGTGGCCCTTACGCTGCGAACTTGAATGCCTTGCTCACTCGTTTGTCCACCACGGTTGTTCCCAGGGGGTTCGGGCTTGCTTCAATTGGCAGGGGCAGGGACGAAGTAAACGGTCTGGCGCTCTGCCGAGGAGATGTCTCCAGCTCAAACTGCAGGGCCTGTGTCGTTGAGGCCCGCAGGGAGCTTCGCAACCGCTGTCCTTACAAGAAAGGAGCAATAATATGGTACGACTACTGCCTCCTCAAGTACTCGGACTTAGATTTCCTTGGACAAATTGATTACCAAAACAAGTTCAATTTGGTGAGCACCCAAGTAGTACACAATCCTGTTATGTTCAATCTTAAGGTTAAGGAATTGCTAAAGGATTTATCCCAGAAAGCTTATGCCAATTCAAAATTCTATGCATCGGGGAAGCTGAGGCTTCCACGCTCATTAACTACGATCTATGGTTTGGCTCAATGCACGAGGGACCTTTCCGGTCGTGAATGTAAGAAGTGTCTTGATGATGCCATCAGTGAGCTTTCCAACTACTCCAATGGAAAAGCAGGTGGAAGAGTTGTTGGAGGGAGTTGCAATGTCCGATATGAAATCTACCGCTTCTTCAAGGCGTAGACCATTATGTTTTCGGGTATCTTATGTATCTAAATGCATGGTGTGCTACGTTTTTGTCTTCTTCCTCAATCGTTGGAAGAAGTATGATAAGAACTAAAATAAATGTCTTATGACAAACTTCTCTATGTTTCATCAATATTGTTGTTGAATTTTGGGAGGTGTCGTGTTTGCAAATATATGATCTCTAGACATTTTTCACCGTCCCATCCATGACAGAACCTCCACGTGAACCCTACTAGCAGGCATCTCTAGTAACTAGTTCAGTAATTACTGTTGAGATGATATGTAGTCAGAGTTTGTGATGACTATCGTATCAATGGTGAGTTGGAATGATGAAAAATCAAAATCACGTGAACTTTGAAATGGAGGAAAGAGTTGTCGGGGGCTTCCATGACAGAAGAAATGATGTGATCAAAGGTTGGAATAGAATTGTCACAATAAGAAGACAGATTGAGAGGAACTGTAATTCAACTAGTTAAAGAAAGATATAAACTCATTTTATTCGTTTAGCTACACAATACAATATGTTCAAAAGAAATCATCTATGAGTATAATACAATAATACAATCAGATATAATCATCATGCCTTATGCTGTGTTTGCTCACATTTTTTACGAATTTGGTTGTAGTTTGCAAGTCATTTCTTAGCAGCTTTATCACACTAATAGCCCAAATTTAATTGGGTACTTATATGATCCAATTATATCGGGTTAATAAATGCTAGCATTTGAGCCTACGCCTACCAATTTATAACTTTACTAAGCTAAAAAGGTTCTCTTATTCACGCATAATACAAATTGATTTTACATTGTGCATCTACCTTACACAATACGTGGTCTCTTCTCACAAATGAGAAGGAAATAACCCACACTCAATTATAGCCTGCTCAAACAACACAAAACTCCCTCATAATCATGAGTTATAAGGGGAGATTTATCAACTTAGGAAGCCCAAGAACAAAATATATCAAGTCCAAGTGTTTACTTTCACATTTTACACTACAACATAGTAGATCTAGTACAAAGAAAGCATAGAAGTAAGTTTACAAGTGAAGAGCACCGACCTCAGAACAGCACTTCTGTTAAGTGTAATGCATTTTTCCAAAAAGAACGCTACAGCAAGTTCAAGTGTCTTCAAAGATCCAGAGAGTTCTAGAAGATTCAGAATGAAAATCGGCCAAAAGAGTTAAGTCGGTGGAAGTTGAAAGAAGAAATCTCTTCAAAGTTCCCGCAGCTCTAGACTATTTCGGCAAAAGATAAGAAGAGAGATGTCGGTTTGAAAAGTAAAAAAAAAGTGGCTGTGGAGGTTGGTTATGTAGTCTATAAATACCAACGTGCGTGTTGTAAAAAACTAGTATAGGAACCTTAAACCTTTTCTTATATCAAACTTTTTCAATCAATCAAAGTTTCCTTTCTTTCCTTTTACCACTACGTTGGAGACAAAAGGCTCTACCTCAACCTTCCTTTCAAGTTTCCTCAATTTCACTTCTTCTTTTTTCTTTCTCAAACCCCCCACAAACCTTTTCTGCTGTGAACTATTTTTCTTTTCACCAAAATCAACAACTTCACCACGGAGGATGAGTTTTTTCATCTTTATTCTGAATCAACCAATAGTTGCTCCTTCTTCCATGTAAATCATTTTGTTCCATGTAAATCGTTTTGGAATCGATTGCTCCGTTGCGGAAACAGCCGGATTCTCGTCAGAGAATTGATTCAATTTGCTGCACTCTACCTTTGTCCAAAAATGGCGGAAGATTTTATGCGTTCTTTATTGGATTCAAAATATGCAAGCCAGCTTCTGCGTTTCATGCTTTGTGGACCTGATTTTTGAAGAATAAGGCTGAGAGAATAGTCTATATCCTACATAGAAAACAAAACTGAGTCAGTATGGGGGCTGCCTTTTGACCGGCAATAACGGAGCTCTGTGTCATTCCTTTGCGTCTTGATTAGCCAGCTTGGCATAGAATAGCAAGACAAAAATTTACAAAAGTAAGTGTAACAGAAACATTTCACTATAAATAAGGAGGCAAAAATAGATGTTGGAGTAGCATCAACATAGCAAGCACCGCAACATTTCTGCAGCAGTAGCAAGGCATGCATTGTAAATATTTTCATGTTTTGGAAGATACACAGATCATAGTTGAAGAAAAACACACAAGAGTAGAGAGACATTAGTGTTTAGGCTCTGAAACAGTTTTGTATTTTCTCTAGTTTTCTAGAGTTACACAATACTGGTTATATAGCCCTAGGCTTATACATTGAAGGAGTCTACTTGATTTCATTAGCACATGAAACTTTAAAGCTTTGTCACTCACGCATGCTTGTATGCTTGGTTCTGCGCTTCTTGTTTAACACGAGTGGTATTCTATTCTCACCTTGGGACTATGGTTTCCTTATCCCATGCTGGAACCTGTGAGTAGGTTTCCTTTATGTCTCTGTCCTAGGATGTGTTGTAGTTGTGCTTGTTATGAGTACTCTAGTAGGTTCTGCTGCATGTGAGCTTCTTTGTTCCTTTTTTGCACATGCTAAGCTGTTTTCACTTACATGCCCCCTCAAACGAGGCATGGTCATGTCGAGGTTGGACCACAAAGAGACAAAGGAGGCTTTCGGCAGTGGTTTTGTAAACATATCAGCCAGTTGTTGTGAAGATGAGACATGTGCGGTAACTAGAGCCCTTTGAGCAACTTTCTCTCGCACAAAGTGATAGTCCACTTCGATATGTTTGGTTTGTACATGATAGATTGGTTTAATGGTGAGGTGTAAGGCACTAAGATTGTCATAAAACAGTTTTGGTGGCTTAGGTTGTGCAATGTTGAGGCTCCTAAGAACATGAAGAATCCACATTGCTTCAGTAGTGGCAGATGCTAAAGCCCGATATTCAGCTTCCTTAGATGATCAAGATACTGTAGGTTGGCACTTTAATGACCATGAGACACAATTTCCTCCTAAGAAGAAGCAGTAACTAGTTGTTGAGCATTGACTGTCTTGACATCCTGCCTAATCAGTGTCACTAAAACCATGTAAATTCAGTGTGCTGTTTCGGTGAATATGGATGCCCAATCTAAGTGCTCCCTTGATGTAGCGAAGGACTCGCTTTAGCAATAGGAAGTTTGACTTAGTGGGTGAACCCACCCGTTGACATAACTTGTTTAGTGAGGTTAGGTCGAGTAAGGATTGCATATTGGAGTGCTCCTAGCAGACTGTGAAACAAAGTGGGCTATCTAAAATTTACTTGACCATTCTTTACTAATGATGGTTTCATGGTCGTAGGAGTGGGAAGAGGTTTGCATTCTAACATGTTTCCATGTTCCAAGACATCTTGAAGGTACTTTTTTTAGAGAGGTAGAGCCCAGTATTGTTGTGGTAAACTTGTATCTTGAGAAAGTAGCTTAGAGTCCCCATATCGTTCATTGGAAACTCACTAATGAGATACTGCACAAAGTCTTTGTTATCTTGTTTTGAGTTACTAGTCAGGATTAAATCATCTACATAGATGAGAAGCCAAATACATGCATTTCGGGTTCTATAGATAAAAGGTGATGGGTCATGAGGAGAACTTACAAACCCATACTCCATGATATGTTTTGACAACTGATCAAACTAGGCATGAGGTGTTTGTTTGAGGCCATAAAGAGCACGTTTAAGGGAGCATATGTGATTGGGGTATGCTGGATCACGAAATCCTCGTGGTTGTTCCATGAACACTACTTCATGGAGGTACCCATGCAGGAATGCATTGGACACATCATATTCCTTCAATGGCCATCCTTTCATTATTGCAATGGTGAGAACAAGTCTTACCATGGTTGCTTTCATTACAGGACTAAATGTTTCCAAGAAGTCAACTCTTGGAGCTTGGTGGTGCCTTTTTGCTACAAGTCGAGCCTTGAGCTTATCAAGTGATCCATCAACAATGAGCTTGGGGTTGTAAACCCATTTGCTCCCTACCACATTCATTCCTGGTTGGCGTGGAATTAACACCTAAGTGGAATTCTTGTCAAGAGTTGACATTTCAGCTTGTATGGCAGCATGCCATCCTTCATGGCTAAGTGCCTTTTGGAGTGATCATGTTACAACTAGTGTAGTGGTGGTGGTTAGCAAGGCATATCGAGGATTGAGCTTCATTATCCCGGATCTACTCCGGGTGATCATGGGGTGTGTCCTTAAGGGCATGATGGTGGATGTATTGGTACCACTAGACTCTTACTGTGTAGGATTAGGTTCCTCAAGTTCTTGTTGTAAGCACAAATTTTCTGGGTTTTCAAAGGTGGAAACAGGTGGTTGAGATACTAACTCGGTGCTAAAGGGAGCCAGAGTGTTGCAATAAGTCTTAGATATTTGAGTATAGGAAGTAGTTATAGGTGTTTGCATGTGTGAGGTAATGATGGGTATTGATGCGTGTGAGTGGGAGAGAGGTGGTTGAGTTTCTTCTTGAGCTAGAGCTTCAAGCATTTTGTCAGTCTCAAAGGTGCTGCGTGTTGAGGAACTTGTATGTGGAGTAAATGCAAGGTTTATTTCACAATGATCATGCCACTCTGTTAAGGAGAAAGAAAGTATGGGATATCCATGATTTGGGTTTCTTGTTGCAGTAGTTTTGGCAAATGGAAAGATTTGCTCATTGAACGTAACATGCCGTGAAAAAAAAAACTTGGCCTAATGGTTTGTGCAAGCATTGATAGCCCTTGGGGCGGGTGTTGTACCTTATGAACACACATTCAAATCAATACAACCCGAGCTTGTCTTTTGTGATGTCACGTAGACACGGGTAGCACTGGCATCCAAAGGTTTTTAAAAAGCTGTAATCTGGAGTTCATTGGTAGAGATGCTCAAAGGGATATGAATGTCTAAGAGTGGCTAATGGCAATCTATTGATTAAAAACACTGCAGTTTGGAAGGCCTCTACCCATAAGTGATGTGGTATTTTGGCTTACAACATCATTGCTTGCCTTAGTTCAGTTACGTGATGGTGCTTGTGTTCAGCAAGCTCGTTTTGTTCAGGCGTATATAGACATGAAAGTTAATGAATGATTCCTTGCTACTTTATAAAATTAGCCATCACATTGCTTACATACTCCCCACCATTATCAGTTTGCAGTATCTTTATAGGATGCTCAAATTGTTTCTCTGCCATCAACTTAAACTAATAGAAGACTTTAAATAGTTTATACTTTTGCTTCATGGGGTAAAGCCATACAAAACATGTGCAATCATCAACAAAGATAACATAGTATTTAAAACCTTGGAATGAACAAACAGTAGTCGGCCCCTATACATCACTATGATTTTCTTTAAGGGTACCAGGGAACGTTTTCTAGTTTTAACAAAAGGAAGCCTATGGCTTTTATTGGCTAAACAGGAACTACACACTGAATCAATATCTCCTTGAGCTGAGATGAGATTCCTTTTAAACAAAAGTTGCAAAATACGGTGGTTAGGATGACCCAAATAGTTGTGCCAAGTGTGACTGTTTACTCCCAGGTGGTGAGAAATGTGATAAGCCTAGTTGGGTTGGCTCGGCAGGATGTAGAGATCTTTTCTTCGAATGCCCTTCAGGAGGGTGGCCTGTGTTCTCGAGTCCTTAATAAGAAAACATGATTGGTTAAATTCTATAGTACATTGGTAGGTATTCGTAAGCTTAGAAATAGACAATAGATTGTGTTTAATGTTTGGTGCGACAAGTATTGATCTTAGAGGAATCAACCCATTATGTAATGTGGTTTGGCCAATGTGAGAGATTGGAATTTTCTATCCACTTCCCACTATAATGCTGTCACGACCAGAATATGGAGTGAAGGAGTTGAGTTTACCTTCTGTGTTGACTACATGGGTAATGGCAGTAGTGTCAGCTATCAAGTCTACATCAGTGGGTTGTTGCACTTGCAGGGTAGCAAGGGCTTATGGAAGATCATCAACTTAGTAGGAATGATCAAAGCGGTACCAGCACTGACGAGCTGAGTGACCACACCTAGAGCATACTTGACAGGTCATTGAAGGACGATCACCTCCCTCAGTGGGT
Organism: Casuarina cunninghamiana; assembly: GCA_028551485.1. NCBI lineage: Eukaryota > Viridiplantae > Streptophyta > Magnoliopsida > Fagales > Casuarinaceae > Casuarina > Casuarina cunninghamiana. The sequence goes on along the minus strand of CM052367.1, from coordinate 21,833,757 downwards.
TGAGCCTGTTTACCTTAGGGCCAGCTTGTCAAGTTGTAGGATGCCTTCGTTGTCCAAGTGGCCCTAGTCCTTGGCTATTTTGTGCCGAGGGGTTAAAACCCCGACCTTGTGAAGTAAATGAGGTGTTACCTCGTCCTCGACCACCAGAGTGACCTCCCTGATGATTCCTTTGTACCACAAAGGCTACATGCTCATTGACTGGAGAAAGAGAGTAACGAGAGAGGCAAATTTCAAAAGCCTCTAGCTGGGATAGAACTTCGTTAAACTATGGGATAGGCGGTTAGACTATAGATGTGTGAAAGGGTTCATAATCCCTTCCGAGTCCTTTAAGTAGTCTGAAGGTCTAGGATGAGTCACTAAGTGGCTTTCTTATAGCACTTAGTTGGTTGATGTATGCTTGGAATTTGCTAAGATAAACAATGAGTGCCTTAGATCCCTTCTGCAAGTAATGAAGTTGGCTAAGAAGGTTAAACTCACGTGACTCTATTTTCTGAGCAAAACGATTTGCAAGAGCAGCCCACACTTGGGCAGGTGTTTCAAGTTCGAAAACATGCCCCAAGGCTTATTCAGAAAGTGTGCTGAGGATCCAAGAACAGACCAATGCATCACTTTGTACCCAATCATCATGAGTTGGGTTGGGTGCTTCATTTTCATTGATGGTAATGGTGGCAGCAAGTTTAGCTGTTTCACTTGTCAAAAAGCCATATAGTTTCTACATTTGAGCAAGGGAATGAAATTGCATAACCCACGGTAAGTAGTTGCTGACACTGAGCTTGAGAGTGATAAAGTTGCTCATGTTGACAGTGGTCGAGAAAGGGTAGGCATGTCTTTTGGCCATGACGAGATATGAGGAAAGATACAAATAGTGCAGTAGAAAATGGAGAAAGGTGTGAAAGAGAAATAGGAGCAGAAGCGAAAGGTAGGAGTGAAGCAGAAAACTTTAGGAAGCACGGTGAACAGTGCTAATGATCAAACCTCTCCGATGTCGTGAAGAAAAAAAACACAAGAGTAAAGAGACACTACTGTTTAGGCTCTGAAATAGTTTTGTATTTTCTCTGGTTTTCTTTAGTTACACAATATTGGTTATATAGCACTAGGCTTATACATTGAAGGAGTCTACTTGATTACATTAGCATGTAAAACTTTAAAGCTCTGTCACTCATGCATGCTTGTATGCTTGGTTATGCACTTCTTTTCTAACGTGAGTGTTATTCCATTCTCACCTCAGGACTGTGGTTTCCTTATCCCATGCTGAAACCTGTGATTAGGTTTCCTTTGTGTCTCTGTCCTAGGATGTGTTGTAGCTATGCTTGTTATGATTGCTCTAGTAGGTTTTGCTACATGTAAGCTTCTTTGTTCCTTTTCTACACATAATGAGCTGTTTTCACTTACAATAGTAACAATTTAGTATCATTCTTGTCTAGCTTAAGTAAAAAAGAAAAGGCCAGAAAGTTCAACACACTATTTTTAACATGCTATCTTCCTAAATAAATTTTAATTCAAGTTCTTGTTGGGTTTAAACATGATTAGTGCAAATAAAAGAAGAAAGCCCAAAAGCAAAAGTGGCCCATGAATACTATTCATCATCTTCTCACTTCTCCATTCTCCTGATGATGGAAATGTACAAAAGAAACCAAAAAACACTAGAGGCTTTTTTTTTTCACCTAAAAATTATCTTCTAACACCAGGAAAAGATCTCTGACATCAAGCTTTCTCTAAACCACAAGCTTGAAGTTTGTATCTCTTGAAGAACAAGGAAGCACTGACCTTATGAAATTATAAATACCATGGAGCACATGGAGCAGCAACACTGTAGAGAGAAAACAGTGAAGCAAGAGAGTGAACGGAGTCCTCCAACAAGAGTTCTCCAGGAACGGTAGTTCCAAGTTGTTCCCTTTGTTGCTCAAATCGTGAGTGTTTCCTTTCCTCTCAAGTGTCGTTGTATGTGTTAGTTCGTGCTTGTGTATTCAAGAGATTGCAACTCTCTTGAGTTTCCTTTGTTGTGTCCTTTTGTAACTTTGATTGGTTGTATAAAAATAAGAATTTCGTTTTCCATTTAAAGCTGTTTTCAATGTCCAACTTTCTGCCTACCACATGTTTGACATTTTGCCTCAACCAACCTTACCTCATCATTTTCCCAATTTTCTTCCATATCTTTGTTCCTCTTCCATCCCTTATCCAAAACCCAACAGTGGCATCAGAGCCAGGTTCACTTAAAACATGTCTAACATTGTCTAAGTCCAAGTACCTAAGTTATCCCAAACCAACTATGGGAATTGGAGTACCCAAATGAGAGTGATCCTTGGCTCTCATGACTTATGGAATTACATTAAAGATGGCTTCCATGAACCAAAAAATGTATCAGCCTCGTTACAAAGAAGGAGCTTAAGAAGAAAAGACAAAAGGATCAAGAAGCATTGACCATCATTTACCAAGAAGTTGATGAAGCAACCTGTGAGAAGATTTTGGGAGCAAAGAGTGCAAAGGAAGCTTGAGAGATTCTGCAGAAGTTTTTCCAAGGAGTGGAGAAATTTAGAAAGGTATGACTCCAAACTCTTAGACGTGAGTTTGAATCATTAAAGATGAGTAATGGAGAGATAGTAGATGATTTGTTACAAAGGTGCAATCAATAGTAAATGAAATGAAGAGGAATGGTGAAAGTATAATTGAAGAAAAGGTAATAGAGAAGATTTTGAGGTCTTTACATAAGAAATTTAATTATGTAGTAACCTCTCCTAACTAAGCATTGAAGAGCTATTAGGATAACTTAAGGCCCATGAATTTAGAATGAAACAAGATGAAGAAAAAGAGACTTTAAAGCAAGCTCTCCAAAGTAAGTTAAGAACTAATTCAAGTCATAGTGGAGGAAGAGGAAATAGAGAAAACATTAGAGAATGATATATAGGGAGAGGTAGATTTGGAGGAATGAATTGTCAAGGTAATAATATGAATCAAGAACAACAAAGATCTAATGCCCAAGGACCAAGAGGTAGAGGTAAAGGTGGTTTTTTCTTAAGAAATGATAGATAGGAGGTTTTACACAAAGGAATAATAGACCACAGTATTGTAGGTGCGGAAAATATGGGCATATTAGTATAGAGTGTAGAACCAACTTAAATAAAGAAGCACACTTAGTAAATGAGGAGGAATCAAGAAATGAACAAACTGTCCTATTAACTTCTAAGGAAGAAAGGACAATAAAAGGAAATGTTTGGTATTTGGATACTCGGGCTAGCAATCATATGACTGGAAATAAGGAGCTTTTTAATGAATTGGATGAGATAGTTAAAAGAGAAGTAGGATTTAGAGATAATACCACAATATCAATTGAAGGAAAAGGAAGAATAATGGTTAGAGCTAAGGATGAAACACAAAAGTTTATCAGTCTATTATGTACCTGCTTTAAAAAGTAATATGATAAGTCTTGGGCAATTATTAGAGAAAGGATATGAGATAAACCTCAAAGATAAAGGTTTAACCATTAGAAATTCGGAAGGGGTGTTAATAGCCAAAGTATAAATGCAGAAAAATAGACTTTTTACACTTTACCTTCAAACCGAATCAGTTAAGTGTTTAAAGTCTGTAATGAATGATGAGTCTTGGCTCTAGCATTTTAGATTTGGACACCTCGGTTTTAAAGGATTAAAAATACTTGCAAGTAAGAACATGGTTAAAGGTTTGCTTGAGATTAATCATTTAGATGAGTTATGTGAAACATGTGTGAAAGGGAAGCAATTCATGAGGAGTTTTGAAGTTGGAAACTCTTAGAGAGCAAAGAGGCCACTACAGCTTGTCCACACCGACATTGCTGGTCCATTTAATGTTACTTCCTTAGGCAGAAATAGGTATTACATCTCATTTATTGATGATTTCAGCAGAAAAACTTGGGTGTATTTCTTGAAGGAAAAATTGGAGGCATTGGAGTAGTTTAAGGAGTTAAGGCTATGGTGGAAAATAATCAGATCAGATAGAGAAGGAGAATATACTTCTAAGTTGTTTAAAAATTTCTGCAAGATGGAAGGAATCATCCACTAGCTCACAGTAATGTATATGCCGCAGCAGAATGGTGTCACGGAAAGGAAAAACAGGACAATCCTCGACATGGCGTGAAGCATGATGAAAAGCAAGAATCTACCAAAGAGTTTATGGGCTGAAGCAATCGATTTTGCAGTTTACTTGATCAATTGCTGTCCTACAAAGAGTGTGAAAGATAAAACACCAGATGAAGCGTGGAGTGGAAGCAAACCGGTTGTAAGTGACCTCAAAGTGTTTGGCTGTATAGCATATGCTTGAGCCCTAGAACAAGGAAGAAAGAAGCTGGATGATTGAGGAATCAAGTGCATCTTCATAAGATACAACAAAGCATCAAAGGCCTTCAAGTTGTATGATCTAAATGAGTAGAAGCTGATTGTATCAAGGGATGTGGAGTTTGATGAAAAAGCACAATGGAAATGGAGTGAAGAAGACAAGCTTATCAAATACCTATTCTACAAAACTAAAGAAAAAAAAGGAGGCCAACAAAAAGTAGCAGCAAGTGAACAAACTTCGTTAAGACAAGGAGGAGGCAGTAGACCTAGAGAAACTTCATCAAAGATGAGAAGTTTAGGAGACATATATGAGGAAACAAAACCCTTGGAGGTTTGGTAAGTAGGTATATGGAGACTCCTAAGCAAGCTCATTTTAAGGCAGCAAAAAGGATATTAAGGTACGTTAAAGGTACAATAGACTATGGTTTGCTTTATGAAAACTGTAAGGATGTTAGTTTATTTGGATATTCAGATAGTGATTTTGGAAGAGATGAGGATGAAAGGAAAAATACTTTTGGATATGCTTTTAGTCTTGGGGCATCAGTCTTTTCTTGGTCATCAAAAAAGCAATCCGTGATAGTTATCAACTTGCAAAGCGGAATATATCGCGGCTTCTCATTGTGCTTGTCAAGAAATATGGTTAAGGAATTTGCTAACAGAGATGGAATGCTTGCAAAAGGATCCTGCAAAGATCTAAGTGGATAACAAGTCAACGTTATCACTCTCAAAGAATCCAATCTCTCACGGGAAAAGTAAGCACATTAAGATGAAGTTTCATTTCCTTTGGGACTAGGTAAAGAAGGGAACCATTAAGTTGACTTATTACAGAAGTGAAGATCAATTAGCAGATATATTTATAAAGCCAATAAAGTTTGAAGAGTTCAGAAGGCTAAGATATAATTTGGGCATGATCAAGTTTAAGAACGAGATTGTTGGGTTTAAACATGATCATTCTAAATAAAAGAATAAAGCCTAAAAGCAAAAGTGGCCCACGAATACTATTCATCATATTCTCACTTTTCCATTCTCCCGATGATAGAAATGTATAGAAGAAACCAAAAAACACTAGAGGCTTTTTCTTCACTGAAAAATTATCTTCTGACACTAGGAAATTTTTTTTGACATCAAGCTCTCTCTAAACCACAAGCTTGAAGTTTATATCCCTTGAAGAATAAGGAAGCACCAACCTTATGAAGCTATAAATACCATGGAGCACATGGAGTAGCAACACTGTAGAGAAAAGACAGTGAAGCAAGAGAGTGATCAAAGTCCTCCAGCAAAAGTTCTCCAAGAATGACAGTTCTAAGTTGTTCCTTTTGTTGCTCAAATCGTGAATGTTTCCTTTCCTCTCAAGTGTCGTTGTATGTGTTAGTTCATGCTTGTGTATTCAAGAGATTGCAACTCTCTTGAGTTTCCTTTGTTGTGTCCCTTTGTAACTTTGATTGGTTGTATAAAAGGAAGAATTTCATTTTCCATTTAAAGCTGTTTTTAGTGTCCAACTTTCTGCCTATCACGTGTTTGACTCTTTGCCTCAACCACTTTACCTCCTCATTTCCCCAATTTTCTTCTATATCTTTGTTCCTCTTCCATCCTTTATCCAAAAACCCAACAGTTCTCACATCTAACCAATTAAACTTACTTGTAAATCACTACAAATTCAACTATCAAATATTGACAACAAAAAAAGAAGGGAACAAATAAAACATAGTTCTCTTAAAACTAAAGACAATAAAAATACGAGCAGAAAACAAAGCTATATGAAGCTTATTGCAACATTCGGTGACAAGCTCACACTACCCCATTTGTGATATCTGAGGACAACAAATCCTTTTGCACAACTTCTGAGCATTGAAAAAGTAATGATAAAACTTGTAATGAATGTCAATGATACAGTGGAGAAGTTAGAGTAAAGCTTCTATATTTGATTAATTCTATCTCGTCTTACCACACCAGCAAATGAATGTCACTGATTCGGCCAGAAACAAATAGAAATCAATTAAGTGAAAGATCAAGACTTTAATAATCCAAACTAGGTTGGGAAATGCTACTAATAAATTGAGAGAACTTTAAATTAGCTTCTACACCAAGGAGATGTGCCCCACACTCTTTTAACCCTACATTCTTGTTACTTGTTGTAATTTAAGCTAAATATTTCCATTTTCCCATAGGTTTCATACCTTGTAGCAAATCTAGAATATTTATGAACACCCAAGCTCCATGTGACCCAATGCAAGTTACTTCAGGTATGCAAAAGTGTTAATGCATAGAAACCCTACCTACTACACTACCATATTGAGCCCTACAATCATGCATGATATATTGTAATTATTATGTAAATATTGTTTCCTTTTATTAGCTAGGTCTACACTCTATAAATGTAACAATTTTAGTTGTACAATTTGTAAGGAAATACAAAGAGAAATCACATTGCTCACTTTGGCCTATCTCCCCAAGCTGGAGGATGAAGTGGGCCCAAAAACGAAAGGTGATGAGGGTCCAAAGCTATGGGGTTGGTGGGCTACATTAGTGGTGGTGTTATGGGCTAGAGGCCCATGGTTGCTAAGCCTTTTCACCCATTCTCAAGTATTGTTTCTTCCTTTGCTAACCCCATTTTGTCCTTAAGGATTATTGACTCAGGGGCAAGTAATCACATCACTTGCAATTTAAATATTTTAAGTACATAGCATCCATGTGTTGCTCCCATTATTATAAATTTACATGATTGCTCAACCCGTCCCATTAACCACATTGGTCATTGTTGACCTTACTGTAACCTACACTTAAACAACATTTTATTTGCGCTTCAATTCAAACACAATTTACTATCCATCCAAAAACTCACCTGTGACAATAATTATGTGGCTTTGTTTGTTTTTTTTTTTTTAATGATTTCTATGTTTTTCGAGATCGTATGCTTGGGGATTTGATTGGGCTCGACAAGGCTTATCATGGGCTTTATTTTCTATGTTCGGAATTTCCTGTAAATTTTCATTATGTTTTTTTTGAACACTTATTTTCCCTAAAAAGTACTTTTTATACTCATAAATAGTCTTTTGGTTGTAATTCGGTTTTTATTAATAACAAAATTTCTCATGATCTTTTATGCCAACGTCTTGGTCATTCTTTTCTATACAATTTTTTTTGCTCAAGGGTGCTCCATTTCTTGTCCTTCTTCCTTTTCTTACCCAATATGCCTTTTGGCCAAACAAACTAGCCAACTTTTTCTCATATGTCACACTACTACACGGACTCTCTTTGAGCTTGTCCACATGAATATCTGGCATCCCTACCAAACTCCCACCCACGACAATGCCTGCTATTTTCTCACCATATTGATGATTTTTCCCAGGCCATTTGGACTTTCCTCTTTAAATTTAAAAGTCAAGTTTTTTCAAAAATCCAATTTTTTGTCTCCATGGCCCTTATTCAATTCGGTCATCCTGTTTGATGGATTTGCTTTGACAACGGCACTGAATTTTTTTCCTCTGAATGTCATGCCTTTCTTTCTCAACAAGGCATCGTTCATGAGTCCTCTTGCATCTACACACCCCAACAAAATAGTGTCGTAGAATTCAAGCATCACCAGTGGCTCGCACTTTAATGTTTTAGGTGCACATTCCCTCTCTTTTTGGGGGGCAATGTCTTCTCACCGCCACTTATCTTATTAATTGTCTTCTTTTTTCTTCCATTTTACGATCTTAGTCCTTTTCAAAAATTATCTGGCAAACCTCCTGTCTTCGACCACCTTTGTGCCTTTGGGTGTTGTTGTTATGCCACCATTGTTGGTGTCCGCAACAAGTTTAGTCCTCAAGCTCTTCCTTGCATTTTCATGGGCTATCCTTCCGCTAAAAAAGAATATCACCAATATGACCCTCAATCTCATAAATTTTTTGCTAGTCATGATGTTTTTTTTCAAGAAACTTTGTTTTCTTTTTGTTCTTCCCATGACAACCTGGCAGCTTTGTCATCTCCAGCTGCTTTGGATCTTAATACCTACACTTCATCATCATTACTTATGGATCTTCTTATTTCTCTATTTCTAATGACTCTCTGCCTTCCCAAGCTCCTCTCGCTCTTATTCTTGCCTCCCATCCTTTGCCTTCCCCCCAACCCTTTTCCTTAGACTCCCGACCCTCCTTCCCTACCAATTACCCTCGTGGATCCTCTACTTCATTATTTCAGTTGGCCCACTCGACCTCCGATCTGGAGCACAGACTACTTATGTCCCACTATACCATAGTTTTCTTACTCCTCCCTTTATCCCATTTCAAACTATATGTCTCTCCATCAATGCCTCCCACCTTATCAACACTTCTTAGCTTCCACTTTTGCCATCTCTGAACCCACCACCTACTTTGAAGCTATCACCAACCCCAATTGGGTTGCTGTCATGGATGTTGAACTCTCCACCCTTAAGGAGAATCACACTTGGGATGTTGTTCCCGTACCCCCTGGTCATCGTCTTATAAAATGTAAGTGAGTTTACAAAGTGAAGTATCGTGCCATTGGTTCCAATAAATGCTACAAAGCCCAGTTGGTTGCTAAAGGATTTAATCAGTGAGAAGGCATCATCTATCAAGATACCTATCGATCTCATCATTATTATTATTGTTGTTCACAATTGGCCTCTTTACCAGATGGACGTCCGAAATGCTTTCCTTCATGGCAACCTCTCTCAGGAGGTTTATATGGAGCTTCCCTTCGAATTTTGCAATTAGGGGGTGTCTCGGGTATGTCAATTGTGAAAATCCCTCTATGGGTTGAAGCAAGCTTCTCGCTAGTGGAATGAAGAGTTCACTGGAGCACTGCTTGCCCAATGCTTCATTTAGTCTTATCATGACTACTCCCCATTCACCAAAAGGCAAGGTACTGCTTACGTAACTTTACTTATTTATATCGATGACATTTTAATCACAAGGAACAGTTAAGACACCATTGTCGACCTTAAGAAGTACCTGCATGCTACCTTCTTTATGAAGGATCTTAGACTGTTAAAATTTTTCTTAGGCCTTGAAATAGCTCGTTATCTAAAATGAATTTCTTTGAGCCAACGCAAGCACACTAGAGCTATTTTTTGAAGCCAGTCTAGCTGGTTTTAAGCCTTCACTCATCCTAATGGAACAAAACAAGAAATTCACAAGCTTTGAGTGTGATCAAAGCTCAAATGAAAAATCCGACAATCTACCTTTTGTAGATCCACCAATTTACAAGTGATTGGTGGGATGACTAATCTATTTGACTTTTACCAGACCCGATATCACATTCTCATTTCAACTTCTTAGTTAATTCATGCATAGGAAACAATCTCACATGGAAGCAGCTCTTAAGGTGATCAAATATCTCAAAAGTTGTCCAGGACTTGGTCTCATGTTTCCTTCTTCCTTATAATTTGAGCTGCGAGCATATTGTGACTCAAATTATAGTACTTGTCCTATGATGAGAAGATCTACCATAGTCTTTTGTATTATGCTAGGAAACTCACTAATCTCATGGCGATTGAAAAAGTAACCCATTGTGTCACTCTCATTTGTTGAAGTAGAGTATCGCACCATACAGGTCACTACTTGTGAGATCATTTAGGTCATTGGTCTACTTAAGGATTTTGGTTTCCACATGAAGCGACCAGCATTACTACATTGTGACAATAAAGTAGTAAAAAAGTTGCAGCAAACCCAATATTCCATGAGCATACAAAAAACATTGAGATTGAATGTCACTACGTGAGGGAAAAGCTTCAACAGGGTATCATTACAACACAACACATCTCCACTAAAGAGCAGTTTGTAAACCTAATGACCAAAGCACTTTGCAATAAGCATATTGGTATCTTCTCTCTAAGCTTGGAGTATTTGATTTATATTGATCTTCAGCTTCAAGGGGAGTGTTAATGCATAGAAACCCTACCTACTACATTACCATATTGAGCCTTAGAATCATGCTCAATATATTGTAATTATTACGTAAATATTGTTTCCTTTTATTAGCTAGGTCGGCATTCTATAAATGTAACAATTTTAGTTATACAATATGTAAGGGAATATAGAGAGAAATCACGTTGCTCATTTTGGCCTATCTCCCTAATTTCTCCTTTACTTACAAAAAGACCAAAGCCTGTTTTGGACCAACTTCATTGAGTTGTAATTGACAAACAAACTCAGAAACATTTGGTTACTACCCTCACATGCTCTAATATCTAAATTCCTAGGCTCATCTAACCGTGGGTTTCCACTTTAGCTATTGTTATGCTCTTGGACTTCATAGGCAATCAATAGAGTGAATGTTAATGGTCTAGACAAACCATTGTCTGGGTTCCAATCTATATAAATTTGAACTTTTTTGTTGGAACTTGTACCTCTTTGATTGAACCACTCTGAGATTTTTGGTTCTAAAGTGGGATCACATGTTGCCACAGGTTTAATGAGGTGATCTTGTAGACAAAAAAATATACCATGAAGGGTAGAAAGTTAATTATAGATCTTTTGATCAATGATGCAAGAGTAATTTTGTTTTTCTTTTTTCGTAAACAATATAGATGCATACCATAAAGGGAAGGAACAAACTCACATTGCCACTCGTATATAGAGGACTTTTTGGATATAGATACAAGATCTTGTGAGGTATTCCATCAAAACCAATATCGGTAACCACAGAAGGACAAACTTTGATCCTTAACATATATCCTAAACTTTGTGGGGTCATTTGACTAGCAAATGCCTCCAACAATGGACGATCTCTTAGATGCAAGGAATGTAACTTCATTGGCAGCTTGGACAATCTTTGAAGATTCGTACGACCAATTAAAACAACCTTATGAAGGTTGAAAATTTCACACATGCTATCTGGTAATTCTATAAATCTATTATAACTAAGATCTAATCATTATAAAAGGCTTATATTGTTTAGTCAACAAAAAAGGAAGCATGGTGTTCTAGTTAGGTGCAACATATGTGAACATCACTTAGAAATTGCATTGCAGGAACGATTGGAGTCTTGTTGTACACTAGATAAATCTCAAGCATTTCCAAGTTCAAAAGAATTGCTTGTGCCTCAAAGTTCTTTGAATATCTCACAAATTGACTTAGTTTTGTCATGCTTTTGGCAACTCCCATGGCTGGCCTTGTTTGACATTTATGAAGAAGATAATTGCAAAATCATTTTTTTCTCTCTCTAAAATTAAGGGCTCTAGATAATTAAAATATTATCTTTTATAGGTATCCTCGTGACCTAAGAGACATTTGAGGCTTGAAATATTAAACATATATCAAATCAAGAATTAAGCATCCTTGGGTGCCGTAAAAGAATTAACTAAAATACTGGCTATTTCCTACATTTGTCTAACTCTATTAGTCCCCGAGGAATTTCACCTTGCTTTGTAACAAACTATCAACCATATTGGTCTTCACGTCGCTGAGCATGTATTTAGTTCATCACTTTAGATTCACTTTAGTGCACATTTGAATTCAAAACAAGGTTTCGTGTGTCTTAATTAGATAGATGAGGTTGTCAATGAGGAAAAGCTCAGCATTCTGCATTTTAACCACATGGCCAAACTGAAGAGAGTTCTTGGAGAAGAACCGCATATCCACAAAATCAACCCCTATTTGATATGTGGAACTCAAAAATATTGCCATTAGCTTTGTGTTCTTCTCTTTTTCCCTACACCTGCCTAGTTGCACTGTTCCATTATACCATTCTTGTTTTAGCCAGAAATACTACACTGCCAATAGCCCTTATGGTGCGAACCTGTATGGGTTGATCAAACTCTTAGCCACCAAAGCTCCTCCTTTGGATTCGTACTTAACTCAAGAGGCCGAGCTGGAGGCATAGTAAATGATTCTGCCTTATGACGATGTGATGTCGCAAATTTAAAGTGTTAAGACCTGTGTTATTGACGTCAGCAAAGAGCTTCGCAGCCATTGTCCACATTGTAAAAAAGCTATCATTTTGTACGACAAGTGGCTCCTGAAGTACTCCAATTTAGATTTAGAAAACCCCACTTTATTCAACCCAAAAGGGCTTATGTTTGTTAATTTTTTGTAAGCGAATCTTCCGTCAATAGCATGTCAAGTAATAGTACATCAACAATATGAGTCATATGCTCGAATTAACACTTTAGAGATTATATTGCGCTAAACTTTTTGAAATTAAGCTCACCGACTCAAACAGCCGACCTATTAGAATCCCTTTGACCCATTAAACCTACTCTCACGTATGTGTTTTTCTATAAAACTACTATTCTATCATTGTACATATTTTAAAATTAGAATGAATTCTTTTTTTATCTTACACAAAACTCTCCTTTAGTTTTCTAACAATTTACCATTCAATAGAATTAACAAGTGAGCCTTATGATTTCTCAGATAGCTAGCATCGGCTATCTTCCTGTTTTCACATTTTGGCAAAACCATTGGATGATCAACTCTTTATTTTTATATGATCGTGAATGGTATTGCACGTGCCCAACGAGTGCATTGGGCTCGACTGGAAAGCAGTCAAATCAAATCTAAACTAAATTACTATTTCCATAGATCATAGATCCACAAACCATTGGCACAAAACTCACTGAAATTGACAGTTTTCTGCATAGCTTTGATTCCACTGATCCTCGACAAACTAGATCCTATATTCTATGGCGAACTGCGGGTTCCCTTAACACTTCTGATCAATTTCGTTCATAAACTGTGAGCCACCAACTCCCGCGCCGGAGTTACTACGCGACCCAGAGAAAAGGGTCAGCATTCTCTGCTCGAAACTTGGCCGCACTTGAAGAAGTTCCTCTATTTATAGAGTTCTTGGATAGGCTTACAGAACCACAAGACCGACAACCTTCAAGTTTCCTTCAATATGTCGAGGTCAAAGTATGTTGCTATCACCTTTCTGTTTTTCTGCCTTTCTCTCCATGCAGCCAACTCTGCCGATCCATTAAACACTATCTGCTTTCGCCAGGAGAATTACGGTCCCCATGGCCTTTACGCTGCGAACTTGAATGCGCTGCTCACTCGTTTGTCCACCACGGTTGTTCCCAGGGGGTTCGGGCTTGCTTCAATTGGCAGGGGCAGGGACGAAGTAAACGGTCTGGCGCTCTGCCGAGGAGATGTCTCCGGCTCAAACTGCAGGGCCTGTGTCGTTGAGGCCCGCAGGGAGCTTCGCAACCGCTGTCCTTACAAGAAAGGAGCAATAATATGGTACGACTACTGCCTCCTCAAGTACTCGGACTTAGATTTCCTTGGACAAATTGATTACCAAAACAAGTTCAATTTGGTGAGCACCCAAGTAGTACACAATCCTGTTATGTTCAATCTTAAGGTTAAGGAATTGCTAAAGGATTTATCCCAGAAAGCTTATGCCAATTCAAAATTCTATGCATCGGGGAAGCTGAGGCTTCCACGCTCATTAACTACGATCTATGGTTTGGCTCAATGCACGAGGGACCTTTCTGGTCGTGAATGTAAGAAGTGTCTTGATGATGCCATCAGTGAACTTTCCAACTACTCCAATGGAAAAGCAGGTGGAAGAGTTGTTGGAGGGAGTTGCAATGTCCGATATGAAATCTACCGCTTCTTCAAGGCGTAGACCGTTATGGTTTCGGGTATCTTATGTATCTAAATGCATGGTGTGCTATGTTTTTGTCTTCTTCCTCAATCGTTGGAAGAAGTATGATAAGAACTAAAATAAATGTCTAATGACAAACTTCTCTATGTTTCATCAATATTGTTGTTGAATTTTGGAAGGTGTCGTGTTTGCAAATATATGATCTCTAGACATTTTTCACTGCCCCATCCATGACAGAACCTCCACGTGAACCCTACTAGCAGGCATCTCTAGCAACCAGTTCAGTAATTACTGTTGAGATGATATGTAGTCAGAGTTTGTGATGACTATCGCATCAATGGTGAGTTGGAATGATGAAAAATCAAAATCACGTGAACTTTGAAATGGAGGAAAGAGTTGTCGGGGGCTTCCATGACAGAAGAAATGATGTGATCAAAGGTTGGAATAGAATTGTCACAATAAGAAGACATATTGAGAGGAGCTGTAATTCAACTAGTTAAAGAAAGATATAAACTCATTTTATTCGTTTAGCTACACAATACAATATGTTCAAAAGAAATCATCTATGAGTATAATACAATAATACAATCAGATATAATCATCATGCCTTATGCTGTGTTTGCTCACATTTTTTACGAATTTGGTTGTAGTTTGCAAGTCATTTCTTAGCAGCTTTATCACACTAATAGCCCAAATTCAGTTGGGTACTTATTTGATCCAGTTATATCGGGTTAATAAATGCTAGCATTTGAGCCTGCGCCTACCAGGTTATAACTTTACTAAGCTAAAAAGGTTCTCTTATTCACCCATAATACAAATTGATTTTACATTGTGCATCTACCCTTACACAATACGTGGTCTCTTCTCACAAATAAGAAGGAACTAACCCCCAATCAATTATAGCCTGCTCAAACAACACAAAACTCCCTCATAATTATGAGTTATAAGGGGAGATTTACCAACTTAGGAAGCCCAAGAACAAAATATATCAAGTCCAAGTGTTTACTTGCACATTTTACACTACAACATAGTAGATCTAGTACAAAGAAAGCATAGAAGTAAGTTTACAAGTGAAGAGCACCGACCTCAGAACAGCACTTCTGTTGAGTGTTATGCATTTTTCCAAAAAGATCGCTGCAGCAAGTTCAAGGGTTTTCAAAGATTTAGAGAGTTCTAGAAGATTTAGAATGAAAACCGGACAAAAGAGTTAAGTCGGTGGAAGTTGAAAGAAGAAATCTCTTCAAAGTTCCCGCAGCTCTAGACTATTCCGGCAAAAGATAAGAAGAGAGATGTCGGTTTGAAAAGTAAAAAAAAAGTGGCTGTGGAGGTTGGTTATGTAGTCTATAAATACCAACGTGTGTGTTGTAAAAAAAGCTAGTCTAGGAACCTTAAACCTTTTCTTGTATCAAATCTTTTTCAATCAATCAAAGTTTCCTTTCTTTTAACACTACGTTGGAGACAAAGGGCTCCACCTCAACCTTCCTTTCAAGTTTCCTCAATCTCATTTCTTCCTTTTTCTTTCTCAAACCCCCCACAAATCTTTTCCGCTGCGAATTATCTTTCTTTTCACCAAAACCAACAACTTCACCACGGGAGATGATTTTTTTCATCTTTGTTCTGACTCAACCAATAGCTGCCCCCTCTTCCATGTAAATCGTTTTGGAATCAATTGCTCCGTTGGGGAAACAGCCGGATTCTCATCAGAGAACTGATTCAATTTGCTGCACTCTGCCTTCGTCCAAAAATGGCAGAACATTTTATGCATTCTTTATTGGATTCAAAATATGCAAGCCAGCTTCTGCGTTTCGTGCTTTGTGGACCTGATTTTTGAAGAATAAGGCTGAGAGAATAGTCTATATCCTGCATAGAAAACAAAACTGAGTATGTATGGGGGCTGCCTTTTGACCGGCAATAGCGAAGCTCCGTGTCGTTCCTTTGCGTCTTGAGCGAGACAAAAATTGAGAAAAGTAAGAGTAACAGAAACATTTCAATATAAACAAGGAGGCAAAAATAGATGTCGGAGTAGCGTCAACATAGCCAGCACCGCAACATTTCCGCAGCAGTAGCAAGGCATGCATTGTAAATATTTTCATGTTTTGGAAGATACACAGATCTTAGTAACAATTTAGTATCATTCTTGTCTAGTTTAAGTAAACAAGAAAAGGCCAGAAAGTGCAAAGCACTATTTTTAACATGCTATCTTCCTAAATAAATTTTAATTCAAGTTCTCACATCTAACCAATTAAACTTACGTGTAAATCACTACGAATTCAACTATCAAATATTGGCAACAAAAAGAGAAGGGAACAAATAGAACATAGTTCTCTTAAAACTAGAGACAACAAAAATACGAGCAGAAAACAAAGCTATATGAAGCTTATTGCAACATCCGGCGACAAGCTCACACTACCCCATCTGTGATATCTAAGGACAACGAATCCTTCCGCACAACTTCTGAGCACTAAAAAAGTAATGATAAAACTCGTAATGAATGTCACTGATATAGTGGGGAAGTTGGGGTAAAGCTTCTGTATTTGATTAATTCTATATCGTCTTACCACACCAGCTAATGAATGTCACTGATTCGACCAGTAACAAATAGAAATCGATCAAATGAAAGATGAAGACTTCGATAATCCAAACTAGGTCGGGAAATGCTACTAACAAATTGAGAGAACTCCAAATCTGCTTCTACTGTTAAGATTGGGTGATGTGGTTGCCGTTTATAAGATAAAAATGTATGCTAAATAGGACAAAAGGTGCAGGCTCATTAAGACAAAGGTGTTGTCTCACTGAGTTGTGCAGAGAATAGCGTGTGACTAACGTGTAGCTTATGAAGAAAAAGAAATGGGAGACCAAGCGTGCTGTAAGAGATGGTGCAGACTGGAGAATCAGATGAAGACTTTTCTTTTTGTTGAATCTGAAAAAGTAGCTTTTGTATTTTGTAGTATCGGTGACTGGCTTTGTTTATGTGGTTTGCTTGCAACAGTTTCTAAGTAACGTTTTGAACACTATTTGAAGTTCTGTAGGATTTCTTGTGTTGTGAGCATTTTCGTTGGGTGCTTTTATAATATCTTGGAACTGTTCTTTGGTTCAATCCGTTCTTTTTTCATTCTAAAACACATCGGTGGCATCGAGAGCCAGGTTACGATATCTATTTGGGATTCTTTTCATGGTAACTCCATCAACTCCTTCTTCCTTCGCAGGAGCCTCATAGCCTTAACCAACAATACCCAACTCATAGATTCCGCTGCTGGTGTTTAATGGCGTGAACTATTTTGCTTAGGCCAACCACATAACAACGTATATGAAGGTTCAAGGCATGTGGGATATAGTGGAGAATGGAATTCCGAAAGTGGAAGATGAAGGTGCTCTCACTCCAATAGAACATGAGAGGCATAGGAAAAATCAAGAAAAGGAGTTGAAGACTCTCATGGTGGTACAGCTCTCTACTTCTGACTCAATTTTCAACTAGATCTCTTATGTAGCCACTCCTCAATAGATCTGGACATTTCTTAAGAATGAGTTCCTAGGAACTCCTAAGGTACGTGCAGTTCGCTTTTAATCACTTAAAGGTGATTTAGAACTGATGCAAATGCAAGAGGGAGAGTTGATTGCAGACTACTATACTTGTGTAAATGATATAGTTTGTCAAACTAGAGCTTTGGGTGAGGAATGGCCTGACTCACGGGTTGTTGAAAAACTTCTCATTAGTCTTACAGAAAAGTTTGACTCAACGGTGACAACTATTGAGGAAACTAAAGATTTTGCAAATATGACTTTATTTGAACTGTTAGGGTCTCTAGAAGCTTATGAAAAAAGAATTAATAAACGTAGAGAAAAGGCTCCTTTAGAGACAACATTTAAAGCAAAATTGTCAATAGAACCAAAAACCCTTAAAGTGAATACTAGATTTGGGGAGAAGCCAGCTGAAGGAAGGGGAAAATTTCCACCATGTAGGGTGTGTAAGAGAACAAATCATCCGGAAAAGTTTTGTTGGTATAAAGGAAAAGTGCAGTGTAGATTCTACCAAAGATTTAGCCATATAGAGAGAAATTGTAGAGCCAAAAGTGGACAATAGGCAAACTATGTTGAAAAAGAAAAAAGTTGTGAAGAAGCTACATTATTCTTTGCTAGTATGTTTGTGGCGTGTGCTGATCCGAATTTGTGGTTCTTGGATAGTGGGTGTACAAACCACATGACCCCAAATGACAATATATTCAACAACCTTGATAGAACTTTTAAGTCAAGAGTTAGGTTGGGCGACAATAGATACATAGATATTGCTGGAAAAGGGATAATTTTAGTGAGAACCTCTTCGGGTGTGAGAGAAATTAGAGAAGTATTATGGGTACTCTCCTTAGCTTCTAACTTGCTGAGTGTAGGGCAGATGGTGGAGAAAAATTATGTGTTGCTATTTAAAGGACGATTTTGTCATATATTTAAGGATGAAAGTATGGCTAGAGAAGTGATAAGAGTTTATATGAGAAATGTAAGAAATTTTCCGTTCAGATTAGAATATGTTGATCATGCTGCAATGAGTATTGCTGAAGATAAAAATTGACTTTGGCATAGAAGATTTGGTCATTTGAACTTTTAATCACTTGAGGAGCTACACAACCAGAAAATGGTAGAGGGACTCCCTTTAGTGAAGCATGTTGGGCAGATGTGTGAGTGCTATCAACTTGGAAAAAGCTCTCGACAACCATTTGTGTTAACAAGAAAAGAAAAACAAACTGATCTACTAGAGTTGATTTATATAGACATTTGTGGGCCTATGAGGGTTCACTCTAAAGAAGGAAATAGGTATTTCATTCTATTCATTGATGATGCATCTAGATATTGTTGGGTTGATTTTTTAAAGAACAAATCTGAAGCATTTCGATACTTCTTGAAGTTTAAAGTTACTATTGAGAAAGAAAGTGGGAAGGAAGTGAAAACCATTCAATCAGACCAGGGAGGAGAGTACTTATCAGCAGAGTTCAATAATTTTTGTGAAGAACAAGGGATCAAACATCAGCTCACAGCTAGTTTTTCTCCCCAACAGAATGGAGTGGCAGAAAGGAAGAACCGAACAATAATGGGAATAGCAAAAAGTATGCTGGAAGAGCAGAATGTTCCAAAAGAGTTTTAGGCAGAGGCAATAAACACTGCTGTTTACATACTCAATAGAAGCCTTACATCAGTGCAAGCTTGGACAAGAAGAAAGCCATCTGTGGATCATTTTAAAGTGTTTGGATCACTATGCTATGTGCACATACCAGAGTAGAATCGTCACAAACTTGAACGAAGAGCAGAAAAAGGAGTATTTCTTGGATATAACACACTGTCAAAAGCATATCGAGTGTATAATCTAATGAGTAATAAGCTAGTTGTTACAAGAGATGTTGTAGTAGATGAGAACATGTCCTGGAATTGGGAAATGAAACTAGAAGAAAGTAAAAATGTGTCTATTCCATGTACTATGAAGGGTAGTGAAGATTGGTTGGTGTGCAGTGATGAAGAATCAAAAGAGAGCCTTGAAGTGCTTGACTCTAGCCCAAATGATAGGATCACTCCAAGTCCAATGGAACAAGATTCAGTGTAGTCATTAGAAGTAAGAAGAGATTTTTCTAACATGAGTCCAGTTCGCATGAGATGCTTGGAAGAAATCTATGAAAGTTGTAACATGGCATTTTCTGAGCCAGTATCATTTGAAGAAGCTATTGGAGAAAAAGAATGGAAGGAAGCTATGGATGAGGAGATGCGAACCATTAAAAAGAATAATACATGGACTATTGTTGATCTTCCAGAAGGAAAGAAAACCATAGGATTAAAATGGATATTCAAAAGGAAGACTGATGTAGAAGGAAAAATAGTGAGATGCAAGGCAAGACTTGTAGCTAAAGGATACACACAAATTCCTGGAACAGATTTTCATGAAACCTTCTCACTAGTTGCTCGAATGGAGACTATAAGAATGCTTTTGGCAGTTGCTGCACAACATGGATCGGAAGTCCTGTAGCTTGATGTGAAGGCTGTTTTTCTAAATGGGGTGATTGATGAAGAAGTTTATGTAGAACAGCCAAGAGGCTATGAGATCCAGGGGTCTGAAACCAAAGTGCTGAAACTTCACAAAGCTCTTTATGGTTTACGTCAAGCACCACGTGCATGGTACAATCGAATATACAGCTTCTTTCTAGAGAAAGGGTTCTCACAAAGCCCAAGTGAACCAACACTATTTGTATCCCAAGTAAGTGATTCTATACTGCTTGTGTCCATATATGTGGATGATTTAATATTTAATGGGAATAAAGCAATAGATCTGAGAAAGTTTAAAGAGGAAATGTTGCAATCTTTTGAAATGAATGATATTGGAGTTATGGAGTATTTTCTTGGCCTGGAGGTGTCTCAGATGAAGGAAGGGATTTTTGTGTCACAAGCCAAGTTTGTTAAGAACTTGTTGGAGAAGTACAATCTGTTCAATTGTAATCTAGTTTCCACTCCTCTTGTGACTAGTGAGAAAATATGTTTTAAAGACAATTCTGGTGAAGCAAATGGAACTGATTTTTGAAGCTTAGTGGGGAGTTTGCTAGATCTAACAACAGCTCATCCAGATATATTATATCCAGTGTCCTTACTTTCACGGTGCATGCAGAAACCATCAAGAATACATTTCAGCAAGCTCAAAAGAATACTTCGTTACATCAAAGGCACACAAGACTTTAGGTTGTTCTATGGTCGCTCTGAAGATTTTAAACTTGTTAGGTTTAGTGACAGTGATTGGGGAGGTAACACTAAGGACAACAAAAGTACCAGTGGGTTTATTTTCAATCTTGGAACAGCTGCCTTCTCATGGTCCTCAAAGAAGCAAGAATCAGTATCTTTATCGACAGCTGAATCTGAATATGTAGCAGCTACTTCTGCAGCATGTCAAGCAGTGTGGCTACGTAGACTGCTTCAAGAGATTGGCTTGGAGCAAAATGGAGAAATGGTAATTTATAGTGATAGTAAGTCTATCATAGCAATGACCAAGAACCCAAGCCATCATTCACGTACAAAACACATTTCTATCAAGGTCCATTATGTGCGCGAGCTTGTTGAATCTAAGGAAGTCAAGTTTGAGTTTTGTCCAAGTGGAGAGCAGATGGCATATATATTCACAAAAAATCTTCCTTATGCACTATTTGAGAAATTTAGAGCTTTCATTGGGGTAACTGGCAACCCCATCAAGGAAAGGTGTTGAGATTGGGTGACGTGGCTGCCATTTATAAGAGAAAAATGTGTGCTGAATAGGACAAAAGGTGTAGGCTCATTAAGACAAAGGTGTTGTCTCACTGAGATGTGTAGAGAATAGCCTGTGACTAGCATGCAGCCTATGAAGAAAAAGAAATGGGAGACCAAGCGTGCTGTAAGAGATGGTGCGGACTGGAGAATCAGATGAAGACTTTTCTTTTTGTTGAATATGAAAAAGTAGCTCTTGTATTTTGTAGTATCGATGACTGGCTTTGTTTATGTGGGTTGCTTGTAGCAGTTTCTAAGTAACGTTTTGAACACTATCTGAAGTTCTGAAGGATTTCTTGTATTGTGAGCATTTTCGTTGGGTACTTTTATAATATCCTGGAACTGTTCTTTGGTTCAATCCGTTCTTTTTTCATTCTAAAACACATCATTTACACCGAGAAGACATCCCCAACACTCCTTCAACTCTACATTCTTGTTACTTGCTGTAATTGAAGCTTAGTATCTCCATTTTCCCATAGGTTTCATACCTTGCAGCGAATCTGGAATATTTATAAACACCCAAGCTCCACGTGACCCAATGCGAGTCACTTCAGGTACAAAAAAGACTTCTGGACCCACTTCGTTGAGCTGTAATTGACAAACAAACTCGGGAAGCATTTGGTTACTACCCTCACTTGCTCCAATATCTAAATTCCTAGGCTTATCTAACCGTGTGTTTCTACTTTTGCTATTGTCATGCTCTTGGACTTCATAGGCAATCAATAGAGCGAATGCCAATGGTCCGGATAAACCATTGTCTGTATTCCAATCTACATAAATTTGAACTTTTTTGTTGGAACTTGTACCTCTTGGATTGAATCACTCTGAGATTTCTGGTCCTAGCGTGGGGCCACAAGCTGCCACAAGTTCAATGAAGTGATCCCGTAGACAGAAAAATATACCATGAAGGGTGGAAAGTTAATTACAGATCTTTCGATCAATGCTGCAGGAGTAATTTTGTTTTTTTCGTAAACAATATAGATGTATACCACAAAGGGAAGGACAAAAGCTCACATAGCCACCAGTATATGGAGGACTTTTTGGATGTAGATACAAGATCTTGTGAGTTATTCCATCAAAACCAATCCGCAGAAGAACAAACTCTGATCCTTAACATGTATCTTGAACTTTGTGGGGTCATTTTACTAGCAAATGCCTCCAACAATGGATAATCTCTTAGATGCAAGGAATGAGACTTCAATGGCAGCTTTGACAATGTTTGAAGATTGGTACAGCCAATCAAAACAAGCTTATCAAGGTTGAAAATTTCATACATGCTATCTAGTAATTCCATAAATCTATTATAACTAAGATCTAATCATTAAAGAAGGTTTATATTGTTTAGTCAATAAAAAAGGAATTATGGTGTACTAGTTAGGTGCAACATATGTGAACATCACTTAGAAATGCATTGCAGGAACAATTGGAGTCTTGTTGTACACCAGATAAATCTCAAACATGTCCAAGTTCAAATGAGTTGTTTATGCCTCAAAGTGCTTTGAATATCTCACTAATTAACTTTAGTTTTGTCACGCTTTGGCAACTCTTGTGGCTGCCCTTCTTGTTTGACATTTATGAAGAAGATAATTGCAGAATCCAATTTATTTATTTATTTTATATTCTAAAATCAGGGGCTCAGATAATTAAAATATTCTCTTTTTTAGGTATCCTTGTGACCTAATAAACATTTGAGGCTTGAAATATTAAACGTATATTAAATCAAGAATTAAACATCCTTGAGTGCCGTAAAAGAATTAACTAAAATATTGGCTGTTTCCTTCATTTGTCTAACTCTATTAGACCCTGAGGAATTTGACCTTGCTTTGTAACAAACCATCAACCATAAAAAGTCTGAGCTTGCACTTGGTTCATCACTTTAGATTCACTCTAGTGCACCTTTGAATTCAAAACAAGGTTTTCATGTGTCTTGATTAGATAGATGAGGTTGTCAATGAGGAAAAGCTCAGCATTCTGAATTTTTAACCACATACTTGGCCAAACTGAAGAGAGTTCTTGGAGAAGAAAAGCATATCCACAAAACCAACACCCATTTGGTCTGTAGACCTCAAAAGTATTGCTATCAGCTTTGTGTTCTTTTCTTTCTCCCTACACCTGCACAGTTTCACTGTTCCATTATACCATTCTTTTTTTTTTTTTTGATGAATATGTGAGTTGATTCATCCATTATACCATTCTTGTTTAGCCATAAATACTACACTGCCAATAGCCCTTATGGTGCGAACCTGTATGGGTTGATCAAACTCTTAAGCCACCAAAGCTCCTCCTTTGGATTCGGACTCAACTCAATAGGCCGAGCTGAAGGCATAGTAAATGATCTTGCCTTGTGACGAGGTGATGTCGCAAGTTCAAAATGTTAAGACCTGTGTTATTGACGTCAGCAAAGAGCTTCGCAGCCGTTGTCCACATTGTAAAATAGCGATCATTTTGTCCGACAAGTGGCTCCTGAAGTACTCCATTTTAGATTTAGAAAACCCCACTTCATTCAACTAAAAAGGGCTTATGTTTGTTAGTTTTTTGTAAGCGAATCATCCATCAATAGCATGTCAAGTAATAGTACAATAACAATATGAGTCATACGGTCAAATTAACACTTTAGAGATTGTATTGCACATAACTTTTTGAAACTAACCTCATAGACTCAAACAGCCGACCTATTAGAATCCCCTTGACCCATTAAACCTACTCTCACGTATGTGTTTTTCTATCAAACTACTATTCTATCATTGTACATATTCTAAAATTAGAATGAATTCCTTTTTTATCTTACACAAAACTCTTCTTTAGTTTTCTCACAATTTTCCATTCAATAGAATTGACAAATGAGCCTTATGATTTCTCAGGTAGCTAGCATTGGCAATCTTCCTGTTTTCGCATCTTGGCAAAACCACTGGATGAACAATTCTTTATTTTTATATGATCGTCCATGGTTTTGCACGTGCCCAACGAGTGCTTTGGGCTTGACCGGAAAAAAGGCAAATCAAATCTAAACTAAATCAGAATTTCCATGGATCAGAGATCCACCAACTCCTGAGCCGGAGTTACTCCGCAACCCAGAGAAAATGGTCAGCATTCTCTGCTCGAAACTTGGCCGCACTTGAAGAAGTTCGCCTATTTATAGAGTTCTTGGATAGGCTTACAGAACCACAAGACCGACAACCTTCAAGTTTCCTTCAATATGTCGAGCTCAAAGTCTGTTGCTATCACCTTTCTGCTTTTCTGCCTTTCTCTCCATGCAGCCTACTGTGCCGATCCATTAAACACTATCTGCTTTCGCCAGGAACAGTACCCTCCCCGTGGCCCTTACGCTGGGAACTTGAATGCGCTGCTCACTCGTTTGTCCACCACGGTTCTTCCCAAGGGGTTCGGGCTTGCTTCAATTGGCGGTGGCAGGGACGAAGTGAACGGTCTGGCCCTCTGCCGAGGAGATGTCTCCGGCGCAAACTGCAGGGCCTGTGTCGTTGAGGCCCGCAGGGAGCTTCGCAACCGCTGTCCTTACCAGACAGGAGCAATAATATGGTACGACTACTGCCTCCTCAAGTACTCGGACGTAGATTTCTTTGGACGAATTGACTACGAAAACAAGTTCAATTTGGTGAGCACCCAAGAAGTACACAATCCTGTTATGTTCAATCTTAAAGTTAAGGAATTGCTAAAGGATTTATCCAAGAGAGCTTACTCCAATTCAAAATTCTATGCATCGGGGAAGCTGAGGCTTCCACGCTCATCAACTACGCTCTATGGTTTGGCTCAATGCACGAGGGACCTTTCTGGTCGTGAATGTAAGAAGTGTCTTGATGATGCCATCAGTGAACTTTCCAACTACTCCAATGGAAAAGAAGGTGGAAGAGTTGTTGGAGGGAGTTGCAATGTCCGATATGAAATCTACCGCTTCTTCAAGGCGTAGACCATTATGGTTTCCGGTATCTTATGTATCTAAATGCATGGTGTGCTACGTTTTTGTCTTCTTCCTCAATAGTTGGAAGAAGTATGATAACAACTAAAATAAATGTCTAATGACAAACTTCTCTATGTTTCATCAATATTATTGTTGAATTTTGGTGGGTGTCGTGTTTGCAAATATATGATCTCTAGAAAAAGTTGCCTGGGTACTGAGGCGGGTGTGGATTAGTGTTTGAGGAGAACAATTAAAGAAGGTTTGAGGTATTAGCTATTCCATTCAGTTATTTTATTGGACCTTTGGTGAAACAAAGAATCAAGAAAGGGTAATATTCTCTCCAAAAGTATAAGCGACTTATTAATTTGTATTTTCCTCTTGTTCTAATCCACATATATCCTTTATTGTTATGAATTAGATGACTTTTTTTTTTCTTGTATAAGTTGTTGCTTTACAGAATGTAAAATGAAAGTTTCTTTTGAGTCACATACATAGATGCAAGTGCATAACCAAGATTTTTGTCCAAGGATTAACAACAAAATGTCGTTATTCTAGTCCACGTTGTTCCTTCACAAAACTCTCATGATATAGAGACACAAAAACTTAACCACGAGCACAGTATGACTTTGCAAATTTCAAGTTTTGTGTTTAAATATCATTTGGGGCATCGTGGACTTTAGCATGGAATACTAACTTTCTTTTACTTTTTAAAAATTTGATGTCTAACTTGCACCTTTTTAAAAAAAAAAATTGTTTGCAAGTTGCTCATTTTCAACAATTAGAATTTGGAATCTTGAAGGAGCATCCTAATGCTAACTTTTGGAGCAAAATTTGCAAAACATTTATCTGCTTTTCAAAATTTGTCTCTTTATTTAACTTCTCTGTCCTAGAAAATCCTTTTAAGAGTCCCTTGAATTGTAGGGCAAGGCTGCAAATAGTAGTTGGCGTAGTAGCTGCATTGGTAAGTTGAAATTTGAATAGATTTTCTCATTATGGGGAACAATATTGATATGCCACATAATTTAAATCCCTGGAAAATTTTTGAGAGGGGCAATACATTTTGTTAAATACATAGATAAAAAAGGGCTAAATTTTACTCTAGAAAACAAAAACATGAGAAAAAGCGTCACATACATGGCAAACTATTCTGAAAATCTGTCATATGGCCTAAAAATTCCGCCTGATGCCTCACTCTAGGCCTCTAAATAAGTTTACTTGAAGCACTTCCTTTGCCACGTAAGTAGACCTCCAATTGTATATATATGAATATGAAAAAAAAAATCTCTGTAAACGTGATTGCTGAACTCATACAGCATTGGCTGTGAAAACTTGCCAAAATAATGGGTATAAGCCAACTAATAAGACAGGGGCAAGTTTATTGCTACCCCATTTGACACCATTTATACAAGAAAAGAAAGATACATCCATGTAAAATATTATAAAGTATTAATAAACTTCAAAAGGCCATAATAATGAGCATCTCCTAGTTTGCCTATAATGTAAACAAATATTCACTTCTAGTGTCGGATGCCATAATGTTATATGGATATGGTCTCATCGTTGAAATCTTGGAATGGTGAATATGGACAAGAAGTATATAAGATCTGCAAAAAACTTTGGTGTAACTTCCCCCTTTTCGAAGCAGTAGCCACAATCAAAATGTTTTGCTACTCCGGAATCCTCTCTGGTAGTACAAAACACATCTATTAGTGTAACTCATAAGCTTATAAGGACTTAAGCTTAAGTTATCCAAATTTGGTTTTCAAGGCATAGTCTATGGTAACTTTCTTTGTGCTCCTATGGAGTTTCAGATTTTGAATGAGATACAATCGTTTTAAGATTTCATTTGCAAGCATTTGATGTCAAATCTTATTAGAAGACATCCCGTTGAACTTGAAAATAACGACCTTTAAAATTGACCAAACCACATAATATGGGCCAACAGTTAATGATTTATCTCCATTTTAAACTAAGGACTATTCTATGATCCTCTATCTCCACTAAGGAATATAATGTATCCTTGCTTTGTTGTTTTATTTGGATTGTACCTATCCAAGTGGCAACATGAATTTCGAATTTTCCAAATCATTTGATGTTATAGGCATTGATCACATAAGACAACGTGAATTGTATTAAGACATCATTTTTTTCTTCTTCCTCTGAAGTATAGAAAGTATTGTATTTGCATTAATTAGTTATGCTGATTTTTTATGTAATAGTATTCGCTTTTCTTCAATGATCTTGCAATACATCACGTCTCCATTACCTCTTAGCATTATGGTAGATGAAAACTTCACATCAATAGCATGGATGTGTTCTTATATGTGATTTACTTAAAGCAGTTGTTACTACTATCTGAACATAGTTACTAAAAGATCACATCTCTGTTGAGAGAAAATTACTCTTTGAAAGGCATTTAACTAAAAGGAGATTCCGTAGATAATTAATTACTATTTCAAAGTTAGAATATTAGTTACATTACTTATATGTATTTAATGTATAAAAAGAAGGAAGAACAATGAAAGTAGAAAAATTAATTGGTTACAAAATTTAGATATTACTTATAATAATTTTTTCTGTGCTGGGTTTTTTGGGTTATGGGTAGGCCTATAACCTCATCAACTATGACTTGTTGATCTTCAGTGTAGGCAAATAGATTATCAAGGCCCATTTTACTTGAAGGGCTTACTCAATTGTTTGTCCACCACGGTTCTTCCCAAGGGATTCGGGCTTGGTTCAATTGGCAAAGGCAATTGAAGGTCAACAAGTCACAATCGACGTCATAATATGAACTCAAAGGATGCTTGAATATGTTGACTAACAATTCATTTACAATTTACAGGTTAACAATAATTGCTATAATAGGGGGTGTCCCTTTGGCTTAATGGTCAGCTAAGGGGCTCCTGGGCTATGAGCCCACCAAGTCTAGGGTTCAATACCCCTCTCCCTCCCATGTGTATACATTTAGAAGAGTATTTTTTTTAAAAAAAAAATGATTATTATACAAAGAGAGAAATCGATGAGATTGACAATCAAAGCTAGGGCTAGATTTGCCATAAATGCTAGTTGATTGAGAGAAGGGAAAAATCTTCTAAGACTTTATGAGATTTCAAAACTAACGTTGAACATGGTTGGTGAATTTTCTATTTTGGTTTCGTTGATGATGAGCATGATCTGTAAAGGAAACTAGTTTCATTTAGCTGGATGATTGACACCAATGGGTGAAATTTGGCTTGACATGCATAGAGCAAATCAGGAATGATGAGCATGTCTCATAGCTCATAGGGCTAACATGGCATTGCATACTAAGTGGGATGTTAATGTTTGTAGGTGAGGTTGATGAGGTTCCAATATCTCACAATGATGTGGCAATCTGATGTAGACTAGTGCAAGGTAGAAATCATGATTTTTTAGTTTTAATACTTTTTCCTAGAATCAAAGGCTCAAATAATTAAAATATTCTTTTTTGTAGGTATTTATGTGACCCAAAAGAAATTTATATTAAATCTAGAATTAAACATCTCTGAGAACCACACAAGAATTAACTAAAATACTACTCATTTCTAACATTGGTCTAACTTTATTAGTCCTTAAGGAATTTAAGTTTGAATTGTAACAAATTATCAACCATATTGGTCTTCACATCACTAAGCATGTATTAGGTTCATCCCTTTAGATTTACTCCAAGGCACATTTGAATTCAAAACAAGGTTTTCAAGGGGTCACAATCACAAAATTAAGGTTGACAGTGAAGAAAAGCTCAACAGTATGAATTTTCAACCATATACTTATTCCTATTTTAGCCAAATAAACTACAATGTCAATAGCCATTATGGTGCAAGCCTGAATGGGCTAACGTAACTCTTAGCCACCAAAGCTTCTCCTTTCCAATTAGGCTTTGGCTTAAGAGGTGAAGCTCAAGGCAAAGTAAATGGTCTTGCCTTACACTAGGATGATGTCTCAAGCTCAAAGTGTAAGACTTGTCATTTACACCAACAAAGAGCTTCACAACCATTGTCCACATTATAAACGAGCAATTATTTGGTACGACAACAACCTCCTCAAGTACTCAATGTAGATTTCTTTGGAAAAATTGATAACAAAAACAATTTGTATGTGTGGGATGCCCAAGAAGTAGATAACCCTGCTTCATTCAACCTAAAGGTTAAAGATCTACTAAGCAGGTTATACAACAAAGCTTACGTCAATTGAAAGTTGTATGCTTCTAGGTAGTTAAGCTTGGTTCATCACAAAAACTCTTATGGTATGGTTCAATGCACCAAGGACCTTTATGGTTGTGCATCTAAGAAGTGTCTTGGTGGTGTGGCTTGTGACCTCTCTGACTATTGCAATGGTGGACAAGTAATTGGTGGAAGTTGCAATTTTAGATGTTGTTAATCATATGGATTGTCCCACATTGTCAAGATGCACTAACAATTTCTTTATATTAAAAAAGTTTCCTCCAACTATTAGGTTAGTTTTTGAGTTAGACTTAGCTTTCTATATTAAAAAATCTTAATATTTTTTAATATAGTATCAAAACCCAAATTTCTTCTAAACCAATATTCTTCACAGGTTTCTCCCTTAGCACCTTTATAGGTCTACTATTTGGCACCATTGATAGTTGATATTCATCCATCATGGTAAGAGGGCATGTTAACAATTTGGGTTGTCTTACATTTCCAAGACATGCACCTAATTGTTTTCTTTAAATTAAAGAAATTTCATCCAATCCTTAAGGTAGCTTTTAGGTTGGGCTTTAAGTCTTCTATCTTAAAATATCTTAATTATAACATTATATAAAGTCCAAGTTTTTCTTTTGACCATTTTTTATCCCAAGTTTCTCCATTGCCACCCTTTTAAGTCTAATGGAATGTCAAAACCTAGAACTCATGGTCAAGGTCTCTACTAGCTCACCATTGAGCTAATAGGTTATGCGACAAATATCTGCAATATTAATTTTGTGTTCTAAACAATATCGGTTCTCCCTTTTTTTATCGAATATTTAATTCATTAGTGACAATAATGAGTAGTCAGAAATATTTTTTCTAAGAGGTTTTTCACTCTTAGAGACTTTGAACGAGCACCTTAATTGCTAATTCAACGAGCTGGCCTAGCCAATAAATAAAATATCAAAAAAGAACCGAATTATTTCCTTGGATCGCCATAACCCTCTCCAAGAAATGGATCTGAAGAGACTTTACCCTTCTTTTAACTGGTATCAAGAACATTTACGTAAAATTTAGTCCTGAGTTGGAATAAAGATCCTAGGACCAATTATCACTGACAATGATTTTTTTTTCTCCTTCCCCATCAGCAGTCTTACTGTTTTCACATTTTGTCAAAGACCATTGGACTATCAATTCTTTATTTTTATATGATCGCGCATAGTTTTGCGTGTGCCCAACGACTACATTGGGCTTAACTGGAAAGCAGTCAAATCCAACACTATAAACTAAATTCCAATTTCCATAGATCCACAAACTACTGGCGCAAAACTCACTGAAATTGACAGGTTTCTGCATAACTTTTATCCCACTGGTCCTCGACGAACTAGAGCCTATCTTTTAGAGCAAGCTGCGGGTTCCCTTAACACTTTTTGATCGATAATTCGTTCATAAACTGTGAGCCACCAACTCCTGAGCCGGAGTTACTCCTAGGCCCAGAGAAAAAGGTCAGCATTCTCTGCTCCAAACTTGGCCGCGCATGAAGAAGTTCGTCTATTTAAAGAGTTCTTGGATAGGCTTACAGATCCACAAGACCAACATCCGTCAAGTTTTCTTCAATATGTCGAGCTCAAAGTATGTTGCTATCACCTTTCTGCTTTTCTGCCTTTCTCTCCATGCAGCCAACTGTGCCGATCCATTAAACAGTATCTGCTTCGGCCAGGAAAACTACAATTCCAATAGCCCTTACGCTTGGAACTTGAATGCCCTGCTCACTCGTTTGTCCACCACGGTTCTTCCTAAGGGGTTCGGGCTTGCTTCAATTGGCAGAGGCTGGGACGAAGTAAACGGTCTGGCGCTCTGCCGAGGAGATGTCACTGGCACAAACTGTAAGGCCTGTGTCATTGAAGCCGGCAGGGAGATTCGCAACCGCTGTCCTCACCAGAAGGGAGCAATAATATGGTACGACAACTGCCTCCTGAAGTACTCGAACGTAGATTTCTTTGGTGAACACCCAAGAAGTGCACAATCCTGCTATATTCAATCTGAAAGTTAAGGAATTGCTATCGGATTTGGCTGAGAAAGCTTATGCCAATTCAAAGTTCTATGCATCGGGGAAGCTGAGGCTTCCACGCTCATCAACTAAGGTCTATGGTTTGGCTCAATGCACGAGGGACCTTTCTCGTTCTGAATGTAAGAAGTGTCTTGCTGATGCCATCAGCGAACTTTCCAACAACTCCGATGGAAAAGAAGGTGGAAGAGTTGTTGGAGGGAGTTGCAATGTCCGATATGAAATCTACCGCTTCTTCAAGGCGTAGACCATTATGGTTTCGGGTATCTTATGTATCTAAATGCATGGTATGCTATGTTTTCCCTTCTTCCTCAAGCAATGGAAGAAGTATGATAAGAACTAAATAAATGTCTAATGACAAACTTCTCTATGGTTCATCAAAATTATCGTTAAATTTTGGCGGGTGTCAGGTTTGCAAATATATGATCTCTAGAAAATGTTGCTTGGGTACTGAGGCTGGTTGTGAATTACAGTTTAGGGGGATCAACTAAAGAAAATTTGAGGTATTACCCACTCCATTCGATTATCCCACTGGGCCTTCTGTGAAACAAAGAAATAAAATAGGGCAGTACCCTTTCCAATAGTACAAATAACTCATCAATTCTTATTTTTCTCTTGATCCAATTAGGAGATATCCTCTACTATTATGAATGGGGTGGCTTTTTTGTATAAGTTGTTGCTTTACCAAATGTAAAATGGAAGTTTCTTTTGAGTCACATACATAGATTCGAGTGCACCCCCAAGATTTTCCTTGTTGAATTAACAACAAAATGTCTTTATTACCGGTAATTTACTTTAGTCCACATCTTTCCTTCACAAAACTCTCGTGAAATAGAAACACAAAAGCTTAACCATGAGCAAAGTATGACTACAAATTTCAAGTTTTGTGTTTAAATATCATCTGGGGCATTATGCACTTTAGCATGGACTGCAACTTTTTTTTATATTTTACAAACTCGACAATGTAGAATTTGGAAGCTTGAAGGAGCATCTTAATGGTAACTTTTGGTGCAAATTTTGCAAACAAATCATGTGCTTTGTAACATTTG
Source organism: Casuarina cunninghamiana (assembly GCA_028551485.1). Lineage (NCBI taxonomy): Eukaryota > Viridiplantae > Streptophyta > Magnoliopsida > Fagales > Casuarinaceae > Casuarina > Casuarina cunninghamiana. The sequence continues at coordinate 21,801,433 of CM052367.1, read as the reverse complement.
TTTCTATATTTAACTTCTCGCTTCTCGCAAATCCTTTTAAGGCTTATCATTGACCTGAGAAAAGGGCTTCACGACCACTGTCCATATTAAGAAGGAGCAATCATTTGGTGTGACAACGGCCTCCTGAAGTACTCGAATGTAAATTTCTTTGGAAAAATCGATAGCAAAAACAAGTTGTACTTGTGGAACATCCAAAAAGTAGACAACCCTACTTCATTCAATCCAAAAATTAAGGATCTACTAAGCATGTTATACAACAAAGCTTATGTTAATCGAAAGTTATATGCTTCTAGACAGTTAAAGCTTGGTTCATCTCAAACACTCTATGGTATGGTTCAATGCACCTAGGACCTTTATGGTCGTGCATGTGAGAAGTGTCTTGGTGGTGTGGTTTGTAAACTCCCCAACTATTGCAATGGTGGGCAAGTAGTTGGTGGAAGTTGTAACTTTAGATATAGTTTACTATACTATGTGGAAGGTCAACCATTATTACTAAAATAAAAAATGACCTAAGATGAAAGATTTCATCAATACAAAAATGAAATCTATAACTTATAATAAATGTTTTAAAGATTTTTGAAGTTTTTGAACCTAAATGGAAATGTTGCAACTAAACAATTTGTTTTTTTTTTTTTGTGATATACGATACTTAATTTTCACCAATATATATATATGGATTGTCTCATAATGTCAAGACATGTGCCTGATTAAAAAAGGTTTTCTCTAATTATTGAGTTAGTTTTTGAGTTAGGTTTTAAACTTTTAAACTTAAAATATTTTAATATTTTTTAATATGGCATTAGAGCCCAAATTTCTCCCTAAACTGATATTCTTTCTAGGTTTTTCCCTTGGCACCCTTGTAAATCCACCATTTAGCACCATTGATGGCCAATATTCATCCATCATTATTGTTCCTTGGCACCATATTCGAAATATGTGCTTGATGCTTTCTTTACTTTAAAGAAATTTCTTTTAACCCTTGAGTTAGTTTTTAAGTTAGGTTTTAGGCCTTCTATCTTAAAATATCTTAATATTTTTTAACATTGTATTAGAACCCAGATTTATCTTTGGATAGTTACTCATCCCAAGTTTCTCCATTAGCACCCTTATAACTCTATTAGGATGTCAAAACCCAGAACTCCTAGTCGAGGTCTCCGCTAGCTCTCCATTGAGCTAATAGGTTATGCAACAAATACCTACACTATTGATTATGTGCCCTAAACAATATTGGTTCTCCCTTTTTTTATCGAATATTTATTTCCTAAGTGACAATAATGAATAATCAGAAATATTTTTTCCTAAGGGGTTTTTTGCTCTTAGAGACTTTGAACGAGCACCTTAATTGCTAATTCATTCAACTGGCCTAGCCAATAAATAAAATGTCGAAAAAGAACCGAATTATTTCCTTGGATCGCCATAAACCTCTCCAAGACATGGATTTGAAGCAACTTTGGCCTTCTCTTAACCCGGTATAAAGAACATTGACGTAAAATTTAGTCCTCAATTGAAATAAAGATCCTAGGACCAATTATCAATGACAATGATTTTGTTTTTTTTCCTTCCCCATCAGCAGTCTTCCTGTTTTCACATTTTGTCAGAGACCATTGGACTATCAATTCTCTATTTTTATATGGTCGCGCATAGTTTTGCGTGTGCCCAACGACTACACTGGGCTTAACTGGAAAGCAGTCAAATCCAACACTATAAACTAAATTCCAATTTCCACAGATCCACAAACTACTGGCGCAAAACTCACTGAAATTGACAGGTTTCTGCAAAACCTTCATCCCACTGGTCCTCGACGAACTAGAACCTATCTGTTAGAGCAAGCTGCGGGTTCCCTTAACACTTTTTGATCGATAATTCGTTCATAAACTGTGAGCCACCAACTCCTGAGCCGGAGTTACTCCGAGGCCCAGAGAAAAAGGTCAGCATTCTCTGCTCCAAACTTGGCCGCACTTGAAGAAGTTCGTCTATTTAAAGAGTTCTTGGATAGGCTTACAGACCCACAACACCAACAACCTTCAAGTTTCCTTCAATATGTCGAGCTCAAAGTATGTTGCTATCACCTTTCTGCTTTTCTGCCTTTCTCTTCATGCAGCCAACTGTGCCGATCCATTAAACAGTATCTGCTTCGGCCAGGAAAACTACAATTCCAATAGCCCTTACGCTTGGAACTTGAATGCCCTGCTCACTCGTTTGTCCACCAAGGTTCTTCCTAAGGGGTTCGGGCTTGCTTCAATTGGCAGAGGCTGGGACGAAGTAAACGGTCTGGCGCTCTGCGAGGAGATGTCACTGGCACAAACTGTAAGGCCTGTGTCATTGAAGCCGGCAGGGAGATTCGCAACCGCTGTCCTCACCAGAAAGGTGCAATAATATAGTACGACAACTGCTTCCTGAAGTACTCGAGCGAAGATTTCTTTGGACAAATTGATTACGATAACGAGTTCTCTTTGGTGAACACCCAAGAAGTGCACAATCCTGCTATATTCAATCTGAAAGTTAAGGAATTGCTATCGGATTTGGCTGAGAAAGCTTATGCCAATTCAAAGTTCTATGCATCGGGGAAGCTGAGGCTTCCACGCTCATCAACTAAGGTCTACGGTTTGGCTCAATGCACGAGGGACCTTTCTGGTCCTGAATGTAAAAAGTGTCTTGATGATGCCATCAGTGAACTTTCCAACAACTCCGATGGAAAAGAAGGTGGAAGAGTTGTTGGAGGGAGTTGCAATTTCCGATATGAAATCTACCGCTTCTTCAAGGCGTAGACCATTATGGTTTCGGGTATCTTGTGTATCTAAATGCATGGTATGCTATGTTTTCCCTTCTTCCTCAAGTGTTGGAAGAAGTATGAGAAGAACTAAAATAAATGTCTAATGACAAACTTCTCTATGTTTCATCAAAATTATTGTTGAATTTCGGCGGGTGTCATGTGCTTGCTAGTATATGATCTCTAGAAAATGTGTCTTCGGTACTGAGGCTGGTAGTGAATTAGAGTTTGGAGAGATCAATTAAACAAGGTTAGAGGTATTACATACTCATTAAATTATCTCATTGGGCTTTCTATGAAACAAAGAAATAAAAAAGGGGAGTAGCCTTTCCAAAGGTACAAAAGGCTCATCCACTCTATTTTTTTTTTTCTCTCTTGATCTAATTGGGAGATATCCTTTATCGTTACGAATGAGTTGACTTTTTTGCATAAGTTGTTTTTTTGGTGACTGCAAAATGAAAGCTTCTTCTTTATCATAAAGAAGACTCCATTCCTAACAATACAACGGTGCAAAAAAAAAAAAATTCTTTATTTATATGTTGTAATGTAAAGGGAATAGCGTCAGCTAATAAATTTTAGCCTCATTTTAGTTTCAAGTAAAACTATGGTTTGTACACCAAAGCTCATAATCAATTATTCTCTAAAAAATTATAGGAAATAAAAGCATAATCAAAGAATAGGAGTTATTATTTTGGTCCTTGTGGTCACAAAAATAAGATGGATATCTTCTACTCTCAATGAATTCTTTCAGACATAATAAAACCAACTAACTTAGGACTGTAATGTAATGTACAATGGAGTAGGACTGCAATGTAAAATTGAACTTAATTTTCATAAATCCCCCAACTTTAAAAATATAATTAGATGCCTCAATTCAAAGGGTTTTCTGCTGACAACAAGACAACACTTTGAAATGAGTCACCTTTACAGTGCCAAAAAAGCACACAATATTAGATTATTAACTTGATACAAAAGTTAAGGTGCAAGTTTAAGTTGGCTATAATTTATTTTGATTGGTCTTGCCATACTTTTTTTCTCCATCTAAGAATGCACCCCTTAAAGATCTATTGTGGAAAGCCCCCCTAACACACAACTAAAAAATTTTAACAAGAAAAAAAGAACAAGTGAGGTATCCATTAATAGCTTTAATTTCAAAGAGTAAGACAACTAAAGGAAAATTGTAGATTGAAGGATGGCACATCCAAACAGTATTTCGTGTCAACTTAAAGTTTTTTTAGATGAGTGATAATTTTTCAAGGCATCACACATGAAATCCCATTTTAATGGTTACCTTCACTTGTAATATCATATTAATATAAATAGCACGGAAACTTACAAAGCTAAGGCCTTGTATACATTTCTAGATGCCTCCCTTCGAAGGAACTTTCCCCTACTCCACCTTGTGGTATTAAGGCCAACTGTCTTAGTATAAGGTTGATCTTCCCCATTATCCAAATTCATCATTGTGCTGATCAAAATTCTAAATTCTTTCGAGACAATGACCATATTTAAATGTTAAATATTTGTACAACTCTAAAATAACATCCATAACAAATATGAAGAGTAAACAATTAAGATCATACATCTTTTGGCTAAATACTATATACCAAGCATCAATCATTCCCTTAAGTTGCATGATATTATGTAAGGAAGCTTATAATAGAAAAACATATTTTCAAAATGCTCCAGACATTTTACATATCAAGGTTAACTATCCTAGTATAAGGTTGATCTTCCCCATTGTCCAAATTCACCATTGTGCTTATCAGAATTCTAAATTCTTTTGGGAAAATGGCCATATTTAAATGTTAAATATGTTTACAACTCTAAAATAACATATATAACAAATATGAAGAGTAAACAATTAAGATTATACATCTTTTGGCTAAATACTATACCAAGCTTTAATCATTTCCTCAAGTTGTATGATAGAACATAAGGAAGCTTATGATAAAAAACATATTTTCAAAATGCTCCAAATGTTTTACATATTAAGGACAACTATCCTAGTATAAGGTTGATCTTCCACATTGTACAAAACATATCAGGGTCAACTGTCTTAGTATAAGGCTAATCTTCCCTATTGTCCAAATTCACCATCATGCTTATCATAATTCTAAATTCTTTCAGGACAATGACCATATTTAAATGTTAAATATGTGTATAACTTTAAAATAACATGGATAAAAAATACCAAGAGTAAACATTTAAGATTATACATATTTTGGCTAAATACTATATACCAAGCATTAATCATTCCCTCAAGTTGCATGATAGAAAATAAGGAGGCTTATGATAGAAATCATATCTTTAAAATGCTCTAGACATTGTACATATCAAAGTCAGTTGTCCTACTATATGGCTGATCTTCCCCACTGTCCAAAACATATCATGCTTAAAACATATCAGGGTTAGCTGTCCTAGTATAAGGCTAATCTTCCCCATTGTCCAAATGTGAATTCTTTCAAGACAATGACCATATTTAAATGTTAAATATGTGTACAACTCCAAAATAACATGCATAACAAATACAAAGGGTAAAAAATTAATATTATAGATCTTTTGGCTAAATACTATATACCAACATTAATCATTCACTCGAGTTGCATCTCAATAGTAAGGTTTGGAGCAAAATTTGCAAAACAAAATCATCTTCTTTGCAAAACTTCCTTCTGTATTTAACTTCTCGTTCCAAGTAAATCCTTTTAAGACTTCCTTAAATTGGAGGACAAGGCTACAAACTGTAGTTGGCATAGTAGTTGTATTGATAAGTTGAAACTTCAACAGATTTTCTCATTATGGAGCACAATATTTAGATGCCACATAATTTAAATCCCCAAAAACGTTGTGAGAGGTGAAATAAATTTGTTAACTAAATAGATAAAAAAAAAGGGGGGGGGGGGGGGGGCTAAAATTTTACTCTAGAAACAAAAACATGAGAAAAAGCATCACATAAAAGGCAAATCATTATGAGAATCTAGCATATGGCCTAAAACTCCCACCTAATTCTCACTCGATGCCTCTAAATAAGTTTACTTGAAGCATTTCCTTTGCTACCTAAGTAGACCTCCAGTTGTATATACGTGAATACGGAAAAATAGTAATATATCTACAAACATGATTATTGAACTTACACAGCACGCGCTGCAGAAGTGCCAAAATAATGGGTATGAGCCAACTATAAGATAAGGGACTAGTTTACTGCTTCCCATCCGACTCCATTTACACAAGAAAAGAAAGATACATCCATGTAATTATCAAGTACTTAATAAGCTTCATAAGGCCACAATAATGAGCACCTCTTGGTTCGCCAACTATGTAGAAAAAACAATATTCAGAAAACTTTGGTGTAGGTTCCTCCTTTGGAGTGGTACCTAGAATCAAAATCTTTTACTAATAGGAAATCCTCCATAGTACAGAACAAATCCATCAGTGTAGCTCATAAGCTTATAAAAACTAGAGCTTAAGTTATCCAATTTTGGCTTTCAAGGCATAGTCTATGCTAACTTCAAGCTTTCTCAAGCTTTTCTTTGTACTGCTGCTATGGAGTTTTACATTTTGATTGAGATTCAAATCGTTTTAAGATTTCATCTACAAGAATTTGATGTCAAATCTTGTAAGAGGACATTCTACTGAACTTGAGAATAGCTACCTTTTAAATTGAGCAAACCACATAATATGCGCCAATGGCTAACTCTTTATCTCCATTTTAAACTGGGGACTATTCTATAATCCTCCATCTCTCTGATAGAATATCATGCATCCTTTGCTTTGTTGTTTTATATAGACTGTACTTATCCAAAGTGGCAACATGAACTTAGATTTTTCCAAATCATTTGATGTTATAGGTAGTGATCGCATAAGACAACGTGAATTGTATTAAGACAGCATCTTTTTCTTCTTCCTCTTAACTATAGAAAGTATTGTAGTTGCTTTAATTGATTATGATTTTTTTATGCAAGAATGTTTTCTTTTCTTTAGTGATCCCTGTCTCCATTACCTCAAGCAACATTATGGCAGATGAAAACTTTACAGCAATATTTTAGATGTGTTCTTATATTTGGTCACTTAAAACATTTGGTACTGTTGTCTAGACATTGTTACTAAGAGATAATATCTCCTTTGCTTATAACAGTTATCTGATTTTTTTTTTCTTAGTTCTAGAGAAAATTACTCTTTTAAAGGCACATAACTGAAAAGAGATTCTATAAATAATTAATTTCTTACGTTTCCAAGTTAATATATTAGTTTCATATACATGTATGTATGGAATGTAGAAAAACAACGACCATTGAAACAAGTAAAATTAATTGGCTACAATATATAGATATTACTTTTAATAAGATCAACTGCTGGCACCTTTATTTAGACTTATCAAATTGGAATAAAAGTTCGGGCCACCATGCATGTTTAGATATTTGATTATTTTCTTTCTTAGTTCTAGAGAAAATTATTGTTTTAAAGGCACATAACTGAAAAGAGATTCTATAGATAATTAATTACTTATGTGTCAAAGTTAGAATATTAGTTACAAATACATGTATGTATTATGCAGGAAGAACAATAAAATTAGAAAAATTGATTGGTGACAATATTTGGATATTACTTAGAATCAGATCAATTGCTGGCACCTTTATTTAGACTTATCAAATTGGAATACAAGCTCAGGGCACCATGCATATTTAGCATGAAAATGACGTCTTACAAGGTCCAAAGTGTTAGACCATGCATGCTCTTAGAAGGACTGTGTTAGAACCATGTTTGCCACGACATCGGATTGGTCTTTTCTAAGCCCTTAAGGGAGGATTGGCCCATATCTTTGGTCAAGTCCCTTCAACAGAAATAATGATAGGCGCATAGATGTTAACATAAATGCCTCAATGGTGGCTAAAATCCACGGGGTCCTTCGACACGTGCAGTTTGCACGCGAATTTGCTAAATTAGAGCCCATTGTTGCCAACGGAAAGTGTTCTGTAAAGTAAGCTACAATTTGCTCATTTCAGCCCATGCAGAGGAACGATGCCCAGAGTACTTCTAGATGCATTTCCAAAGCCTAAATATGACACTTTGAATCAAGTTGCAAAGATTGAGATGTAATGCTTCCACTGCTTTGATCTGTAAGCAAACCCTATTCCAATTTTGTCCAGAGAATGGACTTCCAAATCATAGTCCTAGTTACAACGAGACTGTTAGGATGGTTACTTGCAACACTTCCCACGTTAAAGATTCAGAACCTACTAAGGGAAATTTTCGTTTCCTTCTGTTCTTCTTTTCCCCCAGCAGAACAAAGCAACTATTGGTTTGGGCAACTTCATCTTGATGTGGGGTTTCATTCATGTATAAACCAGTATGGTGGTGTCCGGAACCCGATTCTACCTCCTAACGAATCATGTTGCACTAATTAGGTGCAACTACTTGTAAATAATATTAGAAATAGGTATAAAGTCCAAACACAAAAGTTAGCTTATGAATTAAAAGGACAATATTTTATAGTTAAAAGAAAAAAAAACTAACAATTGTATCTTTCCATTGGAAGACTTTCATCTCCAATATTCCTTCAAACACCGAACATAATTTGGGCTCGAAGTCAAACAAATTGAAATAGACGTTCTTCACATACTTAGCATATTTTAAGATTAAAGTTAAACAAGAATTGCAATGGATCAACTTGAGCTCTAATATTATGTAAAAAGGTTTAAAAAGCTAACCTAAAAGCTAACTCAAAGAGTAGAGAATAATCTTTATTGCATTTAAGCTTTACCTCATATATTTTATCTTCTAATATGAAACTCTTGTCTTGCATACACTTTCTTGTATATCAAGCATCATTCAGCTTAAGGTCATACATTATGAAGTAGAGTCAACCTAAATTCTAATATTATATTGAAAGGTTTAATCCCACAAACTAGCCCATGAGTTAGGAAAACAATTTTTAATACATAAACTACCCAAAGATCATATTTTCTTAATATGGGTATTTTAAATTGGAGTTTCCCAACATCAAGTAATATCCCTAGCTCAATTGCATTAAGCTATTAAGCAACTAATTCAAACAAGTTGCTTGTGCATTAACAGTTCTGCATCACTTAGTTACAGAAAATATAGTTACAAAATATAAAACTTGGCCAGCCTTATTTGTTTAATACTTATAGAAAATATAATTACAAAATCCTTTTTCTTTCCTTTTTGTGTTTAAATAATCAGGTGCCCAAATTATTATATTATCTCCTCCTAGAGATATCCAAGTGACCCAATTGGAATCTGAAACTTGAAACATTATTAATGCATTCAGTGAAAATTAAGAATGTATTCAGTATCTTTGAGTTGCATTCAACATCTTTTGCATGAACCTTCACTCGTGTGAGTGACCATTCCTACAATTTGAGCTTGCCTTTCCAACAAACTATGTTGGTCTTTACGTCCCTTAACATGGTCATGGTTTTGATCACTTCAAATTTACTTTAAGGCACATTTGGGTTCCAATCATGATTTTGAGGTTTATTTATTAGTCCGACAAGGTTTCATTGAGGAAAGGTCAAGATTCATTACTTTGAATTTCATACTTAACAAATTCAAGAAAGTTCGTCTATTTATAGAGTTCCTAGACGTAAATCACATATTCGCAAAACCAACCCAATATGTTGTCCTCAAAAAATACTGTTGTTAGCTTTCGATTCTTCAGTCTCTGCAATCATGTTTAAAGAACAATAATATATGTATCTTTGTGTAAAAACTAATATTGTTAACCTAGGGACCTTGTTATATCACAGATTTATTCATTGTATCTTTGTGTAAGCTGTGTAAAGAATATTAGTTTTGAGCTTACATAGGACATATTAAGGAAAGCCCCAAATAAGAACTAGGGTTTCAATACTCAAACTTAAAACAAATGACTTTACAAATGTAAGCACAATCTGAGCAAGAGTATAACCAGGGTAGATCGGTAAGCACAATATATTCAAGATTCAAGGCAACGTGTTGCGTGCAACCCCTATCCTACCTTGACACTAGGGAATGGAGTAGGTGCAAAGGAGATCACGGGCAGGAGGCGTGGCTAGATGGTTAAACAGTTTTTGTAATTAAGCGTTAAGGGAAAAATGTGGGTAATAGTGTAGCCCATGCTTGTAAGTAAATATAGGTTTATCCACTGCTAAGCCTTCCTGTCCAAGTAGCTAGAAAGGATAGTATAAGAAGGGGCGGGTAGAAGAAGGAAGGCAAGCTTTTATAGCCTAAACGTTTGTTGGGGTCTTTCCCTGTCCTTTTGCAATCAAACCTCCAAAACTTTCCTGCTTAGCTTTTGCAATCTTCCCGTCTCTTCTCCAAATTTGGTAAAAATCCCAAACCACACACATAACACAGTGCATGCAAGTTCAGAGTAGAGCAGAAAGTTTAGCGCTCGGAAAAAACTCTACTTTCTATTTCATCACCTGGCACTTGAAGTGGAGTCGTTGCCTTGATCTTTTCACCCCCACACACATAACACAGTGCATGCAAGTTCAGAGTAGAGCAGAAAGTTTAGCGCTCGGAAAAAACTCTACTTTCTATTTCATCACCTGGCACTTGAAGTGGAGTCGTTGCCTTGATCTTTTCACCCAATGGTTACACGTTCTCCCATTTAGGCGTGCGCACAGACAGGGCTTCTCGTCATTTTCTGTGCTAGGCTTCACGTTATGGGCCAAGCTTCTCATAATACCAAGCTGAACTTCACTTAAGCATACACGACCTTCCCACATGGCCTTCTTTTATAATATGGACCGTAATAATAAAATTATAATATTGGGTCCATATATTAATAAATACATAATCTCAAATACCAAATGTTCCTCCGATTACTCTCACATTTATGTTTTTCGCTAAGTTACTGTTGTATTCTTGTACATATTTCTTAGCTAGAATAAAATCCTTCATGAATTGTGAGCCTTCTGATTTTTCAGTTAGATAGCACGGGCAACCTTCGTGTTTTTCACAATTTAGGAAAGTACATTGGATGATTGAAAGAAAGGATACAACGGAGAAGATGACCGGAATTGATTAAATTCCGGCGACAGAGGAAGAACCCTAAGTATGTGATTTCGTGAAATTTCCCGATAGAAACTTTATTCACAAAAAAAATTACAATATATACGATGCTTTGCATCATTTACAGAATCGAAAGACATTTACAATTAGATACAAATCAAATCTGGTAAATCTGGAAAGAAATCGCAGATGGCGACGGAGAAGATTTCGGACGAACGACGAACGCGATCGCAGGGAAGCGGGTCGCGGCGCGGGTCGAGTGACCCAGTCGGGCGTCCGGGTCTTGAGAGTCTAGGGCTGACGTGGCGCGACTGGTGATGTGGCAGCTCCGGTTGACGTGGCACGGACAGGTGGCGTGGAGTCCTTTAACATCCCCCCGCAAGCTGATGGGGCAGATTGTACCGTCAGCTTGGAACGGAGAAGACGAAACCGAGCAGAGGAGAGACCTTTGGTGAAGATGTCAGCAGGTTGATCCACGGAGCAAATGAACTGCAAGTAGAGCTGACCACGGGCGAGGCGTTCACGAACAAAGTGGAAGTCAATCTCAATGTGTTTGGTGTGAGCATGAAACACGGGGTTGGCAGTCAGGTAGAGGGCAGAGAGGTTGTCACACCACAAGGTGGGGGGTGAGGAGGCAGGGCACGAAGATCTCTGAGGAGATACTCAATCCACATGAGTTCAGCAGTGGTGTCGGCAAGGGATTTGTACTCAGCCTCAGTGCTAGAGAGGGCAACAGTGCGTTGTTTGCGGGAGCTCCAAGAGATAAGATTGGTGCCTAAGAAAATGCAAAAACCACCAACAGAGCGACGATCGTCACGGTCACCGGCCCAACCTGCATCAGAGAAGGCATGAAGAGACGTGGAGGTGCTTCTAGTGAGGCGAAGACCAAGGCGAGGAGTATCAGCCAAGTAACGCAGGATGCACTTAACAGCTTGCCAATGTTCGGTGGTGGGGCGGTGAAGAAACTGGCATGCAGTGTTAACAGCATAGGCAATGTCAGGACGAGTGAGAGTGAGATACTACAAGGCACCAACAATGCTGCGGTAAAGAGCAGGATCAGGGAGGGGGTCGCCACTCCACAGGGAAAGGGGATCGTCAGTAGTGCACGGGGTGGACACAGCCTTGGCATCGGTCATCTTGGCACGAGCGAGGATGTCATGAGTGAATTTTGCCTGGTGAAGAAGAAGACCATCCACAGTCGGTTGCACCTCAACCCCAAGAAAGTAGTGAATGGGACCCAAGTCTTTAAGAGCAAATTCCTGCTGAAGTATCTGTAGAAGAGCAGCAATGGGGGCCTGGGGGGACCCGGTCAAAATAATATCATCAACATAGACAAGGAGGATGATGCTATACTGCTGTGTATGGCGGGTGAACAGGGAGGTGTCAGCAGTGGAGATGAGAAAACCAATGGAGAGGAGAAACGAGCTCAACCGCTGGTACCAAGCACGGGGTGCTTGCTTGAGTCCATAGAGGGAGCGGTGGAGACGGCAGACATGAGTTGGACAGGAAGAGTCCACAAAGTCGGGTGGTTGCTCCATGTAGACGACTTCATTGAGATGGCCATGAAGAAATGCGTTGGAGACATCGAGCTGGCGGATGGTCCACCCACGAGAATATGCCAAGGAGAGGACGGTGCAAACAGTGACTGGCTTGGCAACTGGACTGAAGGTTTCAGTGAAATCAATGCCTTCTTGCTGGTGAAAACCTTTCGCCACGAGGCGAGCCTTGTAGCGTTCAAGAGACCCATCAGAGCGAAGCTTGACTTTGAAGATCCATTTGCAGCCAATGGGACGAGCATCAGGAGGAGGAGGAACGAGGACCCACGTTCCATTGCGGATGAGGGCAGTGTACTCCGCAGCCATGGCCTCCCGCCAGTGAGGATCACGAACAGCCTGAGTGAAGTAGGTGGGTTCTGGATAAGGGTGAGCAGAGGCAGTGAGGGCATAGGTCTGGTGGCGAGTGAGGGTGCGACGGGTAATGGTGCCATCCTGAAGATGGGTGACAGGGCGGGGAGCGGGTGGAGGAGGGGGTGGGGAAGGCGGGGAAGGTGGGGTAGAGGAGGGGGAAGCGGGGGAATTTGGGGGATCTGTGGGAGGAGGGGTCGAGGGAGAGGCAATCTCTGGGAGAGGTACTGGGATAGGAACCAATGTGGGGAGAGGGGGTAGAGGATGAGGGACGGTGGTAAGGGTAGACATCCTCATGAAAGATAGCATCAGCAGCAATGAAGATGCGATGCGTCTGAGGGTTGTAGCAACGGTAGCCTCGGAAGCCAGGCGGGTAGCCCAAAAAGACACAGGCCTGGGAGCGAGGTGCCAGTTTATGGGGAGCATAGGGACGAAGGTAGGGGAAAACTGCACAGCCAAAGACTCGAAGGTGTGAGCAATCAGGGGGCTGGGAAAAGAGTACCTGCCATGGAGAGCGGTGGTCCAGAAGCGGGGTCGGGAGGCGGTTGATGAGAAACACTGCAGTCTCAAACGCAAAGTCCCAAAAGTGCGACGGAACAGAGGCTTGAGTGAGGAGAGCAAGACCCATCTCAACAATGTGACGATGCTTGCGCTCAGCGGTGCCATTCTGAAACGGAGAGTAGGGGCAGGAGAGGCGTTGGTGAATGCCATGTTTCTGGAGGTACGTCTAGAGCGCGGAGGAGAGAAACTCGGGAGCCCCATCACATTGAATGGCTTGAAGGCGGCATCGTAGTTGATTTTCAACAAACGTGTGAAAGGCAGTAAAAATATGGAGAAATTGAGAGCGAGAAGAGAAAGAGTATAGCCAAGTGAATCGGGAGAAATCATCAACGAAACACACATAATATTTATTACCACTAAAGGAGTCAATAGGGGACGGGCCCCATACATCAAAATGGACCAACTGTAACGGAAACGACGACCTAGATGGTGAAGGAGGGTGGGGTTGGCGGTGGCTCTTACTAAGGGCACACGCCGTACAAGGAGGGGAGGGAGGGGTGGTGTACTTTATTGCAGAGGACTTCAAAAACTGGAGAAGAACAGGAGAAGACGGATGCCCAAAACGACGATGCCACAAAGGGAGAGTGCTGGGGTTGGCAACGACATAGGCATGAGGAGAGGATGGGGCACCCGGGGGGGTCAGACGATAGAGACCACGATCAAGGATTCCGTGGAGTAGGACCTGACCAGTGAGATAAGAGACAGCCCAAAAATGAGTAGAGGAGAAGAGAAAATAACAGGAATTATCGGACGTAAATTGAGAGACAGAGAGTAGATTTTTGGTAATGGAGGGAACAACAAGGACATGGGATAAAGTAAAAGAGGGAGTGCGGAGAGTACCTGTGTGGGTGATGGGAAGGGAGACCCCGTCACCCACGGTGAGTTGTTGAGAGCCAGTGTAGGGTGTCACGTGAGAGAGACCGGCGGTGGAATCAGTGACATGATGAGAGGCCCCAGAATCAGGAAGCCAAGAGGCAAGGTCAAGGGCGGAGGGAGGGGGGTTGGGAGGGCCATAGTGAGAGACCGGAGGGGGAAGAGAGGAAAAATGAGCTGAGGGAAAAGATTGGGTGTGGGAGGGTGCATGGTAGCTATAGTGGGCATGCGGGGTAGGGTGGGATTCGGTGGGGTAGGGTGCATGATAAGTATAGTGGGCATGCGGTGAGGGGTAGGATTCGGTGGGATAGGGTACAGGGTAATTATAGTGGGGCGGCAGAGGAGGCGATGATTCGGTGGGGGAGGGGGTATGGTACGTATAATGGGGAGGCAGCGGAGTTGGGGATCTAGTGTGGGGCGGTCCAGGGTAGGTAAGATGGGCACGCGGGGAGGAGTGGGCCGGGGTGGATGAATAACGGGGCGGGTTGAACTGCGGGTTGAACCGCTCCGGGCAGCTGCTGACGTGGTGCCCGACCCGTTTGCACAACCCACAGAACGGCCCAGAGCGACGTCGGCCCCGATTATTCCCGCGATTGGACCAGGCCTGGGTGGGGGGAGTAGGAAGCAGGCCGGTTCGGGTGGACGGGTTGGGGTGCGGGTGAGTCGGGTGAGCGGGTGAGTAGGCCGGGTCGGGCTTAGGGTTAGCGACAAGCGGGTCGGGAGAAGATGACCCGCTCCGATACCATGAAAGAAAGGATACAACGGAGAAGATGACCGGAATTGATTAAATTCCGGCGACAGAGGAAGAACCCTAGGTATGTGATTTCATTAAATTTCCCGATAGAAACTTTATTCACAAAAACAATTACAATATATACGATGCTTTGCATCATTTACAGAATCGAAAGACATTTACAATTAGATACAAATCAAATCTGGTAAATCTGGAAAGAAATTGTAGATGGCGACGGAGAAGATTTCGGACGAACGACGAACGCGATCGCAGGGAAGCGGGTCGCGGCGCGGGTCGAGTGACCCAGTCGGGCGTCCGGGTCTTGAGAGTCTAGGGCTGACGTGGCGCGACTGGTGATGTGGCAGCTCCGGTTGACGTGGCACGGACAGGTGGCGTGGAGTCCTTTAACAATGATCATCATTTTATTTTTTTATTTTAATATTATCGTGGATCACTACCAACTAAATTTTCCATTCTCATAGTTTTGCATATGCCCAAAGAGTACCTTGGGCTTGACTAGAAACAAATCAAATTAAATGCAAACTAAATCTGAATTTCTATAGATCAACAAGCCATTAGTGCAAAACTCACTGAAATTGATCATTATAGAGCAAACTACGGGTTCCACTTTAATGCACAGTGAGTTAATAAGTTGTGAGCCACCAACTTGTACGCCGGAGTTTCTCAGCGACACAGTGAAAAAGGTCAGCATTCTCGGCTCGGAACATGGCCGCACTTGAAGAGTTCGTCTATTTGAGGAGTTCTTGGATAGGCTTACAGACCCACAAAACCAACAACCTTCAGTTTCCTTAAATATGTCGAGCTCAAAGTATGTTGCTATCACCTTTCTGCTTTTCTGCCTTTCTCTCCATGCTGCCAACTGTGCCGATCCATTAAACACTATCTGCTTCGGCCAGGAAAACTACACTTCAAACGGCCCTTACGCTGCGAACTTGAATGCCCTGCTCAATCGTTTGTCCACCAAGGTTCCTCCCAAGGGGTTCGGGCTTGCTTCAATTGGTAGAGGCAAGGACCAAGTAAACGGTCTGGCGCTCTGCCGAGGAGATGCCTCCACCACAAACTGTAAGGCCTGTGTCACTGACGCCGGCAAGGAGCTTCGCAACCGCTGTCCTCTCCTGAAAGGAGCAATAATATGGTATGACTACTGCCTCCTCAAGTACTCGGACGTAAACTTCTTTGGAGAAATTGATGACGAAAACAAGTTCTATATGGTGAACACACAAGCAGTAGACAATCCTATGAAATTCAACCAGAAAGTTAAGGACTTGCTGGCGGGATTATCTGAGAAAGCTTATTCCAATTCAATGTTCTACGCTTCCGGGGATCTGACGTTTGGACGTCCATCAAATAAGCTCTATGGTGTGGCTCAATGCACCAGGGACCTCTCTCGTGTTAATTGTAGGAAGTGTCTTGATGATGCCATGGCTGAACTTTCCAACTACTCTAATGGAAAAGAAGGTGGGAGAGTTGTTGGAGGAAGTTGCAATGTCAGATATGAAATCTACTCCTTCCTCGATGCTTAGAGCATTATGGTTTCTGACATCTTATGTATCCAAATGAGCTATGTTTTCCCTTCTTTTACCCCAGTGTTTGATGTACCGTGATAAGAACTAAAATAAATTTCTAGTGACATACCCTCTCTGTTTTTGAATTGGTTGTCATATACTCAAAATATACTAATTTATCCTACTTTTTTATGCAAATATATTTTGTTTTCTTCTAACTTAACTTTAAGGAAAGAAATATATTTTTTAACATGATATGAATTTCAAGTGAGATACCTTTCTGTTTCTGGATTAGGAAAAGTGTTTTCTTTACACTTATGGCAATACAACATGTTAAAATTTAATGTGTACCATGTATTATTAATATACTTACAAAAATCTCACCATCTCTTACAAGTCGGTATTGAAGAAATAATAAGTTTATTAATAGATGCACTTTTTGTTCTTTTTCTTGAAATTTAATGGAAACATTTGGTTATCTAATCCCAATATTTGGTAATGAAACTCTTTGATGAATTGTTGCAAGTCATGTAAGATCAGCCTTAGCCAAAACATGCTTTGCTCGACACAAATACTGGATAAAGTGTATGAACATCATATCATCCAGCTATTGCATATTCTTTTTCCTTCTCGAGACATTCAAGTTTCAAAGAGTTATTAGTTCTTTAAGGTTTTTAGTTTCAGAGATCTATTAGATAGTGGCCTATTTTAGATTTATTTTCTTTTTCTATTTTCTTTGGTTATCATAATTCTAACACTTCCGTGGGTTCCTTACACCTGCATTTTCTTTTTGCTTTTTTTTTGGGTACGTTAATACAGTTTGGTCCTTATCTTTGAAAGGAAACAACCATTGCTCTTTAGCAATTATAAGCAAACCGTCATCAATGAAAAAACTCATTTATTATGATTTTAAGGGTCATGAGTTTTTTTACCGTTCTAGAAAAAACCTGACCTTGGGATTTATCCCTTTACTAGGAAGCAACTTTTTTATTTTCTTAACATGGTATCAAGAAAACTGACATATAAATTTTGGTCTTGAATTGTAATGCAAGAATGCAGTTTTCTTCTTTTTCTTTCCCCCTACTTTCTACAAGAAAAATTAAGAAAATGGAAGTAAATAATAAAGAAAAGGCTTATGCTTGTTGGTTTATTTTAAGGGAATTATCAAATAATATAAATCACATACTCATATTAACACCTTAGAAATTGTGCTGCACAAAGTGTGTTGTAATTAGGGTTATAGACTCAAATATTTAGTATGAGTTATACCCAATTTACACACCAAGATGTTGAATCTAAAACATCTTGATCTTAAGCGCTACCAGCTTACCATTAACACCTTTTTATATATGATCGTGCATTACTCCCAACTAAACTTTCCATTCTCATGGTTTTGCATATGCCCGACAAATACCTTGGGATTGACTAGAAAGCAATCAAATTAAATATAAACTAAATATGAATTTCTAGAGATCGACATAGCATTAGTGGAAAACTCATCGATATGACCATTTTAGAAGATGGGTTCCACTGTCATGTACAATGTATTCCTAAACTGGGAGCCACCTACTTGTGCGCCGGAGTTACTCCGCCACCCAGAGAAAAAGGTCAACATTCTCGGCTCGAACATGGCCGCCCTTGAAGAATTTCGTCTATTTATATACAGACCCAAAAGAACAACCCTCAGTTTCCTTCAATATGTCGAGCACAAAGTATGTTGCTATCACCTTTCTGCTTTTCTACCTTTCTCCCCACGCAGCCAACTGTGCCGATCCATTAGTCACTATCTGCCTCGGCGCGGAAAACTACACTGCCAATGGCCATTACGGTGCGAACTTGAATGGTCTGCTCAATCGTTTGTCCACCAAGGTTCCTCCCAAGGGGTTCGGGCTTGCTTCAATTGGCAGAGGCAAGGACCAAGTAAACGGTCTGGCGCTCTGCCGAGGAGATGCCTCCACCACAAAATGTAAGGCCTGTATCACCGACGCCGGCAGGGAGCTTCTTGACGGCTGTCCTTGCAAGAAAAAAGCAATAATATGGTACGACTACTGCTTCCTCAAGTACTCGGCCGTAGATTTCTTCGGGAAAATTGATGAAGAAAACTATTTCTATATGGTCAACGACCAAGAAGTGGACAATCCTGCTAAATTCAACCTGAAAGTTAAGGAATTGCTGGCGGGATTATCTGAGAAAGCTTATTCCAATCCAAAGTTCTTCTCTTCCGGGGAACTGAGGCTTGGACCTGCATCAAGTAAGCTCTATGGTATGGCTCAATGCAGCAGGGACCTCTCTCGTGTTAATTTTAAGAAGTGTCTTGATGACGTCATCGCTAAACTTTCCGACTATTCAAATGAAAAAGAAGGTGGGAGAGGTGTTGTAGGGAGTTGTAGGGAGTTGTATAAGTTGTTGATACTGACTATAAAATGGTAAGTTTCCTTTGTAAGTCACATACGTACATACCTGTGCATTACCAAGATTTTTCTCCATGAATTAACTACAAAATGTCTTTCATTCTATATTGTTCCTTCATAAAACTCTCATAATAGATATGCAGAAAAACTTAACCATGAGACTTCATAAGTTTCGAGTTTTGTGTGTGATTATCATCTATAGCATGCATACAGGCATTTTAGTATGGATTACTAACTTTCTTTTACTTATTACAGATTTGGTGTCTAACTTTCACCCTTTTTCTGTTGTTTGCAGGTTGCTCATTTTTGACAACATAGAATGTGGAAGCTTGAAGGAGGATCTTAGTGGTAACTTTTGAAGCAAAATTTGCATAATTTGTCTGTTTTTGTAAAAATTTTGTCTGTATTTAACAACTGGCTTCTGGCAGATCCTCTTAGGACTCCATTAAACTGGACGACGAGGCTGCAAATAGCAGCTGGTGTAGTAGCTGCATTGGTAAGTCGAAAGTTCATGAGATTTTCTTCTTGGAAGGCTTACAATTTAAATGCCACATGACGTAGCCGCCATGAAAACTTTTGAAACGGGAAAATAAAAGGGGCTTAAAATTTTATTCTAGAAGCAAGAACATGAGAAGCAGCATCACATACAAGGTAGACCATTCTAGAAACCTGGCAAGTAAGAATACTCGAAGCATTTCTTTTGCAGCCTACATAGACCTCCAAGTGTATATGCATGAAGATGGAAGCAGTAATATCTCTTAATCACTGAAACTATATTGAAGTGGCTGCGGAAGTTTGGTGAAAGATCTCTAATTGATCCAGTTTGATTGCATGGGGATGGGTATAAGTGAGCTAACAAGGTAAGGGGCAAGCTTATTCATATCCAATTCAGACGCCATTTTCGTGAAAACGAAAGATATAACCAGGTGAAACATTATCAAAACCTTAATAATCTTGACAACGCTAGAATAATGAACACCTCTTACTTTTCCTATCATGTAGACAAATATTATCTCCTAGCATTATGACCTTACTCTTTGTAATTATGAAGTGGTTTAAGTTCCTTGTTTGGAATAGTAGCCACAATAAAAATCTTCTATTATGTCCTTGCACGTTGACACTGCTCTAGGCTGAAAGTTAAGGAATTGTTGACGGAGTTATATGCCAATAAAAACTTCTATGCATCGGGGAAGCTGAGGCTTCCATGCTCGTCAACTGAGCTATATGGTTTGGCTCAATGCACGAGGGACCTTTCTGGTTCTGAATGTAAGAAGTGTCTTGATGATGCCATCAGTGAACTTTCAACTACTACGATGGAAAAGAAGGTGGGAGAGTTGTTGGAGGGAGTTGCAATGTCCGATAAGAAATCTACCCCTTCTTCAAGGCGTAGACCGTTATGGCTTCGGGTATCTTGTGTATCTACTAAATGCATGGTGTGCTATGTTTTCCCTTCTTCCTTAAGCGTTGGAAGAAGTATGATAAGAACTAAAATAAGTGTCTAATGAAAAACTTCTCTTTGTATCATCAAAATTATTGTTGAATTTCAGCGGGTGTCATGTGTTTGCAAATATATGATCTCTAGAAAAATGTGTCTTGGGTACTAAGGATGGTTGTGAATTAGAGTTTTGGGCGATCAATTTAAGAAAATTTGAGGTATTATCTCATTGGGCCTTCTATGAGACAAAGAAACAAAATGGAGTAATACCCTCTCCAATAGTACAAACAACTCATCAACTCTTATTTTTCTCTTAATCCAATTGGGAGATGTCCTTTGTTATTATGAATGAGGTGACTTTTTTGTTAAGTTGTTGCTTTACCAAATGTAAAATGGAAGTTTCTTTTATGACTCACGTACATAGATTTGAGTGCATCACCAAGATTTTCCTCCTTGGATTAAAAACAAAATGTCTTTATTACTGGTAATTTATTTTAGTCCGCATTTTTGCTTCACAAAACTCTCGTGAAATAGGAACACAAAAGCTTAACCATGAGCAAAGTATGACCATAAATTTCAAGTTTTGTGTTTAAATATCATCTGGGGCATCGTGCACTTTAGCATAGAATGCAATTTTCTTTTACATTTTACAAACTCGACAATGTAGAATTTAGAAGCTTGAAAGAACACCTTAATGGTAACTTTTGGAGCAAAATTTGCAAACAATTCATACGCTTTGGAACATTGGTTTCTATATTTAACTTCTCTCTCCTTGCAAATCCTTTTAAGACATGTCATTGACACGAGCAATGAGCTTCACAACCATTGTCCATTGTCATAGGCCTTTTATGTTAGTATTTAAGTGTTTATGTAATGGACTTATGGGCTTGCTATTTTGAGTATGTGGGAGTTTATTATGTAAAATAGGCCTTTTTGTAGACTATCCCGTGTGGGAGTCATGGTTTGGCCTTGAGAAGGTCATTATTGTAAATAGGCTTCCCTATTCCATGATTTAGGGAAAAATTAAGGAGAGAGGCAATAGACTTGTATGAACTCTCTTTGTTATTCAAGTTTCATTTCCCTTTGAAACTGAGGTGTAGTTTTCCTTTGATGTTGAAGTAATTCGTGTCCTTTAGATGTAATTGTGTGTGTTGTTAGTTAAGAAGAAATAGGTGTATTGTTAGTTGACGAAAAATAGGGAGAAGGAAAAGAGGAAGGATTGACCAATCTTTAGATCGTCCCCTACATCCACTTTTCCCTTTTAATCAGGAACTTGATTCTGCCCACTATAATTTGATACCTAACCGAAGTTCAGAGTCAGGAAAGGCTGAACTAAGTCTCGCTAGCCTACAAGCAAAACTAGATCGGCAACAGGTGGAAGCCAACCGGAAAGTTAAAGAGTTGTTACATAAACAGCAAGAAGCGACATATTGACACTTCCAAGAGATGTTCGAAATGATGCAAAGACTTTTTCTTGTATCTAGGGTGAAGAACAAAAATGTTAATGGCGTGAGGGGCTCCATTTCCATTAAACTTGGCCCTGACGGAAAGAAAAAGCAAATGAAAATGGAAGGATCCTCCAGGTGATTTTTGAAACCAAAACCAAACAAATGAGGAAAACTCCAATGGGAACCAACAAGGAGATAGCAAATGGTAGAATAGACAAAATGGAATTAGATGGGATTTTCCACTATTCTCTAGTGGTGCTGACCTGATGGGATGGATAAGCCAAGAAAATCAGTTTTTTAGGTTCCATAATACTCTAGAAATAGATAAGGTGGCCATAGCTGCTTGGCACCTAGAACAGAAAGCCCACATATCCGTGGAATGGCTTCAAAAGTAGGTGGGCGAGCAACCCATCACCTGGTCTATGCTCACTAATGAACTAATTCGGCATTACAGACCATCTATTTACTAAGACTACTTCCTAGATTTGATCAAGGTTCAACAAACAAGTACAATTGTCAAATATGAGGTACATTTCATGAAGTTAGTTTTAAAAATTACGCATTTGCATCCTAGGCAAAAGCTATATGTTGGTTAGCTAGGTTAAATGATGCTTTTAGGAAAAAAGTTCAATCCAGGAAACCGGTGGATTTAACAAAAGCAATGGATCTGACTTATCTATGGGAAAATGATTGTGTAATAGTTAAAAAGGAGAGAGAGTTTATATCCTCTAGAAGCTAGGAACCTCAAGCAGTGGCTAGATTAAAAACCATGGAGTATCTAAAACATCTAAGAGGTTGACACCTAAAGAAATCCAAGAAAGGAGGGAAAAGGGACTTTGCTTTAATTGTGATAAGCGTTTCACCCTGGGACATCGATGCAAGCATAAGTTATTCTTAACGATGGGGAAAGAATCTAATGAAGATGGTCACAATGATATTAGTGTAGTACCAGAGGTGGTTCAAGAAGATCAAGACTTAAATAAGGAATAACCTAAAATTTCCTTGAAAGCCATGCCAGGATCCAACACAGCTCACACCATGAGAGTAAAAAAGGCCTTGGGAAGAAGGTCTAATGAGGTGCATATATTGGTTGACTTGGGGAGTACTCACAATTCCATGACTAAAAGATTAGCCAAGAAATGGGTGTGAGAATAATAGGAAGTAGGAAGCTAGATGTAACAGTGGAAATGGACAAACATTGAAGAGTGTTGGTGAATGCAAAAACGTAGTTTTGTCTATACAAGTAATAGCCATGAAGCTAGATTTCTATGTACTGCATATGTCAAGGACAAAAGTAGTACTAAGAGCTCAATGGCTCAACTTTAGGGCCTATATTGTAGGATTTCACCTCGTTACATATATCCTTTAAGATAAATCAAAAGTTAGTAACATTACAAAGCATAAGAACTAGTAAGAGACAACTTGTTAAAAAGGAAAGGTATTGCAAAGAACTTAGAGAAGTGGGTGGTGGATTTTTGCTACAAATACAATTGGTATCGAGTACAAACAAAACACTAGCAGCAAGAGAACCATAAGGAAATGAAATGCAGATTTTGTTATGTAGTTATGAGGAATTATTCAAGGAACCAACAAGGTTACCACCAACTAAGAACAAAATCATAGGATTCCCTTCAAGGAGAGAAGAGGTCCCATTGCCTTAAGATCATATAGGTATCCCCACTACCAAAAAGGGGAGATTGAAAAGATGATCTAGCAATTACTTGAGTTAGGGATGATTAAACCAAGCACCAGCCTTTATTCATCTCCAATCTTATTAGTGAAGAAGCAAGACGGCTTTTAGACGCTTTGCGTGGACTATTAGGCAGTGAACAAGCAAATAATTAAAGATAGATTTCCCATACCTACTGTAGAGGAGCTTATGGATAAGATACACGGGGCTAAGATTTTCACTAAGTTGGATTTAAGGTCAGGCTATCATTAGAGCCGAATGCATGGCTTTTCAAACACATCATGGCCATATGAATACCTAGTGATGCCATTTGGATTATGTAATGCCCCTTCTTTTCAAGTGTGGATGAATTTGGTTTTTAAGGAATTTCTAAGGAAGTTTGTATTAGTCTTCTTTGACAACATCCTCATTTATAGCAAAAGTTGGCAAGAGCATCTAATCCATGTTAAGGAGGTCTTTGAAGTGTTAAAAGGTCCATAAGTTGTTTGTTAAGAAAAGCAAGTGTTTATATGAAATGAAAATAATGAAGTACCTAGGACACATGATTAGTGCAAAAGGAGTTTAAGTGGATGAAGAGACAATACAAACCATGATTAAGTGGGAAATTCTGACTCAGTTGAAGGGACTTCGAGGATTTCTTGGACTCAATAGGTATTATAGAAGATTTATTCAAGATTATGGCAAGATAGTTATTCCTCTACCAAAGTTGATTAAAAAGGATAACTTTCATTAAAGTCCGATAGTAGAGGTTGCCTTCATAAAATTAAAAAGAGTCATGGTAAGTAACTTAGTACTTGCATTGCCAAATTTTAAAAAGGATTTTATGCTAGAATGCGATGCATCAGGTGTAGGGATTGGGATTATGCTCTCCTAGGATGGCACCCCACCGCTTTCTTCAATCACACGTTTAAGGGCAAAAATGCTTCCCTATCCATCTATGAGAAAAGCTATTAGTTATGGTATTAGCAGTGAATAAATGGAGAAACTACTTATTAGGGAGAGAATTCACTATAAGAAGTAACCAAAAAAACGGAAACACTTTTGGGAACAATGGATCGCCACCCCTACATAATAGAGATGGTTATTTAAACTCATGGGATTTGACTTCATCATTGAGAATAAACCAAGAAAGGAGAATAAGGTAGCTAATTCCCTTTCACGTAAGGAAGAATCAAGTACTATTATGGGGAAGAAAGAGAAAGAAATAAGGCAAAAAGAGGATCAAGACAAATGACAACACCAAAACCCTTCTCATAGTATCATCCCCAGTGCCAGCTTGGATTAAACCTATCCAAGATAAGGTTAAAGAAGAGCCTAAGATGCAAAATTTGGTGCAACAAATTTAGGAAGGTTCCTTAGGGGAAGCTTGGCAGCTCAAAAATGGGTTAATATTCTACAAGAATTGCATTTATTTGAGCCTTAATTCAGCACTCTCAAGAGTCCTAGTGGAAGAGATACATACCGCAGCTTATGAAGGGGTCCGTAAAACCTTGCAAAGGACCAAATCAGTATTCTTTTAGAAGCATATGAAAAGGATGGTCAAGGATGTGGTGCAGAAATGTGTAACTTGCCAAAGAAACAAAAGTCTAAACACATTGCCAGCAAGGTTACTATAACCATTGCAGATTCCTACAGAAGTTTAGACAAAAATCTCTATGAACTTTGTAGAAGGGCCGCCTAATTCCAAGGGAAAAAGTTGCATATTAATTGTGGTTGACATATTGTCAAAAATGGCTCATTTCATGCCTATTCAGCATCCTTACACATCATCTTCAATAGTAAAGGTATTCTTCTAACACATCTATAAATTGTATGGCATGCCATAGAAAATTGTGAGTGATAGAGACCTACTATTCACTAGCCTGTTCTAGAAAGAATTATTCAACCTCCATAGGACATGCCTCAATCACTCTACGGCATACCATACCACCCTCAATCCAAAAGGCAAACTAAAGTTGTAAACAAAGTATTAGAAATTTATTTGAGGTGTTTCATTGGAGATCAACCAAATAGCTGGATCAAATGGCTCCCATAGGCAGAGTTATGCTACAACACCAATATTCACAGGGAAATGTCTTTATGAGGTTATGTATGGTATACCTCCCCCCACTTTACTTGATTATGTACCATGCACTACCTCAGTAAAAGTAGTAGACAAAGAGTTGTTGGAAAGGGACCATGTGTTAAAGAAGTTAAAGGAGAAGCTACTAGAATCACAGCCAAATTAAAATGGTATATGATAAAGGCAAGATTGATAGGGAATTCCAAGTAGGAGACATGGTATTCTTGTGTTTGCAACCCTACCGTCTACTCACTGTGGGAATGAAGTGCAATGAAAAGTTATCCCCTCGATACTATGGGTCTTTTGAGGCGTTGGAAGGAATAAGATCTCTAACTTACCAACTAAAACTTCTGGGAGAATCCAAAAGTCATTCCATCTTCCATGTGTCGGCCTTAAAAGAGTTTTTGGGAGAAAATGTACAAGTTCAAGAAGAGCTACCTAAGTTTATTGAATCAGAAGAAGCACTTGCTCCCATCTCTCAAGCCATCTCGGAGACACAGTCCATAAAAGGAGTGAAGCAAATACTAGTTATAGGGAAAGGACTTACGGTTGTTAATGCTACATGGGAGGTCTTGGATCAATTCCACTAGATATGCCTCAAATTTAACCTTGAGGGCAAGGTCCTTGTTTAAAAGGGAAGGAGTTATGACAAGCCTTTTATTTTAGTATTTAAGTGTTTATGTAATGGATTTATAGGCTTGTTGTTTTGAGTATATGGGAGTTTATTATGTAAAGTAGGCCCTTTTGTAAACTATCCCGTGTAGGAGTCATGGTCTAGCCTTAAGAAGGTCATTATTGTAAATAGGCTTTCTTATTTCATGATTTACGGCAAAATTGAGGAGAGAAGCGGTAGACTTGTATGAACTCTCTTTATTATTCAAGTTTGGTTTCCTTTTGAAACAAAGGTGTAGTTTCCTTTTGATGCTAAGGTAATTTATGTCCCTTAG
Source organism: Casuarina cunninghamiana (assembly GCA_028551485.1). Classification (NCBI taxonomy): domain Eukaryota; kingdom Viridiplantae; phylum Streptophyta; class Magnoliopsida; order Fagales; family Casuarinaceae; genus Casuarina; species Casuarina cunninghamiana. The sequence continues at coordinate 21,775,054 of CM052367.1, read as the reverse complement.
ATGCAATTATGTGTGCTATTAGTTAAAAAGAAATAGGTGTATTGTCAGTTGAGGAAAAATAAGGAGACAAAAAAGAGGAAGGATTAACCGATCTTTAGATCATCCCCTATATCCATTTTAATTAGGAACCCGATTCTGCCCATTACATCCACATTATGAAGGAGCAATCATTTAGTACAACAACATGCCTTCTAAAATACTCGAATGTAAATTTCTTTGGAAAAATCAATAACAAAAACAACTTGTACTTATGGAACATCCAAAAAGTAAACAACACTACTTCATCCAACCCAAAAGTTAAGGATCTACTAAGCATGTTATAAAACAAAGCTTATGTTAATTGAAAGTTGTATGCTTCTAGTCAATCGAAGCTTGGTTCATCTTAAACACTCTATGGTATGGTTCATTGTAGCAAGGACCTTTATGGTCGTGCATGTAAGAAATGTCTTGGCAATGTGGTTTGTAAACTCCCCGAGTATTGCAATGGTGGGCAAGTAGTTGGTGGAAGTTGCAACTTTAGATATTGTTAACTATGTGGAAGGTCAAACATTAGTACTAAAATCAAAAATGATGTAAGAGGCACGATTTCATTCATCAAAGAAGTAAAGTCTATAATTTATAATAAGTTTTTACAAAAGTTTTGAAATTTACTAAATGTAGTTTTTGAGCCTAAATAGGGATATTGTAACTGAACAATTATATTTTCTTTAGTGATATATAATACTTGACATTTCACCACAAAAAAAAAAAAATATGTGAATTGTCTTATAATGTCAAGATATGCACCTAAGAGTTTCTTTATATCAAAAAAGGTTTTCTCAAGCTATTTAGTTTTTGAGTTAAGCTTTAGGCTTTCTATCTTAAAATATCTTAATATTTCTTAACATGGCATTAGAGCCCAAATTTCTCCCTAAATCAATATTCTTTCTAGGTTTCTCTCATGGCAACCTTGTAAGTCCACCATTTATTTAGCACCATTGGTGGCCAATATTCATCCATCTTGATGAAGAGGTGTGTTGATGGTATGGATTGTCTTGCATTTTCAAAACATGTTCCTGATGTTTTCTTTACATTAAAGAAATTTTCTCCAACTCTTTAGTTACTTTTTAAGTTAGGCTTTAGGTCTTTTATCTTAAAGTATTTAAATATTTTTTAACATTGTATCAAAACCCAAGTTTATCCCTAGAGAATTACTCATCACAAGTTTCTCCATTAGCAACCTTATAAGTCTATCAAGATGTCAAAACCCAGAACTCATGGTTGAGGTCTCCGCTAGCTCACCATTGAGCTAATAGGTTACACAGCAAATACTTGCACTACTAAACAATACCAGTTCCCCCTTTTTTATAGAATATTTATTTCGTTAGTGACAATAATGAATAATCAGAAATATTGTTTACTAAGACGTTTTTCGCTCTTAGAGACTTTGAACGAGCACCTTAATAGTTAATTCATTCAGCTGGCCTAGCCAATAAATAAAATGTCGAAAAGAACCGAATTATTTCCTTGGATCGCCATAAACCTCTCCCAAGACATGGATTTGAAGCAACTTTGGCCTTCTCTTAACCTGGTATCAAGAACATTGACGTAAAATTTAGTCCTGAATTGAAATAAAGATCCTAGGACCAATTGTCAATGACAATGATTTTTTTTTCCCTTCCCCATCAGCATTCTTCCTGTTTTCACATTTTGTCAAAGACCATTGGATTATCAATTCTTTATTTTTATATGATCGCGCATAGTTTTGCGTTTGCCCAACGACTACACTGGGCTTAACTGGAAAGCAGTCAAATCCAACAATATAAACTAAATTCCAATTTCCATAGATCCACAAACTATTGGCGCAAAACTCACTGAAATTGACAGGTTTCTGCAAAACCTTCATCCCACTGGTCCTGGACGAACTAGAGCCTATCTGTTAGAGCAAGTTGCGGGTTCCCTTAACACTTTTTGATCCATAATTCGTTCGAAAACTGTGAGCCTCCAACTCGTGCGCCGGAGTTACTCCGAGGCCCAGAGAAAAAGGTCAGCATTCTCTGCTCGAAACTTGGCCGCACTTGAAGAAGTTCGTCTATTTAAAGAGTTCTTGAATAGGCTTACAGACCCACTAGACCAATATCCTTCAAGTTTCCTTCAATATGTCGAGCTCAAAGTATGTTGCTATCACATTTCTGCTTTTCTGCCATTCTCTCCATGCAGCCAACTGTGCCGATCCATTAAACACTATCTGCTTCGGCCAGGAAAACTACTATTCCAATAGCCCTTACGCTGGGAACTTGAATGCCCTGCTCACACGTTTGTCCGCCGAGGTTCTTCCCAAGGGGTTCGGGCTTGCTTCAATTGGCAGAGGTTGGGACGAAGTAAACGGTCTGGCGCTCTGCCGAGGAGATGTCACTGGCACAAATTGTAAGGCCTGTGTCATTGAAGCCGGCAGGGAGCTTCGCAACCGCTGTCCTGACCAGAAAGGAGCAATAATATGGTACGACAACTGCCTCCTGAAGTACTCGAACGTAGATTTCTTTGGACAAATTGATTACGATAACAAGTTCTCTTTGGTGAACACCCAAGAAGTGAACAATCCTGCTATATTCAATCTGAAAGTTAAGGAATTGCTATCGGATTTGGCTGAGAAAGCGTATGCCAATTCAAAGTTCTATGCATCGGGGAAGCTGAGGCTTCCACGCTCATCAACGAAGCTCTATGGTTTGGCTCAATGCACCAGGGACCTTTCTCGTTCTGAATGTAAGAAGTGTCTTGATGATGCCATCAGCGAACTTTCCAACAACGCCGATGGAAAAGAAGGTGGAAGAGTTGTCGGAGGGAGTTGCAATGTCCGATATGAAATCTACTCGTTCTTCAAGGCGTAGACCATTATGGCTTCGGGTATCTTGTGCATCTAAATGCATGGTATGCTATGTTTTCCCTTCTTCCTCAAGCGTTGGAAGAAGTATGATAAGAACTAAAATAAATGTCTAATGACAAACTTCTCTATGTTTCATCAAAATTATTGTTGAATTTCGGCGGGTGTCAAGTGCTTGCAAGTAAATGATCTCTAGAAAATGTGTCTTGGGTACTGAGGCTTTAGTGAATTAGATTTTGGAGAGATCAATTAAACAAGGTTAGAGGTATTACCTACTCCATTCGACTCTATGAAACAAAGAAATAAAAAAAAAGGGGAATAGCCTTTCCAAAGGTACAAAAGGCTCATCGACTCTTTTTTTTTTTTTTTCTTGATCTAATTGGGAGATATCCTTTATTGTTACGAATGAGTTGACTTTTTTGTATAAGTTGTTTTTTTGGTGAGTGAAAAATGAAAGTTTCTTCTTTATCATAAAGAAGACTCCATTCCTAACAATACAATGCAAAAAAATAATTCCTTATTTATATGTTGTAATGTAAAGGGAATAGCGTCAGCTAATAAATTTTAGCCTCATTTTAGTTTCAAGGAAAACCATGGTTTGTGCAGCAAAGCTCATAATCAATTATTCTCCGAAAAATGTAAAAATTATAGGAAACATAAGCATAATCAAAGAATAGAAGTTATTATTTTGGTCCCTATGACCACAAAAATAAGATGGGCATCTTCTACTCTCAATGAATTTACTTTCAGACATAATAAAACCAACTAACTTAGGACTGCAATGTAATGTACAATGGAATAGGATTGCAATGTAAAATTGAACTTAATTTTTATAAATCCCCTAACTTTCAAAATATAATTAGATGCCTCAAATCAAAGAGTTTGTTGCTAACAACAAACCAACACTTTGAAATGAGTCACCTTTACAGTGCAAAGAAAGCAAACAATATTATATTTTTAACTTGATACAAAAGTTAAGATGCAAGTTTAAGTTAGCTGTAAATTATTTTGACTAGTCTTGCCATACTTTTTTCCTCCCTTTAAGAATGTACCCTTTGAAGATCTATTGTGGAAAGCCCCCCTAATACACACAACCTAAAAATTTTAAAAAGAAAAAAGGAACATGCGAGGTATCCATTGATAACTTTAATTTCAAAGAGTAAGACAACTAAAGGAAAATTGTAGATTGAATGATGGCACATCCAAACAGTATTTCGTGTCAACTTAAATTTTTTTGAGAGAGTGATAATTTTTCAAGGCATCACACATGAAATCCAATTTAATGGTTACCTTCACTTGTAACATCATATTAATATAAATAGCATGGAAACTTACAAAGCTAAAGCCTTGTATACATTTTCAGATGCCTCCCTTCGAAGGAACTTCCCCCTACTCCACCTCGTGGTATCAGGGCCAATTGTCCTAGTATAAGGCTTATCTTCCCCACTATCCAAATTCACCATCATGCTTATCATAATTATAAATTCTTTTGAGACAATGACCATATTTAAATGTTAAATATGTGTACAACTCTAAAATAACATGTATAACAAATACAAAGAGTAAACATTTAAGATTATACATCTTTTGGCTAAATACTATATACCAAGCATCAATCATTCCCTCAAGTTGCATAATATTATGTAAGGAAGCTTATAATAGAAAACATATTTTCAAAATGCTCCAAACATTTTACATATCAAGGTCAAATGTCCTAGAATAAGGCTGATCTTCCCCACTATCCAAATTCACCATCATACTTTTTAGAATTCTAAATTCTTTCAAGACAACGACCATATTTAAATGTTAAGTATGTGTACAACTCTAAAATAACATGCATAACAAATACAAAGAGTAAACGATTAAGATTATACATCTTTTGGCTAAATATTATATACCAAGCATTAATCAATCCCTTAAGTTGCATGATAGAACATAAGGAAGCTTACGATAGAAAACATATTTTCAAAATGCTCCTAACATTTTACATATTAGGGACAGCTATCCTAGTATAAGGTTGATCTTCCCCACTGTCCAAAACATATCAGCACCAATTGTCTTAGTACAAGGCTGATCTTCCCCACTGTCCAAAGTCACCATCGTGTTTATCAGAATTCTAAATTCTTTTGGGACAATGACCATATTTAGATGTTAAATATGTGTGCAACTCTAAAATCACATGCATAACAAATACAAAGAGTAAACATTTAAGATTATATATCTTTTGGCTAAATCCTATATGCCCAGCATTAATCATTCCCTCAAGTTACATGACAAAACATAAGGAAGCTTATGATAGAAAACATATTTTTAAAATGCCCCAGATATTTTACATATTAGAGTCAACTATCCTAGTATAAGGCTAATCTTCCCCACTGTCCAAAAGATATCATGCTAAAAAATATCAGGGTCAGTTATCCTAGTATAAGGTTGATCTTTCCCACTGTCCAAATTCACCATCATTCTCATCAAAATTCTAAATTGTTTCGAGACAATGACCATATTTAAAAGTTAAATATGTGTATAACTCTAAAATAACATGCATAAAAAATACAAAGAGTAAATATTTAAGATTATACGTATTTTGGCTAAATACTATATACCAATCATTAATCATTCCCTCAAGTTGCATGATAGAACATAAGGAAGCTTATGATAGAAAACGTATCTTCAAAATGCTTTAGACATTTTACACATCAAAGTCAGTTGTCCTAGTATATGGCTGATCTTTCCCACTATCCAAAACATATCAGGGTTAGCTATCCTAGTATAAGGCTAATCTTCCCCACTATCCAAATGTGAATTCTTTCGAGACAATGACCATATTTAAATGTTAAATATGTGTAAAACTCTAAAATAACATGCATAACACATACAAAGGGTAAAAATTTAAGATTATACATCTTTTCACTAAATTCTATATACCAAGCATTAATCATTCCCTCAAGTTGCATTTCAATGGTAAGGTTTGGAGCAAAATTTGCCAAAAAAATCAACTACTTTGCAAAACTTCTTTCTGTATTTAACTTCTTGTTCCAGGTAAATCCTTTTAAGACTTCCTTAAATTGGAGGACAAGGCTGCAAACTGTAGTTGGCATAGTAGTTGTATTGACAACTTAAAACTTCAATAGATTTTCTCATTATGGAGCACAATATTTAGATGCCACATAATTTAAATCCCCATAAACATTTAGAGAGGTGAAATAAATTTGTCAACTAAATAGATAGAAAAAAAATGGGGGCCTGAAAATTTACTCTAAAAACAAAAACATGAGAAAAAGCATCACATAAAAGGCAAATCATTCTGAGAATCTAGCATATGGCCTAAAACTCCCACCTAATTCTCACTCGAGGCCACTAAATAAGTTTACTTGAAGCATTTCCTTTGCTACCTAAGTAGACCTCCAATTGTATATACATGAATACGGAAAAACAGTAATATCTCTACAAACATGATTATTGAACTTACACAGCACGCGCTATAGAAGGTGCCAAAATAATGGGTATGAGCCAACTATAAGATAAGGGACTAGTTTTTTGCTTCCCATCCGACTCCATTTATACAAGAAAAGAAAGATGCATCCATGTAATTATCAAGTACTTAATAAACTTCATAAAGCCACAATAATGAGCACCTTTTGGTTTGCCTACTATGTAGAAAAAAGAATATTCAGAAAACTTTGGTTTAAGTTATTCCTTTGGAGTGGTACCTACAATCAAAATCTTTTACTAATCGGAAATCCTCCATAGTACAGAACAAATCCATCAGTGTACCTCATAAGATTATAAAAACTAGAGCTTAAGTTATCCAATTTTGGTTTTCAAGACATAGTCTATGCTAACTTCAAGCTTTCTCAAGCTTTTCTTTGTGCTGTTGCTATGGAGTTTTACATTTTGATTGAGATTCAATCATTTTAAGATTTCATATACAAGCATTTGATGTCAAATCTTGTAAGAGGACATTCTGTTGAATTTGAAAATAGCAACCTTTTAAATTGAGCAAACCACATAATATGCGCCAATGGTTAAATTTTTGTCTCCATTTTAAACTAGGGACTATTCTATAATCCTCTATCTCTCTAATGGAATATCATGCATCCTTTGCTTTGTTGTTTTATATAAGACTATAATTATCCAAAGTGGCAACATGAACTTAGAAGTTTCCAAATCATTTGATGTTATAGGTAGTGATCACATAAGACAACTTGAATTGTATTAAGACAACATCTTTTTCTTCTTCCTTTTAAGTATAGAAAGTATTGTACTTGCTTTAATTGATTATAGTGATTTTTCTATGCAAGAATGTTTTCTTTTCTTTAGTGATCCCTGTCTCCATCACCACAAGCAACATTATGGTAGATGAAAACTTTACATCAATATTTTAGATGTATTGTTACATTTGGTACTATTGTCTAGACATTGTTACTAAGAGATAATATCTCCTTTGCTTATAACAGTTATCTAATATATATTTTTCTTAGTTCTAGAGAAAATTACTCTTTTAAAGGCACATAACTGAAATGAGATTCTATAAATAATTAATATCTTATGTTTCAAAGTGAATATATTAGTTTCATATACATGTATGTATGTAGTGTATAAAAAACAAAACGAACATTGAAACAAAAGAATTAATTGGCTACAATATTTGGATATTACTTTTTATAAGATCAATTGTTGGCACCTTTATTTAGACTTATCAAATTGGAATAAAAGTTCAGGGCACCATGCACGTTTAGATATTTGGATATTTTCTTTCTTAGTTCTGGAGAAAATTATTGTTTTAAAGGCACATAACTGAAAAGAGACTCTATAGATAATTAATTACTTTTGTGTCAAAGTTAGAATATTAATTACAAATACATGTATGTATGTAATGCAGGAAGAACAATAAAATTAGAAAAATTGATTGGTGACAATATTTGGATATTATTTATAATCAGATCAATTTCTGGCACCTTTATTTAGACTTATCAAATTGGAATAAAAGTTCAGGACACCATGCATATTTAGCATGAAAATAACGTCTTGCAAGGTCCAATGTGTTAGAACATGCATGCTCTTAGAAGGACTGTGTTAGAACCATGTTTGCCACGACATCGGATTGGTCTTTTCTAAGCCCTTAAGGGAGGATTGGCCCATATCTTTGGTCAAGTCCCTTCAACAGAAATAATTATAGGAGCATAGATCTTAACATAAATGCCTCAATGGTGGCTAAAATCCACGGGGTCCTTTGGCACATGCAGTTTGCACGCGAATTTGCTAAATTAGAGCCCATTGTTGCCAACTGAAAGTGTTCTGTAAGGTATGCTACAAATTGCTCATTTCAGCCCATGCAGAGGAACGATGCCCAGAGTACTTCTAGATGCATTTCCAAAGCCTAAATATGACACTTTGAATCAAGTTGCAAAGATTGAGATGTAATGCTTCCACTGCTTTGATCCGTAATCAACCCTTATTCCAATTTTGTACAGAGAATGGACTTCCAAATCATAGTCCTAGTTACAACGGGACTGTTTGGATGGTTACTTGCAACACTTCCCACGTTAAAGATCCAGAACCTACTAAGGGAGGGAAATTTTCGTTTCCTTCCGTTCTTCTTTTCCCCAAGCAGAACAAAGCAACTATTGGTTTGAGCAACTTCATCTTGATGTGGGGTTTCATTCATGTATAAACCAGTATGGTGGTGTCCGGAACCCGATTCTACCTCCCAACGAACCATGTTGCACTAATTAGGTGCAATTACTTGTAAATAATATTAGAAATAGGTATAAAGTCCAAATGCAAAAGTTAGCTCATGAAGTAGAGGGACAATATTTTATATTTTAATAAAAAATCTAAGGATTGTATCTTTCCAATGGAAGACTTTCATCTCCAACATTCCTTTAAACACCAAACATAATTTGGGCTCAAGGTCAAATAAATTGAAACAGATGTACTTCACATATTAAGCATATTTTAAGATTAAAGTTAAACAAGAATTGTAATGGATTAACTTGAGCTCTAATATTATGTAAAATGCTTTAAAAGGCTAACCTAAAAGCTAACACAAAGATTGGAGAATAATCCTTATTGCATTTAAGCTTTACCTCATGTGTTTTATCTTCTACTATAAAACTCTTGTCTTGCATACACTTTCTTGTACACCAAGCATCATTCAACTCAAGGTTATACATAATGAAATAGAGTCAACCTAAATTCTAATACTATATTGGAAGGTTCATGAGTTAGGAAAACAATTTTTAATACCTAAACTACCCAAAGATCATATTTTCTCAACGTGGGTCTTTTAAACTGGAGTTTCCCAACATCAAGTAATATCTCTAGCTCAATTGCAGTAAGCTATTAAGCAGCTAATTCAAACAAGTTGCTTGTGCATCAACAATTCCGCATCACTTAGTTACAGAAAATATAGTTACAAAATAGAAAACTTGGCCAGCCTTATTTGTTTAACACTTATAGAAAAGATAATTACAAAATCTTTTTTCTTTCCTTTCTGTGTTTAAATAATCAGGTGCCAAATTACTATATTATCTCCTCCAAGAGATATCCAAGTGACTCAACTGGAATTTAAAACTTGAAACATTAATAATGTATTCAGTGAACATTAAGAATGTATTCAGTATCCCTGAGTTGCATTCAACATCTTTTGCATGAACGTTCACTCACACGAAATCTGTAGCGTAGAACTTGCAAAATGTTGACCATTCCTACAATTTGAGCTTGCCTTTTCCAACAAACTATGAATCATATTGGTCTTTACGTCCCTTAACATGGTCATGGTTTTGATCACTTCAAATTTACTAAAAGGCACATTTGAGTTCCAATCATGATTTTGAGGTTTATTTATTAGACAGACAAGGTTTCATTGAGGAAAGGTCAGGATTCATTACTTTCAATTCCATACTTAACAAACTTAAGAAAGTTCATCTATTTATAGAGTTCTTGGACCTAAATCACATATTTGCAAAACCAACCCAATATGTTTTCCTAAAAAAATATTGTTGTTAGCTTTCAATTCTTCAATCTCTGCAATCATGTTTAAAGAACAATAATATGTGTATCTTTGTGTAAAATCTAATATTTTTGACCCAGGGACCTTGTTATACCACAGATTTATTCATTGTATCTTTGTGTAAGCTGTGTAAAGAATATTAGTTTTGAGCTTACACAGGACATATTAAAGCCCCAACTAAGAACTAGGGTTTCAATACTCAAACTTTAAACAAATGACTTTACAAATGAAAGCACAATCTGAGCAAGAGTATAACCAGGGTAGATAGGTAAGCACAATATTCAAGATTCAAGGCAACGAGTTCCGTGCAATCCCTATCCTACCTTGACACTAGGGAATGGAGTAGGCGCAAAGGAGATCACGGGCAGGAGGCGTGACTAGATGGTTAAACAGTTTTTGTAATTAAGCGTTAAGGGAAAAATGTGGGTAGTAGTGCAGCCCATGCTTGTCAGTAAATATAGGTTTATCCTGTCCAAGTAGCTAGAAAAGATAGTATAAGAAGGGGCGGGTAGAAAAAGGAAGGCAAGCTTTTATAGCCTCAACGTTTGTTGGGGTCGTTCCCTGTCCGTTTGCAATCAAACCTCCAAAACTTTCCTGCTTAGCTTTTGCAATCTTCGCTTCTCTGCTCCAAATTTGGTAAAAATCCCAAAGCCACACACATAACACAGTGCATGCAAGTTCAGAGTAGAGCAGAAGGTTTAGCGCCCGGAAAAAACTCTATTTCATCACCTCGCACTTGAAGTGGAGTCGTTGCCTTGATCTTTTCACCCAATGGTTACACGTTGTCCCATTTAAGCGTGCGCACAGACAGGGCTTCTCGTCATTTTCTGTGCTAGGCTTCACGTCATGGGCCAAGCTTCTCATAATACCAAGCTGAACTTCACTTAAGCATACACGACCTTCCCCCATGGCCTTCTTTTATAATCTGGACCATAATAATAAAATTATAATATTGGGTCGACATATTAATAAATACATAATCTCAAATATCAAATGCTCCTCCGATTACTCTCACATTTATGTTTTTCTCTAAGCTACTGTTGTATTGTTGTGCATATTTCTTAGCTAGAATAAAATCCTTCATGAATTGTGAGCCTTCTGATTTTTCAGTTAGCTCGCACGGGCAACCTTCGTGTTTTCACAATTTGGCAAAGTCCATTGGATGATCATCATTTTTTCTTCTTTATTTTTTAATATGATCGTGGATCACTACCAACTAAATTTTCCATTCTCATAGTTTTGCATATGCCCAACGAGCACCTTGGGCTTGACTAGAAAACAATCAAATTAAATGCAAACTAATTCTGAATTTCTATAGATCAACAAGTCGTAAGTGCAAAACTCACTGAAATTGATCATTATAGGGCAAACTACGCCTTCCACTTTAATGCAGTGTGTTAGTAAGTTGTGAGCCACCAACTTGTACGCCGGAGTTTCTCTGCGACACAGTGAAAAAGGTCAGCATTCTCGGCTCGGAACATGGCCGCACTTGAAGAGTTCGTCTATTTGAGGAGTTCTTGGATAGGCTTACAGACCCACAAAACCAACAACCTTCAGTTTCCTTAAATATGTCGAGCTCAAAGTATGTTGCTATCACCTTTCTGCTTTTCTGCCTTTCTCTCCATGCTGCCAACTGTGCCGATCCATTAAACACTATCTGCTTCGGCCAGGAAAACTACACTTCAAACGGCCCTTACGCTGCGAACTTGAATGCCCTGCTCAATCGTTTGTCCACCAAGGTTCCTCCCAAGGGGTTCGGGCTTGCTTCAATTGGTAGAGGCAAGGACCAAGTAAACGGTCTGGCGCTCTGCCGAGGAGATGCCTCCACCACAAACTGTAAGGCCTGTGTCACTGACGCCGGCAAGGAGCTTCGCAACCGCTGTCCTCTCCTGAAAGGAGCAATAATATGGTATGACTACTGCCTCCTCAAGTACTCGGACGTAAACTTCTTTGGAGAAATTGATGACGAAAACAAGTTCTATATGGTGAACACACAAGCAGTAGACAATCCTATGAAATTCAACCAGAAAGTTAAGGACTTGCTGGCGGGATTATCTGAGAAAGCTTATTCCAATTCAATGTTCTACGCTTCCGGGGATCTGACGTTTGGACGTCCATCAAATAAGCTCTATGGTGTGGCTCAATGCACCAGGGACCTCTCTCGTGTTAATTGTAGGAAGTGTCTTGATGATGCCATGGCTGAACTTTCCAACTACTCTAATGGAAAAGAAGGTGGGAGAGTTGTGGGAGGAAGTTGCAATGTCAGATATGAAATCTACTCCTTCCTCGATGCTAGAGCATTATGGTTTCTGACATCTTATGTATCCAAATGAGCTATGTTTTCCCTTCTTTTACCCCAGTGTTTGATGTACCGTGATAAGAACTAAAATAAATTTCTAGTGACATACCCTCTCTGTTTTTGAATTGGTTGTCATATACTCAAAATATACTAATTTATCCTACTTTTTTATGCAAATATATTTTGTTTTCTTCTAACTTAACTTTAAGGAAAGAAATATATTTTTTAACATGATATGAATTTCAAGTGAGATACCTTTCTGCTTCTGGATTAGGAAAAGTGTTTCTTTACACTTATGGCAACACAACATGTTAAAATTTAATGTGTATTATGTATAATTAATATACTTACAAAAATCTCACCATCTATTACAAGTCGGTATTGAAGAAATTAATAGATGCACTTTTTGTTCTTTTTCTTGAAGTTTAATGGAAACATTTGGTTATCTAATCCCAATATTTGGTAATGAAACTCTTTGATGAATCGTTGCAAGTCATGTAAGATCAGCCTTAGCCAAAACTGGCTTTGCTTGACACAAATACTAGATAAAGTGTATGAACATCATATCATCCAACTACTGCATATTCTTTCTTCTTCTTGAGACTTTCAAGTTTCAAAGAGTTATTAGTTCTTAAGGTTTTTAGTTTCAGAGATCTATTAGATAGTGGCCTTTTTTAGATTTATTTTCTTTTTCTATTTTCTTTTTCTATTTTCTTTGGTTATCATAATTCTTACGCTTCCGTGGGTTCCTTACACCTACATTTTCTTTTTTCTTTTTTTTGGGTACATTAATACAGTTTGGTCTTTATCTTTGAAAGGAAACAACCATTGCTCTTTAGCAATTATAAGCAAACCATCATCAATGAAAAAACTCATTTATTATGATTTTAAGGGTCATGAGTTTTTTTACCATTCTAGAAAAGACCTGACCTTGGGATTTATCCCTTTACTAGGAAGCAACTTTTTTATTTTCTTAACATGGTATCAAGAAGACTGACATATAAATTTTGGTCTTGAATTGTAATGCAAGAATGCAGTTTTCTTCTTTTTCTTTCCCCCTACTTTCTACAAGACAATTTAAGAAAATAGAAGTAAATAAATAAAGAAAAGGCTTATGCTTGTTGGATTATTTTAAGGGAATTATCAAATAATATAAATCACGTACTCATATTAACACCTTAGAAATTGTGCTGCACAAAGTGTGTTGTAATTAGGGTTATAGACTCAAATATTTAGTATGAGTTATACCCAATTTACACACCAAGATGTTGAATCTAAAACATCTTGATTTTAAGCCCTACTAGCTTACCATTAACACCTTTTTATATATGACCGTGCATTACTCCCAACTAAACTTTCCATTCTCAGGGTTTTGCATTTGCCTAACAAATACCTTGGGATTGACTAGAAAGCAATCAAATTAAATATAAACTAAATATGAATTTCTAGAGATCCACATAGCATTGGTGGAAAACTCACCGATATGACCATTTTAGAACATGGGTTCCACTGTCATGTACAATGTATTCCTAAACTGGGAGCCACCAACTTGTGCGCCGGAGTTACTCCGCCACCCTGAGAAAAAGGTCAACATTCTCGGCTCGAACATGGCCGCCCTTGAAGAATTTCGTCTATTTATATACAGACCCAAAAGAACAACCTTCAGTTTCCTTCAATATGTCGAGCTCAAAGTATGTTGCTATCACCTTTCTGCCTTTCTCTCCATGGAGCCAACTGAGACGATCCATTAGTCACTATCTGCGTCGGCGCGGAAAACTACACTGCCAATGGCCATTACGGTGCGAACTTGAATGGTCTGCTCAATCGTTTGTCCACCAGGGTTCCCTTTTTTTTTTTTTTTTTTTTTTTTTTTGGGTTCCTCCCAAGGGGTTCGGGCTTGGTTCAATTGGCAGAGGCAAGGACCAAGTAAACGGTCTGGCGCTCTGCCGAGGAGATGTCTCCACCAAAAATTTTAAGGCCTGTGTCACCGACGCCAGCAGGGAGGTTCTTGACGTCTGTCCTTACAAGAAAGGAGCAATAATATGGTACGAATACTGCTTCCTCAAGTACTCCGACGTAGATTTCTTTGGAAAAATTGATGACGGAAACTATTTCTATATGGTCAACGACCAAGAAGTGGACAATCCTGCTAAATTCAACCTGAAAGTTAAGGAATTGCTGGCGGGATTATCTGAGAAAGCTTATTCCAATCCGATGTTCTTCTCTGCCGGGGAACTGAGGCTTGGACGTGCATCAAGTAAGCTCTATGGTGTGGCTCAATGCACCAGGGACCTCTCTCGTGTTAATTGTAAGAAGTGTCTTGATGATGTCATCGCTAAACTTTCCGACTATTCCAATGGAAAAGACGGTGGGAGAGGTGCTGTAGGGAGTTGCAATGTCAGATATGAAATCTACTCCTTCCTCGATGCTTAGAGCATTATGGTTTCTGAAATCTTATGTATCCAAATGAATGGTGTATGTTTAATGACATGCTTCTCTTTCTTTTAACAGTGTGCTATACATTGTAAATATACTAATTTATCTAACTTTTATATACAAATGTATTTTGTATTCTTCCAACTTAACGTTAAGGAAGGACATATATTTTCTAATATGATATAGATTTGAAGTGAAACACCTTTTGCTCCTAAATTGGGTATTTATGAGAAATGTTTATTTACACTTTTGGCGATACAATATGTTAAAGTTAGTGTATCCTTTATTGTTAATATTATAATATGTTGTGAATATCTTATCATCTCTTATAAGTTAGTTCTAAATACATAAGAAAATTTATTAATAAATATATCTCTCATTCTTCACTTGAACTCTAATGAAAATGATTTAGTTATTTGATCCTAGTATTTGGTAATAATACTATTTGATAAATGCTTGACACAAATACTTGAGATTAATGAGAGTGCTAGAACATCATGTCATCTATTACCATTGTATATTCTCTCTCTTGCTTAAGAGTGTTAGACTTCAAAAACCTTATTAGTTATTAAGAGTTTAAGTAACAAGAATTACAATTTTTTAAGAGAATATTTTCTTCTTTCTTTTTTATTTGGTATGCATGCACTTAACTCACACATTCAAGTGTCAAACTTGAAATCAAGATATCCAAGCCTTACTTGCTTACTATTAACTAGTAGGTGGTGGGCTTAAAAGAAGATTATCTTGTTGTAATATGTTTAAAATCTAAAATTATAAGATGTTTAAGAATCCCAATAGCATTTGATTGTTTAATCTTTTTTGTATCCATTTATTAGCTACAAGATGAATAATCTGATCATTATGGATAATTATTTAATAATAAAATAACCTTCAACAGAAATGAGATTTTAGGTAAACTTCTTTAAATTTTACAAAATGTTTTCAAACTAGATAATTAAAATTTTATCAAGCCACCATTTATTGTCCTTAAAATACGTATCATATTGGGGTTATAAATATCCATAATATAAATTGCATTCTCTTACTTTAAAAAATGTTAAGTCATATTAAAAAAAACTATGTAATAATAGTCTTAACCTATTTAATAAAAAGAAATTAATATTGTACACGCCAGCCAGAGGATTATTAGCAGACTGGATGACCATTTTGCCCTTATTCTCTCTCTCCTCCAAAAGCAAAAGAATATGTTCCTTTAAAAAATAGAGAAAGCGATGTGGCTGCACTGCTTGTCTGTTGACCCAGTTTTACTTCGATCAGGAAACGGCAAGGAAACAACTTTCCATAAATGGGCTCGGAACGTTTGATCCGCAGGATCAGGCTTCAGCTTCTTCCATGTCTTCACGAATCTCCTCATGGTACCTCTATTTATCTCACTTTTTACCTTCAATTCTGCAGTTTTAGATCATAGTAGTCTTCTGTTATAGATTCTGGGAGTGTGGGAAGTTATGCTCTTCAAATCTCAGAGAGAACTGTATTTGGGTGTTTGGTCTCTGAAATTGCGGGAATTGGAGTCCAGTTGAGTGAATTATACTGGGTGTGGAGTAATTCCGATGATTTTAGTTGAATTACCAGGAAATGCTCTGTTGTGAGTTTAAGGTGGCAATTCTTCGCTTTCAATCTTAGTCTTTGGTTGTTAAACAGTGTTTTTTGTTCCATGAGTGACCTTGAGTTGATGGAATTGTACGAAGTGTTTTTCTTTAATTGTTGATCATGTCGGCTGAATATCTTGAACATGCTCTGTTGTAGTGCGTAGACTTTGATATTTCTTTGAGGACCTTAGCCAATTTTGGATGTGAATTTAAGATCCTATTAGAATGCAAGATGATTTTTGCTAATTCTGGTGATATTATTGGCGGAAAGAGTACTAATAGGACATGGAATTCTAAAAGAGTGTGAAAACAATTGCTGGTAATATCAAGTGCATATGGTATTATGTTGAAAAGCACAGATGATTCAATTACTGCATTCTGCTGAATCAAGTTCTTCCATGGATGACATTATGAGAGACTGCTGGTGTCTAACTCATTTCAGTTCTCATTTCAGGCACAGTGTTATTTGCGAGGAACTCGTCATACAAGGATATTAAGAAGGCAACAGATGGTTTTCACAGAATCATTTATGAAAATTCTCGTGGAACAGCTTATAAGGCCAGATCTCAAGATGGTGGGGTTGCTATGATAAAGGAGGTAAGATATTCTAGTCAAGAAAATGATGTCTTCTACCGAGAGGTGCAACTCCTCGCCCGCCACCTTCTTCCGCTCAAAGGGTTTTCTACGGGCAACAAGAGGTTTGACGCCTACTATTTTGTTTCCAGTAGTTTGAACAAGGCTTTATCCACTGTTAAAAGCAAAAAATATTACTTGGGTACAGAGGCTGGTGGTGAATTTAGAGCTGGAAGAGATCAATTAAAGTAGGTTTGAGGTATTATTATCTGCTCCATTCTGTTATGTCATTAAGCCTTCTGTGGAACTAAGAGATCAAAAAGCGTAATAACCTCTCTTGAAACAAAACAAAGGCAAGAGAGAATACACTTTTTGGCAATCCTAATAATACAGGCGCCTGGATACCCAATACTTGACTCATCAGTTCCTGTTTTGGTCTTGAACTGATCTGGAAATATCCTTTTTCACTAAGAATGAGATTACTTTTTTTGTATAAGTTGTTGATACTGACTATAAAATGGTAAGTTTCCTTTGTAAGTCACATACGTACATACCTGTGCATTACCAAGATTTTTCTCCATGAATTAACTACAAAATGTCTTTCATTCTATATTGTTCCTTCACAAAACTCTCATAATAGATATGCAGAAAAACTTAATCATGAGACTTCATAAGTTTCGAGTTTTGTGTGTGATTATCATCTATAGCATGCATACAGGCGTTTTAGTATGGATTACTAACTTTCTTTTACTTATTACAGATTTGTTGTTTAACTTTCACCCTTTTTCTGTTGTTTGCAGGTTGCTCATTTTTGACAACATAGAATGTGGAAGCTTGAAGGAGGATCTTAATGGTAACTTTTGAAGCAAAATTTGCATAATTTGTCTGTTTTTGCAAAAATTTTGTCTGTATTTAACAACTGGCTCCTGGCAGATCCTCTTAGGACTCCATTAAACTGGACGACGAGGCTGCAAATAACAGCTGGTGTAGTAGTTGCATTGGTAAGTCGAAAGTTCATGAGATTTTCTTCTTGGAAGGCTTACAATTTAAATGCCACATGACGTAGCCGCCCTGAAAACTTTGAAACGGGAAATAAAAGGGGCTTAAAATTTTGTACTAGAAGCAAGAACATGAGAAGCAGCATCACAAACAAGGTAGACCATTCTAGAAACCTGGCAAGTGGCCTAGAAATTCCACCTGATTCCTCGCCCTAGGTATCCAAGTAAGGATACTCGAAGCATTTCTTTTGCTGCCTACATAGACCTCCAAGTGTATATGCATGAAGATGGAAGCAGTAATATCTCTATAAACTTAATCACTGAAACTATATTGAAGTGGTTGCGGAAGTTTGGTGAAAGATCTCTAATTGTTCCAGTTTGATTGTATGGGGATGGGTATAAGTGAACTAACAAGATAAGGGGCAAGCTTATTGATATCCAATTCAGACGCCATTTTCGTGAAAATGAAAGATATAAACAGGTGAAACATTATCAAAGCCTTAAAAATCTTGACAAGGCTAGAATAATGAATACCTCTTACTTTTCCTATCATGTAGACAAATATTATCTCCTAGCATTATGACCTTACTCTTTGTAATTATGAAGTGGTTTAAGTTCCTTGTTTGGAGTAGTATCCACAATAAAAATCTTATATTATGTCCTTGCACGTTGACACTGCTCTAGACTGAAATTTAAGGAATTGCTGACGGAGTTATCTGAGAAAGCTTATGCCAATAAAAAGTTCTATGCAGCGGGGAAGCTGAGGCTTCCACGCTAGTCAACTGAGCTATGGTTCGGCTCAATGCACGAGGGACCTTTCTGGTTCTGAATGTAAGAAGTGTCTTGATGATGCCATCAGTGAACTTTCAAGTACTACGATGGAAAAGAAGGTGGGAGAGTTGTTGGAGGGAGTTGCAATGTCCGATATGAAATCTACCCCTTCTTCAAGGCGTAGACCATTATGGCTTCGGGTATCTTGTGTATCTAATAAATGCATGGTGTGCTATGTTTTCCCTTCTTCCTCAAGCGTTGGAAGAAGTGTGATAAGAGCTCAAATAAATGTCTAATGACAAACTTCTCTTTGTTTCATCAAAATTATTGTTGAATTTCGGCAGGTGTCATGTGTTTGCAAATATATGATCTCTAGAAAATGTGTCTTGGGTACTAAGGATGGTTGTGAATTAGAGTTTCGGGATATCAATTTAAGAAAATTTGAGGTCTTATCTCGTTGGGCCTTCTATGAAACAAAGAAACAAAATGGGGTAATACCCTATCCAATAGTAGAAACAATTCATCAACTCTTATTTTTCTCTTAATCCAATGGGGAGATATCCTTTCTTATTATGAATGAGGTGACTTTTTTGTTAAGTTGTTGCTTTACCAAATGTAAAATGGAAATTTCTTTTATAAGTCACGTATATAGATTCGAGTGCATCACCAAGAGTTTCCTCCTTGGATTAAAAACAAAATGTCTTTATTACTGGTAATTTATTTTAGTCCACATTTTTGCTTCACAAAACTCTCATGAAATAGGAACACAAAAGCTTAACCATGAGCAAAGTATGACCACAAATTTCAAGTTTTGTGTTTAAATATCATCTGGGGCATCATGCACTTTAGCATGGAATGCAACTTTCTTTTACATTTTACAAACTCGACAATGTAGAATTTAGAAGCTTGAAAGAGCACCTTAATGGTAACTTTTGGAGCAAAATTTGTAAAAAATTCATACGCTTTGTAACATTTGTTTCTATATTTAATTTTTTTCTCTCCTTGCAAATCCTTTTAAGACATGCCATTGACACAAGCAAAGAGCTTCACGACCATTGTCCATTGTCCATTGTCCATTGTCATAGGCCTTTTATTTTAGTATTTAAGTGTTTATGTAATGGACTTATGGGCTTGCTATTTTAAGTATGTGGGAGTTTATTATGTAAAATAGGCCCTTTTGTAGACTGTCCTGTGTGGGAGTCGTGGTCTGGCCTTGAGAAGGTCATTATTGTAAATAGGCTTCCTTCTTCCATGATTTAGGAAAAAATCAGGGAGAGAGGCAGTAGACTTGTATGAACTCTCTTTGTTATTCAAGTTCGATTTCCCTTTGAAACTAAGGTTCAATTTCCCTTCGATCTTGAGGTAATTCGTGTCCTTTAGATGCGATTATGTGTGTTGTTAGTTAAGAAGAAATAAGTGTATTGTTAGTTGACAAAAAATAAGGAGAAGGAATAAAGGAAGGATTAACCAATCTTTAGATCGTCTCCTACATCCATTTTTCCCTTTTAATTAGGAACCTGATTCTGCCCACTATAATTTAGTACCTAACCCAGGTTTAGAATAAGGAAAGGCTGAACTGAGTCTCACTAGCCTATAGGCAAAACTAGACCAGCAACAAGTGGAAGTCAACTCGAAAGTTCAAGAGTTGTTACACAAATAGCAAGAAGCGACATATCGACACTTCCAAGAGATGTTAGAAATGATGCAAAGACTTTTTCTTGTATCTAGGGTGAAGAACAAAAATGTTGATGGTGCGAGGGGCTCCATTTCTAGCAAACTTGGCCCCGACAAAAAGAAAAAGCAAATGAAAATAGAAGGAAAGGATCCTCCAGGTGATTTTTGAAACCAAAACCAAAGAAATGAGGAAAACTCCAATGGGAACCAGTAAGGAGATAGCAAATGGCATAATAGACAAAATGGAATTAGATTGGATTTTCCACTATTCTCTAGTGGTGCTGACCTGATGGGATGGATAAACCAAGCAAATTAGTTTTTTAGGTTCCATAACACTCCAAAAATAGAGAAGGTGGCCATAGCTACTTGGCACCTAGAATAGGAAGCCAATATATGTATGGAGTGGCTTCAAAAGTGGGTGGGCAAGCAACCCATCACCTAGTGCTCATTAATGAACTAATTTGGCATTACAGCCCATCTGTTTACTAAGACTACTTCCTAGATTTAATCAAGGTTCAACAAACAAGTATAGTTGCTAAATATGAGGTATGTTCATGAAGTTAGTTTTAAAAATTATGCATTTGCATCCTAGGCAAAAGCTATGTGTTGGTTAGCTGGGTTAAATGATGCTCTTAGGAAAAAAGTTCAATCTAGGAAATCGGTAGATTTAACAAAAGCAATGGGTCTGACTTATCTATGGGAAAATGATTGTGTAGTAGTTAAAAAAAAAATAGAGTTTATGTCCCCTAAAAGCTAGGAACCTCAAGCAGTGGCTAGATAAAAAAACCTTGGAGCATCTAAAACATCTAAGAGGTTGACACCTAAAGGAATCCAAGAAAGGAGGGAAAAGGGACTTTGCTTCAATTATAATAAGCATTTCACCCCAAGACATCAATGCAAGCATAAGTTGTTCCCAATGATGGGAAAAGAATCTAATGAAGATGAAGATGATGATGATGTTAGTGTAGTACTAGAGGTGGTTCCAGAAGATCAAGACTTACATGAGGAAGAACCTAAAATTTCCTTAAAAGCCATGCCAAGATCCAACACAGCTTACACCATGAAAGTAAAAAAGGCCTTGGGAAAAAGGTCTAATGAAGTACATATATTGGTTGACTTGGGGAGTACACAAAATTTCATGACTGAAAGATTAGCCAAGAAATGGGTATGAGAACAATAGGAAGTAGGAAGCTAGATGTAACAATGGAAATGGACAAACATTAAAGAGTGTTGATGAATGCAAAAATGTAGTTTTGTCTATAGAAGTAGTAACCATGAAGCTAGATTTCTATGTATTGTATATGCCAGGGACAAAGGTAGTGCTAGGAGCTCAATGGCTCAACTTTAAGGCCTATATTTTAGGATTTCACCTCGTTACATATATCCTTTAAGATAAATCAAAAGTTAGCAACATTACAAGGCATAAGAACTATTAAGAGTCAACTTGTTAAAAAGAAAAGGTATTGCAAAGAACTTAGAGAAGTGGGTGGTGGATTTTTGCTACAGATACAATTGGTATCGGGTATAGACAAAACAGTGGCAGTAAGAGAACCATAGGAAAATGAAATGCAGAATTTGTTGAGTAGTTATAAGGAATTATTCAAGGAACCAACAGGGTTACCACCAACTAAATAGCAAAATCATAGGATTCCCCTCAAGGAGAAGAGAGGTCTTATTGCCTTAAGATCATATAGGTATCCCCACTACCAAAAATGGGAGATTGAAAAGATGATCCAGCAATTACTTGAGTCAAGGGTGATTAAACTAAGCACCAGCCCTTATTCATCTCCAGTCTTATTAATGAGGAGGCAAGACAGCTCTTGGAGGCTTTGCATGGACTATTAGGTAGTGAACAAGCAAACAATTAAGGATAGATTTCTTGTACCTATTCTAGAAAAGCTTATGGATGAGCTACACGGGGCTAAGATTTTCACTAAGTTGGATTTAAGGTCAGACTATCATTAGATTTGAATGCACTTAAAGGATGTGTACAAAATGGCTTTTCAAACACATCATGGCCATATGAATACCTAGTGATGTCATTTGGATTATGTAATGCCCCTTCTACCTTTCAAGCCTGGATGAATTTGGTTTTTAAGGAATTTCTAAGGAAGTTTGTATCAATCTTCTTTGATGACATCCTCATCTATAAAAAAAAGTTGGCAAGAGCATCTAATCCATGTTAAGAATGTCTTTGAAGTGTTAAAAGGTCCATAAGTTGTTTGTCAAGAAAAGCAAGTGTTCATATGAAATGAAAATAGTGAAGTACCTAGGACACATGATTGTACAAAAGGAGTTTAAGTGGATGAAGAGACAATACAAACCATGATTAAGTGGGAAATTTTGACTCAGTTGAAGGGACTTTGAGGATTTCTTAGACTCACTAGGTACTATAGAAGATTTATTCGAGATTATGGAAAAATAGTTGCTCTTCTACCAAAGCTGCTTAAAAAGGATAACTTTCATTGAAGTCCGATAGTAGAGGTTGCCTTCATAAAATTAAAAAGAGCCATGGTAACTACCTCAGTACTTACATTGCAAAATTTCAAAAAGGATTTTGTGCTAGAATGTGATGCATCAGGCATAGGGATTGGGGTTGTACTCTCTTAGGATGGCACCCCACCGCCTTCTTCAACCACACATTAAAGGGCAAAAGTGCTTCCCTATCCATCTATGAGAAAAAGCTATTTGTTATGTTGTTGGCAATGAATAAATGGAGAAACTACTTATTAGGGAGAAAATTCACTGTAAGAAGTAACTAAAAAAGACTCAAACACCTTTAGGAACAGTGGATCACCACCCCTACACAATAGAGATGGTTAATTAAACTCATGGGATTTGACTTCATCACTGAGTATAAACTAAGAAACGAGAATAAGGTAGCTAATTCCCTTTCATGTAAGGAAGAATCAAGTACTATTATAGGGAAGAAAAAGAAAGAAATAAGGCAAAAATAGGATCAAGAAACAAATGATAGCACCAGAACCCTTCTAGCAGTATCATCTCTAGTGTCAGCTTGGATTGAACCTATCCAAGATGAGGTTAAGGAATAGCCTAAGATGCAAAATCTGGTGCAACAAATTCAAGAAGGTTCCTTAGAGGAAGCTTGGCAGCTCAAAAATGGGTTAATATTCTACAAGAATTGCATTTATTTGAGCCTTAATTCAGCACTCTCAAGAGTCCTAGTGGAAGAGATACATACCGCAGATTATGAAGGGGTCCATAAGACCTTGCAAAGGACCAAATCAGTATTCTTTTGGAAGCATATGAAAAGGATGGTCAAGGATATGGTGCAGAAATGTGTAACCTACCAAATAAACAAAAGTCTAAATACATTGCTAGCAAGGTTACTTATTTGGTGAAATTCTACATGCACATGTACATGTCAAACAAGTAATATAATGATAAGTATGAGTATCGTTCCACAGAGACTGATGTTTACCAAACTAACTAATTACTAACATTGAACAACTCTTAAAGTTTATCTAGCAAATCAAAGTGGTAAAATATTAACTGAATAACTAAATTTAATCTAAACTTGATTAATGAAACATGTTAGAGCATTCGATTTCACTTAATTACTAAATACAAATGTCAATCATCCATATTAGCAAGATTAATTCTACTCATGTGATGGCGAAATTTCCTAATTTATTTACTATCCTATGTCTAGGTATAGCACACCTACTTAGCTCATTAACTCACTATATTTCTACCCGTGAATTAAATAAACTAAGTGCATTAAGATTTGTGAATATTCCAGTTTACACCTAAAGCCACACAAATCATATGGTATGTCTATCCATATTAATCTATGGTTACATATTACAAGAAGCAACTACATGTTATCTCCTATCAGTCTCTAACATGCAAATCAAATCATTTAAATGGTAGCTAATCACCTAAAAACATTAAACTCTATAATATGCTACTTCGCATTCATAAAATATCTCACAAAACATAAATAATCATAACATTCCTACATCATAATCAAGTTACATCATAGCTCTAACAAACTAAACTAAAACAATATATTTACACAAAAAAATAGTGCTAGAACATGAACAAAACATTTTGTAAATTAAAAACATTTACCTGTCACCAAAGATGTCTTCAAATCATAAAAAGGCTACACAAATGTACATATCAGGGGGATGAGAAGGTTCTGTTTGAAAAATGGGACAAAACGAGCAACACACGCGCCGTCACGCACTTTCGCACGCACCATCACATGCCAATGACACGTGCCACCACTTGTCGCCGCTGTCCTTCACAGAAATTGATAGGAATGGTAGATTGGGATGCCTAGGTTGCAAATCTACCAAGAAATCACTCAAATATGCCACAAAAATGCATAGATCTGACGGAGAAATATTGGACGGCGTTCACCGTTCCTTGTAGGAAACCACTGTGAACCACCATGAAACTGGCACAAAAATGCTAGAAACCTCACAAGGATAGCATATCCATTCTTGTCTCACCCAAAAACACCCGAACACAACCAGAAACTGCACTTTAACCTCTAGAAATGGGTCATCGGAAAATGATAACTCTATTTTTATAGAGTTATTTGACCTATTTTTAGGCAATAAGCAATGCAATGCTTATGAGAAAATATTTGAATTCCTCTTTATTTACCTAAATTTATCTTGTTTATGTAGCACAAGGAGGCAAGGAGAAAAGGAATGAACATGGAGAACCTAATGCTTATTGTGTGGCAAAATCGTAATATTAATATCAAAATAGTCAAGATGGGCTTGGGCTTTGGATGATTGTTATTAGATTTTCTATTGTTATTGGGTTTTCTATTTATTTAGAAAACCCAGTCATGTTAGGAATTCAAATCCTAATTAATTTAGAAGTTCAAAACCCAATTGTTTTAGATCTCTAAAACCCAATTCTATTAGGATAGGAGGTAGGTCTAAACCTAAACCTTATTTAAGAGAAGAGAATAGGCCAAAGAGGAAGAGGAGGAAATTGAGAACAACTCAAGAGAGAGGCCAAGAATTCAAGGTGATAGACTTCTTGTCTTCTTGAAGAGAAGACAAAAAGGGTGACAGACTTCTTGTTCTTGGATTCAAGATGCCTTCTTTATTTCTTATTATTATTCTTCCTCATTATTTCTTTATGTTTTAGTTTATTTTTGTTAGAGCTACGATGTAACCTAATTATGATGGTATGAATCTTATGATTATTATGTTTTGCAAGATATTTTATTTATGTAAAGTTACATATTATGGAGTTTAATGCTTTTAGGTGATTAGCTACCACTTAGATGACTTGATTTGCATGTTAGAGACCGACAGGAAATAGCATGCAGTTGCTTCTTGTAATATGCAACCATAGATTAAATATGGATAGACATATACCATATTGTTTGTGTGGCTTTCGGTGTAAACTAGGAATGTTCATAGATCCTAATGCATTTGGTTTGTTTTAATTCACATATAGAGATATAGTGAATTAATGAACTAAGTAGGTTTGCTATACCTAGACATAGGATAGTAAATAAATTAGGAAATTCCGCCATCACATAGATATTATCTCTCTTGCAAGCATAAATAATCAATATTAATACCTAGTAATTATGGTGAAGTCATATGCTCTAACATATTTCTTTTATTAAGTTTTCTTAAATTTAGTTAATTAATCTACCATCTATCATTAGATTTGCTAGATAAATTCTAGGAGTTATTCACCGTTAGTAATTAGTTGGTCTAGTAATCACCAATCTTTGTGGGACAATATCTTTCTTATCATTATATTACTTGTTCGACATGTTCACTTGCATTTAGAATTTCACCGAACAGAAAACGCTTCTCCTTCACCGAAACCGAACGTGACGATCAGCATGATTGATAAGGAATTCCAAGTAGGGGACATGGTATGCTTGTGTTTGCAACCCTACCGTCTACTCACTGTGGGAATGAAGTGCAATGAGAAGTTATCCCCTTGATACTATAGGCCTTTTAAGGTGTTAGAAAGAATAAGATCTCTAACTTACCAATTGAAACTTCTGGGAGAATCCAAAATTCATCATGTCTCCCATGTGTCAGCCTTAAAAGAGTTTTTGAGAGAAAAGGTACAAGTTCAAGAAGAGCTATTTAAGTTTATTGAATTAGAGGAAGCACTTGCTCATATCCCTCAAGCCATCTTGGAGACATAGTCCACAAAGGGAGTGAAGCAAATACTAGTTATGGGGAAAGGACTTACGGTTGTTGATGCTACATGGGAGGTCTTGGATCAATTCCACTATAGATACACCAAATTCAACCTTGAGTGCAAGGTCCTTGTTTAAAAGGGAAGGAGTTATCATAAGGCTTTTATTTTAGTTTTTAAATGTTTATGTAATGGACTTATAGGCTTGCTATTTTAAGTATGTGGGAGTTTATTAAGTAAAATAGGCCCTTTTGTAAACTATCCCATGTAAGAGTCGTGGTTTAGCCTTGAGAAGGTCATTATTGTAAATAAGCTTTCTTATATCATGATTTAAGGCAAAATTGAAGAAAAAGGCTATAGGGTTGTATGAATTCTCTTTATTATTCAAGTTTTGTTTCCCTTTGAAACGAAGGTGTAGTTTCCATTTTATGCAATTATGTGTGCTATTAGTTAAAAAGAAATAGGTGTATTGTTAGTTGAGGAAAAATAAGGAGACGAAAAAAAGGAAGGATTAACCGATCTTTAGATCATCCTCTGCATATGATAACTCTATTTTTTATAGAGTTATTTTACCTATTTTAGGCAATAAATAACTTTAATAATTGTGAGAAAACATTTGAACTCCTCTTTATTTACCTAAATTTATCTTGTTTATGTAGCACAAAGAGACAAGGAGAAAAGGGATGAACATGGAGAACCTAATGCTTATTGTCTGGCAAAATCGTAATATCAAGATTAAGATAGTAAAGATAGGCTTGGGCTTTGGATGATTGTTATTAGATTTTCTATTGTTGTTAGAAAACCCAGTCATGTAAGGAATTCAAATCCCAATTAATTTAGAAGTTCAAAACCCAATTGTTTTAGGTCTTCAAAACCCAGTTCCACTAGGATAGGAGATAGGTCTAAACCTAAACCCTATTTAAAAGAAGAGAAGAGGCAAAAGAAAGAGGGAGGAGGAAATTGAGCACAACTCAAAAGAGAGGCCAGGAATTCAAGGTTTTCTTAAAAAAAAGACAAAAAAGAGTGACAGACTTCTTGTTCGTGGATTTAAGATGCCTTCTTTATTTCTTATTACTATTCTTCCCCATTATTTCTTTATGTTTTAGTTTATTTTTGTTAGAGCTACGATGTAACCTAATGATGATGGTATGAATCTTATGATTATTATGTTTTGCAAGATATTTTGTTTATGTGAAGTTACATATTACTGTATTTAATGCTTTTAAGTGATTAGTTACCACTTAAATGATCTGATTTACATGTTTGAGACCGACATGAGATGATATGCAGTCAATTCTTGTAATTTGTAACCATAAATTAAATATGGATAGACATATACCATATTGTTTGTGTGGCTTTCGGTGTAAACTGGGAATGTTCATAGATCCTAATGCATTTTGTTTGTTTCAATTCACATACAGAGATATAATGAATTAATGAACTAAGTAGGTTTGTTATACCTAAACATAGGATAGTAAATAAATTAGGAAGTTCTGCCATCACATAGATATTATCCCTCTTGCAAGCATAAATAATCAATATTAATACCTAGTAGTTATAGTGCAATCATATGCTCTAACATATTTCGTATATTTAGTTTTATTAAATTTAGTTGATTAGTTTATTCTCTATCAATTTGAATTTATTAGATAAATTCTAGGAGTTATTCACCGTTAGTAATTAGCTGGTCTAGTAATTACCAATCTCTGTGGGACGATATCTTTCTCATCATTATATTACTTGTTCGACATGTTCACTTGCATTTAAATTTCACCGAACAACATTCATTTTTCCCTTTTGATCAGGAACCCGATTCTGCCCACTACATCCACATTATAAAGGAGCAATCATTTGGTACGACAACATGCCTCCTAAAATACTCAAATGTAAATTTCTTTGGAAAAATCAATAACAAAAACAACTTGTACTTGTGGAACATCCAAAAAGTAGACAACCCTACTTCATTCAACCTAAAAGTTAAAGATCTACTAAGCATGTTATACAACAAAGCTTATGTTAATCGAAAGTTGTATGCTTCTAGATAGTTAAGCTTGGTTCATCTCAAACACTTTATGGTATGGTTCATTGCAGCGAGGACCTTTATACTCGTGCATTGGCAATGTGGTTTGTAAACTCCCCAACTATTGCAATGGTGGGCAAGTAATTGGTGGAAGTTGCAACTTTAGATATTGTTAACTGTATGAAAGGTCAAACATTATTACTAAAATCAAAAATTATGTAATAGGCAGGATTTCATTCATCAAGAAGTAAAATCTATAGTTTATAATAAGTTTTCACAAAAGTTTTGGAATTTACTAAATGTAGTTTTTGAGCCAAAATGAAGATGTTGTAATTAAACAATTATATTTTCTTTAGTGAATTGTCTTATAATGTCAAGACATGCACCTAAGAGTTTCTTTATATTAAAAAGGTTTTCTCTAGCTATTTAGTTTTTGAATTAAGCTTTAGGCTTGCTATCTTAAAATATCTTAATATTTTTTAACATGGCATTAGAGGCTAATTTCTCCCTAAATTGATATTCTTTCTAGGCTTCTCCCATGGCAACCTTGTAAGTCCATTTATTTAGCACCATTGGTGGCCAATATTCATCCATCTTGATGAAGAGGTGTGTTGATAGTGTGGATTGTCTCACATTTTCAAAACATGTTCCTGATGTCTTCTTTACATTAAAGAAATTTCCTTCAACTCTTTAGTTACTTTTTAAATTAGGCTTTAAGTCTTTTATCTTAAAATATCTAAATATTTTTTAACATTGTATCAAAACCCAAGTTTATCCCTTGACAATTACTCATCCAAGGTTTCTCCATTAGCACCCTTATAAGTCTATCAAGATGTCAAAACCCAAAACTCATGGTTGAGGTCTCTGCTAGCTCACCATTAAGCTAATAGGTTATGCAACAAATACTTGCACTATTGATTGTGCAACAAATACTTGCACTAAACAATACCAGTTCTCCCTTTTTTATAGAATATTTAATTCTTTAGTGACAATAATGAATAATCAGAAATATTTTTTCCTAAGAGGTTTTTCGCTCTTAGAGACTTTGAACACCTTAATTGCTAATTCATTCAGATGGCCTAGCCAATAAATAAAATATCGAAAAAGAACTGAATTATTTCCATGGATCGCCATAAACCTCTCCAAGACATGGTTCTAAAGCGACTTTAGCCTTCTCTTAACCTGGTATCGAGAACATTGACGCAAAATTTAGTCCTGAATTGAAATAAAGATCCTAGGACCAATTATCAATGACAATAATCTTTTTTCCCCCTTCCCCACCCCGGTCTTTCTCTTTTCACATTTTATCAAAGACCATTGGATGAACAATTCTTTGTTTTTATATGATCGCGCATAGTTTTGCGTGTGCCCAACGACTACATTGAGCTTAACTGGAAAGCAGTCAAATCCAACAATATAAACTAAAGTCCAATTTCCATAAATCCACAAACTATTGGCGCAAAACTCACTGAAATTGACAGGTTTCTGCAAAACATTCATCCCACTGGTCCTCGACGAACTAGAGCCTATCTTTTAGAGCAAGCTGCGGGTACCCTTAACACTTTTTGATCCATAATTCGTTCGTAAACTGTGAGCCACCAACTCGTGCACCGGAGTTACTCCGAGGCCCAGAGAAAAAGGTCAGCATTCTCTGCTCGAAACTTGGCCGCACTTGAAGAAGTTCGTCTATTTAAAGAGTTCTCGGATAGGCTTACAGACCCACAAGACCAACATCCTTCAAGTTTCCTTCAATATGTCGAGCTCAAAGTATGTTGCTATCACCTTTCTGCTTTTCTGCCTTTCTCTCCATGCAGCCAACTGTGCCGATCCATTAAACAGTATCTGCTTCGGCCAGGAAAACTACAATTCCAATAGCCCTTACGCTTGGAACTTGAATGCCCTGCTCACTCGTTTGTCCACCAAGGTTCTTCCCAAGGGGTTTGGGCTTGCTTCAATTGGCAGAGGCTGGGACGAAATAAACGGTCTGGCGCTCTGCCGAGGAGATGTCACTGGCACAAACTGTAAGGCCTGTGTCATTGAAGCCGGCAGGGAGCTTCGCAACCGCTGTCCTGACCAGAAAGGAGCAATAATATGGTACGACAACTGCCTCCTGAAGTACTCGAACGTAGATTTCTTTGGACAAATTGATTACGATAACAAGTTCTCTTTGGTGAACACCCAAGAAGTGGACAACCCTGCTATATTCAATCTGAAAGTTAAGGAATTGCTATCGGATTTGGCTGAGAAAGCTTATGCCAATTCAAAGTTCTATGCATCGGGGAAGCTGAGGCTTCCACGCTCATCAACTAAGCTCTATGGTTTGGCTCAATGCACGAGGGACCTTTCTGGTTCTGCATGTAAGAAGTGTCTCGATGATGCCATCAGTGAACTTTCCAACAACTCCGATGGAAAAGAAGGTGGAAGAGTAGTTGGAGGGAGTTGCAATGTCCGATATGAAATCTACTCGTTCTTCAAGGCGTAGACCATTATGGTTTCGGGTATCTTGTGTATCTAAATGCATGGTATGCTATGTTTTCCCTTCTTCCTCAAGCAATGGAAGAAGTAAGATAAGAACTAAATAAATGTCTAATGACAAACTTCTCTATGTTTCATCAAAATTATTGTTGAATTTTGGCGGATGTCATGTTTGCAAATATATGATCTCTAGAAAATGTGTCTTGGGTACTGAGGCTGGTTGTGAATTACAGTTTAGGAGGATCAATTAAAGAAAATTTGAGGTATTACCCTCTCCATTCGATTATCTCAATGGGCCTTCTATGAAACAAAGAAATAAAATAGGGTAGTACCCTTGCCAATAGTACAAACAACTCATCAATTCTTATTTGTCTCTTGATCCAATTAGGAGATATCCTCTACTATTATGAATGAGGTGAGTTTTTTGTATAAGTTGTTGCTTTACCAAATGTAAAATGGAAGTTTTTTTTGTGAGTCACATACATAGATTCGGGTGCACTCCCAAGATTTTCCTTGTTGAATTAACAACAAACTGTTTTTATTACAGGTAACTTATTTTAGACCACATTTTTCCTTCACAAAACTCTCATGAAATAGAAACACAAAAGCTTAACCATGAGCAAAGTATGACTACAAATTTCAAGTTTTGTGTTTAAATATCATCTGGGGCATCATGCACTTTAGCATGGAATGCAACTTTCTTTTACATTTTATACAAACTCGACAATGTAGAATTTGGCAGCTTGAAAGAGCATCTTAATGGTAACTTTTGGTGCAACATTTGCAAACAATTCATGTGCTTTGTAACATTTGTTTCTATATTTAACTTCTTGCTTCTTGCAAATCCTTTTAAGGCTTATCATTGACCTGAGCAAAGGGCTTTACAACCACTGTCCATATTAAGAAGGAGCAATCATTTGGTGAGACAATGGCCTCCTGAAGTACTCGAATATAAATTTCTTTGGAAAAATCGATAGCAATAACAAGTTGTACTTGTGGAACATCCAAAAAGTAGACAACGCTACTTCATTCAACCCAAAAGTTAAGGATCTACTAAGCATGTTATACAACAAAGCTTATGTTAATCAAAAGTTTTATGCTTCTAGGCAATTGAAGCTTGGTTCATCTCAAACACTTTATGGTATGGTTCAATGCACCTAGGACCTTTATGGTCGTGCATGTGATAAGTGTCTTGGTGGTGTGGTTTGTAAACTCCCTGACTATTGCAATGGTGGGCAAGTAGTTGGTGGAAGTTGTAACTTTAGATATTGTTTATTGTGTGGAAGCTCGACCGTTATTACTAAAATTAATAATGACATAAGATGCAAAATTTCATCAATCACATAAATGAAATCTATAACTTATAATAAGTTTTTTAAAGAGTTTTGAAATTTGTCAAATGTAGTTTTTGAACCTAAATGGAAATGTTGCAAATAAACAATTTTATTTTTTTTATTGATATATAATATTTAACCTTTGACTAATATATATATATGGATTGTCTCATAATGTCAAGACATGCACCTAATAGTTTCTTTATATTAAAAGATTTTCTCTAATTATTGAGTTAGTTTTTGAGTTAGACCTTAAACTTTTTAACTTAAAATATCTTTAAAAAATTTAATATGTCATTAGAGCCTAAATTTCTCCTTAAATTGATATTCTTTCTAGGTTCTCCCTTGGCACCCTTGTAAGCCCACCATTTAGCACCATTGATGGCCAATATTCATCCATCATGATGAAGGGGTGTGTTAACTATGTGGATTGTCTTTCATTTTCAAAATATGTGCTTGATACTTTCTTTACTCTAAAGAAGTTTCCTCCAACCCTTGAGTTAGTTTTTAAGTTAGGTTTTAAGCCTTCTATCCTAAACTATCTTAATATTTTTTAACATTGTATTGAAACCCAGGTTTATCTTTGGATAGTTACTCATCCCAGGTTTCTCCATTAGCACCCTTATAACTCTATAAGGATGTCAAAACCCAAAACTCATGGTCAAAGTCTCTGCTAGCTCTCCATTGAGCTAATAGGTTACACAACAAATACTTGCACTATTGATTATGTGTCCTAAACAATATTGGTTCTCCCTTTTTTTATAGAATATTTATTTCCTTAGTGACAATAATGAATAATCAGAAATGTTTTTTCCTAAGACGTTTTCGCTCTTAGAGACTTTGAACGAGCACCTTAATTGCTAATTCATTCAGCTGGCCTAGCCAATGAATAAAATATCGAAAAGAACCGAATTATTTCCTTGGATCGCCATAAACCTCTCCAAGACATGGATTTGAAGCAACTTTGGCCTTCTCTTAACCTGGTATCAAGAACATTGACGTAAAATTTAGTCCTGAATTGAAATAAAGATCCTAGGACCAATTGTCAATGACAATGATTCTTTTTCCCTTCCCCATCAGCAGTCTTCCTGTTTTCACATTTTGTCAAAGACCATTGGATTATCAATTCTTTATTTTTATATGATCGCGCATAGTTTTGCGTGTGCCCAACGACTACACTGGGCTTAACTGGCAAGCAGTCAAATCCAACAATATAAACTAAATTCAAATTTCCATAGATCCACAAACTATTGGCGCAAAACTCACTGAAATTGACAGGTTTCTGCAAAACCTTCATCCCACTGGTCCTCGACGAACTGGAGCCTATCTTTTAGAGTAAGCTACGGGTACCCTTAACACTTTTGGATCCATAATTCGTTCATAAACGGTGAGCCACCAACTCGTGCGCCGGAGTTACTCCGAGTCCCAGAAAAAAAGGTCAGCATTCTCGGCTCCAAACCTGGCCGCACTTGAAGAAGTTCGTCTATTTAAAGAGTTCTCGGATAGGCTTACAGACCCACAAGACCAACATCCTTCAAGTTTCCTTCAATATGTCGAGCTCAAAGTATGTTGCTATCACCTTTCTGCTTTTCTGCCTTTCTCTCCATGCAGCCAACTGTGCCGATCCATTAAACAGTATCTGCTTCGGCCAGGAAAACTACAATTCCAATAGCCCTTACGCTGGGAACTTGAATGCCCTGCTCACTCGTTTGTCCACCAAGGTTCTTCCCAAGGGGTTCGGGCTTGCTTCAATTGGCAGAGGCTGGGACGAAGTAAACGGTCTGGCGCTCTGCCGAGGAGATGTCACTGGCACAAACTGTAAGGCCTGTGTCATTGAAGCCGGCAGGGAGCTTCGCAACCGCTGTCCTGACCAGAAAGGAGCAATAATATGGTACGACAACTGCCTCCTGAAGTACTCGAACGTAGATTTCTTTGGACAAATTGATTACGATAACAAGTTCTCTTTGGTGAACACCCAAGAAGTGGACAATCCTGCTATATTCAATCTGAAAGTTAAGGAATTGCTATCGGATTTGGCTGAGAAAGCTTATGCCAATTCAAAGTTCTATGCATCAGGGAAGCTGAGGCTTCCACGCTCATCAACTAAGCTCTATGGTTTGGCTCAATGCACGAGGGACCTTTCTGGTTCTGAATGTAAGAAGTGTCTTGATGATGCCATCAGTGAACTTTCCAACAACTCCGATGGAAAAGAAGGTGGAAGAGTAGTTGGTGGGAGTTGCAATGTCCGATATGAAATCTACTCGTTCTTCAAGGCGTAGCCCATTATGGTTTCGGGTATCTTGTGTATCTAAATGCATGGCATGCTATGTTTTCCCTTCTTCCTCAAGCGTTGGAAGAAGTATGATAAGAACTAAAATAAATGTCTAATGACAAACTTCTCTATGTTTCATCAAAATTATTGTTGAATTTCGGCGGGTGTCATGTGCTTGGAAATATATTATCTCTAGAAATGTGTCTTGGGTGCTGAGGCTGGTAGTGAATTAGAGTTTGCAGAGATCAATTAAACAAGGTTAGAGGTATTACCTAATCCATTTGATTATCTCATTGGGCTTTCTATGAAACAAAGAAATAAAAAAAAAGGGGAATAGCATTTCCAAAGGTACAAAAGGCCCATCGACTCTTTTTTTTTTTTTTTTTGGTGAGTGCAAAATGAAAGTTTCTTCTTTATCATAAAGAAGACTCCATTCCTAACAATACATTAGTGCAAAAAAATAATTCCTTATTTATATGTTGTAATGTAAAGGGAATAGCATCAGCTAATAAATTTTAGCCTAATTTTAGTTTCACGTAAAACCATGGTTTGTACAGCAAAGCTCATAATCAATTATTCTCTAAAAAATGTAAAACTTATAGGAAACAGAAGCATAATCAAAGAATAGAAGTTATTATTTTGGTCCCTATGGCCACAAAAATAAGATGGGTATCTTGTACTCTTAATGAATTTACTTTCAAACATAATAAAACCAAGTAACTTTGGACTGCAATGTAATGTACAATGGAATAGGACTGCAATGTAAAATTGAACTTAATTTTCATAAATCCCCCAACTTTCAAAATATAATTAGATGCCTCAAGTCAAAGGGTTTGCTACTAACAACAAAACAACACTTTGAAATAAGTCACCTTTACAGTGCAAAAAGAGCAAACAATATTATATTTTTTACAAGATACAAAAGTTAAGATGCAAGTTTAAGTTGGCTGTAATTTATTTTTGTTGGAAAATAGGGTTTTGCTGTGACTAAAAATATTTTTGGTAAATATCAATTCTTAAAATATGTTTTTATATGTGAAAAAAAAATTATAGAAAGTAAAAGGTGTACAAATTATAATATCAATTAATGATATTATAAAATAACCAGGTTCCTACATTTCTTCATAAAACATATTCTTAATGTTCTTATGACATATATTCAAATATTTGAATATCTGAATATATTGATTATTTGAATATTTCCTTGAGAAATATAATATATTTGAATATATTTTATTTTAGGAATATGATACTTGGTTTAATGTAATTGTAGGAACATGAGGGACATTAACTCTATCTTGATATTAGTTCAAAGTCAATATATGTAATACACCAAAATATGAACTTTGTAAAAGATCATATTTTTGGACCATGTTCACATAATTAAACTTTCGACCTTGTTGATATTGGACTGTGTCTATCTGCTGGATCCTTTATTACTGGACTGGACGCTTTACTACTGGACTAGACCTTTTATTGCTGGACTGAGACGATGTGATGCAACCCAAGCTAAGTCTCCTTGCTATGGTGTCGTCTTGATCATGAGAGAAGCGCCCTTGCTACGGTGTCGTCTTGACCATCAGAGAAGCGCCCTTGCTACGATGTCGTCTTGACCATCACAAAAGCGCCTTTGCTACGGTGTCGTCTTGTCCATCACAAAAGTGCCCTTGCCACGACGTCGTTTCACTTAAAAAAGCACATAAGAGGTCTCTATCTCTCGATGAGTCTGCCCTAGCCGCTTCACTCGTCCCCGCTGCCATCCTACTTCTCTCAAACACCGAAACCTCAACAGGAGGATTTTGGAGAAGACGGGTTGTCAGAACGGTCGGATTTCGGCTCTGAAGGCTGATATGAGGTTGATTTGATAGATAGCCTACTATTCCTAACGGGAAAAAGGCTATGGTTCATGCTTGATTTGAAAAGGCCCTAGATCTGCTTCATATTTAAAGGAGATGTGTGCATGAAGATTTTCTCTTGATGATTTACATCTATTTGAAGCGTTCTCTTTGTGAACAAAGTCTATTAAGCTCACTTACTATTTGATTCGAGTTTACTCATCTCTCGGTGACTCACAAGGGTTCGGTGATATTCGATTATCTGCTTTGATCTTCGATTATATACTCAATCATAGCTTGTATAACACTATTTATGTGCTGATTTCACGTATAAACATTTACTGCACATAAATTTTGAGGAAAACCCGAAACCCTAATTTCTTCAAATTGGGGATTTCGTGATAGGAGCTCTGTACCTTGATATATATGCTTGAATAGCTCTTCTAATTAGCAATATCCCATAAACTAACATATTATTTGGGAATTTGCTACTGTATATGATCTTTTTATCATAATTTGTATTCGGAATTGAGAATTCCTTTACGAAAGAATTATTTGGATTAGGGAGAACGTATTCTCCTAATCAGGTTGAGTAAAGGTGATTTCAATAGTTGGATTGAAAGAGAAGAGGGTGGACGTAGGACTCTAAGATAGAGTGCCGAACCACCGTGGTAAATTAAGTGTTGATTCTCTTACTCTTCACTTGCTTAAATAATTCTGTTTGATTTCTTATTATCATATAAATTGTTAAATTAATTGATTGAATTTTTTATATCATACAAAGGCATAGTTTCGGTACAAAAACAATTTAACCCCCCTTCTTGTTAAGCCATAACAACAATTGGCATATAAAGCTAGGTTCTCTGATTAAAAGGATTAACATCCTAGAGTAGATCCACATTATGGCTTCTGATAAAGGGTTAGCTGTTACGGGGTTTAATAAACCTCCCTTGTTTGATGGCATTAATTTTAGGCATTGAAAACAATTAATGCAAGTCTTCATAATAGGCCAAGATCCAGAAGCTTGGCAAGTAATCAAGAAGGGTATTACATTACCCGAAACTGATGAATGGTCAAAAAATGAAGCGAAACTAATGAGGTTAAATGCTAAGTCCATGAATATGATCTATAGTGGTCTTAGAGCACATGAGTTTAACAAAGTGTTCTCTTGCACCACCGGCAAAGAAATTTGGAATAAGTTAGAAGTCATCTATGAAGGAACTAAAAAGGTAAAGTCTTCTAAAGTTAATATGCTTACACATGACTATGAATTATTTGTTATGAAAGATTCTAAAACTATTAGTGATATGTTTGGTAGATTCACTTAAATTATTTCTGAACTTAAATTGCTAAGAAAAACCTATACAAATGAGGAAATGGTAAGAAAAATGTTAGTATCCCTACCCGAGAGTTGGGATCCTAAAAAGATGGTCATAGAAGAAGCTCATGACCTAGATGTGCTGACTTTAGATGATTTACTAGGTTCTCTTAAGACTCATGAAATGCAGCTTATGAGAAGAGCGAAAGAAAAGGAAAATAAGAGGTCACTTGCACTTAAAGTAGAAGTTGAAAAGGTTGAAGAGGAAGAGTCAGAAAATGATGAAGTAGCTCTTATAGCTAGAAGATTTAGAAAATTCCTAAGAAGATGATTAAACAAAAACATAGGGCAAAATAGGAGAAAAGAATCAAATGAACCTAGGGAGAATGTGTGTTATGAATGCAAGAAACTAGGACATATCAAGATTGATTGTCCGATGATTAAGAAGAGAAACAGCAAGAACACAGAGAAGGCGATGATTGCTACCTAGGATGATGAGAACTCCTCATCTTATGAGGAAACTCAAGAAGAAGTTGCACATCTATGCCTAACCGCAACAACAACTCTTGAGGAAGAAGATAATGAGGTAAACGATTCTAAACTATTTCTTCAAATAAACTCTAGGTTAGAAACTGCATTTTCTGATTTAGTTTAATAACAAATAAATTAAAATATAAATACAAAAATTTAAAAGCAAAAAATAAATCTAAAAAACAGGAAAAGTTGACTTCTGTACAGAAAATTAATCTTATCGATAAACAAAGCTTAGAACTTACTACATGTAGAGATGAAACTGAAAAGATAGATGTTTTGATTTCCGTGAATGATGACATTGTTCTTTCTGCCAATACATATATGAAATATGATGCTTGTATGAATGATATGTATGAAAAACAAAGAAAATCTGAAAACACTCAAATAGGAACAGAAACTTTCTGTGGTGAGCGCATCCTCTAATATTGAAATACATGTAGAAAATAACTCACAAGTATGTGCTGAAAATCTTAAGAATAGAGTCCATGAACTTGAAAAAGAAAATTGTGACTTGAAATCAAAACTTGATACAACTAATCTGCTGTTAAAGAAATTTACAAATGGTAGTGGCATGTTGGATAGAATTCTAAATTCTCAAAGAGGAATATATGATAAGGTGGGACTAGGATATAAATTGAATGACAAATCAAAATCATTCACTCATCTCTTTAAAGAAAAAGAATGTTTAATTCCGCTACATGAAAATAAATGCTCTTTTTGCAATTATTTTGGCCATAATTTTGATAAATGTCCCGTAAGACTTAGAAAGGCTTACAAAGTAAAGAAAATTTGGTTGCCTAAGAATGACAGAACTCTAAGTCGAACTAACACTCATGGACCCAAAGTAAAAAGGGTACCAAGCACTTCAACGATCAAATTTGTTTCTGCAGGTGATGAGTGAACAAGTAAGGAACAAAAAGCTCAAGAACATGTGGATTCTGGACAGCGGATGTTCTCGACACATGACTGGGATGAAGTAGCTATTCTCAACACTTGAGCTGAAAAATGGAGGTACGGTATCTTTTGGAGATAATTCCAAAGGAAGAAAAAGAGGAATGGGAACAATAGGTAACTCTAATACCCTACTCATATCTGAAGTTTTGCTTGTAGATGAACTAAAATTTAACCTACTTAGCATAAGTCAGTTATGTGATAAAGTATTTAAAATAAAATTTGGAAAAGAAAGTTGTCTTATTGAGCATGCTGAACATAAAATTGTCGGAAAAAGGAAGGACAACATCTATGTGCTTGATTTAAGTAAGATGAACGTTGAACAAACATGTTTGGTTGTAAATAGAAATATTGATGCTTGGTTATGACATAGAAGGCTAGGACATACAGGTCTAGGATTGATAGAAAAACTGTGTAAGTACAATCTAGTAAAAGGTCTTCTATCTTTAGAATTTAACAATGATAGAATATGTGAGGCATGCATTAAGGGCAAACATACACAAAGTAGCTTCAAGTCGAAGTTCATGGTAAGTACATCTAGACCATTAGAAATATTGCACATGGACCTTTTCGGTCCTATGAGAACAGCAACATTAAATGGAAAGTATTATGTCTTAGTCATTATAGATGACTATTCTAGATTCACATGGACATACATGCTTGCTAGGAAAGATGAGGCATTTGAGAAATTTGTTGAATTTTGTAAAATGATTCAAAATGAAAAAGGTCTTTCAATCATAAAAATAAGAACTGATCATGTTGGTGAATTTGAAAACCAACTCTTTAAAAAAATTTGTTTAGAAAATGGTATTTCACACAATTTTTCAGCTCCTAGAACACCACAACAAAATGGTGTTGTTGAAAGGAAAAATAGAACTCTTCAAGAAATGGCTAAAACCATGATGTGTGAATATAATCTTCCTAATCATTTTTGGGGAGAAGCTGTAAACACAGCTTGTTATATTTCAAATCGTGCTTTAATAAGACCTATTTTGAAAAAGACACCTTTTGAATTATTCTTTGAAAGAAAACCAAACATTTCATACTTTCATGTTTTTGGCAGCAAATGTTTTGTTTTGAATCATGGAAAAGAATCACTTGGGAAATTTGATTCCAAGAGTGATGAAGGAATATTTCTTGGATATTCTCACACAAGTAAAGCATATAGAGTATTCAACAAATGAACCTCAGTTGTAGAAGAGTCAATTCATGTTAAGTTTGAGGATGACTGTCACGGCATCCTAGAAACGGAAGAGAATAAAAGTCTTCCAAATAGGGCTAAAGTTGAAGAGAAGTCTGAAACTAGAGAACCTTCCTTCCCTAAAGTTAGAAATGAAGTAGATCACGATCACATCATAGGAAATCCAAATGTTAGGGTAAGTAAAAGGTCTCAGGTCCACAACACATGTGAACATCAAGCCTTTTTATCTCAAGTAGAGCCAAAGAAAGTAGATAAGGCTCTTGAAGATGAAAACTGGTTTCTTGCTATGCAAGAAGAATTGAACCAGTTTGAAAGAAGCAAGGTCTGGAACCTAGTTCCTAGACCAAAGGATCATCCAATCATGGTACAAAATGGGTTTTTAGAAAAATAAACTAGATGAAAACAGTACTATTACTAGAAATAAGGCTAGATTAGTGGCACAAGGATATAGTCAAGAAAAAGGGATTGACTATGATGAAACATTTGCACCAGTAGCTAGGTTAGAAGCAATTCAGATCCTACTTGCATTTGCTTGCTGTATGAACTTTACCTTATTTCAAATGGATGTCAAGAGTGCATTTTTTAATGGTATTATAAAAGAAGAGGTATATGTTGAACAACCACCCGGATTTGAAGATCCGATTTATTCAAATCATGTCTTTAAACTGTCAAAAGCTTTATATGGCTTGAAACAAACTCCACGAGCTTGGTATGACAAACTAAGTTCATTCTTGATTAATCACGATTTCAAAAAGGGAAAAGTGGACAACACACTATTTATAAAGAATAAAGAAAAAGAAATTTTAATTGTTCAAATATATGTTGATGATATTGTGTTTGGTTCTACAAACTCTAAACTATGTGAAGAATTTGCTGCATACATGCAAAGTGAATTTGAAATGAGTATGATGGGTGAATTAACATACTTTCTTGGATTGCAAATCAAACAAACAAACAAAGGGACTTTTATAAGTCAAACAAAATACACAAATGAATTGCTCAAGAAATACAAGATGCATGATTCCAAACCGATGAACACACTAATGAGCACTTCTTTATCATTATCTAATGATGAAGATGGAATTAGTGTAGACACTAAATCATATCGAGGCATGATTGGTTCTTTACTATACTTGACTGCATCTAGACCGGATATCATGTTTAATGTGTGTCTATGTGCTAGGTATCAATCCAATCCCAAAGAACAGCACCTAGTTGCTGTTAAAAGAATATTTAGATACTTTAGAGACACGGTTTCCCTAGGAATCTGGTATCCTAGAGACACCACACTAGATTTGCATGCATTTAGTGATTCAGATTATGCTGGATGCAAACTAGATAGGAAGAGTACGAGTGGTGGATGTCACTATCTTGGAAATATGCTTATTTCTTGGCACTCCAAGAAACAAAACTGTGTAGCTCTCTCTTCCACTAAAGCCAAATACATTGTTGTTGCTAGTAGCTGTGCTAAAATCTTATGGATGAAACAGCAGTTAGAGGATTATGGCATCTTATCACATAGAGTTCCACTAAAATGTGACAACACAAGTGCAATAAATCTCATTAAGAATCCTATCCAGCACTCTAAAACAAAGCACATAGAAATTAGACATCACTTTATTCTGGATCATGTTCAGAAAGGTGATGTTGTACTTGAATTTGTGAGCACTGATCAACAAATTGTTGATATCTTAAACAAACCTTTATCAAAGGATAGATTTTATGCTCTTAGATGAGAACTTGGAATGTTACTCCCTGAAAATCTTTGAACTATCTATTACTGCTATCTCTTTATTCTTTTATTGTTTTTCAAACTACTTGGTTTGAGGGGGAGCGGCTCTACTTTCACTCCTACAGAATCCAGTTAGTACCCTACTCTTATCCCTGTTAAGTTACTGCCTATTCATTTTTTGTCGCTTGTCCCGCTTACTTGCATAATCATTCTTTTTGCTTATGACAAAAAAGGGGAGAGAATAATGCACATGTGAAGTCTCATTTCTGACTATATCAGTACAGAATGTGGTATACATATCACCCCAGATTGCATGTTCTATGATAAATTCTGAAGTCTGCTAGACACATGTATAGGACTTGCTCACGGTCATATGAAGTAACTACTTACAACTCTAATTGTATGATGATCAATATGTTGTGTTCTCTTGAAAAACATGATTGATATTTGATAACATATGCCATACTATTGAAATATTTTGTCATCATCAAAAAGGGGGAGATTGTTGGAAAATAGGGTTTTGCTGTGACTAAAAATATTTTTGGTAAATATCAATTCTTAAAATATGTTTTTATATGTGCAAAAAGAAAAATTATAGGAAGTAAAAGGTGTACAAATTATAATATCAATTAATGATATTATAAAGTAATCGGGTTCCTACATTTCTTCATAAAACATATTCTTAATGTTCTTGTGACATATATTTAAATATTTGAATATTTGAATATATTGATTATTTGAATATTTCCTTAAGAAATATAATATATTTGAATATATTTTATTTTAGGAATATGATACTTGGTTTAATGTAATTGTAGGAACATGAAGGACATTAACTCTATCTTGATATTAGTTCAAAGTCAATATATGTAATACACCAAAATATGAACTTTGTAAAAGATCATATTTTTGGACCGTGTTCACATAATTAAACTTTGGACCCTGTTGATATTGGACCGTGTCTATCTGCTGGATCCTTTATTACTGGACTGGACCCTTTATTGCTGGACTGAGATGCTGTGATGCGGCCCAAGCTAAGTCTCCTTGCTACGGTGTCGTCTTGATCATCAGAGAAGCGCCCTTGCTACGGTGTCATCTTGACCATCATAGAAGCGCCCTTGCTACGGTGTCATCTTGACCATCACAAAAGCGCCCTTGCCACGACATCGTTTCACTTAAAAAAGCACATAAGAGGTCTCTATCTCTCGATAAGTCTGCCCTAGCCGCTTCACTTATCCCTGATGCCGTCCTTGCTTCTCTCAAACACCAAAACCTCAACGGGAGGATTTTGGAGAAGACGGGCTGTCAGAACAATCAGATTTCGGCTCTGAAGGCTGATATGAGGTTGATTTGATAGATAGCCTACTATTCCTAACGGGAAAAAGGCTATGGTTCAGGTTTGATTTGAAAAGGCCCTAGATCTGCTTCATATTTAAAGGAAATGTGTGCATGAAGATTTTCTCTTGATGATTTACATCTATTTGAAGCATTCTCTTTGTGAACAAAGTCTATTAAGCTCACTTACTATTTGATTCGAGTTTGCTCATCTTTCGGTGACTCACAAGGGTTCGGTGATATTCGATTATCTGCTTTGATCTTCGATTATATATTCAATCATAGCTTGTATAACACTATTTATGTGCTGATTTCACGTATAAACATTTACTGCACATAAATTTTGAGGAAAACCCGAAACCCTAATTTCTTCAAATTGGGGATTTCGTAATAGGAGCTCTGTACCTTGAT
Source organism: Casuarina cunninghamiana (assembly GCA_028551485.1). Lineage (NCBI taxonomy): Eukaryota > Viridiplantae > Streptophyta > Magnoliopsida > Fagales > Casuarinaceae > Casuarina > Casuarina cunninghamiana. The sequence goes on along the minus strand of CM052367.1, from coordinate 21,731,241 downwards.
ATATATGCTTGAATAGCTCTTCTAATTAGCAATATCCCATAAACTAACATATTATTTGGGAATTTGCTACTGTATATGATCTTTTTATCATAATTTGTATTCGGAATTGAGAATTCCTTTACGAAAGAATTATTTGGATTAGGGAGACCGTATTCTCCTAATCAGGTTGAGTAAAGGTGATTTCAATCAGTTGGATTGAAAGAGAAGAGGGTGGGTGTAGGACTCTAAAATAGAGTGTCGAACCACCGTGGTAAATTAAGTGTTGATTCTCTTACTCTTCACTTGCTTAAATAATTCTGTTTGATTTCTTATTATCATATAAATTGTTAAATTAATTGATTGAATTTTTTATATCATACAAAGGCATAGTTTCAGTACAAAAACAATTCAACCCCCCCTTCTTGTTAAGCCATAAAACCCAACAATTTTGACTGGTCTTGCCATACTTTTTTCCTCCCTTTAAGAATCCAACCTTTGAAGATCTATTGCTAAAAGCCCCCTAACACACACCACCAAAAAATTTTAAAAGGAAAAAAAAGAACATACGAGGTATCCATTGATAGCTTTAATTCAAAGAGTAAGATAACTAAAGGAAAATTATGGATCGAAGGATGGCACATCCAAATAGTATTTTGTGTAACTTAAATTGTAGTGATAATTTTTCAAGGCATCACACATGAAATCCCATTTTAATGGTTACCTTCACTTGTAATATCATATTAATATAAAGGGCACGGAAACTTACAAAGCTAAGGCCTTGTATACATTTCCAAATGCCTCCCTTGGAAGGAACTTTCCCCCTACTCCACCTCGTGGTATGAGGGCCAACTGTCCTAGTATAAGGTTGATCTTTCCCACTATCCAAATTCACCACCGTGCTTATCATAATTCTAAATTCTTTCAAGACAATGACCATAGTTAAATGTTAAATATGTGTACAACTCTAAAATAACATGCATAAAGAATATGAAGAGTAAAACTTTGAGATTATACATTATTTGGCTAAATACTATATACCAAGCGTTAATCATTCCCTCGAGTTGCATGATATTATGTAAGGAAGCTTATAATGAAAAACATATTTTCAAAATGCTCTAGACATTTCACATATAGGGTTAGTTGTCCTAGTATAAGGTTGATCTTCCCCATTGTCCAAATTCACCATCATGCTATCAGAATTCTAAATTCTTTCGAGACAATGACCATATTTAAATGTTAAATATGTACAACTCTAAAATAACATGCATAAAAAATACAAAGAGTAAACATTTAAGATTATATACAACATGCATTAATCATTCCCTTAAGTTGCATGATAGAGCATAAGGAAGCTTATGATAGAAAGCATATCTTCAAAATGCTCTAGATGTTTTAAATATCAAAGTTAGTTATCCGAGTATATGGCTAATCTTCCCCACTGTTCAAAACATATCAAGGTTAGATGTCTTACTATAAGGCTAATCTTCCCGACTGTCCAAATGTGAATTCTTTTGAGACAATGACCATATTTAAATGTTAAGTATGTGTACAACTCAAAAATAACATGCATAACAAATACAAAGCATAAAAATTTAAGATTATACATCTTTTGGTAAATACTTTATACCAAACACTAATCATTCCCTCATGTTGCATCTCAATGGTAAGGTTTGGAGCAAAATTTGCAAAACAAGTCATCTACTTTGTAGAACTTCTTTCTGTATTTAACTTCTCGTTCCAACTAAATCCTTTTAAGACTTCCTTAAATTGGAGGACAAGGCTGCAAACTGTAGTTGGCATAGTAGTTGTATTGATAAGTTAGAAACTTTAATAGATTTTCTCATCATCGACCACAATATTTAGATGCCACATATTTAAATCCCCAAAAATGTTTTGAGAGGCGAAATAAATTTGCTAACTAAATAGATAAAAAAATAAAAAGGGCTAAAATTTTACTCTAGAAACAAAAACATGAGAAAAGGCATTACATACAAGGCAAACCATTCTAAGAATCTAGCATATGGCCTAAAACTCCTACCTAATTCTCACTCGAGGCCTCTAAATAAGTTTACTTGAAGCATTTCCTTTGCTACCTAAGTAGACATCCAGTTGTATATACATGAATACGGAAAAACAGTAAAATCTCTACAAACATGATTATTGAACTTACACAACACGCGCTGCAGAAGGTGCCAAAATAATGGGTATGAGCCAAATATAAGATAAGGGACTAGTTTACTGCTTCCCATCTGACTCCATTTATACAAGAAAAGAAAGATACATCCATGTAATTATCAAGTACTTAATAAACTTCATAAGGCCACAATAATGAGCACCTCTTGGTTTGCCAACTATGTAGGAAAACAAATATTCAGAAAACTTTGGTGTAGGTTCCTCCTTTGGAGTGGTACCTAGAATCAAAATCTTTTACTAATCGGAAATCCTCCATAGTACAGGACAAATCCATCAGTGTAGCTCATAAGCTTATAAAAACTAGAGCTTAAGTTATCCAATTTTGGCTTTCAAGGCATAGTCTATGCTAACTTCAAGCTTTCTCAAGCTTTTCTTTATGCTACTGCTATGGAGTTTTACATTTTGATTGAGATTCAATCATTTTAAGATTTCATCTACAAGAATTTGATGTGAAATCTTGTAAGAGGACATTTTGTTGAACTTGAGAATAGCTACCTTTTAAATTGAGCAAACCACATAATATACACCAATTGTTAACTCTTTATCTCCATTTAAACTGGGGACTATTCTATAATCTTCTATCTCTCTTATGGAATATCATACATCCTTTGCTTTGTTGTTTTATACAGACTGTACTTATCCAAAGTGGCAACATGAACTTAGAATTTTCCAAATCATTTGATGTTATAGGTAGTGATCACATAAGACAATGTGAACTGTATTAAGATGGCATCTTTTTCTTCTTCCTCTTAAGTATAAAAGTATTGTATTTGCTTTAATTAATTATAGAGATTGTTTTATGCAAGAATGTTTTCTTTTCTTTAGTGATCCCTGTCTCCATTACCACAGGTAACATTATGGTAAATGAAAATTTTACAAAAATATTTTAGATGTGTTCTTATATATGGTTCACTTAAAGCATTTGGTATTGTTGTCCAAACATTGTTACTAAGAGATAATATCTCCTTTGCTTGTAACAGTTATTTGATATTTTTTTTCTTAGTTCTAGAGAAAATTACTCTTTTAACGGCACATAACTTAAAATAGATTCTATAAATAATTAATTTCTTATGTATGTAATGTAGAAAAACAACGAACATTGAAACAAGAAAAATTAATTGGCTAAAATATTTGGGTATTACTCTTAATAAGATCAATTGCTGGCACCTTTATTTAGACTTATCAAATTGGAACAAAAGTTCAGGGCACCATGCATATTTAGCATGAAAATAACGTCTTACAAGGTCCAATGTGTAAGACCATGCATGCTCTTAGAAGGACTGTGTTAGAACCATGTTTGCCACGACATCGGATTGGTCTTTTCTAAGCCCTTAAGGGAGGATTGGCCCATATCTTTGGTCAAGTCCCTTCAACAGAAATAATGATAGGCGCATAGATCTTAACATAAATGCCTCAATGGTGGCTAAAATCCACGGGGTCCTTTGATACATGCAGTTTGCACGTGAATTTGCTAAACTAGAGCCCATTGTTGCCAACGGAAAGTGTTGTGTGAGGTAAGCTACAAATTGCTCATTTCAGCCCATGCAGAGGAACGATGCCCAGAGTACTTCTAGATGCATTTCCAAAGCCTAAATATGACAATTTGAATCAAGTTGCAAAGATTGGGATGTAATGCTTCCACTGCTTTGATCTGTAACCAACCCCTATCCCAATTTTGTCCAGAGAATGGACTTCCAAATCATAGTCCTAGTTACAACGGGACTGTTTGGATGGTTACTTGCAACACTTCCCACGTTAAAGATCCAGAACCTACTACGGGAAATTTTCGTTTCCTTCTGTTCTTTACCCCAAGCAGAACAAAGCAACTATTGGTTTGAGCAACTTCATCTTGATGTGGGGTTTCATTCCTGTATAAACCAGTATGGTGGTGTCCGGAACCCGATTCTACCTCCTAACGAATCATGTTGCACTAATTAGGTGCAATTACTTGTAAATAATATTAGAAATATGTATAAAGTCCAAATGCAAAAAGTTAGCTCATGAATTAGAAGGACAATATTTTGTATTTAAAAAAAAATCTAAGGATTGTATCTTTCCAATGGAAGACTTTCATCTCCAACATTCCTTCAAACCCTAAACATAATTTGGGCTCAAAGTCAAATAAATTGAAATAGATGTTCTTCACATACTAAGCATATTTTAAGATTAAAGTTAAACAAGAATTGGAATAGCTCAACTTGAGCTCTAATATTATGTAAAAAGGTTTAAAAAGCTAACCTAAAAGCTAACACAAAGATTGGAGAATAATCCTTATTGCATTTAAGCTTTACCTCATGTATTTTATCTTCTACTATGAAACTCTTGTCTTTCATACACTTTCTTGTACACCAAGCATCATTCAACTCAAGGTTATACATGATGAAATAGAGTCAACCTAAATTCTATACTATATTGGAAGGTTTGATCCCACAATCTAGCCCATGAGTTAGGAAAATAATTTTTAATACCTAAACTACCCAAAGATCATATTTTCTCAATGTGGGTCTTTTAAACTGGAGTTTCCCAACATCAAGTAATATCTCTAGCTCAATTGAATTAAGCTATTAAGCAGCTATATCAAACAAGTTGCTTGTGCATCAACAGTTCCACATGACTTGGTTACAGAAAATATAGTTACAAAATAGAAAACTTGGCCAGCCTTATTTGTTTAATACTTATAGAAAAGATAATTACAAAATCCTTTTTATTTCCTTTCTGTGTTTAAATAATCAGATGCCCAAATTATTATATTATCTCCTCCTAGAGATATTCAAGTGCCCCAGCTAGAATTTGAAACTTGAAACATTAATAATGTATTCAATGAACATAAAGAATGTTTTCAGCATCCCTGAGTTGCATTCAACATCTTTTGCATGAACGTTCACTCACACGAAATCTGTAGCGTAGAACTTGCAAAATGTTGACCATTACTACAATTTGAGCTTGCCTTTTCCAACAAACTATGAATCATATTGGTCTTTACGTCCCTTAGCATGGTCATGATTTTGATTACTTCAAATTTGCTTCAAGGCACATTTGAGTTCCAATCATGATTTTGAGTTTTATTTATTAGACAGGCGAGGTTTCATTGAGGAAAGGTCAGGATTCATTACTTTCAATTCCATACTTAACAAACTTAAGAAAGTTCATCTATTTATAGAGTTCTTGGACGTAAATCACTTATTCGCAAAACCAACCCAATATGTTGTCCTCAAAAAATATTGTTGTTAGCTTTCGATTCTTCAATCTCTGCAATCATGTTTAAGAACAATAATATGTGCATCTTTGTGTAAAAGTTAATATTTTTGACCTAGGGACCTTGTTATACCACAGATTTATTCATTGTATCTTTGTGTAAGCTGTGTAAAGAATATTAGTTTTGAGCTTACATAGGACATATTAAAGAAAACCCCAACTAAGAACTAGGGTTTCGATACTGAAACTTAAAACAAATGTAAGCACAATCTGAGCAAGAGTATAACCAGGGTAGATCGGTAAGCACAATATATTCAAGATTCAAGGCAACGAGTTACGTGCAATCACTGTCCTACCTTGACACTAGGGAATGGAGTAGGCGCAAAGGAGATCACGGGCAGGAGGCGTGTCTAGATGGTTAAACAGTTTTTGTAATTAAGTGTTAAGGGAAAAATGTGGGTAATAGTGCAGCCCATGCTTGTCAGTAAATATAGGTTTATCTACTGCTAAGGCTTCCTGTCCAAGTAGCTAGAAAGGAAAGTACAAGAAGGTGCGGGTCGAAAAAGGAAGGCAAGCTTTTATAGCCTCAACGTTTGTTGGGGTCTTTCCCTGTCCGTTTGCAATCAAACCTCCAAAACTTTCCTGCTTAGCTTCTGCAATCTTCCCTTCTCTTCTCTTCTCCAAATTTGGTAAGAATCCCAAAGCCACACACATAACACAGTGCATGCAAGTTCAGAGTAGAGCAGAAAGTTTAGCGCCCAGAAAAAACTCTTCTTTCTATTTCATCACCTCGCACTTGAAGTGGAGTCGTTGCCTTGATCTTTTCACCCAATGGTTACACGTTGTCCCATTTAAGCGTGCGCACAGGCGGAGCTTCTCGTCATTTTCAAGTGCTAGGCTTCACCTCATGGGCCAGGCTTCTCGTAATACCAAGCTGAACTTCACTTAAGCATACACGACCTTCCCTCATGGCCTTCTTTTATAATCTGGACCATAATAAAATTATAATATTGGGTCCATATATTAATAAATACATAATCTCAAATATCAAATGTTCCTCCGATTACTCTCACATTTATGTTTTTCTCTAAGCTACTGTTGTATTGTTGTACATATTTCTTAGCTAGAATAAAATCCTTAATGAATTGTGAGCCTTCTGGTTTTTCAGTTAGCTAGCAAGGGCAACCTTCGTGTTTTCACAATTTGGCAAAGTCCATTGGATGATCATCATTTTTTTTTTTTAAATGATCGTGGATCACTACCAACTAAATTTTCCATTCTCATAGTTTTGCATATGCCCAACGAGTACCTTGGGCTTGACTAGAAACAAATCAAATTAAATGCAAACTAAATCTGAATTTCTATAGATCAACAAGCCATTAGTGCAAAACTCACTGAAATTGATCATTATAGAGCAAACTACGGGTTCCACTTTAATGCACAATGTTAATAAGTTGTGAGCCACCAACTTGTACGCATTGAAAAAGGTCAGCATTCTCGGCTCGGAACATGGAAGCACTTGAAGAGTTCGTCTATTTAAGGAGTTCTTGGATAGGCTTACAGACCCACAAGACCAACAACCTTCAGTTTCCTTCAATATGTCGAGCTCAAAGTATGTTGCTATCACCTTTCTGCTTTTCTGCCTTTCTCTCCATGCTGCCAACTGTGCCGATCCATTAAACAGTATCTGCTTCGGCCAGGAAAACTACACTTCAAATGGCCCTTACGCTGCGAACTTGAATGCCCTGCTCAATCGTTTGTCCACCAAAGTTCCTCCCAAGGGGTTCGGGCTCGCTTCAATTGGCAGAGGCAAGGACCAAGTAAACGGTCTGGCGCTCTGCCGAGGAGATGCCTCCACCACAAACTGTAAGGCCTGTGTCACTGACGCCGGCAAGGAGCTTCGCGACCGCTGTCCTGACCAGAAAGGAGCAATAATATGGTATGACTACTGCCTCCTCAAGTACTCGGACGTAAACTTCTTTGGAGAAATTGATGACGAAAACAAGTTCTATATGGTGAACACACAAGCAGTAGACAATCCTATGAAATTCAACCTGAAAGTTAAGGAATTGCTGGCGGGATTATCTGAGAAAGCTTATTCCAATTCAATGTTCTACGCTTCCGGGGATCTGACGTTTGGACGTCCATCAAATAAGCTCTATGGTGTGGCTCAATGCACCAGGGACCTCTCTCGTGTTAATTGTAGGAAGTGTCTTGATGATGCCATGGCTGAACTTTCCAACTACTCTAATGGAAAAGAAGGTGGGAGAGTTGTGGGAGGAAGTTGCAATGTCAGATATGAAATCTACTCCTTCCTCGATGCTTCGAGCATTATAGTTTCTGACATCTTACGTATCCAAATGAGCTATGTTTTCCGTTCTTTTACCCCAGTGTTTGATGTACCGTGATAAGAACTAAAATAAATGTCTAGTGACATACCCTCTCTGTATTTGAATTGGGTGTCATATACTACAATTATACTAATTTATCCTACTTTTTTATGCAAATATATTTTGTTTTCTTCTAAGTTAACTTTTAGGAAAGAAATATACTTTTTAACATGACATGAATTTCAACTAAGATACCTTTCGGCTTCAGGATTAGGAAAAGTGTTTCTTTACGCTTATGGCAATACAACATGTTAAAATTTATCATGTACCATGTATTATTAATATACTTACAAAAATCTCACCATCTCTTACAAGTTGGTATTGAAGAAATAAATAAGTTTATTAATAGATGCACTTCTTGTTCCTTTTCTTGAAGTTTAATGGAAACATTTGGTTATCTAATACATATATTTGGTAATGAAACTCTTTGATGAATCATTGCGAGTCATGTAAGATCAGCTTTTGCCAAAACTTGCTTTGCTCGACACAAATACTCGATAAAGTGTATAAACGTCAGATCATCGCTACTCCATATTCTTTCCCTTTCTCAAGACTTTCAAGATTCAGAGATTTATTAGTTCTTAAGGTTTTTAGTTTCAGAAGTCTATTAGATAATGGCCTTTTTTATATTTATTTTCTTTTTCTATTTTCTTTGGTTATCATAATTCTTACGCTTCCGTGGGTTCCTTACACATACTTTTTTTTTTTTTTGGGTACGTTAATACAATTTGGTCCTTATCTTTGAAAGGAAACAACCATTGCTCTTTAGCAATTATAAGCAAACCAATGGAAAAGCTCATTTATTATGGTTTTAAGGGTCATGAGTTTTTTGACTGTTCTAGAAAATACCTGACCTTGGGATTTATCCCTTTACTAGGAAGCAACTTTTTTATTTTCTTAACATGGTATCAAGAAAACTAACATATAAATTTTGGTCTTGAATTGTAATGCAAGAATGCAATTTTGTTCTTTTTCTTTCCCCCTACTCTCTACAAGAAAAATTAAGAAAATGGAAGTAAATAAATAAAGAAAAGGCCTATGCTTGTTGGTTTATTTTAAGGGAATTATCAAATAATATAAATCACATACTCATATTAACAACTTAAAAATTGTGCTGCACAAAGTGTGTTGTAATTAGGGTATAGACTCAGATATTTAGTATGAGTTATACCTAATTTACACACTAAGATGTTGAATCTAAAACATCTTGATCTTAAGCACTACTAGCTTACCATTAACACCTTTTTATATATGATCGTGCATTACTCCCAACTAAACTCTCCATTCTCATGGTTTTGCATATGCCCGACAAATACCTTGGGATTGACTAGAAAGCAATCAAATTAAATATAAACTAAATATGAATTTCTAGAAATCAACATAGCATTAGTGGAAAACTCACCGATATGACCATTTTAGAACATGGGTTCCACTGTCATGTACAATGTATTCCTAAACTGGGAGCCACCAACTTGTGCGCCGGCGTTACTCCGCCGCCCAGAGAAAAAGGTCAACATTCTCGGCTCGAACATGGCCGCCCTTAAAGAATTTCGTCTATTTATATACAGACCCAAAAGAACAACCTTCAGTTTCCTTCAATATGTCGAGCTCAAAGTATGTTGCTATCACCTTTCTGCTTTTCTGCCTTTCTCTCCACGCAGCCAACTGTGAAGATCCATTACTCACTATCTGCGTCGGCGCGGAAAACTTCACTGCCAATGGCCATTACGGTGCGAACTTGAATGGTCTGATCAATCGTTTGTCCACCAGGGTTCCCCCCCAAGGGGTTCGGGCTTGGTTCAATTGGCAGAGGCAAGGACCAAGTAAACGGTCTGGCGCTCTGCCGAGGAGATGTCTCCGCCAAAAATTGTAAGACCTGTGTCACCGACGCCGGCAGGGAGCTTCTTGACGGCTGTCCTTACAAGAAAAAAGCAATAATATGGTACGACTACTGCTTCCTCAAGTACTCGGCCGTAGATTTCTTCGGGAAAATTGATGACGAAAACTATTTCTATATGGTCAACGACCAAGAAGTGGACAATCCTGCTAAATTCAACCTGAAAGTTAAGGAATTACTGGCGGGATTATCTGAGAAAGCTTATTCCAATCCAAATTTCTTCTCTTCCGGGGAACTGAGGCTTGGACCTGCATCAAGTAAGCTCTATGGTATGGCTCAATGCACCAGGGACCTCTCTTGTGTTAATTGTAAGAAGTGTCTTGATGATGTCATTGCTAAACTTTCCGACTATTCCAATGGAAAAGAAGGTGGAAGAGGTGTTGTAGGGAGTTGCAATGTCAGATATGAAATCTACTCCTTCCTCGATGCTTAGAGCATTATGGTTTCTAACATCTTATGTATCCAAATGAATGTTGTGTGTTTAATGACATGCTTCTCTTTCTTCTAATAGCGTGCTATATATTGTAAATATACTAATTTATCAAACTTTTACATACAAGCGTATTTTGTATACTTCCAACTTAACTTTAAGGAAGGACATATATTTTCTAATATGATATAGATTAGAAGTGAAACACCCTTTTGCTCCTAAATTGGGTATTTATGAGAAGTGTTTATTTATACTTTTGGTGATACAATATACTAAAGTTAGTGTATATCCTTTATTGTTAATATTCTAATATCTTATAAATATCTTATCATCTCTTATAAGTTAGTTCTAAATACATAAGAAAATTTATTATAAACATATCTCTTGTTTTTCACTTGAACTTTAGTAAAACTATTTAGTTATTTGATCTTAGTATTTGGTAATGATACTCTTTGATAAATCATTGCAAGTCATGCAAGATCAACCTTAGCTAAGACTTGCTATACTTGACACAAATACTTGATATTAATGAAAATGTTAAAACATCACATCATCTATTACTATTGTATATTCTCTCTCTTGCTTAAGAGTATTAGGCTTCAAAAACCTATTAGTTATCAAGAATTCAAGTAACAAGAATTACAAATTTTTAAGAAAAGATTTTTTTCTTTCTTTTTCATTTGGTATGCACGCACCTAACTCACACATTCATATATCAAACTTAAAATCAAGAGATCCCAAGCCTTACTTGCTTACTACTAGTTAGTAGGTGGTAGGCTTAAAAGAAGATTATTTTGTTGCAATATGTTTAAAATCTAAATTATAAGATGTTCAAGAATCCAATAACATTGATTGTTTAATCTTTTGTTTATCCATTTATTAGCTACAAGATAAATAATTTGAAAATTATGGATAATTATTTAACAATAAAATAACCTTCAACAGAAATGACATTATAGGTAAACTTCTTTAAATTTTACGAAATGTTTTCAAACTAGACAATTAAAATTTTATCAAGCCACCATTTATTGTCTTTAAAATACATACCATATTGGAGTTATAAATATCCATAATATAAATTGCAGTCTCTTACTTTAAAAAATGCCAAGTCATATTAAAAAAACTATGTAATAATAGTCTTCACGTCTTTAATAAAAAGCACTTAATATTGTACTCGCCAGCCAGAGGATTCCTACCGTCGTATGCGCAATTATTAGCAGACTGGATGACCATTTTGCCCTTATTCTCTCTCTCTCCTCCAAAAGCAAAAGAATATGTTCCTTTAAAAAATAGAGAAAGCGATGTGGCTGCACTGCTTGTCTGTTGACCCTGTTTTACTTCGATCACGCAACGGCAAGGAAACAACTTTCCATAAATGGGCTCGGAACGTTTGATCCGCAGGATCAGGCTTCAGCTTCTTCCATGTCTTCACGAATCTCCTCATGGTACCTCTATTTCATCTCACTTTTTACCTTCAATTCTGCAGTTTTAGATCATAGTAGTCTTCTGTTATAGATTCTGACAGTGTGGGAAGTTATGTTCTTCCAATCTCAGAGAGGACTGTAGTTGGGTGTTTGGTCTCTGAAATTGCGGGAATTGGAGTCCAGTTGAGTGAATTATACTGGGTGTGAAGTGATTCCGATGATTTTAGTTGAATTATCAGGAAATGCTCTGTTGTGAGTTTAAGTTGGTAATTCTTTACTTTCAATCTTAGCCTTTAGCTGGTAAACAGCGTTTTTTGTTCCATGAATGACCTTGAGTTGTTGGAATTGCACGAACTTTTTTTCTTTAATTGTTGATCATGTCGGCTGAATATCTTGAACATGCTCTGTTGTAGTGGGTAGACTTTGATGTTTCTTTGAGGACCTTAGCCAATTTTGGATCTGAATTTAAGATCCTATTAGAATCCAAGATGATTTTTGCTAATTCTGGTGATATTATTGGCGGAAAGAGTACTAATTGGACGTGGAATTCTAAAAGAGTGTGAAGACAATTGCTGGTAATATCGAGTGCATATGGTATTGTGTTGAAAAGCACAGATGATTCAATTACTGCATTCTGCTGAATCAAGTTCTTCCATGGATGACATTATGAGAGACTGCTGGTGTCTAACTTCGTTCAGTTCTCATTTCAGGCACAGTATTATTTGCGAGGAACTTGTCATACAAGGATATAAAGAAGGCAACAGATGGTTTTCACAGAATCATTTATGAAAATTCTCGTGGAACAGCTTATAAGGCCAGATTTCAAGATGGTGGGGTTGCTTTGGTAAAGGAGGTAAGATATTCTAGTCAAGAAAATGATGTCTTCTACAGAGAGGTGCAACTCCTCGCCCGCTTGCATCACCGCCACCTTCTTCCGCTCAAAGGGTTTTCTGCAGGCAACAAGAGGTTTGACGCCTACTATTTTGTTTCCTGTAGTTTGAACAATGCTTTATCCCCCGTTAAAAGCAAGAAATATTACTTGGGTACAGAGGCTGGTGGTGAATTTAGAGCTGGAAGAGATCAATTAAAGTAGGTTTGAGGTATTATCTGCTCCATTCTATTATGTCATTAAGCCTCCTGTAGAACGAAGAGATCAAAAAGGGTAATAACCTCTCTAGAAACAAAACAAAGGCATGAGAGAATACATTTGTGGGTATTCCTAATAATACAGGCGCCTGGATACCTGACCCCTGACTCATCAGTTCCTGCTTTGGTCTTGAACTGATATATCCTTTTTCACTACGAATGAGGTTACTTTTTTTTTGTATAAGTTGTTGATACTGACCGTAAAATGGTAAGTTTCCTTTGTAAGTCACATACTTTCATGCATGTACATTACCAAGGTTTTTCTCGATAGATTGACTATAAAATGTCTTTCACTCTATATTGTTCCTTCACATAACTACCATGATAGATATGCAGAAAAACTTAACCATGAGACCTCATAACTTTCAAGTTTTGTATGTAATTATCATCTATTACGTGCATACAGGCATTTTAGTATGGATTACTAACTTTCTTTTACTTATTACAAGTTTGGTGTTTAACTTTCACCCTTTTTCTGTTGTTTGCAGGTTGCTCATTTTTGACAACATAGAATATGGAAGCTTGAGGGAGCATCTTAGTGGTAACATTTGAAGCAAAACGTGCATAATTTGTCTGTTTTTGCAAAATCTTTGTCTGTAACTAACAAGTGGCTCCTGGCAGATCCTCTTAGGACTCCCTTAAACTGGACGACGAGGCTGCAAATAGCAGCTGGTGTAGTAGCTGCATTGGTAAGTCGAAAGTTCATGAGATTTCTTCTTGGAAGGCTTACAATTTAAATGCCACATGACGTAGCCCTCATGAAAACTTGTGAAAGGGTAAAATAAAAGGGGCTTAAAATTTTATTCTAGAAGCAAGAACAGGAGAAGAAGCATCACATACAAGGTAGACCATTCTGGAAACCTGGCCTAGAAATTCCATCTGATTCCTCACCCTAGGTATCCAAGTAAGGATACTTGAAGCATTTCTTTTGCTGCCTACATAGACCTCCAAGTGTATATGCATGAAGATGGAAGCAGTAAAATCTCTATAAACTTAATTACTGAAACTATATAGTGGAAGTTTGCTGAAGACGCTCTGTAGAACCTGACAATTGCTACCCTGTAAACTGATCAAATCTCATAATAAGTGCCCCCGGGATTATATTGCACCCCCCGTTTAGTTTGTTTTATCTGGGCTACACCTATCCAATTGGCTACATGAAACTGGAATTGTCTAGACCATTTGATCTTAAAGGCGTTAAACGGTACAAAGAAATCATCTTTTTTCCATTTGCATTAACAAGTTGTGCTGATTTTTTGATGTAGGAATATTTGCTTGTCTTCAGTGATCTCCCGATATTGCATGTCTCCATTACCTCAAGCAGCATTATGTTAGATGAAAACTTCACAGCAAAAGTATGGATCTGCTCTTATATTTGATTCACTTAAAGCATTTGGTACTGTTCTCAAAACATTGCCTTTGTTCATCACAGCTCTCTGATATTACCTTTCTTAGTTCTGGAGGAAACAACATTACCGAGACTCACACCTCATCTTCAGAAGGTTATTTCTGCTACTAGTTTGCTTACTTGCTTTCTGATTATAATCTGCATTTCTCAATCTTTATCCTTTGATGCAGAAAGTGCGGTTCAGGAACCTGGTAATGTGATTCTCCAGCTTGGTGTGCTAATTCTGGAGCTTATTACTGGGCAATGTTCAGAAGAGGGTGGCACTGATCTAGTCCAATGGATCCAAGGATCTCGCCTTGCTAGTTCCATGCATCAGATGATAGACCCAGATCTTGGAAATGGCTATAATTTGTGCGAGCTGAAGAATCTTCTAGGTGTAGCAAAATTATGTATCAAATCTGGGGAAAAACCAACGTTTTCTGTTCCACAGATACTTCATTTTCTCCAGAAGAAGTTGGATGTTTTACGTGACTAGTACTTGCATTGGAAATTGATCTAACTAAATTAAAATTATTGCTTATATCCCACAAATTGATAGAGAAAGCACCCTTGTTCTTATTACAGGTGTAAAGAAGGAAAGCGACCCCTTTCGACTTTCACAGAACCAAATTTGAAGATGTTAAAAAAGAGATTATTGAACAGAAAAGTAGAGCGTAAATTTGAAGGAAACGGATCTTGAGAGTTCATCGAAAATTCGCCATATTCTGAGGTTTTAGAGATTACAAAACATCTAATCAGACTTGATAAATGATTGTCAGTGATCTAAGAAACGTCAGCAGACCACCGATCAGACAAGATATAACCCTAAAACAAATACTCCCCACTTCCCGTGTCCGCCCCTATCAATACATTTCCCCCAGCTCTTTGTTTGCACCCGGTTATGAGCTTTCCCTGACCAAAGAACTGGTCATCACTGCTGGGCACATTGCACCCTCTGTGCACCACCATGCATGTCTTCGTCTTCATCGTATGCCTCCTGAGCCTGGTGCTGCTTCCTCCTCATCTCCTCTTCAATGTTGACATCATGCAATGTGGTCTCCTCACATTCATCAAGCTCCATGTCGGTCAGCTGGGTTGATGACCTTGGTGGCAGAGCAGCCTCCAATTGAGCAACTTGCTCTGGTGTAAGAGAATCGGGGAACTCGACATTGAAATGGATGTACAACTTCCCCTTCATGAATGGCCTTTGGTACATTGGCATCCCTTCATCATTGATAGCCTTGAAAGAGTCTGCATGTCATGCAGAAATGGAGAATTGTCAACGTTAACGGGCCAAAAAATAATCAACAGAACAGCCAGAGAGTTTACAACTTTTGCTTACCAGGCTTGACAACCTCCCCAGGGTGCGATTTTATAAGGAGTTGTCTCCCATCCAAGTGAGTCAATACAAACTGGAAGCCGCAAAGGGCCTCGGTCAAGGATAAGCTGTGCTCCACAAAAAGGTCATCTCCCTTTCTCTTGAATTTTGGATGTTCCCTCAGCTGAAGGACGAAGACTATATCCCCAGTAGCAGTGTCAGGCTGCAAAAGATGAGAAACAACAAGCCAATCAATACCTACGCATAACCGAACATGTCAGCCCAATCAATGGCCATGAGCTAAATTTGACAACATACCGCCTCATCTGCTTCACCAGGGAATGTAATCTTCTGTCCGTTCTGCATGCCCTTCTCCACAATGACTTCCAATACCTTCTTTTCCTGGACAACCTTCTCCCCTTTGCATTGTGGGCAGCGATCTTTGTCATTGATAGTCTCTCCAGTACCCTTACATTCATTGCAGGCGTGTTGCATCTGCTGGATCATAGAGGGGCCAAGGTGCCTAATTGTAACCTTCATACCAGTTCCTTGACATCCAGCGCACTTCATTGAAGCTCCAGATTTTGACCCTTTGCTAAAGTAGATTAAATAAAAAACCAGTATAAGCATAGGCTATTATGTATCGAACAAGTTTGGAAAAGGGAAGACAAAATTCTAAAACACTCACCCACTGCACTTTGAACATATCACATTACGAGAAAGCGAGAGCTTCTTAGAAGTCCCAAGGTAAAGATCCTCCAAAGAAACCTTCAGAGGGTGAACCACATCTTCTCCCCGCCTCTGCCTTCGTCCTCTGCTGCTACCACCTGTTGGTAAAAAAGATATTATACAATTGCCACATGACTTTCACACGATTCAAGCCGGATTTCCAAGTCACTGCATTCCAAATATAACAATTAAGAGTAAGATAATTCATACCTCCAAAAGGACTTCCGCCAAAGAAAGATGAGAAGATGTCAAATGGGTCGTGACCACCGCCACCACCTCCCATTCCCTCTTTGAGTGCATCTTCACCATATTGGTCGTAGATCTCACGTTTCTCCGGGTCACTAAGTACTTCATACGCCTGGGCTAGCTCCTTGAACTGCAGTAAATACCCATGCATCAGACTCCAATTTCAATCCAAACTACACTACAACCGACATTAACTTAGCATTTAGTATAAGTTCAAGACACATAAGGGCCCGAACCATATTTCGACTTGTGATCAATCCATAGATACCGATAGAAAATAAGTAGGCACTCACAACAAGTACATGTTCAAGCATCATTGACCAACTCCTTATAAATTTCGATTCATTTCAAGATAAAAACCAATTTAACGGGTTCAATTGACTAGAATATAAAAGGTTTGGTAATAGATTGAATAAAAGAATGTCTATTTCTATTTTAGACATAAAAAATCTTCAAATAAGAGACCATCAAAGACGTAGACATGGATTTAAAGGACCGACTTGCAATGTCTGAATGGAAAAGGCAAAGCTGATAGCTCAGTTGCAAAAACTAGTAAAGCACGTAAACTCCATTCCGTAACAAATCTAACACGATCATCACAATGAAAAAAAAATTGTTACGCAATTCCTCTGGTTAAAAGATAAATTAAACGCTCTCCAGAACATCCATCAAGGAGGTAGCTTAGAACTCAGTGGGACAACTCCACCAATCTAAAATTTTATATTATTCGAAACAAAGACATGAACCGATTTTCAGCTTCCACAATATCTTCAATTGTTTCGAGTCAACAAGCCCTTCCAGCCACAATTTCTTTCTCAGATATAAAACCTCAAATTGCTCCAACATTACAAAGCATCCAAAACCTGAAAGAACAGCTATGCAAAATCCAATTCCCACCCCCACGATACTCGCGAAAATCTCACATTACAACTACCTAATTAAACAATACTTCCAAATATAATCCAAAGAACCGGATTATCATAAACAAAAACCATGACAAGCATACCGTACCTTCTCGGGATCACCGCCCTTGTCAGGATGGTTCTTGATAGCGGCTTTCTTGTAGGCCTTCTTGAGATCGTCCTGGGAAGCGTTCTTGGACACTCCCAGAACCTCATAGTACCTCGTGTTATCGCTCTTCTTCGGCGCTCTTCCAAACATCCTTTCTTTTCTCAAATCACCCCTCTGGTTTGAAACGCAATTCAAGATCAAACCCTAGATCCCTTAATTCCTCTGCACGGAAGGCTCTCGAACGAGGCAGCTAGAGCAAGAGAGAGTCGGAAGATATCTGACACTACCAAAAAGCAAAGGGCGAAGGGGTATTTAAAGACTGTTTTAAGGGTGACTTATCGGTGAGCCCGCCTGGCGGTCAATGACTGAGTGGACGGCTGAGATTGGAGCTTAAAAATTAAAGCAAATTCGAGGAAGGGTCTGGAATTCCCCGGGGCAGTCCTTGTGGAACGCGGACTGCACGATGCTTTCCTTGATGGTTCCGGGGACTCTGGTTCTAGATGCTTCCGTGACAGACGCTTATTCTGGTTAAGCCTTTTACCGCGTCTTTTTGGTGACGTACAAGACTTGCTGTATAAGTCTATAACCAAAGTACATACTTCACTTTGGAGCATCTCGAACAACCGTGTCCACAAACTTGTTGGGATACTTAGCCCCTAAAGCTCCTTACTCCCTCTCTCATCAATTTATTGGCAAATATAACTTGTGCCTCACTCTAATATTATTAGTTATAATATGCGTCAATTATTGAGTTAGGAGGTTTAAACTTAAAAAATAATTTTAATAGATTTCTTTTGAATATCCCATAAGTTTAAGCTCATTACGAGGTTCGTAACATCGAACTTGAAATGTAAAATTAGTTATGATACCAATTAATAATTGTTAATTTCTAACTACCTTAACAACACTACCTACAAGCTTGTTGGGATATTTAGCAAACTCACACACAACATCAAGTCTTGACACATTTAATTATAATAACTAAGATGTGTTAGTTAATTAATTAATATTTCATAGCATTAGTTTATTTTGAGACATCATTTATTTTTATTTATACAATGTAACATAATGATTTAAAATTTATTTAGAATAGTAACAACTTTCTTTAAATGTGTGGTGAAAAATGCTTTGAATCTTTGAGGCTCATTTCCCAAGAGATCTATGAAGTGTTTATATGTTTATCTTTGATCTCAATTTTCAAAGGAGATCTTCCTATAATTTGCAAAAATACCAACAAAAAATAAAAAATAAAAAGACAAACTTTAGTCTTTTTAAGTTTGAGCAAAAAATGTATAGGAAAAAGTAATCTAAGCTTATACAAACTTTGAATTATAAAATTAATTTGATATTTCTTAAATTTCAAGGATATGAGATTATTTTTTCTCTTGAAAGATTAGAAGTAGAATAAAATTCCGTATAATCTAATGAACTACTTCGAACAAATTAAAACTAAAATTACGATAACATTCCATTTTTAGTATAAAAGTTTCACAGAATATAATACAATATATAATAGTCTTCAATCTTAATTATAGAAGAAATCACATAAATGATCTCTATGAAAAAGGTCCCATGGTTGCTTTATCTAAATTAACTCATTTGCCATATATGTAAATTAACTCACTGCCGATATTTGAAACAACAATGATTGGTGTTGAAAATTTCAAAAGTGGATTAAAATCGTACAAGCTTTTTATTTTTATTTTCTCTCTTTTAATAATGGTTCGGCTCGAGAAAGTGGAGTCCCTTGTGATGAGGGACGTGAAGGAGAACCTCCGGAAAAGCTGTTGTCCACTCAGTCTCTCTCTTTTCCTAATTCTCGTTGTTTCGCTTTCCTTTTCCAATTTTTCCTCTTGGTGTATTGTTCATGGTGGAATTTGACACTACATCACTACGTGTTTTGATGATGTATTTTGATTATAACAGGACACTGATTTTTGTTCTTTTAATTTCAACGAATAAAGAAAAACAAATGCTTAGGATTTCCTAATTTTGAGATTTCCTAAATTGTATATGATTCCTTACTAGTTTAGGATTTCTTTATTATCAAGGATATTTAAAATTCCTTAGTTATCTAGGATTCCGTAGTTGTTTAGAATTCTTTTTTTGTTTGGAATTCCTTAATTATTTGGAATTCTTTAATTGTCTAAAATTATTTTATAAATGACATCTCTTGGTCTTTTAGGATTCTTTAAGAGCGTTAGATGAGTTTTTTCAACTTTAATCAATGTAGTCTTGTTTTGAATAAAATAGAAAATCTTGAGTTATTTGTTAAACTTGACTATTTTATCCAATTTTTGTCAAAAATTAGTCATTGAGCATCTTCTTATCAATGGCCTAACCACTGCACATGATAATTTTCTAATTTTTGTTTCTTATAACTAGTTTTAAGGAAATAAGTCAATTTTAAACAAGTAATTAAAAATCACATTTAAATAAAGATAATTATAAAAAAATATTTCTTTATCTTTGATGTAAGGAAATATATTAAAAATAAGGTAGCATAAATTTTATATTTGTAAAAAAGATATTAAAAAGCTCAAATTCAACTATAAAGTCAAATCTCAAGTTGAAGAGATTTTTTAATATATATATTACTATTAACCAATAATTATGTCATTCAAATGTAAATAAATGTTCCCCTTGTCCTTGCCATTTCAGCAATGGGTTTAGATTGAATTTGGTACACATACTGACACCTGTATCGAAAACTAGAAGCGTGTTAGGGTTTTAGTATACATAGCTGAAGAAACTGAAACTCTCTCAGTATTATAAAAAAAATTACAAAATTAATGTCAGCATATTCCGATTCCGCAGCTTCTCCTGCGCCCAGAGATTTACCATCGACGTCGTCATCCGCATCAAATCCAATAGAACTACCTCTGACATGGCCGCCCGATGGCAAGCTGGATCTGGATTGGATCCGCCGTTTGACGTCCACCTTCGATTGGTCTTCCAAGAATCTTTCTCCGTCCGATTTCCCCTCCGTCCTTCCCGTTCAGGTCTTCGATTCTCTGATTCTGACCGCGTCGAAGATCCTTCACAAAGAGCCTAACTTCCTCCAAATCGAGCCGAAGGAGGACTCCGGCGACGAGGTGGTGGTGGTCGGTGACGTTCATGGCCAGTTTCATGATCTTCTCTTTCTTCTCCAGGACGCTGGCTTTCCCTCCGAAAATCGTTTCTTCGTCTTCAACGGTGATTATGTCGACCGTGGTGCTTGGGGCCTGGAGACCTTCCTCCTGTTGTTGGCCTGGAAGGTATTATCTTTAACTTTACCTGTAGCTTGTGTTGAATGCTGTACTAACTTCCCGGTGGTTGTTAAAGTTGTCTTCTTTTTGTTTCTTCCTTTTATGATTTCCCGTTCCCGCTCTTACTTCTCTGCAGCAGTGTGGACAAATAAAATGGCAAACAATCAATCCTGTTCTCATTTCTTAGATTTTAGTGAATGAGGCATAATAGTTCTATACATTTAGTCTTTGTCAGGTAAAAATTAAACTTAATCTGTGACTTAATACTCTATGGGATGTTCTGGCTAGGTCGTTATGCCACATAGAGTACATCTTCTCCGTGGAAATCATGAGTCGAAGTATTGCACCTCTGTTTATGGCTTTGAGAAAGAGGTGTTGACCAAGTATGGAGACAAAGGTAAGCATGCCTATCGGAAATGTTTGGGATGCTTCGAAGGACTTCCCTTGGCCTCTATTATAGCTGGACGTGTTTATACCGCTCACGGAGGACTTTTCCGCAGCATTCCAAGTACTCCACAAAAGAGATCAAAAGGGAAGAAGAATCGAAGAATAAGTTTCCACTCGGAACCCAAGTCCTTAACTCTTGGTTCGTTGGAGGAATTGTCTCGAGCTCGAAGGTCGGTTCTTGATCCTCCGTGGGAAGGTGTGAATCTGATTCCTGGTGATGTGCTATGGTCTGATCCATCAATGACTCCTGGCCTTTCTCCAAATAAAGAGCGAGGCATTGGTTTATTGTGGGGTCCTGATTGCACTGAACAATTCCTCAAGAAGGCCAGCTTAAAGGTGACCCAAAAAGTTTCTTATTTAGCTTAAGCTGATATGCCTATCTTCATTTCTCATTGTAGGCTTCGTGTACTTGCTTAATGGCAAAGTGTTATATCTCAATATTACTGATATGTTCTTCCCTAAAAATGTATCGAAAGTAGTTAACAGCAGCAACACTCTTGAATTGTACCTTTCCTTGTTATTAGCTTTGTAATTATCGGTCTTGATTAATTATTTATTGTCTTCCATATTATTCTTCCGTAAAAATCTCTTGAAGTAATCAAAAGCGGTAATACTCTTGGCTCATATAGTCGCATGTTATAGCTTTAAAATTATTAATATATGTCCACTACTCACTATGGTATAACTCTATGCTTGTTTTCTTTTGATAGATAAATTAGCTCTCACCTATGTTTATAGAACTTGGGAGCTCAAATTCTTCCACCTATTCTTTTGTGGGAGGAGATGCTATTTGGTTAGAAGTCAATTGGAAGCTCCTTTTTATGGCCTTCTATAGTTATGGTGTTTTATTTGGAGGTTTTTAATGCAAAATGGTTTCTTTGTCCTGCTTTGCTGTGTGATAAACAAACTTGTGATGAAAGTGGAGCAACATAAAAGCTGGGTACTTGTAACTTTATGAGTAAAATCATATATTTTAGATATTGCTCATTTATGTTTGTATGTTGATTTATTTGTTTGTGTTGGTAATCTTTTGGCACTACTCGTGGGCATTTAAATGGTAACACTGATGTTCGGGTTATCAATTTTTGTTTTCTTCCCAGTTAATCATCAGATCACATGAAGGTCCTGATGCAAGGGAAAAGAGGCCTGGTTTGGGAGGAATGGATGAAGGGTACACCATAGATCATATTGTGGAATCAGGGAAGATGATTACTCTGTTTAGTGCTCCAGACTACCCACAATTTCAGGTTTCTATAGGATCTTCTAATTTCAGTTATTGGATGCTTTTACATGAATATGGTTAATATCTTTTAACTTCTCATGAAAGCCGAGCAAAACTTGTGTGTTCATTTGCTTTGAGACAATTTAATATGTTGTCGAAGAGATGTTGTTTTACATGTAGAAATGTTTGCTGCATCATCATTTAAATGTTCTTTTTGGGTGCGGGGGTTAGTATTGGCAAACATATTTGAAGTTTTTGACATTAGAATCCCAATTTGTAATTTGAATATATGTGAATCCGTGTGTTTGTTATTGCTTTCCATAAAACAAATAATGGAAAGTGTATAGATACCGTTGTTTCTCTCAATTCAAAAAATTGAAAAAAAATCCGAAATAAGCAAGAATGAAAGAAGGTAGTTTGTCAGGCTGGGTGCTGTCGCATTATCTGGCATGGCTAGGTGAGGGTGACAGCACGCAGCCATGGCCCAGTGTGGGTCATTGTGGCCAGACAGTGTTAGCTGGGCAAGTTTTGGCCACAGTCGTTTGACAGCACACACCCTCGCCATTGCTGCATGGTTTGGTGTCCAACCGTGACCGTGCTAGGATGCTGCCAACCATTACTTCTTTTTCTTCTTCCTTTTTTTTTATTCCTTTTTTTTTATGGTTTTTTTATAGTTTTGAACTAAGGCGTAGAATTAGATGTTTTCGTTTCATTTACGTCAAATATTATAGATATCTTAATTTAAAAATATCCAATATGGGTTTTTGATTTTATTAAATTGAAAACACAGTTGTGAGAGAGTCCTGACGTGATTTCTCCATATATTCATTTGTGAGAAAGGAAGTTGAGAAGAATTATAGCACTTATTCCTTTTATTTATAAAGCCCGTGATGGATTCCAACTCTTGGCAGCGGCTATACATTTGGGGTTAAACAGTGTCCTAATAAGTATGAATTTAAGCCGCTGTTATGGAATGTTTTCATATATGGGAAATCTTGGTCTCTTTTAGTTATTGAATTTTGGTCTTTTATAATGTTTTCTTCATCACTAGCAAGCTACTTTAACGATTGTCTTGTATGTTCCAATGCAGGCTACAGAAGAAAGGTATAAAAATAAGGGGGCTTACATTGTTCTGGAACCCCCTAATTTTGATAACCCAAAATTTCATAGCTTTGAAGCGGTTACTCCAAGACCACAGGTACGATGACTTGTTCATAGATCTCATAGTGATGAAATTTGGTCTGCTATTTCTTGCTAGTTTAGTGATTTGAGGAATGAATTTGTACTTCTTACGTTGAGGTGAAATAGTTACTCATTAGTATCAGGAATATCTTATTTGGATAAATTGCGAATCAAAATAGAAAAAAGTATGGAAATAAACGAAACTAAAAACTAAAGCATAAATACAAAGGTGGATTAGTGTTTTTAATGTCGACTATATCTAATATATTTCGGATAAATATATGTATGAATTATAAATTTCAATTAAACAGAAAAGTAAGTTCGAATACTATAAGATATGATCTACTGCTTCTGGGTTCTGCCTACAACAAAAGTAATGAATAAGAATCCAGCAATCCTGATTTCTAGAAACACTCATTCGTATTTCTGTTTTATGTTGATTCGGCATTTTCCAATGTGCTTTAACGGAGATGATCTAACGCAGGCGAATCCCTATTATGATTATGAAGATGTGATAGACTCAGATGAAGAACTGGACCTGGCATCGATGGTAACCACTTCTGAAGGTTCATAGTCAGTTGCCGAATATGGAAGTTGCCACATTTTTTGAAAAGCTGTACATGTTCTTCTCCTCGAGTTTAATGTATCGTCATATATATCTTCTGTTGTAAGATGTCTGCTTCCCTTACTGGCTGACCTTTCCAAATCTAGGACTATGCGTTAAGCTCAGACGGGGGAATTTCACGGTGAGACTGTTACATTCACTAAGTTAAAAGAGTGACAAGTGGAGAAGTAGTTTTACGAGGGGAAAACACTTTTAAGATATTCCTCTCTCAAGACGATTGTTTTGCTTACATTTATGTGAAGTGGCTCAAGGCAGTTCTTGAAAATCTGCTAGCCCTTCCCCATGTTTGGCTTCTTGGAATCGGTGGTAATACTTCCATCGACCTGTTCTTCGCGTCTTTTGTAATGAAATGGAGCAACTACAGTAGGGTACCCAAAAAAAAAAACAAAAAAGACCCAAGAACAAGAGAACTGTTAACAAGTGTTTGGTTTTGCTTGGAATTTATTGGTTTGAGGTTAAATGTATTTATGAGTGTGTGTTTATTAAAAAAGATTAAAAAGAAAAAAAAAAGGAAAATAGATTAGTTAAGGTAACTTGGTGTTATGAGTTTGGGTTTTATCTCAAAATGTCATTTTAATGAGAGAAATAATCAAGTTTCTTTATATAATTAGATTAACTTGTTTGTTTTTTTGATATAACATTACCCTTGATGTAAGTGAGATTCATTGCTTAACACTAGGAGTAGTAGTCGCGAGCACCATTGAATTGAGTTTATTCAGTATCATTTGTTATTGCTATTGGAAAGAGACAATCTAATCGGAGAAATGGCTAAATTTTCTTATATGCCTAGATCATCATATTTGGTAATATTATTTATTATTGCTCCTAATCAAGAATTGATAATATAAGAACAAACTTCAGCTATATAATCATTCATATAAGATCAAACTTCAGGTTTATAATCATTGAATTTAGGTAGAGAAGTCCAAGGTTTAGATTATTAAAAGAATTCATTTGGTGCACACGGTAGGGCTGGGGCGGGAACGAACAAGTTTCCAAGCAAAGTGGTTGGGTTCATGTTAGAAGAAATCATAAAGAAAAAGAAAAGGAATAAAGAAGAGAAAAAAGAGGAGACACAATTTGAAGTTACATTCCCTCCAACTGTTTTTGGGATATTTCTTTTGTTATATTTATTGAAACTGAGCAGTCAAATGCCGACGTGGCGCTACGCAGTCGATTCGGTGGGGATGATGTGTCCCGTGATTGTCTCCCTTTGTCTCCGTGTGTGACAGCGACCTGAGAGCGATCCCAGACGACGTCGTCTCGTCGGTGTAACTTCCCTCTACCGGCGTACTCTAGCCGACACCGTTCTCCCCTCTCTCTTTCTCTCTCACGGCTCTTATCTTCGAGTCGAAATCTGAGCGGTCAATAGATTGGAAGAGAGGATGGGCGCGGGGTTGACCTAGTTTGGCTGGTTCCTAGTCTCGTAGATCGACAGACTTAGAAGGTACTTCCAACATGTTGATTCTGTGGATCTCCGTGACTGCATTTAATGCTCAATTGTGGACTTTCTCCGGTGATTTTATACTAACTCTGCCTCATTTTTGGCTTTGTCTAAGTCATCGAGTTCAAAGGCTTTGGAGCTTGGTGCTTTGGAGTGTTTTGGTTTCCTTTTTGGCAGTGTGTACTGTACGATCTCTGCTTTAATTGCCTGAGAGATCTGCGGTGAAGAATTGATTGAACTCAATGCGCATGAATTCTGGTTTGTTGCGTGGAAATGTCTGTATGCCATTGTGCTTGTGCGGATAGTTTGGTTAGGTTTTTTGTTTAATTTTTGTCTTTTCCCCGGGGGAGCTGGTTACTGGGGATTTGGAGAGTTTGGTGCTTATGACAGTCTTATTTCTTGAAGAGGAGTTGCAAAGGGCTCTGTCGGGGGGTTAACATCGAGAGGTTGGTGATATGAAAATGATGAATTCGGTGTCTTTTCACTTGCGCAAGTTTAAAGTTTTTTGTGACTGCATTGCATAGTGTTGGTCGGGCTGTTGTTTTCTGTGTCCATTTCTTTTTTCCTCTTGAATGCGAATCCGTGTTCCTCCGGAAAGATATGGTCTTCAGGCGTGCTGCTGAGTTTTGTTCCTGGTTAATCGTCGGTTATCCTTACCCAATGGATTATCGGTTGATTTCTCGTTCAAATGCAGCTTCTTGGTTTATACTCAATTTTTGGAGAGTAGTGATTTATAAGCAAGAGATTTTGGCTTGAGTTTGAGTGGTTTAACATATAACCAAGTATAACTTTGTAATTAACTTTTGAAATGCGAGACGAGAATGAAGATGATTTACGAACTACAATGTGAGGGAAATTTTTGACTTTGAGAAGCTGAAAGAAATTGGTGCGTTTGATAATTCTGGTATATTTTACATAACATGCCTATGAGCAATGACAACCTGTTAGGCTTGCAAGTAAGAGGGCTTGTTAAGAATAATCCATCATTGATTGGGGGGGATCTTGCTTTGCTTTTATAAACTAGTTGGAGCTTTCAACTGACAAGCTTAATCTTTTGTATTTTAGCCCATCTTATCTATCAAGGTATCTCTTTTGTTCTGCCTTCCACTAGGCGTGTCAATTATTTGATCATTCACATGTGAATAACTTAATTCATGCAATGAGCCTTCCTCTATGGTGCAAACTCTTTGCTTAGGGTGACATGGAGTTCTTAAGCATATGACCTTCCATCAATTACTTCTTTGCCAATGGAAAACTCAGACCGAAATCATTCAAGAACCATTCAAGTTTAACATAGTCCTAGAACGCATAATGTCTAAATAGTTCTCTTCAATCCTGCAAGGAAGAATTTCTCACCTTTGCAGCATTTAGTTGGTTCACATGTTCATGCTAGGCCCTTAACTTGGAGGATTATATCATGAAGACTTACTTAAGTACGTCAAAGTTTGAAGAAGGTTACATCGACAGTGTTTTTCATTTCCCATTCCACTAAACTTTACTGGTTGCCAAGGCACCTTGGAATAGAAATTCTGAGGCCTATTAAAGCCAAATTCCAAATCCTGAGTTTCTCTCTACCTGCTTGTGACTTTGTTAATACGCCAGGCGTTGCCAACTTGAGGAACTCTTGTACTGGGCAGCTACCTTGGTAGACATATGGACCATTTTTAAAATTAGTGGCAGTCCAACAAGCTACTTTCATGTGAATCATTTTGTTTATTTGGAAAATTTAGTGAAAATAGGTGTCTGAAGGTATGGTTTGCGATTCTTGAGCTAGGTAATTGCTTCAAAGCACTTAATCTGCTAAAGCCGCTCCTTGGAGAAAAGTCAACTATATCTATGATGTATCGTGATGCTAAAATTGCAAGAAGTTATTTCCTGGGGACTGTTTTTTCTTTTGTTCTGAAGATGTTGTTTTTGGAACTGCTGTTGTCATACTAAGATACCCTTCTTTTGTCATATGCTCTAAATATAGGTAGGCAGTCTTTATGTATGGTTATCATACCAATTATACATTTGATTTTTATGATCCAATTGCTGTACTCTTTAATTTTGAACTCTTGAAGTCACAGCCAGATGTGAGAGAACCATTCAGGCAGGTGGGTTTACTTAGCCGGTATAAAGCTCAAATGTCTTAAGTAAAGACCAATGTTCTATACCTTGTATGGATAAAATTTAACTGTATCTCAGTGTAGGTTTATCTGTTGTTGTTAATGGCAAGGGGTTTGTGAATAGAATCCTAATATCAGTGGCACGATTTGTGGATTGACAGTATCACTCTAAGAAATTAAATTGTGTGCGCTTTTACTAAACATTTTTAGCCTGGTTTTCTTCATCTGCTATAAGTCAACTATGTCCTGATGTGGCTGAGAATTTCCTCTTGCAGGCTTTATTTGGTTGAGCTAACGTTACTGACACCATGGGTGTCTCTGGAAAATGGATTAAATCATTGGTTGGTTTGAAGAAATCAGAGAAGTCACAGTCTTCAGAGAAGGACAAAAATGTGCGCAAGTCTTTCCTTTGACTTTTTCTTATGTCTAGCTCTGCTTGAAATTTTGATATTACATGTGGGGCTTCTCGTTGAAGTTCCATTTCTTTTTACGAGTTACTCTGATATCCTTATTGCTTCAGATAAAATATTTTATCTTATGTCTGTTTCCAAATTGTCTGCTAATTCGTAGCAGATTAGTTCTCCTGAATGGTCAGAAGTTTTTGCCTACCTTCTTTCTTAGAAATTTTGCTAGAGTGGTATTATCTTGTCCATGAATATCAGATGAGTTCCTTGTTATTTATTTTATTTGTATTTTTGAAATTTAGTTCATGTCTTTAGTTAACTGCATGACTCAGAATTACTGGGTACTTGAGTGAAAAGCAACCCTTCAGATGTCAAGAAATATGGGCATGAAAGTTTAGGAAACGGTCTTTTACAATCCATCTCAAGCAATTCCTTTGTATTACCAGCTTCCATAGTGATGCATTGGATCAAAAGTAAAGTTAGCAAACCAGAGCATTTGAGAAACATGTAGTGGAGTTGCATTTTCTTATTATTTTTCCTTTCATGGTTCTTTTACCAACACGATTAAGATAAATTCATCTGATTAAAATCATTTTGGTATTACTTGGTCAGCAGCAAATCTTGTGGTTATGGGCATATCCTTGACTATTTTATGGCTTATATGAAATAAATAGCTATGATTTGCCAATATCCTGCATCTCAATGAAACTTTTTCCCTCCACGAAGAACAAGGAACTGAGTGAGGTTACTCCTTGTATGTGTGTTACCAATCGTATTTAGGGGAAAGGGTTCTGAAAATAAGATGCCTATCACTGCCGAGTGGGATCTTGTCTGTTCAGTTAGCCTATATCGGCTTACCTCTACATAAAATTGTTGTTGTTTTTCTGTTGTATCAAAACCTGGCTTGTTTTCTTTGGAATCATGTGGTCTGAATCCTCGAGGAATTTCTTCAGTTGGGATAAACAACTGGAACCGGCAAAGCATATTGTGCAAAGTAAAGAGGTTTTATGAATTTTATTTATATGTCAATTCTTCTTTCTTTACCGCTGGCAGAGAACGGCTGCCAGTAAGTTTCGGCACCGGAGAAGACATTCCGTTGAGATTGATGATAAACTTCAATATGAGTTGGATCATGATACTGCTGCACCAGTTGGTGATTCAAGTACTCAGTCAAACCCTGACACTGCTGGCTCCAATACAGATCCAGTTCAAGTACAGGATACGGCTTCTAGTCAGCAACTTGCAAAAGAAGAATGGGCTGCAACACGAATCCAAACTGCTTTTCGTGGATTTCTGGTAGGTGGGATAGTTTAGAAGAAATAGGATCTTGAATTATGTGGATGATTTTTTAACTCTAATTTTATGCACAGAGGTCCACTTTTGAGAATGACAGCAAGGCTAATAGGGTTTATCTATCATATTGCAGTGCCCCTTCAGGGTTAATATGACTTCACAATTTCAAAATTGGAAGTAGTGCAAAGCACCAAAGTGTGTAATAACGCATTTTGTTTCAACTTGTTTTGATCATGAAGCAACTCAATGCACTTCCTTCTTGATATCTTTCAATCCCATTTAGAATAGTGATTCGAATGACTTGAGCCAGAATAAATGGAAAATAACAGTCTTCTGGTTGATAGATTAGAAGACTTATACGGTGAAATGAGAAGTTCAAGCATGAGAACATGGTGTGGCTGCGGTAGTATAATTTCAGATTTTCTTCTGTTATATGATACCTCCCACCAAATTGTGCATTGAGTGATTTTTCTTTTTCTCTGGGAGAAGGAGAAAGAAGTGATATTTTGTTCGATTCCCAAGAAATTGTTGAGTTTGTGATACAAAGTCAAATTTGAAAAGGGGGAAAAGAAAAAACTATATTTGGAAGTTTTTGCCATTTCCAGTAAATTGATGTTTCATGCTACCCATATTTCAACTATTTGTGCTGCTTGGATCCTGGTCTTAGCAGGAATAAAGATGAGATAGCTACTGAAGAACAAGAGGCATGACTTTGGCAAAGTAACAAACAGTGAACAAAACTGCTTAGCTGATCTAAGTCTAATTAGCTTGAATTTTAGTCATAGTTATACAAGGACAGTGTTATTTCTAAATTGTATATGTGCTGCTGAACTAGAAACCAGCCTCTAAATTTTCCTTGAGATAATATTAGAAAATTCTTAAGTACTTGAAAGTATTTGTAAATTGGATTTTAATGATGTAATACTATGAAGTCACTTATGTCACATATTGGAAAAGTGAGCCTTAAAAATTCAAAAACATAAAAGGAATTTTTTGATAGTTTCTAATATTATTTTTTGAAATTCTTGGATGTAGGAAAAGGCTGTTGAGCGAATTTACAATAAATGAGACACAGTTATGCCTTGGTTGTTGACTAAACACATTTCGAACTGTCAGTCCCAGAATATATAACACTGGTAAATTAATGCGGACAGCTATAGTAGATCAAATTTACTTTAGGATGAACAATGATTGTGTAACATTATTCTGAAAACCATGCATCGAATGACAAATCTTTTGATCAGTCATGGTTTGTTTACTTTTCTTATAGAAATTAATATAAGACTTGCTTTGGTTGGCTGACGTGACAGATATTGAACACACCACATGGAGGTAAAAATTGACAACTAAAACTGATTGTTCTTAGAAGGCAACTTATGTATGTGCTCAATCTTGTTTATCTTCCAGATGCAGTTCAATTTATCGTGGAAAACATACATTACTAGCTTGATTTTATCTGTTAATATGTTTTTTTTTTTTCTATTGTCTTTTAGAAGTACTTTTTATCCAACTATTGTGATCAGTTTGAAAGTGTTATTCTGATATACATCAGGCTAGGAGAGCTTTACGAGCTTTGAAAGGATTGGTAAGACTTCAAGCCCTTGTCAGGGGCCATGCTGTGAGAAAACAAGCTGCGATAACCCTACGCTGTATGCAAGCCTTGGTGAGAGTTCAGGCTCGTGTCCGGGCTAGGCGTGTTCGTCTTGCATTGGAAACTCAAACAACTCAACAGAAATTTCAGCAACAACTTGCAAATGAGGCTCGTGTTCGAGAAATAGAAGTAAGCAATTTCAGATACTTAAGTGCAGATGTAGTTTTTACTTTTGAATTTCAATTGTAGTGAAATTCACATCTCAGCGAAGAGGTTCACCAGGATTGTTTAGCTATGCCTTAGGTCAAACTGTTTGATCTATGAGTTGGACCTTTCTTATGCATTGATGAATTTTTTGACCTGAGTATATACTTGTTAACAGTTGAAAACATAATCAAAATATTGAGAGAAGCTTTAGTTAGGGCAGAAATGATTTATGATATTGGTTCAGAATTCAAATTGCTATGCATTGATTTAGAATTCAAATTGCGGTGGCCTTGAAGTGGGAGATAAGTGGGAGACAGTCATACATACTTTGCACACACCTGACTTGCGTTGTATCAATGGAGAGCAAACACCAGTTTTTATTTTTTATTTTTATTTTTCATTTTTAGCTTTTCGTTTAGAAGATCAATAGATGGAAGAATTTCTTGCTAGTTTGACAAAATTCTTGCTAGGTAGACCTTCTGAGGATGAATCTTTTGTTATTCTTCTTCCCGTTCTTTTATAATAATAATAAACCAAGGCTCCGGCAAGGCTGATGGTCCTGCTTCATTTAGCATTCCTACACTTCCTTGATGTTGTTAGGGCTTCTTACATGACAAATCCTTTCAACTCTATTGCAGCCCTAGTTGCATAGAAATCCCAGTTGTTCTCATAGGACAAGGGTTATGAAATGTACTCAACCTTATATACTCCAATGATCTGAAACATACTATGTCACAACGAGTTTGTATTTGTTATATCACAACGAGTTTGTATTTGTCATTTGAATACTTGCCATTGAAAAAGTTGTATGTGCTTAATTTCTTTACTTATTTTCAAGTAGCAACTTAGATGCTGATTAGCAATATGGTGTCTCATGACAATTTGACTGTGACACAGGAAGGATGGTGTGACAGTGTGGGGTCTGTTGAACAAATTCAATCCAAACTGTTAAAGAGGCAGGAAGCTGCAGCTAAACGTGAGAGAGCTATGGCGTATGCATTGGCTCATCAGGTAAAGTATGGTGACCCCGTGCTGGGAGACAAAGCTTCAGGCTTCAGTTTAAATTTTAATTTACTTAAGACTGTAAGCACGTTAATTGGAGGTCAAATGAAAAGCCCGGATGAACTGGCTTGTGCACATCTGAACTTGGCCTATGTTATCTACTGACCGGGGTGAACTTAGGATCTTAGCTGGTATTTGATATTCGCCTGCTGTAACTAAAATATCCTTCATATTCTGTATCTCCTGAAAGTTGGGGCATCTTCATGAACCGTCGCTTGATTGTTCAAATTGACCATACTTTCAAGTTACAAATTTCATATTTGAAGCATTTTCCAAAGTTTTAATTATGTCCTTAAGTGTAGTTCAGTGTACACTTGATATCCCTAACCATAAACCCCAAAGTTGATTGTCACATCCGTGTACATGGGTTCCTTTGGGATTTGATAACATTTCATTCTTGCTGTGTGGAAAATCTTTTTGGTTGGATGCTACTGGGTCCTTGGAGAAAAGTGCAAATAGAGGTTTCACTGGACTTCCGACTTGTATCTCTGCACATTGAGTTACTATGTGTATCTCTTTTGATCATCTTGAGGCTTATACATGAATACTACTGTTCAGGCTCTTTCCAACCAGTCAGTAAAGGATTAAAAAAGGAAAAAAACAGCTCTTGTTTGGGCACCCGCCCCCTGCCCACCGGCTGGCTCCCGTTCCCTCTCTTTTTTTTTTACTGTTATATATTTATTGTTTGTATGGATTCAATCATTTATGTTTTGCTTGAGTGCTGCTGCAAGCTGGTATTATAGTTGTTCTACTAAGTAGAAAGAAGCCATGCGTTGAAATTTTAAGGAAAGAGAGAAGCTTGAAGACATGCATTGGTCACTTTGTTACCGACCACACCTGCTTTCTTTATGTACAATCTAGCGATGCTTTGCTTGACTAGGATATTTGATTTACATACAAAGAAATCCACTCTGGTGTATTCGAGTGGGTCATTGTATACTGTCATCATTTCTTTCCAGGATATGTGAAGATTTGTTTATATGCTTGCAGTGGCAGGCTGGATCAAGGCAACAGGCTGCTCCATCTGGGTTTGAACCGGATAAAAGCAGCTGGGGTTGGAACTGGTTGGAAAGATGGATGGCTGTCCGTCCTTGGGAAAATCGTTTTCTTGACATTAATCTCAGAGATGGGGTGATGGTACATGAAGATGGATCGGCTGGGGGCAAGAGTGGAACAAAACCCCACTTAAAATCTGCTGGCAAGAAACCAATTGCATCAAATCTTCAGCCAAGTCTTTCAAGTCATAAGATGGGGCCTTCTCTTACTGATGGGTGTGGTTCTTCGCCCACTGAATCAGCAGGGGTGCTAGAGGCATCCAGTACAGTAGCTGCGAAACTGAAGCCCAAGGAAGATCCAGTTGGTGAAGCTAGCTCAAGGCCTGGAAATGGTTTGAGATCGCGCAGCAATCCAAAAGAAAGGTCCACACAACCAGATAAACAGGCAAAGAAGCGATTGTCTCTGCCTAACAGTGGTAAGTTCTCTCTCTATCTCCTATCTTCTCTTCCCGTGTATGTGCATGTCGCCTCTCTTTTACTAAATCGTGTTGCTCCCCTCCTTTGAAAAACCTGTAGCCTAGATTTGAATGAGTTCTCCACTCTCATTTCTTCAGTCAATTGGCTGTTGATTCAAGGTTTTGTTACCTCACCGGGAAAAAAAGAAAAGAGAAGAAAATGCAGACTGTTCTTCATTTCAATAAGCATATTAAAGTAGCGTTCTCTCAGTTCTGTAGGAACACCTTCTATCCAAGTTGACTGTTTTAAGTGAAATATGCATGATGAAGAAATGTTTTTATTTAAACTTTGTCTTTGGGAGATATATGACAATTACAAACTACTGTTTCATTTTCTCTACTAACAAAACATAGGTGGTCTTAAATCTAATCGGTTAAATCATGGAAGTCTTGCTTCTCCATATGTGCTGCAATGCTACTCAACCAAGACTCAGCTGTTCTGTTTTATAATTCTCAGGGTTCTAATAGAACCAGCAGTACTTTCTGCACATCTTTATTTGGATTTTCTGTGTCTTCTCCATTTGGTTTAAATAGGGGGAGGTGTTGGGGCTCACTCAGGCAAGCAACCCAACAGAACTGTTGTCAAAGGGACACCTGGCAATCAGAAGGTCGCCAAGGATAAATCCAAGTTTAGCGGAAAAGGCGACTCAAACTCTACAAAACCCGTCCCGCAGGCCATTGATGTCTAGCATCGAGAATCCCACAAAAGATATCCAAGTCAGGCTATTCCTGACTTGGGGCTGCTGTTTCATCCTGTACATATGCTGCGACATGGATCGGGCATACGACGACCATTCTTACAGTTCTTCAGTTCTTTCGCCCTTGACATTGTAAAGGAGATTGGCTTGGAATTTGTCAGAGGGGGGAATAAGATTAGCGGGTTTGATGCGTCGCTGTTGTAATTCATTCAGGCTTATTGTTATCATTTATGTAATCATGCGGTATTTATTTTTTAGCACAGAGTGTTCAGAGCAGTTGGACTTCGTATCAGTCATTCTTAGATTTCTTCCCCTGTTCTTTGGTCCCTTCTTACGATGAAAGAAATTCCGGAAGCAGTGGAGAAAAGTGTGTTCATTTCAATGTATTTATTAGATTCACAGTATTCAAGTATTATGAATCGTTTAGCTCGTAATGAAATTTGTGTTGAGGACCTTATTACCAGCAACGCAGTGTTCTTTGTTGGTATATTTGTATTCTGGTTGAAGGGGAAAATCCTCGTACCTATCAATTATTTGTGCAAAAATGGGCTCCATCGTTGAGTACAAAAGGTTTTGAATTTAGGTGTTATCGTCGCATTAAATACAATTATCATTAATAAATACAATTCTATTTTTGGCATCACCCTAAACGGCAGCAGCTGCCGAATTTCTCATGAATGTAGACACATACAGCCACTGACTATTGCCAACAATGGTGGCTTAGGAACCTTCAATAATTGCTGTCAATAAGGCCAATTCTTTGGAATAGTCGCAAGTTTGTCGGGTCGGTTCGGGTCGGGTCGTAATTTGGCTATTACCTGGTGAGAAAGCAAAGCAAAAATAATGGCAGTTGTTGTTATCGGTAGCGATGGGGTGTCCTGAACAAACAGGCATCATGTCTCCACCAACCTGCATTGGATTCCAATCACTCCTTTCACATGTTCTTGTAATATCCGAACCAAATCGTTTAAAACTCCTAAAATCCGGTGGATCCAACTAAGGAGACTCTTCCTACCTCGTCTCTGCATCCCGGAGAACCTTCCTCCCCGTTTCCTTCCCGTCAGTTTCCGTTACACATCCGTCCTCACGCCGTCTGAAGTGTTAACGGCGAGATCCGACTCCATCCACTCTTCGCACCATTCCACGACTCATCCCAACCCAATCCCTCCTCTACTTCTTCTTCTTCACACGCAGTGCACTGACCCATCCATCCCTTCCCGGCCAATCCATCTCGGCATTCCGACGACCCTTTCCGTCTTTCACAATTCCAGACCCTAATCACCACGGTCCTCCATTTCTCTTCACTCTTTCGCCATGGAGAATCATCCCGCTCTCCATGTTCTCTACCCCATTTGTGCTTTCCTTCTCCCTCCTCCTTTCCCTCCCGATCCTCTTCCTCCTTGCGCCCCGGTTTTTGCCACCCAGTCATCCTTCCCTGCCCGTGCCCCTCTCCGACGAGCTCCACGACCTCAAGCTGTTTGACCGGGCGGCGTCGCTTGCTAAACCCTCTACATTCTCGCGCCTTTCCTCTTCCAAACCCAAGCTAAAAATCGCTTTCCTCTTTCTCACCAATTCTGACCTCCACTTTGCCCCTCTCTGGCAGCGCTTCTTTCGCGGCCATAGTAAACTGTATAATATCTACGTCCACGCCGATCCCGCCGCCAACGTCACGCGCCCCAAGGGTGTGTTTGAGGGTCGCTTCATCCCCGCCAAGCGGACCTTCCGTGGCTCCCCTACTCTTATCTCCGCCACGCGCCGCTTAATCGCCACCGCCATCATCGATGACCCTGCCAATTCCTTCTTCGCCGTCGTCTCACAGTATTGTGTTCCCCTTCACTCTTTCCCCTACGTCTACGACTCCCTTGTCTCCTCTCCCACCTTTGACCGGACTGACTCTGACCGGGATTCCGTCAAGTACGGTGTCCGGATCCGGTACAAGAGCTTCATCGAGATCCTTTCCAACGAGCGCACGCTCTGGAAACGCTACACCGCCAGGGGCAGATTCGCGATGATGCCGGAGATCCCCTTCGAGAAGTTCAAGGTCGGATCTCAATTCTTCGTGCTCACGCGGCGCCACGCGGTGACGGTGATCAAGGATCGGACGCTCTGGCGGAAATTCAAGCTTCCGTGTTACCGGGACGACGAGTGCTTCCCGGAGGAGCACTATTTTCCAACACTGTTGTCAATGGCGGACTCCAGTGGGTGCACCCAGTACACCCTGACAAACGTCAACTGGACTGGTTCGGTCAAGGGCCACCCCTACACCTATCAGCCCCCGGAGATTTCGTCGGACCTGATTCATCTCCTGCGGCAATCGAATCTCTCCGAATCTTACTTATTTGCGAGAAAATTCACACCGGATTGCTTGAAACCATTGATGGGTATAGCAGATTCAGTCATTTTTCAGGATTGATTTCGCTTCCGGTAAGTACAATTTCCCTTAATCCTTATTAAATTCATATTTCCAGTTCATGTCCATGTTCATAGTGAGTGGCTATAGTTTGATCCAACCCAGAAAATGGGGACTTTTTAATTGATTTCACTGTTCTTATCATTTTCTTCCTTAAAACATTTCCTTTAGTCTTGAAATACGGTTTAGGTAGCAGAATATTTCATGCCATTCTTATCCTGAATTTTTCAAACCACCCCAATTTGGGGATCCTGATTAAAAAGTCGTAATATGGTGGGGTTGAGCCAATTGAACTCATTTTTCCACAGGAGAAAAAGTCCGGTGCCGGTGAAGCTTTTTGACGTTTTCTGGGATTGCAGTTTTGAAGAGGCGTAAAGTGCCCACAAGCTCAAGAAAGTCCCAAGTTGAAAAAGAGATCCTGGTGTGCGACAGAGGAAGGCTAGATTCTTTCACTTTCTCTGCAAGCGTATTTAAAACAGTGTAAAAAAGAGTGTCCTTTGGGAAGAAAATAGTAACAGTAGATGCAGATTTTTGTCATGTTTCTGCGTGTTCTGTACATATGTAGATCACCTCCACCGACATTGGTCCAAAATTAAAAATACAAAAAAAAAAAAAAAAAAAAAAAAAACCCAATCTTCCATGTTCTTTCCCTGTCTTGGCTGCTTATAATATAATTCCCGGACCTGGTTCCCTAACCCAGACAAGAAAGAGGGAGACACGTCACAATCATTGTGTACGATCATCACTAACACACAATCCTGATACAGAAAGATATGTATATTTATAGTTGTATTTGTTTCTTCTTCTTTCTCCTTGCTTTGATTGGTTTCTTAAATAATTGTGCTGCTTTTGCTTCACAAATAATCATATTCCGAACAGTTCTTAGAACAAAAAGCCTGTCGGCGCTGCTTTTTTTCAACCTCGTTGCTTCCATGCCTTTGCGTGTGCTGGAATTAATTGGCCACCAACTTGGCAGCCACCCTAACTCTAAAATAGTTCTTTAATCTTATATTGATGTTCTTTAAACTATTTTTCATTACAATAATAACATAATCCTTATTCGACATAACAAATAGAGGATGCAGAAAGAACCACATTTATATTAAGAATATTAAGTATGCCTAAAGAAAAAAAAAATTATATTCTTTCCTTTTGAACCAAATATCCTCAACACTCTCTATGCTTGATTTGTTTTTTTGGTTTGTCGTTCTTTGGGACTGAAAACGGGGGACGCCAGCTTGAGGCTGCGGGGTCAGCAATCTTTGACTCGGGAGGAATGATTATTATTTAAGTAAAGCAAAGTAGGAAGAGTAGATTGGTGGGTGACTTCACACTTACTCCATGATCTGCAGAGAGAAAAGAAAAAAGAATTACAGGGGTCGGGGTTGGTGTTTGGACCATTTAGCTTTCCCAGATCTGTGGCTAACGAGGTCTAGCATGGGCTCCCTGGCTATAAAAACAAAAAAGAAGACCCACATGGATGATGTTGGCTGATCTGTTTAGCGCTGTAAGTTGTACTCAGCCAGGTTTGCCATGAGCAATAGACGAAAAAGACAGCCCGTGAAAGTCTGCAATCCATCCTTGGTCTGCAGAACCGGTTTAGCTACAAGAAACCATGGTTGACAAAGTCCTGAAACGATGGTTTGAAGCAAACTTTGTTTTCAACTTCTGTTGTTCCGTTGGTGTTGAATTGTCACCAATTGGCACAAAAGAATTCAACCCAAAAGATGTCTATGTACAGGGAGGTAGTGTTTGAAAAATCAAATTCATTACCCTCCGAATAGAATGAGAAAACGACCGTGAAGATAATTTTAACCCAAAATCTTTTCTTGGTTGCATGGTGGGTCACCTTCGTTGTTAGGAAGATAGATAGAGCTTTAAAGGGGAATTGATGAAGGATGGCCACCCAACAAACTTTGATAGCTAAACTGAACTTCCATCTTGTCGGTTTTATCAAACTCAATTACAATGGATGTGTAACAGTTCGACTAGATTTGTAAAACTAGCAAGGCCCAAAGAAAAGATTGAAATTGACCTTTGGACCACACTCTCTTTAGTCCCTTTTCCTTACCCACTCTCCTTCTCACTTATTATTATTATTTTTTAATAACCCAAAACTCCTTCTAAACTTTACTTGATGACTTAAACTGATAAGAGCAGCCCATTCCAAAACATGCTAAGGTCAATTATAAATGTAGTCGAGAAGATTCAACCTAGGATACTTACTTCATAAATCTTCCATACAAATCCTCGTTAACATTTAGACTACACCATAAGGGACAAATATTGTAACCTTTTTATTAGTATGATAAACTCACTTTTAGAATCTAACCTTATGAAGTAAGTAAAATTAGCTTTACTTGATAGCTTAAATTAAAAAGAGTAGCTCATCCCAAAACATGCTAAGGTCAATTAGAAATGTAGTCAGATACTTCATAAATCTCTTACACAAACTATCCTTACCATTTCAACTACACCCCAATGGCAAAAATCGTAACTTTTTTATTGGTGTGCTAAACCCACTTTCAAAATTTTAACCCAAATTAGGTTACAAATATTATGTTAAGAATAATATGAATTGTCTTACATTATCTAAATTTTGCTTGTGGATCCACTTAAAACAAAACATATATATACTTTTTACAAGTTCATTTTAGGAAAGAATTAAAATTTTGTATGGCAAACAAAAAAAAAAAAGAGTATTGGAGTCATGACCAATCATATCTCCTTATATTCTTGAAATTCATGGTTTGTATGGCAAACAAAAAAAAAAAGAGTATTGGAGTCATGACCAATCATATCTCCTTATATTCTTGAAATTCATGGCTAAGGAAGAGCATATGAGAAGGATCATAAGGACCACGTGTTTACTCCCTTAAATGAAGTCATGCAAGGTAAAAGACTAGTTTTTGCCCTTGGAGCTAAGAAAATAATAAAGCAACTAAAACAAGTATATGGGTGTTTCTGAGCATAGTCGAAATGATAAGAAGGGTTTATATAAAAAATCTTGCAAAGCATGTATATTGAATTTGAATTTTCTCTCTTACATTTTTTATTGATTGCTGGTGTTTTCTAATTTAAGCCATTAAAAAAAGTTTAATAGAACTTACGAATTATTATAAAATAAAATAAAAACAAGCAGGTGGTGGGTGATGTTTGAAAAAACAAAAGATGGTGCTCTCAATCAGTGCAAATCTTTTCTTAACTTTTAAGGCTTCGTGGTCATAAAGCTATGAATATGGTCGAAAGACGACTCACCCTTTACACTATCCCCAAAAGTAACAACAAATGGAAAAGAAAAGAAAAAGTTTGGTTCGGCCGACCATGACTTGATAGAAAAGCTGAATCTCCGTGCATGAATGAACAGGCTTTTGCAAAACTAGTATGGCCCATGCAGTATCAGACGTGGGGACTTACATGTGATAAAGATTTACATTTTCTTGGTGCCATACACGAATGAACAAGAATTCCCAAAAATATAAAGAGTTTTCGTGAAACTCTTGAGAATTAATAACAGATTTTTCCTAATTATATTCATCACATATTTTATCTTTTTGTAAAAAAAAGTCTGTTTTTAATTGACGGTAACAAAAATAATTTTTTTGTTAAAGAAATACATAAAAAGTGGTTGTGAAAACATAAACTCAATTGAAATTGCATAAAAACTCAAAGAGCATTGATATGATAATTCTAAGAAAACTGGCTAGAGTTAGGGATAAGTATGACATCAGGCATTGAACTTCCATTGACAGGGTAACCAAAAAAAAAAACAGAGAGACAAATAAAATCTCTTTGAAATAGCTTTTTCTCTTAAACACACCCTTTAAAAACCATCCCTTTGCAACTTTCTAACACATTTTGATATTAAAAAATAGTAATTTAATTTAATCTTTTAAACTCTACAATAAAATGAGAAAAACTTCAAGAGTAGCAAATTATTTAAAATTAAAAATATTAAATGTTCATATGTTGGGAGCTAAAAATAGTAACATCAGTATCTCATATTACCTGAATTTTAGTTAGAAATTGTATTCAAAATAAAATAAATGCATCTTTTTTATACAAAAATTTTAAAGAAAAATAAATTTTCTTAACATGATATTAGAATCTAAATTTAAAATATAAGCTCTCTTATGTATAGAAGATAACATGTTATTCTTTTTAAAAAATTTATAGACTACATCCACATTAA
This sequence comes from Casuarina cunninghamiana, assembly GCA_028551485.1. NCBI lineage: Eukaryota > Viridiplantae > Streptophyta > Magnoliopsida > Fagales > Casuarinaceae > Casuarina > Casuarina cunninghamiana. The sequence continues at coordinate 21,690,253 of CM052367.1, read as the reverse complement.
CATTGATTACAAATGAATATGCTAAGTGTTAAAAAATCTAAATGCTTAACCTAAAAGTTAGTTCTAAATGTGGAAAGTGTTTTCTTTATTTAAATTTTTATCATAATGATTATACTATATATACGGGACTTTCATCTTACATAAATTAAAAATAGAATTATATATATATAAAACTTAAATTTTGCTTGAGAATTATCAATTTAGTAAAATATATCTTTTCACCTAGGTTTAAAAAAAAGAAAAAAAAGAGGACTTTCTTTGCTTCCAAACTCTTGAAATTGTAAAATATTTTAAGAAATTATTTATATGATGTTTATTACAGTTAGAAAGTCAAAAGTCTAACCCAAAAGTTAACTCTAATAATTTTGTAGGACAACAATATCCACTTTCAACATTCTCCCTCACTTACATGCTGGTATAAGTATTATAAGTAAATTAAAACTCAATTTCAAGGCCTAAGGAGGAAAGGAGGAGCCATCACTTACAAGGCTCAGGTTTATATCATCTCCTTCATATATGGAAAGGGTTCAAGTATCCTCAACACCCCCCTTGTGTACAATGAAAATTAAGTGACAAACAAATTACAAATACAAGATGCGGAGGGAATCACATCAATAAGGAGGGTTTCATGGCTCTAATACCATATTAGAGTAGGAGGTTCATCTCAAATTTAATACCATATTAGAGGGTGGGGTTCATCTTAAATCTCATGGCTCAACCTTTTTATTTTTATTTTTTATGAGTGGGAAAAAATTTAAAATTTGGATATTCCGTGGACTCCAGCCTACAATACGCGTTCCTCTGACATCCAACTCAGAAAACGAGACTTTATCGACAACGCTCACCTGCTCTTCACCCTGTTTCAGTGTCCCACAGAAGTGAAAGGCTCGGTAACCATGGCAGCCTGGCCAATGCTACTGCTGGCGACGGTGCTGGCGGTGGTCGGTACGGACGCCGCCAACACAAATGGCGTATACCAGCCCTGCGCCGACACCAAGATCCAGAGATCCGACGGCTTCACCTTTGGCATTGCATTCTCAACCAAGGACTCCTTCTACTACAACCAGTCCCACCTGCTCTCACCCTGCGACCGCCGCCTCTCCCTCTCCACGCTCAACTCGCAGCTCGCACTCTTCAGGCCCAGGGTCGACGAGATCTCCCTCCTCTCTATCAACACCTCCTCCTTCTTCCCGGTACTACTCACTTCTATACCATCTTTGGGTGATCTACTTTTATTCAAATGCTGAGGTTTTGGTTATTCGGCTAATGGGTAGTAATATAAGTGATTACCGGGTTCGGAGCTTAGGATATATTTGCAGCTCCAAATGAAAGAGAGAGTAAATAAGGATATGAAAGATAGATGGAGAACGAACGTAATCAGAGCATTTCAAAATTTTAAAAATATTAATGAAATGTAACTTAGGCCAAACTATGGAAGCCTTGGATTTTATTTTATTTTATTTTTTTCTAAATACAATCAGTAATAAGATTACTGTCGGATTACCAAAGTTTGTTTTGATAGCTGCATCAAATCCTCTTTGAGCATCACTACCTTAACTTGTTGATGATTTTGCTTATTTAAGAGAAAATAGAAGATTTAGCTTCATGGTGTAGTCGCTGATGGCTTATGGTAGGACCTTATACGTTCAACAGTGTTTATCCTGATGGTGAAGGTAACGATACAAGGATCATTCATATTAAAAAAAGATCTTCTGATCCCATTTGGATTTTATATTCTTGTTATAATTAGTGGGTGTTAAATCTCCATATCCTTCTCTCTCTCTGAGTTCCAAATCTTTTAAGAAAATTGAAGTTAGTAATTTCATGATTGTGAACCTTACGGTTCTGTTAGTGAGACGCTGTTAAGACTATATGAAATTTTTATGGCGTGTACTGCAAAGCTCCAATATCCTATGATCTTCAGTCTTCATATTTGCGTTATAGTGCTTATATGCAAACTCTTTCCGTATGGCGTTCATGGAAAACTCGTAACGGCCGAGTATTTTACATTGCTAGAACCTGAAATTTTCATGTCTTAGAGTAATAGGAGAACAACATTTTTGTAGAAGTATAGAGCGGAAGGGCTCTTTTTCCACCTGCTTCAAAGGAACTCTAATATTTTTTTCCCTTCCTCTGAACCTTACAGTTTTCCTGGGAAATATTTACTTGTAAGTATGAGTAACTTTCACGCAGATCTATTGAAGAAAGACAATCAAATTCGTAACATTTCACAGGAATTAATGGATTAGTTCAGAGTATTGTTAAGAAAGGAGCTCTCTTATTTTTCACTTTGTGAAATATAAACAAATCATTATTAGTCTTTATCCATGGTATTCCACAGTAATAACATTGTCCAAGTCATGAAAGTTTCATGTGTTTTTATTCTGAATTTGCAAGTAGGTAACCGACTGAATATGGCCGTAGGTCTATCTTCTTGGTGTTGGTCATGATTAGAGCTTTATGCAGGACAAACTCCAACTTTATAGAAGGCTTCGAAGTACCAAATCTTCTTGTGCTTATAAGTGAATCAATGTTCTTCCAACTTATTTTCATTAAACTTCATTCCTTATGGGGAACTAGCAAATACTGATTTTGTGTTAAATGATATCTTGTGCTGATTCTCAATTAAAAACATCATTCAGTTCTAATAAATTCAAAGTTATCTAAGATACACACCATATAGGTTTATGGTATAGGTATATGCTCCTTTACCTGGTATTGGTATGTGCTACATACTGGGAGAGGCTTAATTGGAATGCTATTTGGGATTGTTGTTTGCTTCTAGTTGGTTATTTTCGTTGCTTTTAGATGATGTGCATTTATGTAAAGGGGTGTATGTATATATGTGTTGGAATTGTCAATTCTGGAAGATGGAACACGGTATTGCAATGAATCAAGATGCACTATCTGGGAGACACTTCATGGTGTGGGTAGCGAATCTGGTAGCTTTCAATGAAATCATATGAAGTGAATTGAGGAAATTTTAAATGCTTAGAGTTTGTAAAAGTTTAAGTGACTGGTTTTCTGGATTTGATTATTAGAAATGGCGAACTGGATGTACTTTATCTTTGGAACTCCAAAGAGTGGTTTCCTGAGTCTCCCAGCTCTTGGCCCCTTTTTCCTTTTTTTGTAGCAGTGAATTGCTTAAACAGTTGTGGGGAAACGAGTTTACAAGGTTTGATATGGAATTGATACTATTGATGATATGATTCATTTGAAAATAAATGTGATCATCCAATGGGATTTTTTAAAAATGAATATATCTCACTCTTAATAATGCATAACATTAAAGCAAGAGGCATAAAGACAAATGACCCCAAAGGGTGGATAATCTGCCATGGACCATGCTCCTAGTCTCCCCATTTCTTTCCTTTGAGGCCAAGTCACTCATCAAAGGGAGAGAAGGGTAAAAAAACTTCAGGATTTGACCTACAGTAGAACACCTACCCTCTGCATAAAAAGGGAAAGAAAGGCCAACTCAATCAAGATGTATAAAATGGCCTTTTGAAGTCCTTTACTACTGCCCGATGCTTAGCATCAAAGCCCCCCCAAAATCGTCCCTCCCAGTACATCTTTTGATGTTATACTACATCTGCAGTTTTGAAGTTTAGGTATGCTGCAAATCCTATCAAAGCATCTGTTTAACCTGGGTTAAGATAAAATTAAAACTTCTAAAACTGAAAATTTTGACAGAAGCACAATGCGGTGATAATAGATTATTCATTAGATAAAAAAGACTGCAAAAATTTGTGTATAATTGATACTTGAACCCTGCTTCATATCTGATTCTTGTCGAATGTGGATATCAAAGGCATAATAATTGACCTAACTTCAGTTACTATGAGCAGAGTACAGTTTGTTATGCATATGATCATGTTGGTGATGGGATTTGATGCTTGCTTGAACCTTCAAAGTAAGATCAGGGAATTCATGATTTGTTGATTTGGAGTGCTTGAACCTTCCGCATAAGATAAAGGCCTTCATGGAAACGGCAGTTGCCAATATTTTAAGTGCTCATCTCACCTGGACTAGCCCAATCAACTGAGAGGCTTCATTTTGTTTCATCCCAACTTGGCGGTCTTTATATCGTGTATTCCTTCCTAAAAGTAGTTTTAATTGCATAGTTTTGTGCATAATTTGCTTTGAGTGTAGCCAACACCACTTGCCGCTAATCTTTGCAGGATTCTTATGGTGGGTACATGGTGGCATTTGCCGGGAGAAAGTATGCTGCAAGATCTCTCCCGGCTTTTGTTGCAAATAGCACCTACATTGTGACCAGTTTCACTCTGGTAATGATAATGCTTGTTTCGGTTTCAACCAAATAGATATCTCAAAGTTTCATGACCAAATTAAACTAAATGGGCATGTCAAAGCAGGTCCTTGAGTTTCAGAAGGGTAGGCTACAGAACTTGTATTGGAAAAGAGATGGATGTACTTCATGCTCAGGAAAATCTAATTTTGTTTGCCTCAACAAACAAGATTGTGCCATCAGAGTATCATCCTGTAAAAACCGAGGGGGTTCTGTAGACTGCAGTCTTGGGATACAGCTAGCTTTTTCTGGCACAGATAAGTACCTTTCGGCTCTCAATTCATGGTATGAAGTGGAAAACCTTCGACAATATTCCCTCTATGGCTTGTATTCAAATCTCAAGAACTCCCTCACTAGCCAGTATAGTAGCTTCTTTTAGTTGTTTAGACCGAACATTCCAAGTTTGTGTTCATTTGTGATCATGTTGTAATTTGGCGACCACTGTGATCCCACTATTTTTCCTATACTTTTCAACATCTTTTCTTGCTGTATCGGTTTGTCTAAGATCTTTACAGCTTACTTCATATTTTGAGCACTAAGGAGTTTTGTTTTGTTTTCATTTTTCCTATATTGGCTTCCCTCCTGCTGATCAAATTCTGAATGTTAGACATATCCTCTCATTATCCATAGATCATCCGGCGCTTTATTTAGTGGACTATGGGTTAGGATGGCCAAGACATTTAGAAGCATTCTACCAATTAAAACTCCTTAAATTTGAACAATTGATATCAGCAAGTTACCAAATTTTAGTCCAATAGATATCAACTTAAATGGCTAAAGATTTGAAAATTTTAGTGGATGGATTAAAAAGGTTGACACTAACTAGAGAAGAAAAAGTAAAAAAACATTGTGCATGACTCAAGACCCATAGAATTAAATTAACAAAAAGGATTAAAGCAAGATAATGTCTCAAACTTTTGACTTCTGATAAACCCACTTCACAGTATGTGCAAGTCAGTCAAAAATATATATTTGAAATTCAAGTTAGAGAGATGATTATCCATAACCATTTAATGAAGCATGATGCTTGGTGGTTAAGAAATTTGAAAATGGAAAGTTTAAACAACTCTAAAAGGAATGTTCTCGGGCCAATCAAAACACAAATCGAAATCCGTAACGGAATCGGTAACCGCCTAGAAGTTTATTCTTTGAATTCTTGAAAATGGGGAATGGTTTGGATGTGGACACACACATATATATATATATATATATATGTAGGTGATCGTGCATGGTGAGGCCAATACAATTTCAGTCATCGGATTGTTCATCGCCGTTGTTTCTGCCGTTCAATCGTCGCCTTGACCCCGTTTCGTCGTGAAGGAAGTTATGGGTCCTTCTATACCGGCGGGCTATAAGTTTCACCCCTCCGACGAAGAAGTCGTGCGGTTCTACCTCCAGCCCAAGGTCACTGGGCAGCCCCTGCCGTTCCCTGGTATTTTGTCTGAGTTTGATCTTTACAGCGAGAAAGAGCCTTCTGAGGTGTGGGAGATGTTCGGAGGTCCGTCGCTGGACGAGACGGAGGACCTCTTCTTCTTCACCAAATTGAAGAAGTTGGGTGGCACCCGCTTCAATCGCAGCGTCGGCTCCGGCGGAACTTGGAGCAATGAGTCGGCGAAGATGATCTATGCACGTGGGACTAGAATACCGATCGCCATGAAGAGGACGTTCCGGTACGAGAATCCGGGGTCGCATGAAGATGGTGCGTGGCTGATGCGGGAGTACAGCCTGCCGATAAGGACGTCTCAGTTCGACGTCGATTCCTCTCCTTCGTCGTCCTACGTGGTCTGCCGCCTCGGCAAGAACGATCGGGGCAGGGGAAAAACACCAAACCGAGAAAATCGCCGGAAAAGTACCAGCCAGAAACGAAAGATGTAGAGAAGTAAAGCCGAATCCCTTCGTTGAATTAGAAATTAGAACTGCCTACACAGAAACCATTTTAGAGCTGCTCTTATGAGGTGACACCGGTCGACTGTACAGTTTCTTGAAGGATTTCGATTGGGTTGGTTTTGATCAACCATTTTGTTGAACCAAGAGTTTCCGTTAACCAAAATCGATTTTCTTCGTTTTCTCCTTTCTTGTAAATGGAAGAATGATACTTGAGCTACTTTTTCTTGTTCCTCGGATTTGGTTCTGTTCTGTGTTTGTTTCCTGGGATTTAGTTCATTCGTTCTATCAACTACTGATTGATCAAAAGCTTTATCTCTTCTCTTTCGTCTCTTTCTTGCTAGAAGGTTTCTGCAAACATTCTTTAGCATTATTTAAGGATGATGAACAGAAATTCTAGGAGATTGGATTTTTGATTTGACCCCATTTTTTATTTTTGAATTTTTTTTATCTTTCTCCTTAATAGTTGAATGGATTAGCATCTTTGTCAACTTCTCTCTGACTTGGTCTTTTATTTTACTGGAAGTTGAGCTACTGAATTCTTTTTATCTAACTATGAAATTGTTTCCTTAAATGGGTTCTTTGGTTTATTGTTTTGTGCTGATTGCTATGTATGTTCTTTTAAATAACTTGCTTCAGTCATGCTGCTTCCCTTTTCTTATCAAAGTGTATTAAATTTATCCATTAGATTTGACCAACTTGAATACACTAAACGGTAATTGTACCCTATTTATATCCTAATTTGGAATCCTTTTTTAATAAATTCAAGTATCTTTGTCTATTAATAACTAATTTAAGAGAAAAGGTTTGACCTTTTATAACAATTAAAAATTCATCCAACTATCCTTTGCCCACAATGCTCCAAAGAGCTGTTTGAAGATCTATTTTGCACTAGCTTCCAAAAACAATGAAGCCATTATGCATTGAAAGAGATAAGATTAGGTTAGATCTCAAATGGTTATTGAAGGTAGACATCTATTTGGAGATGGTGGAAGCAGAAAACATATGTGCATACAACAACAATATCTTTGACCAAGTCTCAAGGCCTGATAGCATTTAGCTGTGGCAGGCTCAGGGATTGTGGCCTAAAGAACTTCTCAAGTTGCCATTAGGGAAATTGAATTACAAGATGGGACTGGCTTTGTTCAACAAATTGTTGCTCTGAAAGCTCCTAAGAATATCGAGAGATATGTTGCATTTCATAGAAAGCCCCGATCTGCAGAAACTTGGACTGCAGAATAAACACACAGATTGAAGGTAACAATGTTTCATAGATTGCACAGATTAAAATCCCATCATGCATTGAAAGTATCTCCATTATTGGAAGAAATATCTATACATTATCCCTCTGCCTCCAACAATTTGCCATGTGGTCAGATAAAGAATATCATTTTGTAAGATTTTCAATTTCACTCAAGTGATTCACAAAATTTTAGAAATGAGAGAAGCAAATAATTCCTGTGCTCTTCAATTTCTCAAAAAATGGGCAAATCGGAAGGGGACAGCTTGGACAGCTTGGACAACTGCAGCTTGAACATTCAGTGGCAATAAGAACCGTGGCGATTCCAAGTAGTGCGAAATTCACATCTGAGTCATTCAGCAACCAAGATTGCTGATGCCAAAGTAAACAGTTTTCTGTTTAAACGCATTCATTGCATAATCAACTTGGAAGTGACCAAACTGAGATTTAAACCGCAGACCGTATCCAACCCCAAAACCTGATCCCGGTTTCCCCTGCCTCAGTGCTGGATTTCCTGAAGCCGTGTAAAGAGAGAGTCATCAAATAAGATAACTAAATAAGAGACATAAGAGACCACGTAATAGTGACAACAACAGTAGATCGAAAAAATTATGGTAAAAAGCAAGTAGAGTGATAAGGAAATATAAAGAATGGAACGGTAAAATCGACATGCCAGGAGTTTGTTGGGCTGAAAATATGGTAAACTTAAGATAGTTATTAGTGCTCCACGGGGTCTTACTACTAATGCTAAAGGATATGGAAAATCCAGGTTGCCTTCAAGAGGACTGATTTGATCTTCATGATTGAGTTAAAAGAGTGTGTCAGTGAACAAGTGTAGTTTTCTGTTCACATAATTTTAGTATTATGGTTTGGTTAGCATGGATTTTTCAACTAATGGCTAGATAATCTATGGTGCATGGATAGGATCAACATCTTCCGCTGTCAAGAGGCCCTAATCACTTTAGAGAATATGTTAAGATGGAAGGAACTCACTGACCCAACTGACAGAACAATTTTTTGGGAAATTTAAATGCCTTTTGGAGTCCAAAAGCCGCCAGACTAGCATCTTGCAGAATCCCACTCACTGATAGGGGACCTTGTCATGACATGCTATAGAACATGTGGTTATAGGTCAGGAGAATATACAGTGCGCATACTGTTCGAGATCCACCTTGCAGCCCATAAAAATAGGTTGTACTACGTTTTCCTAACTTGATATAAATTGTTGGCTTGATACCTAACAAACTAAGTTTTCAAAGGCATCCTTCAGGCATGGGAGAGTATTTGTTGGAAAGGAAAAGTAGAAGAGAGGCATTGAGTTGCTTGATGCTAGGGGACGTTGATGGACTGGGCTAGGCTGCATTTGGATTATAGCAGAAACAACATTCATGACGTTGGTCTGGCCATGGTTGGGTCTTGGATTAGAATCTCCATAACCAGCATCATTATTGCAATACCAAATAGATGAGATCTGGAATATAATTCGGGCTCAACAATGCAGTACCCAACAGGGAAAACAGGAGCATATGATTCTTCTCAGCCAGGCCACAAAATTATGTTACTTTAACCAAATCATGCAAAAGTACAAACTTCATCAAAATAAGTCACTAAAGTACCAGTTTCTGGTGACTGATTTCCTTATATTGGAATTAGCAAAGCTGGCCCTACTAAAATATCTTGGGTCTCATATTTACCTATCCTTACCTAGGAAGAAATTCTTGGTGGTTTAGGTATATAAACTTCATCTAACACTAGCAAAACTACAAAAGTTGAAAACACCAAACGGAGGCAAATCTGCTAGTAACTCATATTTTTCAAATGCAAAGAAAGAAGAGCAACTCACCAGGTACATATCGACCAGACCCCAGATCAGTTCCACAGTCCAAGAAAATAACACCTTCCAACATTTTGTTCTAGAAACAACAAGCAACGGTGTAAAAGTCAAGTAAAAAATGTGCTAGTTGAATCAACAATACGTAACAAAATTTAAAGATCAAAATAAAAAGTCCAAGAAACTTCTACGCAATTATAACCAATTCTAATAAGAAGTTTTAGAAATTAGCTTTTCTAACAAACAGTATGAAGAAGTTTGAATACAACACGCTTCCTATATGCTCTTCAACCATAGTGCATGGACTGCAATGCAAATGGGCATGATTGAAAAATGCATGGATGGAAAAGAGAATGAAAAAAAGCATTCAAAACTATCACAGACATAAAATGCAAAGACAGAAAAGAAAATGAAAAGACGCATTCAAAACTGCCATATACACAGAATGATTAGCTCCAAACCTCAATCTTGTGACAGATTTCAGGGCTAACCAATTCAGCCATGACTTATAGAAGGATCCACATCATAAGGGTCTAATATCGCTGCTGTAAGAATATTTTTGAAATTTTCTACCATCTCTACAGCAGAAGGGAGACAGTACTCTCACTACCTCGCGCAAAACAATTTATAATGACTTTTTTCCGAATGCAAGCTAAAATATGAAGGGAATTGGTCAATTGGGGAAAGCTCCAAATTTTCCTGAGCTAAAGGTTTTCTTGTTCCCTTAAAGACTTAATGAAAATGGAAGTATGCTGTTTAGTGATAATTGTAGAGGGACCTCTACAAGAAATTCTAAAAACCTGGCAAGACAGCTATGTGTTTTTGCACTAGACTGTACTGTTGTACAATTGCAATCAGTTTCTAGGTAACCACATTTGTTTCTTTTCATATATCTACTATTGATTTTATGTCAAAGCTTGAAGTAATATTTTTCTATATCTACTATTGATTTTATGTTGAAGCTTGAAGTAATAACTTTTGTTCTATATCTGACAAAAAGCAATAAAAATTTTCTCTTTAGGAAAAAAAAGTCATTACAAAAGCTTGTGGGCCTCATAGATGTTGTAAAGCTAAGAAAGAATTATCTTAGGCAATAACTGGGGGTGCTGGACTTTCAGCAGTATAATAGTAGGTAAAGCTAACTGAATCAGTAAAGCTGAAGCCGAAGGAGCACTTTTTCATTTTAAATTTTTGCTTAAACTGGACATGAATATCCAATTAGAAAGAAAGCAGAACACCATATTGAAGTTAAAAACTAAAGAGTTTCTAAATATTGATAGAGACATTACTTCTAATGGGAATGTCAATTCGGTGTTAGCAACCAGACAAGATCTGCCAGATCCAACTGCACCCTCACCATAACCCCGCACACTGCCAAGACCTCCAATTGCAAATGCCTGGTAAGGAGCCATGTCCCCAACAATGGAACCACCTGTCAGGCTGTTAAAGGAAAAGTAAATGGTCAAAAATAGTGCAAGGATTTTAAACTACGTTTAATCATCTGTAGGTCATGAACAACACTGGAAGCGGCCAGAAAAGCCCCAGTCTTGCTTTCAATGTGGGATAAATGGGCTTCCAAAGCGGAGTAGGCACCGTGCTTCAATCATAATCATCAATTCTCTCATGACCAAATCAACACTATTTAATTTCTCTACGATTTCAGAAAGATATCTCATTGCTTATACAGTAGAAGCCTTCTCTTTCTCTAAAATTAAATTTTTTCCCCTCAAATTACTAGTTTCAAATGTAGACTATTTACAAATGATTTTATCTTTTGGAAGAACATTTGTAATCCTTTTCTTTCTTTGCTTTGTTATATGCTTCCCTGCATGGCAATATCCATATTTCTTTTTCACACTTCAAAATACCACCACTTCCCATTATTGCCCCTAAGAACTATGCAATATGCATATAACAAAGCAAAGAGTTTTTACCTTGTTAAAAGAAATGCAGGCCCAAGTTTGACTCCCTTTGACGCTACAAATTTAAACCGGTTGAAGATTATCCACTTAGATAGAACTGGAATCCCTTGTTCTATTTGCAGACTAAGCTGAATACATGAGAAAATTGCAGTTAGCACATCAAAACTGACTGGGATCGAAGACATGACAACCCAATTCATAAGTATCTAATATTTTATAGATCAAACCAGGAAATAGCTTACACGAGAAAAACTATGATCATTTGCCTTAGCAAATCGAGATTCTTGCCTTAGAACTACCATACTGTCATGCAAATTGCCACTGCATAAAAAGAATGTCATGAAATATTTAGGAATCATCCAACAGTGATACTTAGAATAATGTACTAAATGTGTGCTACCTGCAAGTCACAGGAAACCCATCAATATCTCTGGTAATAGAGCGACCGTCATCACTTATAGGACGAACATGCTGCACAATTTGCAGTAATTATTCACTATCTGTTAACTACAGACAGAAGAACTGTAGCAAAGTAACGGAAGCTTGAAAGATTCTGCTAAGTTTAGCCAACCTCAAATTTTATGCTGGTTGCGCTGCCCCATTTGGAACTTGCTGGCTCATTTAGATCCACGCCAACTGATAATCGAGACAAATTCACACCTCCACCGCCTGAACGGGAGTAATTGTCCATTGGGATACCATGGACCCCGATCTCAGGTGAAACAGAATGCTGGGAGAAAGAAAGAAAAAGAAAAAGAAATTAGAAGTGAAATATATGCATGACACAAAATTCTTTCAAAGCAACATCAAATTCAACTTTATCAATTGGATTTCCTTTACTCAGATCAAAGTGGTCTGAAAAAATACCATACAGCTTAATTTCAATTTTCCAATCCTCCTTTCCATGGTTTTTTCACCAACTAATAGCAATAACAGTTATAATGGAGCAGGTATAAACCTGAATAACAAAAGACTGTTGAGCAAGCCATTCAGGTCTTGGCCTCCGGCAAGCCACCAAGATATTTGAATCATACAGCCCCTTGTCCCACGATACATCAAGTTTCTCGCTTCCACCAAATAAATTTGGGTGTTTGATGTAAAGACTACACAATAAACAAACACAACCTGTTATTATGCTGATGCCAGAGTTCTCCATTTGGTTGACAAAAACATTGAATATCCAATTCCACATTTCACATCGTTTTGGTTTCCAGAAAATGGACAACCAGAATAAATCACAGCTAATTGGAGAGAAGGATTTTGTTCCCATGCATCCAAACAATGAGAAGACCTAAATCTTTTGAACAAAAAAAACTTTTCCCCTACCATTTCTACTCAAGAAAGAATGAAAAATCTTTACAAATGTAATCAAACCACCAGAAACCAACCCAAAAAAGCATCAAAAGTTTACAAAAAAATAATAAATAAAAAATAAGACGGACAAAATCAAAGCGCTACCTCCCAATTACCAGAGACAGAGGACTGCCAGTGCTCCTGTTAGAAAGAGAAAGCGAGGAAGAAATTAATCACCTGGAGAAAAGTTCAGGGTGAGCACGAAAACGCAACGAAAGCTTGAAAAAAGCAAAAACCTGAACGGAGTAAGCATCAAGGAAGCGCAGAGCTTGTGAGTGAGATCAACATTAACATCAATCTTGGCTGTCACACAAAAAAGAGGCCACATTACTCATCCCCGTCTACTACATTCGAAGAATCAAGAACCCAACGAGATACCAGGCATCAAAATTGAAGCTCCTGATGGGTCATATGTTCTGGGTCCGAAACAAGTTCAAACGAAACAAAACTAAACGAAAGATTTGAAGTACACCAACCTTTGCCAGCATGGATGCTCTTCTGAGCCCCCATCCAATTACCAGTGCATAGACCATCAAAATCAAACTGGAAAATTATGAGTAAACGACACAGATTACACGAACGAAAGAGCAATGAGTGCCGGGGAGGCAGAGGGTGGGCGACGTTTTGTGTCTTGTGAGAAAGGCATGTCTTGTGACGTCTACTAATGGGAGAACAAAGTTCTTAGCTTCCAACGCTGTTATCCCTTTGCTTCGTGAATGGTCTCACCTGCACGTGTTTGCAATGGTCATGTGATTAACCCCTTTCTCTATTTTTTTCCCTCTCGATTTCTCTCCTAGGTTTCCATAAAATCTAAAACTCATGGAAGGAACCCTAGCATGGCCAACTTTCTTGGGAGTTAAAGATGCTGCTTTGAAAAAATCAGTTTTTGGTTTACTATATCTACATTGTGGACCATATGTTCAAGATTTCATGGATAAGCGAGTACCAAAAGTGTCATGATTTGAGATTAACTAAAGATCATTTCACTTGGACTTAATATCTCATAAACCCAATCCTACAATTAAAGTTTCAATCCCACAATCATGATAACTCATCCTTGACAACCCATCTTCTCAATTATAGCAACTTTTATCCTATTTGATGGCACCCCAAAAAAGCACTACATTCAATTAGAATAGGTGTTATTTTAGAAGTTCTTAATTTTAAGTTTGATATTTTGAGTAAAAAGGAAAAAAATTGTGTAATCCTTTCTACAAGTTACCCATTTGTAATATGAACTCAACATATGATATTAATTTTAATATTATTTATTGTGATTTAAGGTTATTTTGTTAAAAACTCAATGATCATTTTATTTAAATATCGTCATCAACTTAAACATTATAAGTCTAAATCCATTACAATTCAGGTTTCAATTAAATTAAGTTCTTAAAGTTTAGTGAAAATATCATGAGTTGTACATTCACATGGTTAGAGATTATACCATTTTTTTTTATTAAATAACAATTTATATTGTGATAAAATGTGCTTTTAAAATAATAATTAATTTATAAATTCACTAAATTTTGGGAGAAAGGAAAGTTACTACATGTTTATTTCCCATATCCTCCTTATTTCCTAAATCCACTTTCTTATTTTCCATTTTTCTTTTTAGAATTCAAATAAATATTCAATTGAAATTCTAAAACGTTTATAATTTTTTTTTTTATTCTTATGGGGCCAATTGCTTCGAGTAACTGGATTTGCAATTTTTTTTCAGGTATCTATCAATTTTTAAGGTGCTTATGCTTTTCTTAGGGAAATACATGGCATTCGCTCTATTGTTATCCTAATTTTGCCATTACCACGTATTAAGATGTTGTCAGTCAATTACCATTCCTGCCGTTTTCACGGGATAACAACGATTTTACCATTTACCACGTAATTACGATCTTGTCATTTTCCACGTAATTACGATGTTGCCATTCAATTACTATTCCTGCCGTTTCCACGGGATAACTACGATCTTGCCATTTCCCTCTACCACGATTATGCAATTACATCTAATTACTATTTTCCGTTTCCTTTTAATTACGATATTGCCTTTGCCACATAATTACGCTTTTGCCATTTCCTCATAATTACTATTTTGCCATTACCACGTAATTACTCTTTTGCCATTTCCCCATAATTACTATTTTGCCATTACCACATAATTACTATTTTGCCATTTCCACATAATTACGCTTTTGCCATTTCCACATAACTACTACTTTGCCATTGCCACATAATTACTATTTTGCCATTATAACATAATTACGCTTTTGCCATTTCCACATAACTACTACTTTGCCATTGCCACATAATTACTATTTTGCCATTACCACATAATTACCCTTTTGCCATTTCCACGTAATTACGCTTTTGCCATTTCCACGTAATTACGCTTTTGCCATTACCACATAATTACGCTTTTGCCATTTCCACATAATTACGCTTTTGCCATTTCAACAGAATTACGACTTTGCCATTTCTCTTAATTATTGCCATGTCCAAGTAATTGCTATTTTGCCATTAGCACATAATTACGATCTTGCCATTTCCATGTAATTATATTACGAGTTTGCCATTTTCATAATTGCCATTTCCACGTAGTTATATTACGAGTTTCACACTACTCAATTTTGCCATTCCCATTTCCACGTAATTACGATTTTTGCCATCGATTTTTGCCATTTCCTTATTATAATTATGACTTTGCCACTTTGGGTAATTGCGATTTTGCCATTTCCAAATAATTACGATCTTGCTATTTTCATGGAATTTCGATTTTGTAATTTCCTTATACTACCTAGTATTATGATTTTGCCATTACCGTTTCCACGTAATTATGATTTTTAACTTTCATGTAATTTCCATTTTGCCATTTCCTTGTACTTCAGATTTTTACCATTTCTCCAGAATTAAAATTTTGCGATTGGCACTTGATCTCGCAAGTTTGAGGTAACTTCAATTTTGCAAGACCCTTATAATTGCGATCTTGCTGCTTCCACGTAATTATGATGTTACCCAATCTAATTACTATTTCAATATTTATTATCTTGCCAATTTATGTGAGTTATAATTTTTCAATTTTCACATAATTACGATGTTGCCATTTTCATGTAAGTATGATTTCACTTTCACGCAATTCTATAAGTGAGCCAGCTTATGGGTCGCATAGTAGTTCTTGGCTGAGCCACATATTATATTCAAGATTATATATTAAAGATTTGGATCACAATTAGCTAAACAGCAGTGTTCAATGGCCAACAAAAGACGAAGTGAGCTAAATATGTCACATCCATGCCGCCCAAAAAATCTCATAACGACTATTAGTGAAAATAGGTGAAAAGTACTTCCCATAAAGAACACCACCGGCTAAATTTCAAAGGCACACGGTTCAACATTCAAAACGGTAGTAATATTGTCTTCAAAATTTGTAGTTTGAATCAAATTACAAACTCCAACAAGAGATCCGAGTTTAATTGTGGAACTCTTCGGAAAATATGCAAATTTTAAACAATGAATACCATAAAACTACATATATAAAAAGACAGTCTCACAGTCCAGGAAAGTAGCTCACTCAACCAGATGCGATGTTCAATTCAAATACAAAATGACAGCAAAAGAAAGATAACAAGTGTCTACAAAAGAAGAGAAACAAAATAACATCAAAAACTTATTATGAAGTAACTTCGTTCACATCCGAAGCATTAAAACGAGCACTGCACCAGATTTTAAATACACAATTGTTATGTAATCCAACACTGCAAGTGGACATACCAACCTGCTCAAGTGAAACTAAGATAAAGAAAAAATGAACTGAACCTGCTCTAGTAATGCCTCTTGGCACCTTCCCTGCTCTCCAATGATAGTGAGCAAGGCACATAATAAAGAGCTGCTACCTCTTATGTTTTTACTTTCTTGTGTATTCACAAGAACTGCGTATAAAAAGTCATTTAAAAAATGAAACTATATACAAAAGACTAAGTTTTACAAAAAGAAAAAAAATAATAAAAAAAATAAAATAACGAAAGAAAGAAAAGACTAAGCCTGAAAAATTCATGGGCTAAGCTAAACTTGCCACATGCAAACATTACCTGCTCAAGTGAAACTATACTCGGTTACAAAGTTTCCTAGCAAGACTTGCAGATTAAAAGGGATATTCCGAATATAGCCACAATACATCAAGTACCCACAATTGTTTCATAAACTTTATAAAAACTTTACACATCTATAGACTCAACATGCATGTAAATAGCTAAAGGCAATCTAATAACATATTTTATGAGCTTCAAACTATTGTCATGATATCATTTCACATATGAGAAATTCAAATAAAACTTGTAGACTATAACTTCAATTCAATTACAGTTAAATAAGTTTTTCCTTTTTTTTCAAGAACCAGTCATGAAAGCAAAAAGAATAAAAAAACAAAAGGTATATATATTCTGAAAGCATATAGCACTAGCCAGATATGAAGTCTTATTAGGATAGTCCACATGGTTGTTAAAATTTGTATAAAAACACTAGAACAACCATCATTACAAAAGAGTTAAAATCCACATTATCAAATTGCTACTATAATAGTGAAAGAATGGGTTACAAGTATGGATGCAACTATGTATATATATAGATATGCATGCATGTGCATGTATGTTTGTTGTTCATGCTAAATTCTTACCACAAGGTTCCTTTGATGCAATTTTACCATATAGATGTTGCAACTTCATCATCCAAAAGCTCTTTTGTTTCTTTAAATCCAAATAATGCACAAAGAAATCCCCAAAAGCTGAAAATTCAAACAACGAAAAGCAAAACACGATGGTAGTAAATATTAAAAAGGATATCATATTTTGTATTCTAATTACCTAAAATACCCTCTCAAACCATTTGCATTCAACCCAAATTATTAGATCAACAACCCTAGGACAGAAGTTCGAAATAGAAATAGAATTAACCCTAAACATGTAAAAGAAAGTTAAGTTCATTTAAATCCAAATAATGCATGAAGGCAACCAACATACAAAACTATACCACAATGCTCATGGAGTAAAAAGATATCTTGCTATAAAAAACAAAAAATGAAAGTAAGGTTTAATTCAATGTACCTGATACCAAAACCATAAATACCAAGTGATTGGCATTCAACCCAAATTCTCAAAGCCATTCAACAATGGGGTACAATAACTTTCCTCAAATCCAAAACCTGACTGTTTCACCACAAAAAACTAGAAAAAGATGATTAAAAAGTTCAAAAAATGTGAGACTGAATTCCCATTAGATAAACTGCAACTTGAGGGTCTATCCTATTTCAAATACCAATGAATTTGCATTCAACCCAATCTCTTATATCTTAACGCAAGTCTGCATACAAGTGAGTATCCAAGGATGTATGCATGTATGTGAGTACGTATGTATGTATAAATGCAAGTACACATGTATGAATGCAAGCACACATGTGTGAGTGTATGAATCCAAAATATGCATGTATGCAAGTATGTATACATGTATGAATGCAAATATGCATAAATGCGAGTATGTATGCAAATATGTATATGTGTATGCATGTATGCAAGGATGCATGTATGTGTGTATGTGAGGATGTGTGTTAGGCGCATATGCAAGGATGCGTGTATGCGAGGATGCGTGTATGCATGTATATGTGTATGCGAGGATGCGTGTATGCGTGTATGCAAATGCATGTATACTATATGAGTATGCGTTTATGCGAGTATGCACGTATGCGTGTATGCAAGTATGCGAGTATGCGAGTATGCGTGTATGCGTGTATGCGAGTATGCGTGTATGCGAGTATGCACGAATGCATGTATGCGAGTATGCACGAATGCGTGTATGCGAGGATGCACGTATGCACATATGCCTGTACACTATGCAAATAAGTGTGTATAAGTGTATATTGCGTATGTACACATGCATGAATGCAATTATGCCCCTATATGCATGTGTGCATATGACCCTGTGTCCATGATAAATTCTTACCACAAAACCCTTTGGACACAATTTTACCGTTAAGACGTAGCAGCTTCATCCAAAAGTGCCCAAGTTTCTTCAAATCCAAATAACGCACAAAAGAAATCAATCCAAAGTTGAAAATTCAAACATGAAAAAGTAAAACAAGATGGTGAATATTAAAGCAACCAATATAGTATTGAAATATTTGGAAAAAGGTAAGCCCATGTGGTTTCTATTTACCTGATACCCTCTCAAATAATAACTACCAAGAAGGCTTCGCATTGAACCCAATGTAGAAATGAGCTTAACCTAATCATCCAAAAAGAGAGTTAGTTCCTTTGAATCCAAATAATAAATGAAGCCAATCAATATATAGAACTATAATATGATGATCATTGAGTAAAAAGAGCAAGAATATATCTTGTTCTTAGAAACAAAGATGTAACTAAGGTATAACTCGAGGTACCTAATATCCTCCCACTTGTAAATACCATGTAATTGGTATTCAAACCAAATTCCTATGTCAAAGCTCTTCAACACAATTTCAACGTATCATGATCACCAAAAAGATCCTTCCTTTAAATCCAAAAAAGATCCTTACTTTCTTCAAATCCAAAACCTGAATGTTTCACCACAGAAAACTAGAACAAGATAATTAAAAAGTTCAAAGAATATGAGACTGAATTCCCATTAGACAAACTGCAACTTGAGGGTCTATCCTATTTCAAATACCAATGAATTTGCATTCAACCCAATCTCTTATATCTTAACGCAAATATGCATACAAGTGAATATGTGAGGATGTATGCAAGTATGTGAGTATGTATGCATGTATGAATGCAAGCACACATGTATGAGTGTATGAATCCAAAATATGCATGTATGCAAATATGTATACGTGTATGCATGTATGCGAGGATGCATGTTATGTGCATATGCGAGGATGCATGTTATGCACGTATGTGAGGATGCGTGTTACGCGCATATGCGAGGATGCGTGTTACGCGCATATGCGAGGATGCGTGTTATGCATGTATGCGAGGATGCGTGTATGCGTGTATATGAATATTCGTGTATGCGAATATGCACATATGTGTGTATGCGAGTATGCATGTGTGCGTGTATGTGAGTATGCGTGTATGCGAGTATGCATATACACTAGTATGCACATATGCATGTAGGCAAGGAATATGCAAATAAGTGTGTATGCAAGTATGTACGCATACATGAATGCAATTATGCCCTTATATGTATGTGTGCGTATGACCCTGTGTCCATGATAAATTCTTACCACAAAACCCCTTGGACAAAAGTTTACCGTTAAGATGTAGCAGCTTCATCAAAAAGTGCCCAAGTTTCTTCAAATCCAAATAACGCACAAAAGAAATCAATCCAAAAGTTGAAAATTCAAACATGAAAAAGTAAAACAAGATGGTAAATATTAAAGCAACCAATATAGTATTGAAATATTTGAAAAAAGGTAAGCCCATGTGATTTCTATTTACCTGATACCCTCTCAAATAATAACTACCAAGAAGGCTTCGCATTGAACCCAATGTAGAAATGAGCTTAACCTAATCATCCAAAAAGAGTTAGTTCCTTTGAATCCAAATAATAAATGAAGCCAATCACTATATAGAACTATAATGATCATTGAGTAAAAAGAGCGAGAATGTATCTTGTTCTTAAAAACAAAGATGTAACTGAGGTATAACTCGAGGTACCTAATATCCTTCCACTTGTAAATACCATGTAATTGGCATTCAAACCAAATTCCTATGTCAAAGCTCTTCAACATAATTTTAACATACCATGATCACCAAAAAGATCCTTACTTTCTTCATATCCAAAACCTGAATGTTTCACCACAGAAAACTAGAACAAGATGATTAAAAAGTTCAAAGAATGTGAGCTTGAATTCCCATTAGATAAACTGCAACTTGAGGATCTATCCTATTTCAAATACTAATGAATTTGCATTCAACCCAATCTCTTATATTTTAACACG